>OW121764.1:1422500-2622500 GCA_933228765.1 Miltochrista miniata
CAGTGAAATCATAAGATAAATTAGATGGCAAATGCCATGTACAAGGCAAAGCTGGGTAGCAGGTGTAGTTGCAAGCAATACGAAAGTTTTATTCCTGCGCAAGAGTGCAGTCGCTTCGAGGTTCTGTGTTGGCACCTTTGATTTTGAGTCGGTTGCAAGGCGTGAAAATTTCATTATGTGTGTTCGTAAATTGCAGTAACCAGCGGAGAATTTGTTCAGGGTAGGTTGAGCGATCGGTTCTTTGACAGTTCGAATAATTTGGGCACTTTAATTTTAGTTCAACACAACCTGACCGCTGATAATGCTGTAAAGCGAAATTGGTAAGGCTGTGTTAAACTAAAATTAAATTGTGGATTAGGTATATAAGTACAATTGTTTGTTTCCATCATGATTTTATTTGGGTTCCGTTTTTTCTTTTGAGAAACATAACCCTAAAAATGTAAATATTGGTTAAATAAAGAAACTGAACTACAGACAGAGATAATTTGCTATTTCCAGCTCACTGAACTTAAAAGAGTTGAAAGATATCGAAATGCTGTAAAAGTAATTGGAGACAGCAGCTAAAAGTCTTTGTCAAAGTGTAACAATAAAATCATTGAAATTTAAAGTAAATATAAAAAATCCGGCCAAGTGCGAGTTGAACTCGCCCATGAAGGGTTCCGTAACAGCAAGTAACATAATATAAATGTTCTTGTACTTCATTGTAACTTTGATTGATGTTTTAACACGTTCGCAGTGGTAGTGATTTTTCTAGGCAAAAATTGCGGTTAATGACGTATTTAAAAAAAAAACTACTGACTCTATCTCGTTCAAACCAATTTTCGTTGGTAGTTTTTATAGCAATATATATATAGATTTATCATTCTCTTAGTTTAGAAGTTAGAGGGGGGGGGGGGGGGGGCAGACATTTTTCCACTTTGGAAGTGTCTCTTGCGCAAAATATTTACTTTAGAAAAAAATGATGTTAGAACCCTCAATAGCATTTTTAAAAACCTATCTATACGTATGGGTTTGATGAAAAAAAAAAATTTTGAAGGTCAGTTCTGAGTCCATACTCAGAACTGACCTTCAAAATTTTTTTTTTTCGTCAAAATTTGGACCCCCAAAATTTACCGATTTTTTTCTAGGTTTATTTTAAAATACTAATGCGGTTCACAGAATACATCTACTTACCAAGTTTCAATAGCATAGGCCTTATAGTTTCGGAGAAAAGTGACTGTGACATTCGTACGGACAGACAGACAGACATGAGGAATCTATAACGGTTCCGTTTTTGCCATTCGGCTACGGAACCCTAAAAACCGGCAGAAAGCGTTCCGATCCAAAAAATCAGTTTTAATGTATGGGAAATCAGAAGCACGAGAAATCCTGACAGAATTGTTTTGTCAAGAGTTCCAAAGACCTCAATGTATTCCTGCTGCTGACTGCAATTCCAAAAAATATTAGAGACCTTCCTTTTAACAAATTTTGTTCGCAACTGAGGACTTGGCTCCTGGAGAAGCGTTATTACTCGGTGACGGATTTGATACCATGAGTCACAAATTTTATTTTTCTATTGATGAAAATCATGTGTCCATCAATGTTCTGAGTTGTGATTTGACGTAGTTATGGTTTAGTTAATTATTGCCATTACATTTGAACCAATGTTAAGGTATCAGTGGATTATGTCTGTGTATTTATGTATTCAATTACTTAAACTCTCGTTTTAGATGACTTCAAATAGTATTTATTTATTATTGTAATTGTCGGGAATTAATTATTTTTGAAGAATTTAATTTAATTTATCACTAATGTCTGTGGTATCTTATAATTAAACTATGTAATGACATGCTTACTTGTTAAAATGTGACGGTGAAATACTCGAAATTTTGCATGCTATCTCAATGGCTGAATAGGCAAGGATTATCCGATTTATATGATGTAACACCATTTTTGTACCCTATTTATAGCAAATAAAGAATTTGTATTTGTATTTGCAAAGTTGTTCTTATATTTTTCAGATTTTAGCATTTTGTTAGTTATAGCGGTAACAGCTGTTACCGCTATAACTAACAAAATACTAAAATCTGAAAAATAAATACATCATCTGTGAAAAAATTCTGCTTTCTAGCAGACACGGTTCCTGAGATACAGCCTCGTTACAGACAGACAGACAGACGGACTGACGAACAATGAAGTCTCAGTAATAGGGTCCCGTTTTTACCCTTTGGGTACGGAACCCTAAAAAGTATTTTATTCGCGACCCAGTCATAGGTACATGAAACTCAAAAACATTCAACTAGTTTAGGTTTTGTGAATTTATAAAGGTACGCGCCTTCATTTTGCTGTGCTGTCTTGGTTTTCGGTAAAGAGACACGGCTACTCGGCTACGTTCTATCATTGCACCGCTTGTCACGGACAGGGTGTTCATTCTCACACTATATGTTCTTTCGGAGCGTTCGAGCACGGTTAGATCCGTTAGTGGCTTTTTTCTGCGCATGCTTCGGTTGTGGAATGATCTTCCTGCCTTGCATTTCCCAAATGCCTACAGTATAGGGTTCCCCAAAAGGGCTCTTAGAAGGTTCTTGAAGGGTCGGCAGCGCGAGTGTGGCGCCTCTGGTGTTGCTAACGTCCATGGCTGCGGTGACGACCAGTCCTTCTGGTGGGTCGTATGCTTGTCTGCCACGTTAGTGGTATATAAAAAAGAGAGTTTTATTCTTTTAGAGAAAGCGTAATAAAAATATCATTCATCCTGTTCAAGCCGCAATATCTTGTAAACATCATAAAAACACACTATTTGTATTCCCGTAGGCGTCGCGTGTCGCCCGGGAATCGAGCAAGGTCTGAACTGACGAGGGTATACCAGCCTTGTTATTGGCGAAGTCTAATTTATTTTCTACAAATTGGATAATATTAAATTTTCTATGGCGCGAGAATACTAATGTGAGGATGTAACAGAATGCTTTACAAAGCTCTTCGGAATTGTATTTTGTTAGGTGTAATATTCGAATGTAAACTTCAATTAACATAATGTTATTTTAAACTATTCTGGACTTCACGCATAATGCTATTACTGCTCGTTCGCTCTAACTTTGCCGTTTGGCTCCATACTAAAGTCGATTTTTTAATAAGACGAAGTACATTGACAACAACTAATGTCACTTCTTCATAAAATATTGCTTATTTTCTATGACGAAGTGACATTAGCTACTGTCAATTTACTTCGTGTAATTAAAAAATCGGGTAAACGCCTCTACGCCAACGGCAAAGTTAGAGCGAACGGGTAGTACTTACTTGCGCCGACGTTTCGAACGACATGCGGCAGAAGTAAATTGTATACCTCTATAGCGATCCTGGTGATATATGTAGAGTAATTTCGGGTAATATGGCCTGGTCGATAAATCGCGACCGCTTGACTCGGCAAACCAACGCACCCCTTCCCCTCACTTCCTCAGTCAACTCGCGCGAGACTAAGTGTGCATGTGTGTCCCGTGCGGGCGCTCGATCGAAAATTACGTAAAGTGATCTTATTTTTTGGTAAGTTTCACTCATTACATTTCTTGAAATTGTAGTTATTTTTACATTGGTACTACACAGGTTTGTAGATTAGCTATTCTTATGTAGTATTGTGATAAATTTTAAACATATTTCTTGCTCATTTTTAGGCTAGACTTTTACCTATCAAAAACGTTCCCGCGGCCAATATGGCTCACCAGATAAATGGCTAATATGGCACCAGGCCATATTGTCCCCATAATTTTATATTGTTTCTATTATGTATGTTTTTCTTTTTTAGATAATGGCTCCGCGGAAACCACATTCGCAAACAAAATGAGAAATTTGCTCCGCAAAGAAACATAAAATTTATTAGTTACTGTTATATTTCTGGAGAGCAATATAGCTCACCTAATTTGTGGCTAATATGGCCCAGGCCATATTGCCCTTCCATTGTTAAAATTTGACAATTGCTGAAGGTTCAGATTTTGTTTTTTGTAAATTATTTCTTTATGTTGATTGTTTTGAAATTCTAATTATTTATTCTTTATTAGTTCTAAGACTGAATTGTAAAATAAAAACTGATCGATCTCATAAAAAAATTGATATATTCCCAAAAAGGCTTATGGCGTGCCATATTACCCGAATATCCGTTATACTTCCGATTGTTGGCACTTTATGGAACTTGTTATAATACATTATGAAAATTCACTTGTACTATTCCACTTTTATTTTAATTTAAAAATACCTGACCGGTTTCGCTTTTACCTTTGATAATGCTTTAAAAGCGAAACCGGTCAGGTATTTTTAAATTAAAATAAAAGTGGAATAGTACAAGTGAATTTTCATAATGTATATTACCCGAACTTACTACGTAATCGACTACGACAATTAAATTCAATTTCAAAATAAAAAATTCGGCCAAGGGTGAGTCGGACTCGCGCACGGAGGGTTCCGTACCAAAAAACAACAAAAAGTTTTATTTGTTGCAAAGGAGCCCCCTTTTTTCTTTTTTTTTTGCTTAACGTGAGGGAAAATCCTTCATGGATGTTATGCCGGACTCTTACCGACTAAAAAACCTCACGCAACGCCCAACAGCCTGTGGTTGGGAGCCCCGGGTAAGCCCTCGGAAGTATGTCCCGGGACTCACAACAGACCTACGGCCGCCGCTGCGGCCTCGCCCAGGTGGTGGTTCGGGTGCTATCCCGCGCCTTTGGGGGGTTACGGGTGTTATCCCGCTTTTAAGGGGGGGGGGGGCATGCGTGAGTTGCTCACGTCACGCTGCCACGTAAAATTATCTATAATATAACTTGAAGTTTTGATGCATTTGACTAAAAGTCATCATTATAATACTTAGTTCAACAATAGCAAGGAATAAATTACCCCAAACGCAAAAAAAAATATGTTGAAGAGAAATTTTCTAAACTAATATAATTTGTGTTTAGACTACATATTTTCGCTAATGAAAATATATAACATTAGTAAACACCCATTTCTGACTATTCCGTCAACCATGTAAAGACGAAAAAAAAGGTGTAAGTTCACAATGTTATAAAAAGTAAAACTGATCATTGGAATTTAGTAGACTGAAAATAATTTACTGCCTGCTGCCAACTCAATGGACTTGAAAAACTAGTATATGGCACAAAAGCTTTACGCGAAACTGGCTTAAAGTCGGTGCCTAAGCGCAATAGCTATGAAATAGCACTTTAAGTGTCACAATAAAAGCATTCAAAATATAGCAAATAGTATTTTATTGGCAACTTAGCCACACTTGAAGTTATACAGATTCATGGTAGCGCTATTAACCGTTCACCATTAAGAGTCCGTATGGCGCTAAATGAACTATTATCTTGATCTCAAGACTCGTGAGGTCTAATGTATTAATTAACTTCAATTCATGAACTGAAAATGCACAAGATCAAAAACACGGTTACTGATAAAATTCTCGATAGTTCTTTTTTGCCGAATTTACCTTATTTTTGTGAAATATTAAGCTAAAGCCCATAAATTTTAGGTTTTTTTTAGAATATAAATTTTATTTTCCAAGGAAGACAGTAATAAAATCTTTATTTCCTCAAACCACTTTTTTCCTAATGAATATAGTTCTTTTTTAATTAATTTATTCACTCCTTTCAAGCGATTACTGTCATCCAGACTCTTAAGAGCCTACCACACGCCAAATTATTAAAAGAAGATAAAAGATATACATTTTAGCACGCAAGAAAGAGAGAGACGCGATCGGTTTTTGTGCGCTTTTAACGAAATAAATTAATTTTAAAATAACTGTTGGCGACCCAACATTTAAATTATATAATTGGGTAAAATTGAAGTTTACGTATGGCAACTCTGTACTTTTCTCTTCTTACTTGCACCGTTGCAATAAACGACACGTTTAAAGTACGCTCGTGGATTTTCATTTTTACCAGCTTCCAATTTACAGTCCACTCAGTTTAATTCAGTTTCTAACATGGTCCTCTCGCCATAGATGAAAGTAGAATAGTAGTAGTAGTTAGTAGAGTAGTAGTAGAATAGTAGAGTAGAATGAAAGTAGTTCCGCGTGTGATTTTGTGTAGGAGTGATGTTGCAGTAAAATTCTTGCGTGAGAGATTAACCTATGCTCAGCGCGGGAAGACGCCATTACATGCCACCAAAGATTCGTCGTGTGGAACAACGGGGCAAATGAGGATTGCATACAGCCAGGTTGTACAAGCCAGCCTGGTATACATGACGTAGTGGTCAGCAATCCACGCGTCTACAAAGATTATACAGCAAGTTTTTTTTTGCATTCCATTTTTGGTTTTGGTTGGTACGCCATTTTTTCTTTCAAATTTTACATTTGAATGGCTAATTTCAAGATATCCCTAAGTCCATTTTCTTAGGTTTTGGAAATGGTGGCGGTAAAGTTTTATGAAGTCTTTGAAACTATACGAAAATATCTTTATAGCATGATTTGCGGTAATTAAATATAACTTGTATGTCTCTTTAATTTGAACGGTATAAAGTATTAATTTATTGAATAGTAATAGAGTAAAACGGTATAAATGGTTTGGCCTAAGTGTCTTAGCTTTTGGACTTAGGGACTTTATAAATGGACTTAGGGACTTTAATGTGGACTTAGGGATTTTAAGACATAAAATGTTGGACTTAGGGTGCATTCTTCAAACAAATGACGAAAGTTTGAAGTTTTGATGAAAAAAAAATTTTTGAGTTTCAGTTCTAAGTATGGGGACCCCAAAATTTATTGCTTTTTTTCTATTTGGATGTAAAAATCTTAATGCGGTTCACAGAATACATCTACTTACCAAGTTTCCATATCATAGGCCTTATAGTTTCGGAGAAAAGTGGCTGTGACATACTGGCGGACAGACAGACAGACATGACGAATAAGGGTTCCGTTTTCTAAACAAAACCTTATTACTTATAACACACCAAAATATGTTGTTGACAAATTTATTTAAAAACTGACGGTATCTGTTTACTTATGGACTTGGTGACATTACGTTCAAAAATCGTGGACTAAGGGACTTTTTGATACGTAGGGATTTTTTGAACCGCAAATACTGGACATAGGCTCAGAAGCGTATTAAAAAAAACACACTTATGGACCACTTACAGACGTTTTAAATATAGCAAACCATAGAAAGTGACCAGGTTTTAGCAGCAGTGTTGATAGTGCATAAAATCCCTAAGTGGACTTAGGGACATCTTGAAATTGGCCATTCATTTACTGAGCGCCAGCCAACCAACATTCAGCGCGCGTGCTGACGCGTGATACGTCAGCGCATCCTATTGGTGCGTTTGCGTTCAAAAGTTGGCGAGTTTGCTGCCAGACGGCGCTGGCGTGTGCGTTCGGGCCGATTTGCGTAAGCCGCCATGTTGTTGATGTTTCATTGTTGTCAAATGTCAACAGTCAACAGTTTGTGATCGAAAAATTTTAAAATAAAACTTCAATTGTAAGTTGTAATAACTGCGTAACTTTATATAATACAGTGTTTGTGTTGCGCAAGTACGATTGTGCATAGTCAGTGCGTAAATAAAAGTTCAATGAAGCGTCTATAAACCGTTCACAACAATGTCTTAAGACGAGTTCGTATCTGCGGAGTCCGTTGACTTAGCATCATTAAAACGTAAACGTGCGGCATTAAAAGGCGTTCTTACAAAGATGCACAACGCGTTAACCGATCTCGGCGCCTCTGAATTCGACCAGCAGGCATTGCGTGTAAGGGAGGAGCGTCTGCGATCATCTTTTAACAAGTGGGAAGATCTTAACTTGGAAATCGTAGCCATAGATCCTGGAAGCACCACCGAGGACGAGGTTGAAAGTAAGTACATTAACGCATTGGCACGTATTGGTAGACTTATAAAACAGTGTAAAGAGTCGTCTTCATCGCAATCACAGTTGTCAAAACATAAAATTAAGTTACCTAATGTAGTTATTCCTATTTTTAATGGGAAATACAAAGATTACTCGGCATTTATGGGACTTTTCGATGCACTCATTCATAAAAATAGTAACCTTGAGAGTATTGAAAAGCTATTTTATTTACAAACCTATTTACAAGATGAGCCTCGAGATCTCATTAAAAACCTTCCTTTGTGTAAGGAAAGTTATGAGGAAGCTCGAAAGATCCTAAATGACCGGTATAATAATAAATATAAGATCACAAACGACCATATAAATGTTTTGTTAGATATAAGTCCTATGATAAAATCTACAGCATCTAATATAAGAGGTTTTTTGTCAGTAGTTAAGCAACAGTTAGCGGCATTGAGGAACTTAGGACACACTGTGGATCAGTGGGACCCTATAACACTTTGTATTTTGACAAGAAAGTTAGATATGATTTGTAATAGGGAATTTGAACTTGGTAGGCAGCATGAACCTAGTGTTACAAGTCTTATTGAATTTCTAGAAAGACGGGCACTAGCGCTTGAGAATGTGGAACGGGATAAGGTTTCATCTACTCCGAAGGCGGTCCATGTTGCTACGGTCAAGAGTACACGGCCCACCAACACTCCACAGAAAAGATGTTCACTATGTAAGTCCAATCACAAACTTTTTATTTGTCCTAAATTCAAATTAATGTCTGTAAATGAGAGAATTAAATTTGTTACAGACAATAATCTATGCAGGTTATGTTTAAATAACCACAAAATCCGTGCAGGTACAATTTTAGTTGTAAAATCTGTAAAGATACACTTCATAATAGCCTTCTCCATGAGGATGCGGTGTCTTCGCCTGTCACACTGGTGGCGGGATCTGCAACTGAGCAAGTTCTGTTGCCTACAGCACAAGTGAAACTCCTAGCGAGCAACGGAACTGAAGTTCGAGTGAAGGCCCTCCTCGATACAGGTTCTCAGGTCTCCTTTATAACCAAAGAGCTGGCACATTTATTAAATTTACAGATTCAAACTGCAAGTACTCCTGTCACTGGCATAGGGCAATCATTCAATACAATGAAAGAACAAGTGAATTTGGAATTATACTCCCTGACGCAGGATTTCAAAATCCCTGTTGTGTGCTACTTACTTGACAAAATAACTTCAAAACTGCCTCAAAAGAGTTTCAATATTCAGAATTTGGTTTTGCCCCCTAATGTGCTCCTTGCTGATAAAAGGTTCAATGAACCAAGTAACATACATATATTATTAGGAGCTGACGTCGTGTTTCAGGTGCTGTTGCCGACTGAGCCTCTTGCAACCCGGTCTGACCATGCGGAGCATGCTGACTTCACAGCCTCACTCCCACTACTCAATACAAGGTTTGGGCAGGTGATTGCAGGTACAATACAATTAAATAACAGTAACTTCCAACATACTCAATCGGTAGCCTCCTTATTTTGTGAAGCATGTACTTCTAGTTTAAATCAAACTCTTTCTGAATTTTGGCAATGTGAAAAAGTTCCTGAAACATTTTCAGAAACCAATGAACACGAATTGTGTGAAAATATATTCTTAGAAAATATTCAACGGGACACAGAAAACAATAAATTACAAGTTGTCTTGCCTTTAAAGCAACCTTTACATTCCATTAATCAATCTTTGGGGGATTCCTTTCATTTAGCCTTAAAGAGATTTTATAATTTAGAAGCTAGACTTGCAAAAGATAATAAACTTTATACATTATATGCAGACTTCATTCATGAATACATTAAACTAGGTCATGGTACAGTCATTGACATCAGTCTATACAATTTAACAACTGATCCAGTGTACTTTTTACCACACCATCCAGTACTTAATTTACAAAAGAAAACGACAAAATGTCGCGTGGTAATGGATGGTTCTATGCAGACCTGTAACAAGATTTCTTTAAATAATTTATTACTAAATGGGCCTGTAGTACAGAAGGAACTTGTAGATGTTTTGTTACTATTCAGATTAGATAAATACTTCTTCATAACAGACATCAAGAACATGTTTCGCAACATATTATTGCATCCAGAATACAGGTCCTTACAGAACATTCTGTGGAGAGATAATCCCAGTCAAAGTGTTCAATGCATTCAATTAAACACAATAACCTATGGTATAAAAAGCTCATCATACTTAGCAACCAGATGTTTAAAATGGTTAGCCGAGCAATACAAGGATGAGCTCCCATTGGCTGCTTTCATTATAAACAATTCAACGTATGTTGATGATATACTTTATTCAGAGAGTTCCTCAGAGAAGCTCATAGAAGCTCGGGATCAATTATGCAAGCTGTTAAGCTTAGGTAGTTTTCAGTTACACAAGTGGGTGTCCAACTCCAAAGAATTATTACAGGATATACCACAAGATAGACAACACTTTGATGAGGTTGATCTAAAAACAAATAATCATTCATTAAAGACTTTAGGTATGAGTTATGATACTCAGTCAGATTCATTTATAGTTTCAAGTCCAAAAGCCATGGCTACTGAGCCTCGGTCCAAGCGTGAGATCCTCAGCTTTATAAGTCAGTTTTTTGACCCCTTAGGCCTTGTAGGTCCCTTAGTAGTAAACGCAAAGGTCATTATGCTACAACTGTGGAAGGCACGACTGGACTGGGATTCGTTACCTGAAAGGGAGTTGCTTGTGGCATGGCATGAGTTTTACATTAGCTTAATTGCTATGAAACCGTTGTCTATACAACGATACATAAGTTTGCACAATACAAGCTTTTCACAACTCATCGGGTTTGCCGATGCTTCTAGCACCACTGCTTATGGCTGTTGTGTATACTTAAGATCTGTTAATGAAGCTGGCAAGGTGAAGGTATCCTTGCTATGCTCAAAATCGCGCATAAATCCTGCTTCACAAAGCCTGTCTGTTCCAAGGTTGGAGCTTAATGCTGCGCTACTGCTCGCTAAATTAGCTAGCAGGATTCATGACACACTGTCGGTCAAAATAAATATTCAAAATGTGGTTTTATATTCAGACTCGCAAATCGTTTTAGCTTGGCTTAAAACTAATATAAATACATTAAAAGCATATGTCGCTAATCGTGTGCAGGTCATACAGCGACTAACACAGGTTCATACTTGGTCTTATGTTAGCTCGCAAGATAATCCAGCTGATTGTCTCAGCCGAGGAGTGACACCGCACGAGTTACCCGAACATCCCCTTTGGTGGACGGGACCAACATTCATACATTCAAGTGAGTACAGACCCAATTCGAAATTTACAATGCCGGATGAGTTGCCTGAGGTCAAGGATCCTTCCACATGCTTAAGCGCTATGTTCTGTACTTCCAATGCTTCGGGAACACTATGTCTTGATTTTCTTGATAAGTTTTCAGATATAAATAAAATGCAAAGAGTGTTAGCATACGTCTTGCGCTTCTGTCAGAATGCAAAGTCAAAGGGTATTAGAAGTAAGCTTAATTATATAACTAGTAAGGAGCTCGATACTTCTCTGTCAATTATTGTATTGTATGAACAACAAAAGTTTCTAAAGGAAGATATTCATTCTTTGAAATGTGGTAAAGCAATTCATAAAGGAAATTTAAAACCCCTTTGTCCGTTTATCGATGACGGGGGTTTACTCCGTGTTGGAGGTAGATTGCACAATGCTGATATACCATATTCACATAAACATCCAATCATTCTACCACGAGACTCGCGTGTAACCAATTTAATAATTCGTAGTGTTCACTTTACAAATCTTCATGCAGGGCCTAAGCTGACTCTGTCGTCACTAAGGCAAAGATTTTGGATAATTCACGGTCTTAGAGAAGTTAAAAAAGTTTTACATAGATGTACCATTTGTTTTAGATTAAAAGCTGAGGCTTCTAAGCAATTGATGGGCTCGTTGCCTCCTGCCAGGGTGAAAGCATGTCGCGCATTTCAAAAAGTTGGCTTAGATTACACTGGAGCAATTTCATTGAAAATGACTCGAGTTAGAAAGCCTATAATCACAAAGGGATATGTCTGCGTGTTTGTATGTTTTCTGACAAAAGCAATTCATTTGGAGCTTGCTTCCGATTTGAGAACTGAGACATTTATTGCATGTTTAAACAGGTTTATTGCTCGTAGAGGCTTGCCTACTGACATATACAGCGACAATGCTTCCACTTTCAAGTGTGCAGGGAAACAGTTGGATGATATGTACTTAATGCATAACTCACCAGAACATCAAAAGCTAGATGGTCAATGCACAGCTCAAAAAAGAATTAATTTTCATTTTCTGCCATGCTATTCACCGATATTTGCTGGTTTAGCAGAGAGCGGGGTAAAAAGTTGTAAAAATCTATTAAAAAGAGTGTTACAAAAGTCAATTCTAACATATGAAGAATTATATACTGTTTTATGTCAAATAGAAGCTATTTTAAATAGTAGACCCGCCACTAACTGATGACATAACTGACTATTCATGTATTACTCCAGGTCACTTTTTGATAGGTAGTGCATTAAATACCTACCCAGATGCAAATGTTACTATGATAACCAGGTCCCAGTTTTGGAAAATATGTAATGAGATGAAGTTGTCCTTCTGGAATAAGTGGAGTAAGCATTATTTGAACCTTTTACAATGTAGGCCAAAATGGCAGACTTCCATACCAAATGTTAAAATAGGATCAATGGTAATACTTAAAGACGATAATTTGTCACCAATGTACTGGCCCTTAGCCAGAGT
Source organism: Miltochrista miniata (assembly GCA_933228765.1). Classification (NCBI taxonomy): domain Eukaryota; kingdom Metazoa; phylum Arthropoda; class Insecta; order Lepidoptera; family Erebidae; genus Miltochrista; species Miltochrista miniata. The sequence continues at coordinate 1,435,077 of OW121764.1, forward strand.
AATAAATACTTATCCGGGGGATGATGGAAGGGTTCGTGTGGTTGAAGTTAGGACTTCTAACGGCCACACACATAGAAGAGCGGTAATGAAAGTATGCGTCTTGCCGCTAGATGTAGAAGATAATAGCAGCTGTGCCTAGTGGTATTCAATACTGATCCCAAGATATTTTGTCGTAGGGCAGGGCACAGCACCTTTCTTTATATTTAATTTGTGTTATTTAGTAATATAAGTAGATACTTACCTACTGTAAGTGTATAATGTGGTGTAATATATCACCTCTTTCCATATTTAGTGCTTGTTAAGTCGTTAAAAAGCCGCCCACTCTATAATGTGGGGTTATTCAGCAATTTTTTGTTTGCATTTAAATTTAGTTGCACTTCTCTTTAATGTGTGGTGTATTCTATTTAATACAGGTATTTCATACCATTGCAATTCTATAATTGTGTAATGCAGCAAATCTATATTTGCACTTAATACAGGTATTTCATACCATTGCAATTCTATAATTGTGTAATACAGCAAATCTATATTTGCACTTAATACAGGTATTTCATACCATTGCAATTCTATAATTGTGTAATACAGCAAATCTATATTTGTACTTAATACAGGTATTTCATACCATTGCAATTTTATAATTGTTTAATACAGCAAAAATCTACATTTGCATTTAACTTTATATTCATTTCTCTATAGTGTTGTGATCCATAATACAGGTATGTCGATAAGTACCATTGCAGTGTAATTCAGCAAATCTATCTATATTTGCATTTAACTGAAGGTTCACTTCTATTTAATGTTGTGTAATCTGTTTATAATTTTAAGTATAATTTCAAGTATTTCTATAAATACCGTTACAGCTATAAGAATTTAGTGTTCTTACAAAATATAAATAAGCATGTGTGTTATGATAAGAGTAATTACATAGGTTTTAAATCCGTAGTGTATATTTTCTAAAATTTTAAAGTTCATTTACATTTACTACCTGTCTCAGGTACCTACTTTACTTGTTTTGATGTACAATAGGATAAAGCACAGAAATATGTTTTTTTTTACTGTGACACATTTTCATAACTCATGTAGCATACAATAATTTACAATTTAGCAATAGAATAGATTGATACAGAACTTTTGTATAGTAATTCTGCAAAACTTTGCCATACAATATTTTCATGTTAAAAGTGTTTACTAGCTGTCTTAGCATTGTATTCATAATTATCTAAATTTTGTATGTCTTCTTCTTTTGCCCCGGCAATATGTTGGCAACCCAACATTAAAATTATATAATTGGGTAAAATTGAAGTTTACGTATGGCAACTCTGTACTTTTCTCTTCTTACTTGCACCGTTGCAATAAACGACACGTTTAAAGTACGCTCGTGGATTTTCATTTTTACCAGCTTCCAATTTACAGTCCACTCAGTTTAATTCAAAATCTAACAATAACTTTAAACAATATGAAAAAAATGCTCTAGTGCAAATGAAGATTTTACAATTGTCGTTCTTATAAATATTTTATTTTATAAAAACAAAATAGATCATACGAGATCTCGCTTAAAATTTCAAGAAATCGAGGTATTTTCAACACAAAAATCTATCGAGGATTTAATCAGTAATCGTGTTTCGAGCCAAGAGCGTTTTTAGTTCATAAACTGAAGTTGTCTGTGTTTAAATTTTAATTCATCAGACCTCACGAGTCCTGAGATCTAGATCAAAGTAATAGTCTATTTGGCGTCTGGACTCTTAAAAGAAAACAACTCGTTCAGCGTTTTGTGCAAATACGGCGAAATCGGCGTAACTGTTGCCGCTGCATTTGATGCAGTGAATTTTATTGTACGACGAAAGAATGCAATAAACGATGTTGATGAATATCGTGATCACTTCACGGTATTTTGTATACCGTTTTTTAATAAATATTTTTGTGAATCGAGGTTCCAAACTATGATACTTTTTTGGGTTAGGCGACATGTCGCCCGCTCGAAATCTCACCTTAATCACGCCATTTGTACTCGAAGCGGTAGGCAGAGCATATTATAGGCCCAAATTTCACCTTTTAGATTTTGGTCCCACGTAATAGGTGGTGAGCCTTATTGCCGTGATGATAAAGACAGGCGCCGGTTGTGACTGCCCGCTGTTGAAAATTTTCAAACCGCCCAAAAAGGCCATCATCTTGCCTTTACGACTGCCATTTTACTGGCAACCGGGACCAACAGCTTATCGTGCCTTCCGAAGCACGGAAACGCTCATCAATAAATGTCACAAAGTGGTCATGAGGTGGTTACCCATCCATAACCGGTCATAGTAAAATGTTACTTACTACTGTTACAGGGATCGTTTACAGAACACTGAGTCCGCAGCGCCACGAGCGCTTCTGAAATCTCATCCGGCAGGCAATTTATACCTTTTGATCAGATGTTGAAGTCGCACTCACCCAAACGTATTTTTACTAGCTAGTAGTTACACTACGAGTATAAAACCACTAGGAGTCTAATGGCCCACTGAGGTAAATACCTACACCTATTTGATTTTGGGCTTTCCAGAAATGATGATAATTTTTTTTTACTTATTTCTGTTCTATAACATAACAGGTTTGAGTACCCTTGCCTTTTCATATCTATGCAAACTGAAGCATTTTCAACAACATTGATGTCTACAAACGTTTCATCTGCGAGGGACTGTCAACTCAAAATGTCGCGTCGGAAGGAACATTTCACAAGCGTTATTATTTGAGTTTATAGGAACACGCTCAAATCATTTTGTCGGTTCACTGAATGAGAATATTTGATAAGCAATTTAAAAAAGTTGATTATTGAACGGAAGGCAAAAAATATTCTGGAGTATTCCAAAAGTTTGTGAAGAAACATGAGATTATTTTGAAACCGAGTTTTAGATAGATTAATTTCTGAAGGGCAAAGTAAGACTTTAACAGAAATAAACATTAAGTAATTTGAAGAAGAACTAAAAACCCATCATGCCTTTTTTCTCTGCATCGCAGTACTCATGCGGTAACACTCACTCCCGAAAGACTGTCAGTATTTTCAGGTTGTATCGCAATTTTTTATCAGCATTCTACCGCTCCACGATCTTCTCAAACGATTGTGAGCTTTTGGACCACATGAGTATGACTCCTGTTTCGATCTCAAATGGCTCAAACACAACATAACCTCAGTGCGCTTAGGGTACTAAGGGTCTCCGCAGAAGCAGGTTCAAAACACAGAAACCTTTGTAACTGGAAATTTCACAAACGTTAATCCATCTGAGAACTGATCGTAGCGCCAAACACTTAACGCAGTCATCTTTTCCAGAACATTGAGCAAACCGGGAAACGAGCGAAATTTTTGATTCTATGAAATTAGCGACGTGATAAACCGTAGACAGCGAAAATACGAGAAGCAATGTCGCGTCGCGTCGCGTCGTCGGGATGAAAAGTAAATAAGACACGTAAATTAAAGATTAACTGTAACTCTCTCGGGGTCAGGCGCCAGACGTGTCAATATAATATATTTTTGTACGCGTTTTAAATTATTTAGATCATCATTATACCGCAGGATAATACGGCGACTGTAAAACAACTGTTGTATGTGGGATGTGTCGTATACATCACGTCACGCCCTAATATACCCGAAGGGGTAGACAGAGGTCACATTTCGATTTTGTCCCACGTAATAGGTGGTGAGCCCTAATTGCCGTGTAGGTTTATGGACATAATGGATGTGTCGCATACAACGATTTTCGGGTCTTTTCCATAGGAAAATCCGGTTACATCAACTTTCGAACAAAAAATAATCGGTATCAAACTTGGTTCATTCGTTGGGCGACTATAATACCACAAACAGACATACACACATAGTTTACATCTATGTATATAAAAATCAATACCACTTTTCGTTGTAATTTTATAACTCAAGAACGGGCTCACCTATCCAAACCTAGATGGTTTATGTGAAGTTTGCACAAAATCGGTCGAGCGGTTCTTCATTTATCATGCAAACGAAGTTGCGCGGGTCAGCTAGTAGAGTATACTTTAAAGTTATAACACCCCAAAGCCTTTGTCTTGTGGAGACGAATATCCTAACGTTTTGCCCTAATTGGAAATTAGTGAAATTCAGAACGGTTACTTAGTGTACCTATGTGTGTATAAGATGTTGTTACATGGCTGTACCTAGATTTAGGCATAATAAAATAAGCAATTCTTTTGCGGGCAATTGTATTCGAATGTACAATACATTGCCGACAGCCATAACAGGTTTGTCAGTTAATAAATTTAAAAAACTAATAAAACTTAAATTGTGCCAGAAAGCTTATTATAGCATTAAAGACTTTCTAGAAGACAAGGCTGCCTGGCAGTGACACGAATTGCTCCTTTCTACATTAAAAAAATTTGTATTAGATACAAAGATACTAGAAGAGAAGGGACCAGACTGAGTTTCTTGGGGTGTTCTTCTCAGTCTGTAGTATTTCCGAACCCCCGGTAAAGTCACAAAAATTTTGACAAACCTAAATATTTTTTTTTTAAATTTCAAAGGGAATAAATTTTATTTTATTTTATTTTATTTTATTTTATTTTATTTTATTTTATTTTATTTTATTTTATTTACTTTATTTTATTTTATACGAGTAGATATACATAATTATAGTATAATACAGGCCATAATATTGATTAATATTCATGTGAGTGTAACTGAATACCTACTAATAATAAAATTACAACATGAAGCAGTATTAATTACTTACAAACAGTTATATTGATCATGGTCCCAATACCGATTTTAAATAATGCCGTTAGCATTTTCCATTATGATTTAAATAGGATTGAAATTTAATTTATATGAAAGCTTGTATGGTTAACAGGATATCATCAGACACATAGATATCTGTGGCATGTTATTCACTTCCGTAAACGTACATAGAGAATCTATCTATATATTTCGATATTGTGAACATATTCGTGAATGTAAGGTGAGAGAAAATACTAACTATAACTAACTATTCGTGGGAGACTGAGAACGAAACCATGGTAGATTACAGCGATTAATTTAAAACGGGCTAATGTTTTAAAATAGTATTGTTATGCTAAAGTGATATAGTTTTCATTATCCTCATGAGATGCTTTCAAACCTTATTTCAGCATAACCAGTCTTATCAGGATTACCAGGTCATAATACTATTGTGTGCCATCTTAGTCTATACTAATATTATAAAGAGGAAAGATTTGTATTTTTCTTTGTTTGTTTGTAACGAATAGGCTCCGGAACTACAGGATCGATTTGAAAAATTCTTGCACTGTTAGGAAGCTACACTCTTTGCAGTGAATCTAGGCTATAGTTTATTCCCGTATCCTCACGGGAACGGGAACTACGCGGGTGAAACCGCCGGACGTCCGCTAGAAGTATATAAATGAGAACCTAAAACACTACACACTAATAGCTATGTACCTAATCGATCAAAACTCGCAAAGAAGTAAAATGTTTCGATATTAAAAGTATATTCGTTCGATATTAAAAAGTAAAATGTTTATTTTTCTTCTGAAGTGCAAATTTTCAGTAAGCTGTTCTACCACCTCAGTGGTTAAAAATAAACAAATTGATAGACTCAATTTTGATAGATCCAAGTTTTTAAGTAAGAATTATACTCCAACTATCGCTACTTTACCTAAAAAACAAAACTTAACCCAACCAATAAGTTTAACATAAAATCGGAACGTTATCCAGATAAAAATAATTTTGGATGCTTATAGCCCCAGACATCATTTTATGTCTCTCTATGTAGGTCAGCGTATAAAGGACGATATCAAATCTTATTACGTCCGTCCGCGCACAGCTTTATCTTAATAGTGAAATAATACAGGAAGCTTGTTCCGATAACTTTCTGTACCAAATTATAATCGCATTTTTAAATTCTTGTTTTGTATGCACATATTTATGTAATTAATACTAGCTGTTCCCCGCTGCTTCGTCCACGTAGAAGTCGTTATCGCGTAAAATCATTTGATTAGTCGGTTAAAAAGTAGCCTATGTCCTTCCCAGGAATTCTAAATTTCATGTTAATCGCTTCAGCGGTTTAGGCGTGAAAGCGAACATGCAGACAGACAGACAGACTTACAGACTTACGCATTTATAATATTACTAGGTAGATATTCGGAATAATCATCGACGTTTCATAATGCGTCATAACTGTCCTGGGACATCCTTCCGAGGGCTTACCCGGGGCTTCCAACCATAGGCTGTTAGGCGTAACGTGAGGTTTTTTAGTCGGTAGGAGTCCGGCATTAGCATCCATGATTTTCTCTCATTTTAAAAAAATGCGTCATAACTACTACGGGTGAAAAAAGTGTCACAAATTATAGTGATGATTTTGATCGAAATATGGACTCTTTTCCTGAAAAAAGTCTCTCTCTCTCACAACAGTTGACGGACTATTGCTTGTACTCGTATCATGACCTAGTTTATGCTTTTTAAAAATATATTATGACCTCCAAAGGCCAAGCCTTAAATTAGCATTTTTTTTTGATTGCCTGCGTGAAATTGCATGCAACATTGACATGGGCTGTTACCCGTGGTCCCACCAGTACGACCCACTAGCGGGCGGATCGGTTCCATTGATTTCACAGGTTAAGTATTCTTGAACCCAAGTAGACGACCAAGTTACTGTATGACAAACATGTTCCTGTTCAGCCGTGCCGTCTGATTAATAACTAATTACTGGTTTAATAAATTATAATTAATCTCATAAGCAATTTGAAGGGAAAGCACTGAGATTAAATTGGAGACTCGTATTGGACACAATGGATGTTTGTTTTTCTTTATTGAACAAAACCTCAAATCTATGAACTTATTCTGCTCTCATCTTGAAAGATTAAATTTCATAGATCAACACGCCTTTGATATACAAGCCTCTTCGCGACGAGAGACTACGGCTCCTTGTGCTTGTTATATTGCCTGTACAATGGTTTGTGCTCTAAGGAATTGTTTGATATGATGCCCACGGTTACGTTCCATCATCGCACCGCTCACAAAAAGTTTATGGTATTTTTTACACAAACCATGTTCATCTGAAAAATAATCAAAATATCCATTGAAATGCATGAAAGTACTTGTTAAATAAGCTCAAAGTCAGTATCTAGCATAAAATTGAGAGTATATCGCTCGGCGAATTGTTTGCTAATACCGAAAAACCCACAGAGTTCGGTACGGCAGCGCAGAATGTGAGGAAGTTCTGTTAGCGGTTTGTGGGAAATACCGGTAAAAATATTAAATGAGATTATGATTTAGCTAAGTGGTTTACGTATTTATTAATGGTTTTTCATTCAATACAAAAATCTTACTAATTATAAATGCGAAAGTGAGTCTGGATGTTCGTTACAATCGGCGCGCTTACAAGTTTTAACAATAATCCGTTTTAACGGCTGAACTGATCTGGCGAAAATTTGGTACAAGGATAAGCAAGAATTCTATCAATTCTTTGTATAAGGATAGAGATAAATGATAATCTAGAATAATACATACGCTACTTTTTATCCCCGGGATACGTGCCCGTGGGCTGCGGAAATATGAAAAGAATTCTAAGCGGGAGATGCCGCGACCGGAGCTGCAAGTATGCTAGGCAAGTCACGGCGCGGAGCCGCCCGACAAATATTCACACATCCATACTCACGAACTTACCCATTTATAACATTAGTTAGAATGAATACCTACAGCCTTTGCTGAGGGTGAACAAAATTACCAGAGTTCGTATGACTGAATAAAAGGAAAATGATTTCTCACGCTAACGAAGCTGCGGGCCTTTCTCTACTATCTTGATACATCTTTGTTCTTAATACTGTAAAGCACTGAAAATTGAAGCGGGTTACGCAAAAAAATAATTTATTATTATGAGAATACCTATAACTGCCGCAAAATTATGTTATCATTAATTTGAACTTGTTAGTCTTAGTGAAAAAAATTTATTGATTATTTTGTCAGATATATTAGCTACGAGAAGTAGTGAAATGATTTTTTAAATTATTAGAAAGTCATTTTTTACGGTTTAGTAGCCAAATGGCAAAAACGGAACCCTTATAGATTCGTCATGTCTGTCTGACTGTCTGTCTGTCCGTCCGTGTGTCACAGCCACTTTTCTCCGAAACTATAAGGCCTATTGAAGTGCGGGGGCGTCGAGGAGAGATGAGTAACACACGTATGACACGACAATACCTTTAATGAGACTAATGTCTTAACCTAATACATAATGTATGCTAATTATTAATACTAACACACAACATCATAGGGGTACTGGAAAAAAAAATGATGCAAATACATTTTTTTTTGTGTACTTAAAGTAATAAAACACGAATATCAATTTGAATCATATAGTTAGGCATAACATTGTTTATCCTGAAATGTACAAAATGCATTTCGCTGTAGATAAAAAGAATACAAAATAATCTATTACCTATTACGTTTTAAACAGTTTTGTACGGTTTTTATGAACAATTTCTACTTTATTAGTTTTTACAATTTTCACATTTGGTTCTAAGTCTTCAATAACAACATAAGGACCATTATAAAGTATATCTAATTTACGTGAAGTCTCATTTTTTAACAATACTCAATCACCTTTTTTATATGTAATTTGATTTACATTTTTATCATACACACATTTCCGTGTCTGCTTACTATTTAACAAATGGCTTCTTGCATCTTTTTGCGCTACTTGTAATCGATATTTTAGCTCTAAACTATAATTATCAGGATTATATAAAGGTTCTACACTAGTAATTAATCTACTCGGAATATTGCAAGGTTTTCCAAAAACTTATTCGTATGGGGCATATTTTGTCGAAGAATGTACGGTGTTATTAAAAGCAAAACACCAAAAGGGTAGCCAGTGGCTCCAAGTTTCTGAACTATTATCACATTGTATTCTTAAAAATGCACCTAAGTGTTTATGCGAATTTTCTAGTGAACCTATTGTCTCATGATGATATGAAGTTGAATGTAATTTTTCAATATTCAAGAGTTTACAGACTTCTATCATAGTCGAAGACATAAATTCTGTGCCTTTATCTGTGGCAATGGTTTTCGGAATTCCGAACCTTAAAATAAAATTATTAACAAAAGATTTAGCTACAGTGACAGCTTCCTTATTTTTAATACGATAAGCCTCAACAAATTTACTTAACTCGCACTGCAATGTTAATATATAATTATTACCATCTAAATCTACATCTAAGGGCCCAACTAAATCTAAAAATACTTTCTCAAAAGCATATGAAGCTGTGGTTGTTATAACCATAGGTTCTTTAGTTTTACGTGAAAACTTTGATTTTTGACACTTTTCACATTTACTCACAAAATCTTTGACATCTTTTTCTATTTCCGGCCAGAAATATTTTCTCTTTATATTATTTATCATTCTGCGTACACCAGCATGTCCGCTTGTGGGCAGTAAATGGTAATCATTGATTATCATTATCATATCATTGATCGGTGTCATTATTGGTGACTGGAGTGTCAGTTCTACTTTCTATACATTCTAAATTGCGTTTCTGCGCCCTTGTCATTACATTAAGTATATTGTTGTTAATACTCTTTAAATCGTCTGAGCTAATAGAAATCCTAGACAACGCATCAGCGACAGCGTTCTCTGATCCTTTAATGTAAATAATATTAAAAGCATATTCCTCTAATGTTAACCTAAATTTTAATAGTCTACTTGATGGGTCTTTCATTCCAAATAAATACAGCAACGGTTTGTGATCCGTCATGATAGTAAATTTTTTACCTAAAAGATAAGGCCTAAAATATTTAACTCCCCACACAATCGCTAGTAATTCTTTTTGTATTGTTGGGTAATTTAATTCCGCTTTGTTTAATGGCCGACTTGCATAGGCAATAGGCCGCAAATCTTTAGTGCAAAGAACTGCACCAATAGCAATACCAGAAGCATCGGTTTGTAGAATAAACTCATTTTCTTCGGTAAAATCAGGATATTGTAAAACAGGAGGTGATACTAATGCCTTTTTAAAAAAATAAATGAACTTTCACACTGTTCAGACCAAACAAAAGGAACTTCTTTACGACACAAATAATTTAAAGGAATAGTTATTTCTGCGAAATTTTTAATAAATTTTCTGTAGTAGTTACAAAATGCAACGAAGCGTTTTACATCGTCTGTGTTTTTAGAAGTAGGGTAATTTTCAACTACTTTAATTTTCTGTTTGTCTGGCTTAATTCCTTCTGCTGATACTGTATGACCTAAATATAATAATTCTTTTTTTAGAAAATTACATTTGTTAGGATTCTATTTAAGATTAACTTTTCTAAGCCTTTCAAAGACGTCTATTAAGTTTTCATTGTGACCTTCTAAATTTCTTCCAAATATTACAAGGTCATCAAGGTAAATAAAACATTTCTCGTAGGTAAGTCCTGACATGGCAATAGTCATTACTCGAGAAAATGAACTGGGGCTCGTTTTTAGGCCCATTGGCATTTTTTTCATAGAATATTGTCCTGTATCTGTTGTAAATGCTGTAAGTTTCCTAGAATCAGGGCTTAAATTAACTTGATAGTAACATTGACTAAGGTCTAAATGAGTAAAATAAATGGCGCCGGAGAGTGATTCTAAAATATCAGTTATGTTCGGTAATGGAAATTTATCATCTTGTATAACTTCGTTTAATTTCCGGTAATCTATTACTAGTCGCCATTTCTTAGTTTCACCGTCAGGTTTTTTAGGCACCAGTAAAATAGGGCTAGACCATTCACTTTGTGTTTCCTCTATAATATCATCCTTTAACAATTGTTTGATTTGTCTACTTATTTCAGGTTTTTGACTATGTGGTAATCTGTATGGTTTAGTGTAAACGGGTGAAGCATTAGGTTTTAAATAAATATTATGTTCGTATATATTAGTTGTCGTCAGTTTGTCACCTGGTAAGTTAAAAATGTCGTTATATTTAGAACAAATAGCTTCTATTGTACTACGCTCACTACTATGCAAATGATCTAACTTTAATAATGATAACAAAGTCTTAGCTCGTTCAGCGTTAGATCTGCATTTATCAAAATGACATATTTGATAATCATGCAATGGCTGTAATTCTGGTTCAAACATAGGTATGGTAACTGATTCTATTCCCGTATTTAATATTTTAATTGGTATTACATTATTTATTGGTTTTACGATTACTGCTGCTAAAAATATATCAACTTCTAATTGTTTTGGTAAAACAACACAGTCATAATTATTTTGCTTATTTTTTAAAGATATATAATTAATTGATTCACTTCTTGCAGGAATAGTCAAATAACTATACGAAATACTAGCTGATGTATAAAGTGGTATAACCGTTTCGCCTTTATTACGTAAAATTAAATTATTTCTTTGTAAATCAATATGTGAATAATATTTTGACAAAAAGTCTAATCCTATGATTCCATCTGACTTGCATGGTAAACTATCAAACACATAAAATTTATGATTGAAGCACTCGCCATTTTCGGCACGTAATTTAAGATAAACATAACCTTCTGAAAAATTTTTACCACCGATTCCTTTTATTTCAATATTGTCTTTATGCAAGTGTACAGTCTCCTTTAAAACTTTCTTTGTAATAGCTGATATGGATGCTCCGGTATCGAGCAACCACGAACATCTTACTTTATTAAAAATATTAAATTGAACGAATCTGACATTTTTGTTACAAGTTAAAATATTATAACATTTAGGGACGAAAAAACCGGTTATCATTTGTAAAATTTTCACTATCTTGCATCATCGCTCACTTGAGCTGAAAATATTTTTCGTTGATTATTATGACCTTGAGTACCTCTACCACGGTAAAATCACGAATTATAATTATTTCCATAATTATTACCTCTTCTATTGTTATATCCACCATGAGGATTTCCATCAAATCGCTTATTCTGATAGTTAAAATTATTATTATTAAAGTGACCTTGATAAAAACTACTACGGTTTTGGAAACCACGCCCATAATTATGATGGTTTCGTGAGCCGAGTCTGCTGAAATTCCTAGAAAATCTATTATTAATTGACTTACCCCGTACGTTGAAAATGTTATTGGAAGTCGAAGGTTGAGCCAACTCCTCGTCCTCAGCAGCACGCACTGCATCCTTGAGCTCTAAGTAGTTACGAGACGATATAATGGTACCTAAACGTCTGTATTTTAAACCGTCACAAAAATGTTTAATTGCAAAATTCTCATTAATAGGTCTCAGTATCTCACACGCCTTTTCATTACCATCAGACTGTGCAATAGTGAGATCCAATAATAATTCAGATAATTTATTGCCATATTCATTTATAGACAAGTCATTTTGACGCAAATTATGAATCTGACTAAGTATAGAATTAGCAGATTTTTTTGTCAGTAAATATTTTTTCATGTCTTGTATAAGACTTGATGTGTCAATGTATTCAGTTTTTAATTTTAATTTAGCGCTCTTACTAAGTCTAGTTTTTAATACAAAATTAATTAATGTCACTTTCTGATCATCCTTAAGACAACTACTATAAAGTTCCACGGCATTAATTATTTTCTCGGTTGTATTTTCAGAACCGTCCATTATAGGGATCAAGGACGTCCCCGTCTTTATGTCAAATTTCTCCATAGTTGAGAAAGAACTTCTAAATACTTCACTTGTTAAACTATAAAATAATATCCTACTATATGCCGACTCTATTTTGTCTCTTAGCACATCGTAAATATACTCAGCTAACTCTAAAGTACTTTTCTTATTTAAGCTAATAATAATAATATTTTCATATGACAAATATAACTCTTGAGCTTTTGATAAGTATTTATTAACTCTATCTTTATACTGTAGCCTTCTATTTGGGCCTAACTTTCTTAGATTTATTTGAATATTTAATAATTCATTAAAAATTATTTCTAATTCTATTTCCATCAAATACTTATCTATATAAGTATGTATATCAAAAAGCATAAGAAATAAGATATATGCTTAAACTTTTAAACACTGAAACATAATAAAATAGATACATACCGAAATTTCAATGACATCTGAAATACAATATTAAAACACCTTACACACAATTAAAAATACACACTAAAGTTCATTAAAATAATTTTTGAAATCATTACGCAACACTGCTGCTAATCATTATAAAAAAAAATAAAAAAAAATCTTGCATTTCAGGTTCTCGTATTATACACGAAAAAGATTTAAAAAAAAAAAACAAATGGTCTCACGAATTTCCGGTGACATTGGTGACTCGATGACGTCAAAATTTTCTCAAAAAAAAAGTCAAATTGTTTCCTGTTCATCACGGTCTCGCCTTCCCGATAGCCGTAACCGCATTCTCCGTATAAATTCGCCGTCAATCTTGTTTTCAATCCACTTTTTCTGTTTGTCCTTCACTTTTTTCAAGAGAGCAAAGACGATTATGATGACCAAAATCGTCAAGGCCGATGCCAATAAAATGTTATTCACGTGGAGGTGGTTTTCAACAACGGTATTACTGCCACCCGAGGCATTCTGGTTCACCGCCACCTCTTTGTCTTCAGTTTTGAATAAGATTTGCCCATTTTTTGGCAGTATAAGGACACGCGTTGCACATATAACAGTAGGAAACATTGTGTTTTAAAACGAGTCGTAATTAAAACACTCTTAGTTAGTGCACCGAGGCACACAGGAGTGCGCTAACTTGCAAAATTCGCCCGATACATGATCTGTTGCACCTGGGCGCTTGCTCGAGGCAGGGTCGCCATGAAGTGCGGGGGCGTCGAGGAGAGATGAGTAACACACGTATTGACACGACAATACCTTTAATGAGACTAATGTCTTAACCTAATACATAATGTATGCTAATTATTAATACTAACACACCACACTATGCTATTGAAACTTGGTAACCAGATGTATCTGTCCCCTAATGCCCCAAGCGGCGACCGGTCGCCGCACCTACCCAGACGACTTTAAACTTAAATTTAGCCTTCTTACGTCCAACCACGGCCGAGTGTCAGCACTGCGAGGACCGCAGCGATGACACGGCGTTCCACACGCTGGTGGAGTGCACTACGTGGGCGCAACAGCGCCAGGACCTCGTAGTGGGTCTGGACGTGGACACTCTCTCGCTCGAGACCATGGTGCGAGCCATGCTCTCCAGCGGGAGTAAGTGGGACTGCGCCGCCTCCTTCTGCGAGCAGGTCATGCTCGTGAAGGAGGCGGCGGGACGGGTACGGGAGAGAACTCTCCCACCCGAGTTCCGCAGTCGGCGGCCTGGGCGCCGCCGACGTGTCTTCGCCGAGAACTATCGGCCACCATGACCGGGGGCCTGAGGACGGTGAGAGGGCGGCTCACCGTCCTTACAGAAGCAGGCCCAAGACGGCAGCGTGACGTGAGCAATTCACGCACGCCCCCCCCCCCTTAGAAGCGGGATCACACCCGAAACCCCCCAAAGACGCGGGATAGCACCCGAACCACCCCCTGGGCGAGGCCGCAGCGGCGGCCGTGGGTCTGTTTGGAGTTCTGGGACATCCTTCCGAGGGCTTCCCCGGGGCTCCCAACCACAGGCTGTTAGGCGTGACGTGAGGTTTTTTAGTCGGTAGAAATCCGCCATGACATCCATGAGGATTTTCCCTCACGTTAAACAAAAAAAAAAAAAAAGCCTTCTTACGTCCTACTTTTCTATGAACAAGTTTGATTGTATGTTACAACGAACAAGAACTTTTATATTATGTTACTTGCTGCTACGAAACCCTTCATGGGCGAGTCCAACTCGCACTTGGCCAGTTTTTTAAAGTAACATAAGCTATGCATGTATGTATGTATCCAAGGAAGAGGAGTTCTAATAACAATAAGTATGAAAAAAGATTATACTGCTAATGCGATAGACTAGCTCTCGGCCCACCTGATGGTTGGTTACCTTAGCCTTACAAGCCAACACCAGAGGCGCTACACACGTGCTGTCGACCTACGCGCAAGCTGAGACGACCCAATGTCTACATTTTTCATGTCACCCATAAAACCTTCAACTTGGTTTATCGACGGTCATGTTACTGTGATAACCGGTACCAACGGTTTAACATGCCCTCCAAAGCACGAGAACGCCCGTAGATAACAAAAAAAATGTCACAAAGTCACGTGTTGGTCACCCATCCAAGGACCGGCCATAGTTAGTGTCGGCAGTGATCGTTTAGAAAATAAGTACTGAGTGCGCAGAGCTTTCACTTTTCCAAACGTGTTTTAAAGCGATAGAAATTAGATTGACATACAAATAGAGGGCGATTGTGATGGGAGAGTAAGTGATAGCTTTGGAAACAACTGGGACCAACATGCCAGCTTTATTTTGATTATGATACCGATTCTTGACTTACGCAACTTACTCCATAGACCCTGTTGATAAATTACACTTGAATCATTGTGTAAATTTGTGTTTCGTTCAGTCTCTTGAGAATTAATGTTTGTCTACTCCATTTGAACCGAAATTGATTGATTGATTCTGATTAATTCGATACTACCGAAATGTAGCTTTGTATTAGCGGAATTATCTTGTTATTCTCGTAATAATAATAAAACATATCTATAAGTCACATTTTGAAGTAGATCTTAGAGTTTAACTAATTGTTTGTTATATTCTAAATATTTAATTTAGTTCTATAATTTGAGTCACTAGAATATTATTCTTACTCAGCGCAAAATTGGAGCGCGTCCGGTTGATTTTAATTGATATATATTTAACTAGCGGCCCGCTCCGGCTTCGCACGGGTATACAGTATTACTCCACTATTTAATGGATGTTATTATACATATAAACCTTCCTCTTGAATCACTCTATCTATTAAAAAAAACCGCATCTAAATCCGTTGCATAGTTTTAAAGATTTAAGCATACAAAGGGACATAGGGACAGAAAAATCGACTTTGTTTTATACTATGTAATGATAATGATGTGACATCTTCTATCAAATAAGCCGCCAAGTTAGCTTCCAAAATGGCTCATGGGGCGCTTCGAGTCTACTTTCCTCATCCACGTAAACTTGGAAATATCTGCCTAAATCTGGATTCCTCATCAGGTTAAGAACTAGTCTTAACCTTCAGTATCTTCAGACCGAGAAAATAATTTTCTTATAGGGAAGCACGCGTTTGATGTGGTTAAACTCAAGTCCATTTTGTATAAATCATTAGAATGTTAATTTTACTAAGTGAATTCCTAATCTAACCTTGTACATGATTGTGTAATAGTTTAATGTTCCCATGTATCTTGAACCCTAAAAGATATATTATTATACATTACTGTTCCCAAGTTCGTCCTAAGAAGTAATAGTAATGAATTTTTAACTAGCCACGTCTGGGGTCTGACAAACTCTGCGCTAAAACATTTTACAATAATTACGAGGAGTATGAATGTGGTTACAAAAAAAATATAGCATCTTTGCTTGATTGAAAAAGTGTTTGTGCGGGCACCCTACGCCTCTCAAATAATAGGAACTTTTTGAAAAAGACTCGCGCACACAAATTGATCTGAATAATAATTTTAAGCGTATGTACGCATATAAATTCCAATGGAGTCCACCAAATCGGGTAATTCTTTTTTCTTTGTCTTTGTTATTAACCTAGACAAATTTTGAACAATATTGTAATACCTCAGCCAATTTGATTCTAATTTGATGCAAGTACAGATAGTTGAGATTTTGGAATTATACATGAACTTGGTACCATCATAATTGTATCCCGGCAACCAGTTTTTGTGGGAAACGGGTACCAGAAAAGAATACCACGAGCAGAGCCGCGGGTACTAGCTAGCTTGCAATAAAACTTGTGATTGGGCCTTAGTTAATGTTGCCTTAAATCCCTGTTCAGACATTACATAATGTATGATATATTTCTGCCCGGACAGTTGGACGGCCGACTGGTGTCTACTCTCACTCGTTCGCGTATAACTTCACTTGTATGTAATATGTTTTTTTTTTTTTATTTATTCACACAACAGTAACTTTACAATATTTCAATATAAATTGCCACAAACACAAACCTCTAAGGGTTTATCTGTGTGTTGGCGAGTCGTTCACTTGTTTACAATGTATATTGCCACCACACATAACTACTATAGCCATAACTAAACATACACAGAATTGGTTTCGATGTAATAACGCTTTGATTTATATTTAAAACTTTTCGAACCCTTCAAATATAATGCTTGCAATTGTCTTGGCAGTTTATTCAGAAAATTTGGTATCAAATACTCCGCAACTCTTGTTCCATACTTGTTATTATATTTAGGTAGACTGTATTTATTTTTATGTCTCATAGGTCTTAGAAAGTTAGGTCTTATTTTTTCGTTTATTAACTCGGGCCTATTCACCTCCGTAAGTGTTAGGAATTGTACCTTACTGTACACATTCATCACATTACAGTATTTGAAGAGCTCTTCATAATTATTTTAGTATTTTTCTTTTACATGTTTTGGCGTAATAGTCTTTAATATTTTTAATTGCAAATTATAAATTTCGGTTAAATATGTATGATAAGTTTGTCCATAACTACTGAGCCCATAGCCGACCACCGTGTCCGCAAGGGCCATATATAGCATTCTGAGAGTTTTATATGGTAATTTGTATTTTAATATTCTTAACTTTCCTAGTACCGACCTCAATATATTGCAAACATAGTCCCTGTGCGGTCCCCAGCAGAAACGGCTATCGACTACAAGCCCAATATACATGTGTTGATTAACTACTTCCAGTGCAGGACAGCTGCAGTGTATTGGTGAGGTATGTAGACAGGGGTGGCTGTGAGCTAGAACCGTAGGTATTGAGCTACTCTTATTTTGTGAAGAATGTATGTGTACCATCTTTGTCTTCGAGAAGTTAATAACCAATCCCACATCATGGGCCCACCTGGACATTGGATCAAAGCTTAGTTGTATGCTCTTTTGGGCTTCCTCGAGGCTTTTATCGGCAACTAACATACACGTGTCGTCCGCAAACTGGTACACGGAACCTATGTTTATGACGTTAGTCATATCGTTTACATAAAGTAAATACTCCGTCGGGCCAATAATTGAACCTTGTGCCGTTCCCTGGGTGGATAAAAACTTATCACTAAAGTCATTTTGTATTTTCACAGTGGTGTATCTGTTTGTGTGATAGCTTTTAAGTAATTCTAGAAGGGGTCCCTGTATTCCATTTCTTCTTCATCTCCATAGTAGCAAAACTCATGTAAATGATACTCGTGTCTAAAAATAACGATTGAAGAAAGAGGGGACAATAAATTAACCTCCAAAGTTGGATATATCTTCTTGTATATAAAAATGAATCGCAAAATGTGTTGGTAAGCGCATAACTTCAGAACGGGAGGACCGATTTCACTAATTCTTTTTTTGTTGTGTAAGGTATTGTCAGGAGAAGGTTCTTATGGAAGAAAAAATATTGTATTCCCACGGGAACGGGAACTACGCGGGTGAAACCGCGTGACGTCCTCTAGTTTCAAATACATTTTATCTAACAGATAATTCAAGTAAGCAGGTATAATTAAAACAAAGAATTGTAAAGTAAAATGTATTTAACTACAGAGGTGACAATTGCTCTGCTAACCCAATTTAGGATGTGGTATATGGACCCGGATAGCTGTGACTTACTGCTGTAAATAAAGGTTGAAGATTGTGTGTGAGCTCCACGCGCCACTCACAACTGGAATTTCAACTCAATGAGGTTGCGGGCCCATGTCAGGCTTTTTGTAGGCCGACTTTGTTTGGATGTTTTTTATGACCAAATTTTTGTAGTACAAGTACGTTGCGTTGCACTATTGCAAATAAGTACGCTCTATTTTATTTGTTTACTAAAAAACACCGATGTTCGATTTCATACAACACTGACACGCGTGCTTAATAGAAATACGAGTATATGCCAGCTCATATAATAGTAAAACTATTTAGAGCAGATTTTAGTATATTTACTATTACGGTGGCAGACAAGTTTACGATTTACCTGATGGACTATAGAAACCGTAGCCTATGAACATTTTGCAACATCAGAGCGCCACGTTCGCGCTGCGAAACCCAAGTTGTTGTTCATAACCCAAGAGTGCGCGGAAGAAAGCCCTTATCAGATCTTTCCGTTATCGACCGCCCCTAACTAAATGTAAGATTCTTATGAAAACAATCATAGACTGTAAAAATCTTCTCTTTGCCTATAATTCGTTTTCTCATTTTACAAAAGGCAGTAAAATTCTATTGTGGCTTGATGCTAAATACCAAATGTGGAACCGCAGAATACATTCAGAATGTATGCGGTTGCAACGTAACCCGGCTCATAAATAATAGTCCATCCTTAGTTATGTTTCATCCTAAAATTCTATTCTACACAGAAAAATTTCAGTTGGATTCCGTGAAATTTTAAGACTAATAGGACCATGTAAGCTTAAATTTACATTCCAATATTTTCGTAATTCATTTAAGAGCTTATAGTACTTCTTATACACACACTGTTTGGCGCGTAAACTTTTAACACACCCTTTTTACGCCATAGGTTAAAATAAAGTAAACATAGTACTCATCGGTTAACTAACTTAGATAGGAATTTAATATTAGCGCTGGGAGGAATATAAAACTTCTTTCGATTTTTGTGACTGTGACTTTGACTTAGTGTAATGTACAAAATGTTTTAACTACCAAGATTTCATTAACAATGGTTAAATTTCGTTTCAAAATACAAATCAAAGTATTATTCTTTGTTTCCTTTTATTTACACTCGAGTTTCAAGAGCGGTTAGGTAAACAGAAACCTTGCCAAAAAAACCAGTTTCGTAAACAGAAGCTGTAAAAACAATTTTCTAAAGACCTCGTAGACCCTTGACGATATTAGAGAACAAAAACAAGTCACTCTAAGGTCTCACCAGGAAGTGTTACTTCGTGAGTTTGTTTTTTGGCTCTTAACAAAACAGTAATTGTTCAATTACTAGAATCGCTAAAATGTTGTCGATTTTTCTTAAATTTTGCAGAAAAATTTTTCTTTTTTTTTGCTGTCAACAAATAGGGAATCAATTGAAAATGTGAACTACAGAGGAAACCACTATTACTTGATGGATACTTAATATATCAAGCTATGAGGACGTGCACCTTTCTCGACGGTTACCCTTCCAATGGTAAACAACACAAAAGACATGCTACTTTGTCCCCTATTAATTTGAGGATCCCAAAAGAAACAATAACAAGTCCATAAACCCACACAACATCTAGAAAACCAAACAGAAAACGTGCTCTATCTAAGACAAAGCGGTAAGCTAAGGATTCTAGGAAATAAATTTGCAGATAAAAGTTCAAAACCGTTGTGGTAATGCAAAGAAAAGGTTTGGGTTGAGATTGTTTTCATGCGGAATAATACTCTAAACCTGCATGCATTGTTTTGAATTGAAAAGAAGCGCCTGAGGGAATATTATATGAAGGAGTGTTTTACTGTAATAATCACGGTAGATTGGGTAAAATAATGCCAAAACGGCAGCATTTCTATGCGTCTGCAAAGGTTTGTTTGCAAAATTTTTCAAATAAACATTATATACTACGGCGTTTTACAATATATGTAAGTACATCTCGGGAAAAGCCAGTCAACCAAAATTACATTTTTATGAGGAAACATAAACTTTTACAGCAGTATAACCAACAGCAGTAACATCGCTGTCTCGCGGGTAGGCTTTATCAAATAATAACAGACATACGTTTTTATTTCAAAGATTGTTGCGATTCTAGTAATTGAAGACGAACTAGGCCAAGTGCTACTTTAGGACCCATTAAAAGTTGTTCCGGATTTACTAATTAAAGAGAGACACATAGCCTCCGTAGCTCAATATTCTGTCAACATACATACATGCATAATGTTTGACGATTGGTCTCGCCTTTATCCCCAAAGGGCTTACCCTTCAGAGGTATATTATTATATGTAAACAATCGCTACCGTAAACTGGGGTAACATTGGCAGCCGGGGTTACTTTAGCAGTGTGCGCCGGAGCGCGGTTCGCGGGGGTAGGAAAGCAAAGCGAGTGCGTTTGCCGACCATTGCGCATCCCAATCTTGTTGAGGGAATACGTGTCGCTTATTATCATGCCTCGAAAGCACGTTCACGCGTTGGGTGTGCGTAATTATCGCAATTTTAAGGATGATACTTTAAAAAAGGCAATAAGGGACATTAAAAATGGCTTATCACAAGCCAGTGCAAGTAAAAACTGGAAAATACCCCGTGGAACACTTCAAAACAGATTAAGTGAGACACACAGCACGCCAGTCGGTGGTTCTCTTGCATTGAGTCGTGAGGAAGATACTTTGATTGCAGATACTTTGCGTCAAGTTGCAATATAGGGGTTCCCCATTGAGCAAAGGACAAAAAAGAAGGATATAGACAACGATTTATGCGGTATTTGTAAAACGAAATGGATCAACTTTAAGGCGGTAGGCTGGCTACAGTGTATCCTTTGTCAGCGATGGGTATGTGGTATCTGTCATGAAGACAGTAAAGACCTACATTTTGAATGTGCCATCTGCGAAGATGATTTTTTTTTATTAAAGATTGATGTGTCAATTTAGTAATTATAGTTTGCCAATAAAAATACCTGATCGTATTAAATATTGCTTGCTTTTACAGTCCTGTACTTTTAACAATCTTGACATAATAGGGTCGTAAACGGTCATAATTCGTCACCTGCCAATGTTACCCCAGACCCGGGGTAACATTGGCAGGATCCTTTTCTGGGTTTTAAATTAAGGGTATTAATGGCACTAACTTTTTAATTCAATATGGTATATTATAGGGATCAGAATGTCAAGATAATGCTAAAAAAATTATAATATTCACATAATTTCTGGAAAAAAAAATAGAAAAACTGTAAAAATCTGCCAAAGACACCCCAGTTTACGGTACGTTAAGCATCTTACGCTCGGATGAATCATAAGAGGGGTGATCGTTTGTGGCATTGCAATTTAAGAGCGTTTCCGTGCTTCGCAAGGACATTGTGTCATTGTTCCCGGTTTTCAAAAACATTGTAGTGTGCCAAGTTGAACACATTACGATTCTATCAACTCTGACCCGTAAGTGCTTTTCGCGATATGAAAGGAGAGTATGGAAACTTTTTAGAATACTCGCTAAGGAACATACGGTTAACATGAGCAACAGATTTCTTTCATTGGGAATCATTTGAAGACTAAATAATAGATATTAAGATCTAGACAGTATTCCAAAAAAATCGTACACATCTTGAAACAAAAAGACAATACTTAAATAACTGAAAACTGACTGCAAACTAATCAAACCAGATTCGACAATTTCAATATACTTACCTGTAAAATTAATAAAACTTATTTCATAATTCTGTTGTAAATTCTCCCACATGTCATATAGAAATGGAACTTTGTATTATATCTTCTTACTAATATAACCGTACATTTCTATACATTATGATGTAAACTTCCTAGATATATAATATATATTTAAGATACAACTCCGGTTACGAAATATTTCAATGTCATAACTCATCCCCCAAGCTTCATTGTAAGTGGAGACAAATTGAAGATATGTCATCCTTCTTCATCACACACACAGTATTATTGTTGAGTGTTTTGATATAGCGCTGGGACCGCTTTACTCAAATTCAAACATGTTTGGGTTTTGGACAACATAGGAAGATATACAAGAATAAGAAAATCAAAATTATTCCTTTACAAGATCGTCAATGGTACCGGCTGAGTGAAATTTTGTTTCCAAATCTGATAAAACCAAATGTGATAAAAGGAAGCCTATCAAGTTATTTCAGACTGTAGGTAATCTGTGTGGGAGTAACAAACATCTGACATTCGCACTCTTAAATTTTCGCATTCAGGTATAATACTAATAACATTTCAAAGTATTTCGTAGAAAATAGGAACGGAATTTAAAAAACGGTCTGGTTTTTGCTCTCTTGAATTCATCCTGCGTATTTCTCAAAGTGTCACAAATCTCTCATTTCTCCTGAACAAAGTGTGACAAAAGTAATTCAGCGTACTGATAACAAGTTTTAAACGAAGACTAAGAACAGTTTAGTTCAGTTATGAGCAAATCATGATCTACACTGCTATTTAAATTCCTTTAAAAATCTCTATTATGGAGACTCTGCTGTCCGTCTGTTTATCTGTATGTACGACTGTCTGTCACTACGCTGCCGCGCTGTATCTCACAGTACTTTTTTCTGCGTATGTCTTTAATCTATTGATATCTTTAATCTATTTCTTTTTATTACTTAACAGTAGATAAAAAGGTAATTTTATACTCTGCCAGCCCTAATTAAAATACTTGTGAAGTTGTAAACTTGCATTTCGTTACATCTTCATTACAACTTTAATATTTTTATCACATAACAACAGCTGGTGCGAGATTTTTCTGTTCCCAAGCTCGTACACCACACGTCACGTCTTGACAATAAAATGCTAAGAAACTTTTCTGAATACAAAGCGTTCACGGCGACATTTGGCGCTCAGACCGCACCCGACACCTCAGTTTGCGCCCTTCATGGGATTACAAAAGATATGACTGCGGTTAGCCCAGCCTTTTTATACGGATAGCTCGCATGTCATCCGACACAAGGGCGAATTTACATATTATTTGGTAGAATTATCATTTACAAAACTTTTGGGTTTCGGTAACGGTAACAAACCGGTTGTGACAGTTGAATTATAGGCTGAAATTGTTTGTCGCTAGTAATTATAGGTACTTAGGTACTTACTGTTTGATATTTTAGAAAATGTTTTTAGTATTAAAGTATATTGAACTTCAGATAATTTCTCATGACAGAAATAGCATTCTGTAGTTAATTGTTTTAGACATAGAAAATGTCAAATAGAGTTTTATTATCTAATTGATTATTTTTGAAGCAGAGGGCGTTTGAAATTACTCACTTTTAGATTTTATCTGTACCTAGCATTCAATTAAAGTAAATTCCATCTAGAAAGACGCTAGGATAAAGAAGAAGTAAGATTAATAATGAGATTATGTTGTGTGATGCATAGCCCCTGTTTCTAAAATACTAAAAGTTTATTACGATTTAGAAACAGTGATATTATTGCCAAAACTTTCACAAAGCTAAGAAAAAAATATTTTGGATTATATTAGTTATCACTTAAAAACGTTCATTTTAAGTTTCTTTAACAATGCAATATATTTTTTTAAAACCCTTTATGATTCTATTTCATTCATTTTTAATGTTTGAAAATGTTTTGAAAACCATTTTAAATGAAGTACAAAAATACTTGAAATTGAATCGACAAACCAGATTGATAAGGTTTTTAAACAAGTTAAGTTCTAAAATTCTACAATCTGTCCAGGTATTAAATTACACAAACAAAAAATATTTTTTTAATAGTACCTATATACGTATATATTTTTGAAATTTGGTTGTTCAGCGCATTTGATTTGTACCAGACACGACAACTTTATAATAGTAATTTTTTCGATAAAATTTTGCCAATATTTTCAATAACTGAATATTTTCTGCATTCTGGACACATTCGGTTTAAAAAAATGGCTAGAGTTGTTTGTCCCAAATGTGAATATGAGGCAAAGCAGACGGCATCGTTTCATGACGCCCTGGCAGATCACACGACTAGTGCCGATAAGACACTTTAATAATAATTGTTATTTTATTATTGGAATTTTTTATCGTGTGGGAATACCTCATGGCTGCTATGCTGGACTCTTGCTAACAAAACTACTCGTGCCCTACCACTGCCGGTCGGGAGCCCCGTGTAAGCCCTCAGCCCCGGGTAAGCCCTCAGAAGGATGTCTTAAGACTCACGACAGACTTTGGCTACCACTGCGGTCCCACCTAGGTTCGGGTCCCTACTATCCCACGTCTTTGGAGGTTGTTCGGGTGTTATCCGGGTAAGTGGTTTGTGTACAGAAATCAATATCACAACTATAGTCGGATTTTTAATCTCGGTCAGTAAAATGACAAGTGCAACTGTCACTGATACAAAAAAGGGTGACCCGCTACAATAGTGATGTTCGACAATCAATAGACTTAGACATTTTTTATTTTATTAGGTGTGAAAGTGTTTTTTATAGAATTTTAAAATTTATATTGTAAATATAAAATTTACGACTATAATACGACTGCCTCTGTGGCGCAGTCGGTAGTGATACCGCCTGGAGGTCGTGGGTTCGATTCCCACCGGAGACAAATATTTGTGTGACCCATAAATATTTGTTTCGAGAGTCTGGGAGTTTCTATGTATTATATGTATGTATTTAAAAAGTATATAAGTATTAATATCCGTGGTCTGATACCCATAACACAAGCAGGTGATTCCTAGCTTACTTTGGGATCAGATAGCAGTGTGTGAAATGTCCGTGAATATTTATTTATTTGTTTATTATATGTAATGTCTATTACATATTTACAATACGTATTTTATGTGGGGTGCGATGGGGCCCTATCAACATCCCCGGGGTCCAAGCCAGCCTCACCTGCCAGTGGTGCACCTGCCGATTAACGGACGAGGTCGTGGCGTAGAGAAGGAATACTCGAAATGAAACCCTGTGCCAACCCGTTTGGCCAGCTTGGTACAGTAAGGCCAACGAAACCCTCCCAAATATGATAAGTCATACAAAGCAACGGCCCCCAGTTCCCGGCACTTCCGCTGTCCCCGATTAAGGTCGCAGGGACTGACTGGATGCGAAAGGCGCAGGACCGTGTGTTGTGGCGTGATTTAGGAGAGGCCTACATCCAGCAGTGGACTAATATAGGCTGATGTGTTTAAATGTATTTAAAATAAAATAAATATAAATATTCACGGACATTTCACACAACGCTATCTGATCCCAAAGTAAGCTAGGAGTACCTGCTTGTGTTATGGGTATCAGACCACGGATATTAATACTTATTTACTTTTTTTAAATACATACATAATTATTATACATAGTAACACCCAGACTCTTGAGACAAACATGGTCACACAAATATTTGTCTCCAGTGGGAATCGAACACACGACCTCCAGCGTCGCAAGCGGTATCACTACCGACTGCGCCACAGAGGCAGTCGATATAATATGATTGGAGAAATATGGACCTTACCAGCATATTACATTATTATAAAAGCTTGCTATTACATTATTATAAAAGCTAATAAAAAAGCTTAAGAAGATATGACTTGTGGTTATGTATTATGCAAATTACCAAATAGTCGTAGAAAAAATAATTTAAGGACAAGCTAAAATGACAGTTTAAATTTTTTGTCATCAAAGTATTTTTCATGAAATTATTTTCAAGGTAAATTGGTGTGAAATGTTTGTATTTTTTTTTTTATTTTTTTTTTATACCATTAAGGTGGCAGACAAGCACACGGCCCACCAGAAGGACCGGTGGTCACCGCAGCCTATGAACGTTTGCAACACCAGAGGCGCCACACTCGCGCTGCCGACCCTGTAAAAACCTTCTTAGACCCCTTTTGAAGAACCCCATACTGTAGGCGTTTGGGAAAACCGAGGCAGGAAGATCATTCCACAACCTAAGCGTGCGCGGAAGAAAACCCCTACCGGATCTAACCGTGCTCAAACGCTCCGGACGTAGGGTGTGAGAATGAAATCCCTGTCTATGGCGAGCGGTGCGATGATAGAAGGTAGCCGTGGTCATCATGTCAAACAATTCCTCGGAGCACATACCATTGTACAGGCGGTAGAACACGCATAAGGAGGCATAGTCTCTCCTGTCGCGAAGAGGTTCCACACCACCTGTCAGTATAGGATCGTTGACAACTCTCACAGCTCGCCTCTGCACCGAGTCAGTCATAGTTTGTATAAAACAAACTATGGTTCCTAGAGAAGTGATTATATTTAAATGTAGCTAAATAATTTTGGAGCAATCGAGATCCAAATTGTTTGTTTACTGCATTGTTTGAATGGGTTGAAATACGATATAATGTGGTTTTATGTAATATTTAATTACTGTTTGATTTTGGATAAAAAAAAAAAATCTCGACTAACTTGTTGTTGACTTAATAGTAAACCTCGATTCAACCACATCACTATTTATTTGTGACAAGAAACCCGCAACACTGAAAATGTCATTTTACTGACTCGAATTAATAGTTGTAGTTTAGGATCTTAATCTTTAAAAAATATTAAAAGGATCAAAGTCTGATAAAAGTGTTTATCATTTACTCATGGAGAAAATTTGCTCCATCGTCAGACTTGACGTAATCTTCAAACCATAGTGTAAACAATCAAACCAAACATCAAATCTGTTCAGTCAAGATTTTCATCAAACACGACCAACAGAATCAGTATGATCGTTAACAGTGTGCCTACAAACATTTTTCGTTACATAATTGCAGCTAATTGGATCCTTAAAATGCTTTCTCTTTATATAATTCTAATTTTGAAGACAAATAAGAACTTTAATCCATAATTTTTTTTTGTAAAGGCTCTAGCTAGAAATTACACATCATCAAAAATATACAGGGCGTCCCACGGCTATGCCACATGGAGGGAAAGGAAAGTACCTTAAATAATTGTAGATGGAACATTTTATTGAAAGAAGACATTATTTTATTTAAAAAAAAAACGATTTAAACTGCATTCATAGATTTTTAAAAAAACTACATGGTTGAGCTGGGAATCGAACCCGCTACACGAGAAAAAATAATTATCATGTAGCTTTATCATACCGATCGAAAGGCTTTATCATAAGGATTATTTTTTGCTAAGTAACATTGTGTCAGAAATAAAAGGAAGACCAATAATTTTAACATTTCTAATACAAAAGTCTCTTACGGTTGAATACGAAGTCGCACTCTTTTGATTCTTTTACTCCTTGTCGATCTTTTGGTCTTGCTGTGGTGGATATTTATAATTATACATCCAAGTTCTGTTTGTAGCTCGTGGACATTTTCATTTCTTGTAAACTACATTATTACATGTCATAACCCCATAAAAAATCAAACGTTGTCCTTTTATAGAAATAAAAGGACAACGCTATGTAACATAGTGTCAGAAGACACTATGTTACTTAGCAAAAAATAATCCTTATGATGAAGCATTTCGATTGGTATGATAAAGCTACAGGGTAATTATTTTTCTCGTGTAGCGGGTTCGATACTATTTAGTACTTACAGATGCAAAAGTTTTAAAAAACGTCAAATCGTTTTGAATTCTTTCAAAGTAAACTGTAATCGTTTGTAAAAGAATGTCACTGCTTATTATAGTAGTGACCTTTTTAGGGTTTCGTAGTCAAATGGCAAAAACGGAACCCTTATAGATTCGTCATGTCTGTCTGTCAGTCTGTCCGTCTGTGTGTACGTCCGTGTGTCACAGTCACTTTTCTCCGAAACTATAAGGAATATGCTATTGAAACTCAAACCTTTTTAGGGTTTCGTAGTCAAATGGCAAAAACGGAACCCTTATAGATTCGTCATGTCTGTCTGTCAGTCTGTCCGTCTGTGTGTACGTCCGTGTGTCACAGTCACTTTTCTCCGAAACTATAAGGAATATGCTATTGAAACTTGGTAACTAGATGTATTCTGAAAACTAAAAAAAGAGCAGTAAATTTTGGGGGTCCCCATACTCAGAACTGAAACTCAAAACTTTTTTTTTCATCAAACCCATACGTGTTGGGTATCTATAGATAGGCCTTCAAAAATGCTATTGAGGTTCCTAAAATTATTTTTTTCTAAAGAGAATAGTTTGCACAAGAGACACTTCAAAAATGTGTCCCCCCCCCCTCGAACTTCTAAACTAAGAGAATGATATATCTAAAAAAAATATATGATGTACATTGCCATAAAAACTACCAACGAAAATTAGTTTGGACGAGATAGAGCTGCTAGTTTTTTTTTAATACGTCATAAACCGCAATTTTCGGATAGAAAAATCACTACCACTGCGAACGTGTTAAATCATCAATCAAAGTTACAACGAACTATAAGAACTTTTATATTATGTTACTTGCTGCTACGAAACCCTTTATGGGCGAGTTCAACTCGCACTTGGCCGGTTTGGCTGGCTTTTTCCTGGCCACGCTGCTCAGAATAGCAAACTAACAGCGTAGAGACGCCACGTTCTAAATAATAAAAATCGGTTCAATAATAACTTGAATTATAAGTTGTTTTCCTAAGGTTCATAGATTATTCGCGTTACATCAATATTTGTCGGTACTAAAGTCTGCTCAAGATAAAACATCTCCTTTTATTGGTTGTCCTTAAAATGTCTGTGTTTTAGGGTTCCTAATCCTAAAAAGATAATAACGGAACAGAAACTGTAAATTTGCGGATAAATCTCAGTGAAACTTTCATGCGGTTGTCAATGTCGAGGTCTTGCGAAGAGAATATAAGCTTAATTATTTCAACAGTAATCTTTGTTTTGTTGAAGATTTCTTAGACGTGTAAAAAATTCAAATGACTAAGTTAGCAATCAAAAGTTACGGTTTCATTTATTTTTTACAAAATCTTACAGCCAACTTCAAAGTTTAACTTTTGTCGAAGTGCCGCTTGTCATTCAGATGTCCCAAATATCTAGCCAAATATATATGAGAATAAAGACAGGCCTTCAAACAAACAAAAAGATTTTTCCGAACTTGTTCATAAATAAAGAAGTTTCACTGTCGCGGAATAAAATGGTGATTGTTTTAAGATTTATTTACTATCCTGGGACATCCTTCCGAGGGCTTACCCGGGGCGAAGGCAGTAGGAGGGCACGTGTGGTTTTAGTATAGCATCGATGAGAAATTTCCACACTTAAGAAAAGAGCCCCTTTGTTCACAAAATTTTCATAGAGATGAGAGTTTTATCAACTATGGGGCTTTTTTATAATCTCTCTAAATTAGCCCCATAAATAAATAGTAACTATAAAACAGCATACATTAAAACGATTCCTTGAACTGCCAGAATATTTGGCAACTTATGAAAATCGATATCGTTTATACAACCAGTACATTAAATAATCTCTTCAACTAAATGGATAAAATGTTAGATACAATCTAAAATACAGCTGCGTTGAACTTAGACGTGAAAATTTGGAATAGGAATAGCACAATTTTAACAGTACTGAAATTATAATGTTGAATGTAGCTAATTTGACATTGTAACCACGCATGAGAATACGAACCCTTTGACTCAGCTATTTAAATACGGTATTAAAATAACCATAGTTTACTCGTCCTATTACTAGTGTCATCAGTTGCTCTTCCTCTGAATAAAAACTCACTTTGACGTGCCTCTTGTGAAAAGACCTGAGTCAAACAGGTTATAAAATAAAACAAAGTTACGTTTGAGACGATTTCATTGTTCTTATATACATTTCGGTAACTTTCACACAACTTTTATATCATTGCGCATTATATTGTCACTCGTGTATTTCCCGCAGGAGTTTTTTTGTTAAGGTAAAAAAGTTCATACCTTTGTGACAATGAAATTTTTATTACTTACAAATTGAGTTTTAATTACGTGGCTGCTGTATTACCAACCTGTACTTATAATATTATTTAGAAAGAGATTACATAAACCATTTTCTACCTGCTGAATAATAAACATAATATAAAAACGAGTCTGTGTGTAACCATCTTTATCGTTAAAGTTAACTGAGGATATTCGGGATTTCGAAGGCAATATAAAAAATGAAATGTTGTTTACCCCGTTCCTAACATTATGCGCTCTTTTTTTGGACTATAGAAGAGCTTGCAGAGTAGGATAGGAAGGTGGATACCCGAGTCCAAAGTGAGAATTCTACTACTTCGAACCCTTGCTCATTAACCATCTGACGAGTCCAAATTTGACTACTGCCTTATAAGTTTTAAATTTAAAGTAGACTTCTATGTGGTACAATTACATAAAATCACTCAAGTAACCGCGAGGGGGTAGACAGAGGTAAATTTCGTACCTAAATGTTTTCAATAGCTTTCTTGGTCCCACGTAATGGGCGGAAAACCTATTAACGTTACTGGGCACTATAAAGTGTAGCTATTCTGTTAGTTGGACCGAAATTCCAACAGCTAATGGGTATAGATGTTACACATCCACAGAGTCATTCTCTGGATTACAAATATGTCTTCTATACTAATAATATAAAAAGAAAAGATTTGATTGTTTGTTTATTTGCATTTGCATAGCATAGTCACGCTTTTATCGCCGAAATGGTAGGCGAAGGAGCATGCTCCCACTTTTCTTAATGTTTTCTTCTGTTGCCTTGCTAAAATAGACAGGCGAAAGTTGTGACAAGCCAGTATTAAAAATTTTCAAGTCGCCAACGAGGCCTTTACTTGGCATAACAACAGTCATATTTCTGACCACCGGGACTAACGGCTTAACGTGCTTACCATAACACGAAAAATCTCGCAAATGAAAAGTCACGAAGTGATCAAGTGGTGGTAACCCATCCTAATACTAGCCATAACAAAAATTGTAGTGCTGTGACTCTGTAAAATAATAAAACTACGAATTCAACTTCCTATACAGAGACACTACACAACAGAAAATAATAAAAGGTAATCGGTAGAGATCAAACGCAACGTATTTTGTTTCGCATATCAAGTTCTGAAATCTAGGAACATTACGTCTTGGATCTCAACGACGGTTACGACTAGTAGTATTTACGACTATCCAATTTACGACTGATCGATACGGATAGATTCGATATTTGAAGCGGGGATAGGATCGTTATGTGTTTTATATAAGACTAGCTGACCCGCGCAACTTCGTTTGCGTGATAAATAAAGAACCGCTCGACCGATTTTGTGCAAACTTTACCTAAACCATCTACTAAATAGTCCGAACAAAGCTTAAACATTTGGTTTGGATAGGTGAGCCCGTTCTTGGGTTATAAAATTACAACGAAAAGTGGCATTGATTTTTATATATATAGATTTAAAACACGCTTAAATTGAACACTGACTTTTAACTTGCAAATCCAGGAATTAACTACTCCGAAGCTTTAAAGCATATAATTTTGGTAGTTATTTCCAAAGAAACCTTATATTGAATTGCTTATTCCACATTTGTGAAATAATTGAAACGAAAAAAAAAAATCTGTAAAATTGGTAATTTGATCAAATGAAAATAGCGCTGGCTAGATCATTGAAAGCTAAGCTCTATTTGCTCTTATCAGCGAGTAAGTACGTAGTTGACCCAGAACACTTCTGAGCGCACAGATATCTAAAAACTACAAATGTCTGAACACAAATAGAAAACTGAACAAACCACTGAACTAATTCGATTCAATTGTATAAAATCTGTATCCACTGAAAAAGGGTTTTCTGTGAACAGCACTTTAGACGCAAATAACAGTTTGTCGAGAGCAAAGCTGCGAGGGAAATTTAGTCAACGAACAACAATGAAATACAATACTAAAGAGATTGAAATATTAACTGGCTAAGTTTAAATACTTACAGGGAAAAAATTAACCATTCCTTAAAAATCTTGAAGTTTTTGAAATAGATAGAATTTAAGTGATAGAAATGTGGTACCTAAATGTGCACAAGCGTAGGTGACATTACAATTAGGACCTTATGAACCTACGCATCAGCTTGCAGGTACAATGCCTACCCTTGCGTAGCGGTAATGTGATGGTGTAGATGCCCTCAAAGTGTCAGTAGTTCAGGAAGTCGGATAGTAAACTTTTCCACTACAGCCAATCAAAGTAGACCCGGTTTACAATCAGGAGTGGTGAATATAACCAGCACTTTACGTTAAGATGAAGACAAGGGTAGTATTGAAATAATTATTTTAGTTTTATTAAATATGTAAATTATAATAGTTTGGAGATTGTTTTAGCATTAAAACTAGCGATTTTTATAGCGAACACCCCACAAAAATCAACGGATTTCTGCTCAAATACTTTTATTATTCATATTGCAATAACCGCCCAAGATTCTCTAAAGGTCTGTGACATAATACTCAAAAACGCCTCAACTTCTAAGGAATTGTTTTATGTCGCAAAGGGAATTAAAAGGATGCCGTGAAATGACAGAGATAACGTAAAGAACAATTTTTAAAGGAAAAATTCCTTTTAAGGATTAACTTAAAGCGACGAGCGTTTCAGAGAACAGTAGACTATTGTAATTTGTCAGTTTATGGTGGTGTTGAAGTAAAACTGTGATATTAAGTGGGTGGTTTAAAATATAGAACATCTATATTCTAAGGTGGGTAGGTAGACCAGTTAGACACCACTATGAGCCTATATTGCATAATTTCAATCGGAATAAATTACAGTCTGGAATAATACATAGGCTACTAATTATGCCTGCAACATGTTCACATTAGATTCAGGAACGAATACAGAATAAGGTTGCATTGTTGACTTAAGTTTGGCAAAGTTACCAATATAATAATAGAAATCTTAACACCAATATACTTTCCCTTGTCTGATTTTAAGTCCATACTCGTATTCCTTTTTTGAAATGGTAAACACCTACATCCCATTTTCCCGCTTTGCTATTCTGTCTGTGTCACAAAAGTTGAAATTATTTTTGTCAAACAGAGCATGAAATGAAAGTCTGGGATAAAATGTATAAATTTTGTAGTAGCACTATTACAATTATAGTTAGGAAATTCTACCAGTAACTAAAATTCTACACTTACCAACCTCCTTAAAAGCAAAATAGACATTACAGTTTGTTTATTAAAAACCACGTTAAACATAGAATTAAATTTTTTGCAGTATTCAAAACAACGTTATACATAGAATTTAATTTTCAGTAGGTACTATTACTTGTGTGGATTTAAATAGATTAATTACGGTGACTGTCGCATCATCCTGTGTTTCGGTTGCGGTCAACCTAAATTTGTAGAGTCCCCACGGGGTCCCTGTTTCAGACAAGGTTCACTAAATAATTTGAATTCACAGAGACCATTTTACAAATAGCATAAAATCCTGTAAGTACGCTAAGCTTGTGTAAACTGAGGACAAAATTCTATGAGTGTTGTTAGTGACTTATTAATGATAAATGAGTAGAAGAAAAAAATAAATTGCGTGTACTTAGTGTACACACGTAAGAAGTGAAACTTCTTCATAAACTTAATTTTCACCTCACCTTAAATTAAGTCAAAAAGTACAAAAGTACAAAAGTCCAAAAGTCCAAAAGTCCAAAAGGCCAAGAGTCAAAAAGTCCCAAAGTCCCAAAGTCTCAAGGTCCCAAAGTCCCAAAGTCCCAAAGTCCCAAAGTCCCAAAGTCCCAAAGTCCCAAAGTCCCAAAGTCCCAAAGTCCCAAAGTCCCAAAGTCCCAAAGTCCCAAAGGTCAAAAGTCCAAAAGTCTCAAAGTCCCAAAGTCCCAAAGTCCCAAAGTCCCAAAGTCCCAAAGTCCCAAAGTCCCAAAGTCCCAAAGTCCCAAAGTCCCAAAGTCCCAAAGTCCCAAAGTCCCAAAGTCCCGAAGTCCCAAAGTCCCAAAGTCCCAAAGTCCCAAAGTCCCAAAGTCCCAAAGTCCCAAAGTCCCAAAGTCCCAAAGTCCCAAAGTCCCAAAGTCCCAAAGTCCCAAAGTCCCAAAGTCCCAAAGTCCCAAAGTCCCAAAGTCCCAAAGTCCCAAAGTCCCAAAGTCCCAAAGTCCCAAAGTCCCAAAGTCCCAAAGTCCCAAAGTCATAAAGTCCCAAAGTCCCAAAGTCCCAAAGTCCCAAAGTCCCAAAGTCCCAAAGTCCCAAAGTCCCAAAGTCCCAAAGTCCCAAAGTCACAAAGTCCCAAAGTCCCAAAGTCCCAAAGTCCCAAAGTCCCAAAGTCCCAAAGTCCCAAAGTCCCAAAGTCCCAAAGTCACAAAGTCCCAAAGTCCCAAAGTCCCAAAGTCCCAAAGTCCCAAAGTCCCAAAGTCCCAAAGTCCCAAAGTCCCAAAGTTCCAAAGTCCCAAAGTCCCAAAGTCCCAAAGTACCAAAGCCCCAAAGTCCCAAAGTCCCAAAGTCCCAAAGTCCCAAAGTACCAATGTCCCATCCAAAAGTCCAAAAGTCCAAAAGCCCAAAACTCCAAAAACCCTTGAACGACATGCTATCCCTGGATAAAGTACTCTTAATTCGAATCCACCGTGGTGGGGAATAGAACAAAGATGGCGCGTAACCAAAAATCGTGACGTGACGTGACGTGACGTGACGCAAATTTTTTTCCAACGCCGATAAAGAAGTTTCACTTCAAAAAAGCTAGCTTACTTTTTATTCAGGCTTTTTAACCCATAAACGTGTTTTTTTTTTGAGCTTATGAGCTTAATTATAACGTTATTACGTGATAAAATACATTATAACTTTAGTCATTACTTTTCGGGGTTAATTTTGAGAAATCTTTACGCAGCGAGTCAACATTATAGTTAAGTGACCTGTCTCAAGAATGGTCAAGCTTCTAGGTTCAAGGCCTTTGGCTAGGCGTTGATGGGTGAATAAGTTACTCGCTAACTTTATTACTATAGTTAGATCGTATTTACAACAGCAGGATTTCTAAGTATTATTGGTTTACGCGCCCCATTTCAAATACATTTACTTGTGGAAGACCCATTTATAATAGGTACCTACAAACAAACTAATTGATTATTACATCGAGTCAAAGAACCAAGTGTGGCTTACATAAAGCGGAAACCAAATTACATTGCTCAAAAGAATATCTTAAGTGACAAATGAAATCACGATAATGTTATTACTTACTCCCCTGAGTCCTCTCGTGTTTGTTTTCTTCCCCCTAAGACTGTAAGATACTATGATGAAAGGACGACTATTTTCCACCAAGTGAATAGAGTGCCCGGCATAACACGCGGAAATAGCAATCGTGATTTGTTGTTGTTTCGATTATGATGGTTCTGTACCCATAGGGTAAAACAGGACCCTGCCCCCAGGCTGAATCTCAGTATCTCATGAAGCGTGAAGGCTGACTAGGCAGTATTTTCACAGAAGTTGTATTTCTTTTGCCGCTATGGCAACAAATACAAATAAAAAAACATAGAACCTTTGGTGTGCACGTTCGACTCGCACTTGGCTGGTTTGTAGGGTTCCGTACCTAAAGAGTAATAACGGAACCCTATTACTATGTGACAAACAGAGTGTTAACTCTATAAAAATAACTCTAATAAACTCGAGGTATGAAAAATAAGCAATTATCATGAACAAGCGTTTTCAGTGCCTAGTAATAAAAAGTTCAAGGTTTCATAAAAGATATTCTTAGGCCCTAATAACAGACAGAATAATGTCACTGGAGCCTGTAATTTATATATAAAGTTACGATGACCTCCTTTTTTAGAGTTATATAACCATCAACAAATAAAAAAGGGTCAAGTGCGATTCGGCTCAGGCACGGAGTCAGTCATGTTATTTTTTATAATAAACTCGCCAAATTGAAGTGGCCAGCCTGATGAAAAGCCGTGGCACATCTAGCGATTGGTGGCCATCGTCACAGTCGGCTAGTCCGTAAGACTTCTGACAGTGGTCCTCCAGTTGGCGGCTCTGTGATATGCCTCTTCACACTCCGCGTGAAGAACCCAGAATTGTGAGATGAGGGAAACATGTCTGCGGGCAGGTCGTTCCAGGTTTGCAGTAAGGGTATGTCCCTCAATAATAGTTTATTTCAGTCTGGTGACAAACAGACTGACAGACGTGCAACGGAGTCTCTGTAATAGGGTCCAATTTCTACCCCCTGGGTATGGGAGTTTCATATGGTCAATTCGGCTTAGTTTCTCTCCTATGTCTCAATGAATATATCTAATAGAATAAACTTAACATTATTATTTATTATGTAGAATACTAACGTTTTTATTTATTGAAAACGTTATAACTTTACTCCAGGCCACAAATGTCTGCTATGTCCCTATGAAAATATCTCATAGAATGAACTTAACATAATTTTTATACTAATATTTTTATTATTATTATTTTAAAACGTAATAACGTTACCCTAGGCAAGAAACCACAAAGTCGTTCAAGTACATATTTCCATTACACGAAACAGCTTTTTTAGTATTACGGACGAGCATAAGTGTTAAAATCACGTATAAAACCCACATACTGTCGGCCCTGAAATAATCAACTCGCTCGTTGGCAAAGTACTGCCAAATGTATTAGTATTCTAGAAACATTGCTGATTTTATAGTAGGGGCCTACCTTTCTAATATTTGAAGAGTCTACATCGAAATCAATGCGTATATTCCCTTCGGTTAAACCGATCGGCAGAGCCAACCCTGACTGTGAAAACTATTAAAACAGGACGAGGACACGTCGTATTTCGAGTAGCTGTAGTCTAACAGCAGTAACGCTGAGAAAAAGTGACGCGCTGGAAAAAGCCGTGAATATGTAAGAATAATCTGGTTGCTTGGGTTGAAGACTTTTTTTTTTTTTATACTACTTAGGTGGCAGACAAGCTTACGGCCCACCGAAAGGTTGGTAACCGTAGCCTATAGACGTTTGCAACACCAGAGGCGCTACACACGCGCTGCCGACCCGGTGCAGGTTGTGACGACCCACAGTTAAAATTTTTCAAGCCGCCCGTAAGGCCTTCAACTTGGCTTAACGACTGTCATTTTACTGACAACCGGGACCAACGGCTTATCGTGCCTTCCGAAGCACGGAAACGCTCGTAAATAAATGTCACAAAGTGGTCCACGTGGTGGTCACCCATCCATATCCGGCCATAGTAAATATTGCTTACTGCAGTGATCGTTTACAGAACACTGAGTCCGCGGGGCCACGAGCGCTTCAAGATATTATTTATTCCTTGGCCTTAGACAAGGAAGCTAAGCTCTACGTTAACTTCTGTATTATTGAGAACCTTATTATTAAAGCATCAAAATGGTGATTGATTTAGAACATGCAGCTGAAGGAACCAAAGAGAGGGTGGGCGGAGGAAACTAGGCAATTGATACGTTAGACCAATAGCTGAGAAATGTTTTAGTTTCTGATTGTGAATGGCTTTTTTTTATGAAAAGCACAATGGGTGAGTCAGGTTCATTTGAAAAAAGAGGAATAGGGCCTTAGCAGGATTTGTGTGACACAACACAGTCTACTACAACTAGTTCCGCTGGTGAATAGCAGACAAAGAAATTAGCAAAGAGAAGGTTATGGTCTAAACCCCGCACTGTCTGCGATCAGTAAGGAGTAAGTTGCTTCCTTAGCAACAATGGAACTCCAGTGGCTGAATAGCCCCTTGTTTCAGACAGTGCCGCTGTTTCAGATATCGGTGTCGTCCAGTTTTGATCGTCACTTTAGGTGTATATCAGATGCCACCTCTATGTAAGTTGCACTTTGTTCGATTAACAGTTTTCTTGTCATACTAGTAATGGCACATAAGATAAATCCATTGGAATACAGTGTACAGAACAATTCCACGATACACGCTCTGTTATAATAAGCCAACGTGAGACACGACCCCGTGACCAGCCTTAAACAGATTAACCCTATTTTACGATGCAAGAAACACGTGCCTTACTGTTACAGCCTTCCGTTCAAAGAATTTTAAACCTTATAATTATGGTTATATATTAAAATACCAGAAATCAAAATGCCTTTACTTAAAATGCATTAGACCAAAATACCCGAATTCGAAATACCTTAACATTCAAAATACCTTATTTCAGTACACCTTACCGTAAAATGTCTAAATTTAAAATACAAATAATTATTATATCAGAATTCAAAATACAAATTTTCAAATATCCTTAATTTAAAATACCGAAAATAGAATACAATGTGTCACTGTCACTCACACGTTTTGTTATTTGGCTTTAATTTATTTACACCCCCCCCCCCCCACCCCACCTAAGTGAAGCCGCAGTTGTAGCCGTAGGTCTGTTGGTCCTTGGGTATCCGTCTGAGGGCCTACCCGGGGCTCCCCAACAGTAGGCTGTTATGTAGGATACGTGTGGTTTTTAGTCGGTAGGAGTCCGGCATAGTATCTATGTAGGATTTACCTCATGTTAAAACACTTTGATTCAGAGTTACAAAAGTACTACAGTGGGCTAACGAAAAATCAAAAAAAAAATAACCTCGAAGGCTAAAGCGGGAGCTCCGCTTCGCTTCGCTCCCGCCTTAGTCTTCTAACCTAACCTATCCGAGTCGGGATACTCTGAGTCGGGGTGTTAACCATTCACAGATATATAGCATCCATGTAGGATTTAAATCATGTTAAAAAAAAAGATATTTTGTGTTTGAACATTTTAGGATAAGGTATTTTGATAAATTTATTTTTTGGGTTTCGGTTATTCGACCGTAAGGCATTTTAAATTATTTATATTATAAATATTTGCCTTTTGAATATTGATATTTCGATTTCGGGTATTTTGGGCTACGATATTTTGAGTAAAGGCATTATAATTTCTGGTATTGTGACGGTATACCTATAACTATGTTAACAAAAGGTTAAGGGTCGTTTAATTTGAAGCCACGTAGTACTTAGTATTATTTAAAGTGATCATTCGTCAATGTGGATCAGAATTAGGAGAATACTTTAACAGCCCTTCTAATTATCTACGGCTATTTAAATTCTCTAACTGTTTAGAGATATTAAGGAAGTATCATTGGCCTGTTATAGGTAAAGGGTTAAAATTTTTCTTTGCCGTCTGCTACTTCGTAAACTTGAAGTATTTTGGAAAAGTTTATCAAAATAAGTCCAATCATCATTCAAGCACCGGATGCTATCAGGACATAGATCTTAATTTTCTTTTCCCTATAACAGTTTTATCATGAGTAGGTACAGATGAAAATCACAGTGGATCACCGGCTCTAATTAACATCCAATGAATTTATCAAAATATTCCTTTCAATTTTAAATACCATTCTATAATACGCTTATTTAGTCGTATTTGTTTCTACAGCATTCAATGATTTTAAAGTTTTAAATGGCTAGTATGGATAATTTGTCACTACTTATTCAAAACTAGCCGCTATAAAAAAGTATCGTGACCCGCGAAAGCGAATTGTCATGTAGAACGTTTGTTTTTTACAAGAATACCAATGCACGGACAGTAGAGTGTGCCCACAAAAAATAAGCTCCGCAAAAAGTTTCCGAACAGTAACCAGTTGTCACAGACAGGATTTTTAATACATTAAAATCAGTCAACTACTAGCGAACTGGAATGAGTTTTTTGAACTATTCATTTCAAAGCGATTGCTTTTTATGACATCACAAAGGATTAGCAGGCTTACATTACGCTTTTTTTTGTTTAACGTGAGGGAAAATCCTCATGGATGTTATGCCAGACTCCTACCGACTAAAAAACCTCACGTAACGCCCAACAGCCTATGGTTGGGAGCCCCGGGGAAGCCCTCGGAAGGATGTTCCAGGACTCCTAACAGACCTACGGCCGCAACTGAGGCCTCGCCCAGGAGGTTGGTTCGGGTGCTATCCCGCGTCTTTGGGGGGTTTCGGGTGTGATCCCGCTTCTCTAATGGGCGTGTGTGAGTTGCTCACGTCACGCTGCCGTAATAGGCCTGGCTTACATTACGCTTTATTAAATAAGAGGTCTTTAAAATTACAACCTGGTAAGTGTTGCTATCCTAATATCAGACCGAGGTCGTAAAACTCGTATGTCTTGATGTTTTATGTTTGCTTTTTAGCTACTCTTTACTATCTACGTGATAGTAAAATGTAGCCAAGCCCGTTCAGATACAAATGAAGGTCAAAGATTTTAACTATTTATTTTTATTTATACTTATACTATTTTTATAGGTTTTAAGTGATTTTATTGCAGCAAAGGGTATTCGTCAAGATGTTTAGTGTCAGATATATGTAACTCTACCATACTGTTGTGGCGACCGCCACATAGCGAACATTAACAGAAGTCCTGCATCGCGATATGAAAGTTCTCACAACGAAGAATAGTTAAGAGGGTTAACGCACAAATACATGATTTCACGCGTTTGAAACGTTTGTTTCTAAAGAAACTACCAATGTTTAGTAAGTATGATTAATGTGTAAGAGTAATATATTTCCTTGTCTAAAAATTGTTCTAATCAAAATAAACGTGGCATAACTAGGTTTTTATTAAAAACAGTGTTTACACACCTTGTTTGAAGAAATTCGACGAAACAAGGCCTCTTTGCCAATCGGGTGGTATAAAAATAATTGATGTACACAAAAATAAAAGCTGCTATAAGTATCTTCATATTGTCTTCTTTAAAGCCGCCTAAGAAAATTATACCTAAATATATTTCTTATCACCAAAACATGACAAATAAAGTTTCCAAAAAACGTCGTACTTTGATGAACTTCATCACGATTTTTGGTACACTTCTAGTTTACAAAATGGTGATCTTTTTACATTTACAGACTGATCATGATATCACCAATTGAATACATCAGTAATATTCTAGAAACCTCTTTAAACATATCTATGGGTAGATATCAGTGGGTAGTTGACGCGCGCTGCGTACATGTCGCTGCTTCCGAAAATTAAATGTTAAATTAAGTTATTGGAACTGTGTGCTTGTGAAAAGGTGTTTTCTTTGTAAATTTAATCAAATACGACAGTAAAAAGTGCAGTATAGTCCTAATTAGCGGTTTTTGTGAAATGCAACAACATTCTGTTTGAGAGTAGTACTGACTGTCAAAAAGTTAATTTGACGGAGGCGCGATAACGCCGACAAGTTGAGTTTGAAACTTTGAACTGTGATTATTGTGATTGAATAAACAATGAGTTGCACTGGATGCAATAAAAAGGTGGATATTTTGGAACAACTGAAGTGTAATGGATGCAAAGTGGTATACCACTACAGGTGTTTGAATATTACTAAAAAGGACTTTGTTGACGGACAATCACAATTAAAGCGCACTTTTAAATGTGATTCCTGTTGTAATGTGACACAGCGCATACGAGTCACTGATGACACTCCAGTACGAGGATCCCGCGCCGCCGCTACCGACGTCCCGGACAGGGAAATACGTAGCCCGGCAAAGGAAATTTGTCAGAGTTCGTTGAACTTGGAAACAGATTGTTTATCAAGTATTATAATGGAACAAGTTAACGGAGTAATAATGGAAAAGCTTAGCACTCTCGAAACAAATATTTTAAAGGAAATCCGGGCCACCGTCAGTGTTCTAGCGCTTGAAAATAGTAAATTGAGACATGAATTACAGGAAGTTAGCCTCAGGTGTGTAAGCTACGAGCAGGAGATTAATTTATTAAAATTCGAAAAGCAAGAATGTTTAAAAAATGCCCGCAATAACGTCTCGTCCGTCAACTTTAAGAAATCGGCGGGGACTCGTGGTACTCTGGTGAGTGCGGCGGGTGCCGTACGGGCGCCACCGCAGCCGTCGCCATCGCTGGAGGAGCCAGAGGGTGCTTCAGCCCAAGCCACCCTTATTAATAACAATGGGGGCCAACTTTGTCCGTCGCAGGTATTGCCGTCTAAACCAGAGGTTAGTTATGCTAAGGTGGCTTGTAAGGAAACGGAAATCGAGACTGCAGAGACGGTTTCTGAGAATTGGACAGAAGTTAGAAGCAAGAAGAAGAAATCACCAATTATTAGAGGTGGTAATGCTTCAATTGTATCACTGAAAGCAGTTCAGAGAAAAAAGTATCTGCATGTATGGAGATTAGATAGAACTACAACTGAAGAAACACTGAAGGACTACATTAAATCACTCCAGGGTACTGATTATGATGTCATAGTAGAAAAAATATTACCTAAAACGGAGAGGGACTACGCATCATTTAAAGTGGGAGTTGTAGAAAGTGACTTCACAAGGTTATGTGATGCAGCTATGTGGCCACTGAATGTGGAGTTTAGTGAGTGGGTTTGGTTTCGTCGCCCAGCCAAACCAACTCTTAACAAATAGCAAACCAAACAGGTATTTGAATATTTTATATCAGAACGTTAAAGGACTTCGAACTAAGATGGGACAAGTATTAGCATTGCTACAATCGTCGGCCGCGGACCTATTTGCCTTTACGGAAACCGGATTAAATGTAAGTATGCAAAATGCAGAAGTTACGCTTCCGGATTACCAGATAGCTGACGGTCGTACGCAGGGTGGCGTATTTTTAGTTACCACGCCGAGGTATGAATTGCGTCGAGTGTCTATTCCGGGGGATATTGATATAGACACTCACGAGTTTGAATTAATTTGTGCTACAGTGTATATGAAGACGCGATTTCTATTTGTATGTTGTGTTGTATATATACCACCTGGAGTCGATGAGGAACAATACATGATAATGTTCAGTATTTTAGAAAATCTGTGTTTAAAATATAGTTTTAATTTGGTTATATTAGGAGACTAGCTGAGCCCGCAACTTCGTTTACGTCACATAAGGTGTATGAAAGGAAAGGTATTTCTTCATCAGAGTCATCAAGCAGCGTCTGAAACTGCCCTGTTTGCTTAATCATAAAAGAGCTTAATGATTAAGTCTATTTTAAAACAATTCAGTCCACGCCTTCGGCGCGGACTGAAATATTCTTCTTCGTCTTTCTTTTTGCAATAGTACACCGAACTGTAAAAATAGACAGTTGGATCTAGTACTTAGCGCACGCGACGGGGTGACGGTGGGCGTGGCGGACGAGGGTATGGAGCCGGTGGACCCTTACCACCCGCCACTGGCCGTGCGCCTCGAGGTGGGGGCGCCGCAGTCGCCGCCGCCGCAATGGGACGCTCCGTCGCCTGCGTCGCGCTCACACACTCACAGACCAAATATATGTAGACAGTGGAACTTTCGCAAAAACGACTTTTTTAGATTATATGACATGATGACTAACCTAGACTATACAGATATGTTTTCTTTAAGAAATCCCAATGACATGCTAAAGTTATTCTACGATAAAATTTATGCAGTATTTGACGCTTGTGTTCCACCGAAATTGACTGTTTCTAATGATAATAGGTACAGTTATCCTCCATGGTATACATCAGAAATTATTAAAGAAATAAAATTGAAATACGCTCTGCATAAAAAGTACAAATCTAGTAAGTTAAGGAGCGATTATTTAGCCTTCTCACAGTGTAGGGCTCGAGTAAAGGCTGATATCTTTCATGCGCTTGACCTATATAGGGATCATGTGCAAAGGCATCTGCAGACTGACCCACAAGCATTTTGGAATTATTTGAGATCGAGGAAAACTGACACAGGCAAAGCAATGTTGATGACGGAGGGTCGAGTTCTGTCAGATGCTGAATGTGCAAGCGAGTTTGCGCGATTTTGTCACTCTGTTTACAGTACCGAGCGGGCCGTGCTGGATGTTGGGGCCGCGAGTGCGGCTGCCACACCGGGTACTTGGGCTCACTTGGCGCCGTTGCACCCCGCTGACGTTCAGTCACTGAACGTCAGCGGGGTGCAGCACACTGAACTTCAGTGTGCTCTGAGGCGCTTGCTGGCTAAGTGCTCGGTGGGACCTGACGGTATACCTTCGTTTCTTTTCAGAGACTGTCGTATGGTGTTGACGGAGCCTTTACTATTCATATTTAATACCTGTATCGAGACCGCAACGTTTCCGGATTGCTGGAAAGTTACACGAGTTGTTCCAGTGCCGAAGGGTAGTGGGGGTACAGTGCCAAGTGACTACAGGCCCGTGGCGATACTGAGCACTCCTGCTAAAGTGTTCGAGGCGGCCATTCACAGCGCCATGTACAAACAGGTGAGTGCCCATTTGTCGGACGCGCAACATGGCTTTCGTCCTGCTCGAGGGACAAGTGGTAACTTGCTACATTTGATGACACATCTGGTGCCTGCGGTGGATGCTGGTTTACAGGTGGATGTAGCCTACCTAGACTTTCGGAAGGCTTTTGACACGGTCGATAGCGACATTCTTCTGTTGAAGCTGGCTGATGCGGGGTGCACTCAGCGTACTTTGGCATTCTTTGCAAGTTACCTGCGGGATAGATGCCAGTACGTGGACTGTGGGGGAAGCCTCTCGGAACCCTATTTCACCTGGTCAGGA
This sequence comes from Miltochrista miniata, assembly GCA_933228765.1. Lineage (NCBI taxonomy): Eukaryota > Metazoa > Arthropoda > Insecta > Lepidoptera > Erebidae > Miltochrista > Miltochrista miniata. The sequence goes on from OW121764.1 coordinate 1,479,864, forward strand.
GTAAGTCAGGGCAGCAAAATGGGCCCTCTGCTCTCCATTTTAATGATCAATGACTTGCCAAGCGTGGTTAGCGGATCAACACCTTTGTTGTTTGCTGACGATTTAAAATTGATACGTAGGGTAGAGCAGGACGAAGATCGTGACGTACTGCAACGGGATATAAATAGGGTTGTGCAATGGAGTCACAAAAATAAGCTATATTTTAATGGGTGCTAATTAAACGACCTTCTTTTTAAAAGCATTTTTAGCCTCCGGAAAAATACTTTGTCCCCTAAATTAATAAGTCAGCCATAATTAATGAGCGTCAGAATTTATAGATTATAGCCACCAGTTAACCTCTCTATTAGCCACTGTTAATATAATTCAGCATCGTGATTATTTTTAAGCATCTAATTTTGTAACATGCATTCAAACAGTAAGCTTCTAAAATACTAAAAAATGGCATCAAAATGGACATTATTTATTAATATCATAGCTTCTAATTTCCTAATTCAGCATGTTTAAAATGTAATTCGTCCAACATTTATGGATCATCAAAGTTAAGTAAAATTGCCACCAAAAAGCAAATTATGGCCACTAATATTACCTAAATAGCTAGGACCACTTGTAGCCACTAACTCAGTCTTTTGTAAATGATCACTGCAGTAAGCAACTACCGCTATTGCTGGTGCTCGGATGGTTGACCACTTTGTAATATTTGATTTGCGAGAATTTCCTTGCTTTGCAAGGCACGTCGTTCAGCCAACTGTGTGGGGTGTCACAATCTGGTGGAAACGGACAAGCGAGTCCTGAAACGGATTCGCTTGTCCGTTTCACACGGGAACATGGGACAGATTTTCAGGCATAAATGCTTTTATTTATAATTATGTGTTACCTGCAGTCTTAATAATCAGATATTTTATACAATACCTGCATTCTAAAGCTGTCTATACACCAAAGCCGCCGCCGGCCTTACCCAGCGGGTTCTGCCGCCGGGCCGGCGGCTTTGGTGTATAGACAGCTTTAGGAATACCTGCCCCAGACTCCAGATGCCCCTTCGAAGCAATTTAAGAAATGTTTTGAATAAGTATATGATTTACAACTTATATTATAATTTATTTACAATTATTATAATAAAATATCTACAAAAGGCTAAAACAAACAATTTAAAAAAGAACTAATAATTTTATTGTACATACCTACATACAGGCGTCGTAGTATTCCTCCACATCATCGTTCACTGGAAACGTTCCCAGAAGACTGGCAGCATTGCCACGTTGAATGGCAATGCTTATCCTTTGTGCAAGGAAATAGCCAGCCTTCTGGTCCCGTGAAGCGTCGACTAACCGCTTTGCCAAATCTTTATACAAAAAGCGGGCACTTGGACCCCAAGGCCCCAACGTTTCAACCCCAAACGGCTCAAACATATAATTACCTATTAAATTACAGTATTTGCGCCGTTTGAGGTTTTCCGCAGAAGCAGCAGCAGCACCTGCACAACCTGCTGTGCTTGGAAGATGCGACGGTGCAACGGTGTCAACGCATGTGGCGTCCCACACCAAAGGTCGACCCATCTTCCAAGGCAACAATGACATACCGTCGGGCCTCTTGCCATCGTCACGCACCAGTCCGTTTGGTTCTAAAACGGCGGGTACGCCTGCGGTGACAAGAGCCCGACGTATTATGTCATTCAGGTTGGCGTGGCGAGAAATGCGGCCGGCACTTCTGCTGCACGAGAGGCCATGACGTCCAAGATTGTCGACAACTTCTCCACAGTGACAATAATGCGGAGAAACACACGGCGCACCTAGACGGAGACATGTGGCAAGGCGAAAGGTAGTATCATCTAACATAGTACCTATGTTAGATGATGGAAGCGCTTGAATCCATAGACCCGACTCCCACTCTCCCACAGCTAGCAAACGCGCACGCTCTGCAATATTGGAAGAAGTATTGATTAAATTAGCTCTTACCAAGTTACAGAGCGGCACATCCCACAGTCTCTGAGAGGATAGGTTGTCGGGCAACGGAGTATTGGGGCAGGCCATCTTCCAAGCATTTATGGCGTCAGTCTTACACGACACCTCAGAATCAACCTGTGTGTTAATTAAAATTTTTCTGGTTAAATCTTCAGTGCCGTGAACTGACGACAAAAATGCTGGCAGACTGATGTTAGAAATTTTGCGAATACCGAGACCACCCAAGCGCACTGGAAGAGACGCTTGGAGCCAGGCTCGGTCGTTCAAGGCCACATTTAAAATTTTGCATAAGGTGTGCTGAATCGTAGTATCTATATTTTCCAAAAGTGGCATAAATTTCCAAAATTGTGATGAACGAATGGCATGAGTAAATTTTGGAACGAAAAGGCAAAACCGTATATGATTGTTCATACTTTGTCTAGTACTGTACGCAATCTGTCTTTAGTTACAAAGTGATATCAAATAGTGGTCTCTGATTGATGCTAATGGCCGGTCGCTGTAGTCCTGTGCACTCGCGTCTAGCCTTACAGTGGCTATTTTCACAAACAAAGAATATGATATATCTATTTTTCACGCTAAGTTATAAAAACTGATGTTGTCTGAGAAGGCTTAATTTATAATTTTTTGAGGCTCTCGTTTTGAAGCTATAAAATATAAAATGGTGATTACATGTAAAATATGTGGCTGAATTAGTAAGTTAGGTGTTAATATATTATTACGGAGGACAAGTTAAAATAATTGTTGATCTTTATTTGATGCTTATAATGGAATGTTTAGGTGACGTTTTAAAAAGGACGAATTAGTATTTTGGAGGCTATTTCATTTTCGCGTGGCTTAGTTATTAAATGAGAGGCTAAATGCCGTGGCCGATAAAAACTTTTGAGGCTCGGTTTATTATATCCCTATTTTAATATAGACAAGTGCTTCGTGCTGACATTTACTCGCGCCCGTGCTCCACCTCAGCATCAGTACAACATGGAGGGTGTCCCGTTGCAGCGCGTAAGTGAGGTGAGGGACCTGGGAGTTCAGTTTGTGGCTGATCTCAATTTTCGCCAGCACATAACCAATGTTTGTAAAAAGGCGTACCGTTATTTAGGATTTGTGTTACGGCAGGCAAATCAATTTACAAACATTGCAGCGTTAAAAGCACTATTTGAGGCTCTGGTGAGAAGTCATCTGGAGAGCAGCTCGGTTGTATGGTCGTCACAGGAAGCAAAGTATAAACTAATGTTAGAACGGATTCAGAACAAATTTATCAGGTTCCTGTACTTGAAGAGATTTGGGGTATACCCGGGGTATCCGGCGCTGTATCCTACTATGTTTGTCCTGGGTATGGTAGGTTTCAATAGCCTTGAGTTGAGACGAGAGGTGGCGCTGGCTGCGTATGTCTTTAAAGTACTAAGGGGGGTAATAAATAACTAGGCTGTATTGCAGACGATCCGTCTGTATGTCCCGAACGGTAACATTGGTAGACGAAGGCGGCCGCCACTATTTGAGGTACCGAGGGCGCGTACAAACCTCCTGCAGCTGGCGCCGCTGACACGGACGATGCGTGTGCTTAACGAGCTATCCCACAAAATTGATTTGTTTTCGTGTACACTGAGTGAGTTCACAAGGGCCATGTATTATCATGAGTCATGAGTACCTATGTATATAGCTTTGGTATTATTAAATTTCTGTTATATTTCGTTTATTTTATTTAAATTAGGTAATCTTTTTAATTTTTAGTAGTTGACATTGATTAATTGAGTGATGAATTTTATTTGATTTATTTATTTATTGGATTCTTGTGTATTTGATGTAATTTGGATGCATCATTTACTTTTTGTTTTAATGTATGACCTGCCTACTTGGAAAGAGAGGAGATGAATGACTACTTATTGATTGTATGACCTTTTTTGACTTAGTTATATAAATCTTGATTTGCTTTTTATTACTTTTTTTAATCAATAAAATAATATTTTTTATTTTAGAATTAAATTGACAAATTAGTGCATAAAGTTTTAAACAAAAAATAATAATTAAATTGACGAATGATTTTTTCACGAATAGTCTGATTTTATCAATGAGTTTATGAGGTTTTTTAATTGTTTGTATTTTAAATTATCTTGTTATTTTAATACCTATAGCTTATAATTAATTGTGAAATGAATTTAATAGCTGAATTTTATTGGGTTTTATAAATATGACATTCATTAAGAGATTGATGAATTTATTTTAATTTATTTAATTTTATAGGATTCTTGTGTAAGGATTTGATGTTGTCTATATGTATTTTTGTTTTAATGTACCTACTGCCTACTTAGAAAGAGAAGAGATTAATATTAAAATTATGTTATGACCTTGTGACCTAGTTAATATGATTAATTTTTATGAATAAATTAAATATTTTTTTTTTTTTAGAATTAATTGACGAATGATTTTACCATAAATTGTCTGATTTTAAGTATCAAGGATTTTATAAGGTTATTTATTTGATTATATTTTTAAGTATCTTTTTATTTTATATAATATAATTGTGAAATGGATGATTCTTTTAATTGACGTTGTTTAAATGCTTCTTTTTATTCTTTTTAATTATTGTAATTTAATGTACCTACCTATTTAGATAAGTTCTTTTACCTGAAATTATTTTATGACTTTTGACCAATATCTAAATCTGTACCTAACTTAATTTAAGACGTGTAATGAGTTCTGCTTCCATTGTATTGGGTTAGCCTGTAAGAATGGTTGTAAGAGGTTTTAAATAAATAAATAAATAATACCGTAATAAAAAGAGTCCTCAAACTCGATGCACGGGCCGCGAGAAATTAGTACCGGCCGAGGCCTTCCAGAGAGAGGAGGTATCACTTTATTTCCCGCGTTCCCAGTCAGGTATTATCGTAATATTCGAATACTTTAAGTGTGCTCAACGCCACTTGATACTTTTTCAATTTTGTCCGCGCTGGGTGATAAACCCTCTTAATCCTGAATAGCGATATCAGAGTTCACATGGCGATGAATGATATAACCAACAGTCCAACATCAACCGTTGGGCTTCGGCCCGCCAGGCGCGATCACCTAGCCTGGTCGGAGGATCCTCCCTTTGTGTGTTGGAGGAACATTCTCAACCTTTCCTCCACATTGGTGACTTCCCGACTATGGAACAAGTAAAGGATGTGTCGAATCCGCCTGAAACATCGCGAGTGTCCGTGCGTCCACCTCCCTTTTGGCCAGATGATCCTGAAATGTGGTTCGCACAAATGGAATGCCAGTTTGCGATCGCGAATATTACTGCAGATTCTACAAAGTTCCAGCATATCGTGTGTGCCTTAGAACCTCGTTTCGCTATGGAGGTAAAAGACGTTATTACCAAACCACCGTCATCGGGCAAATATGAAAAGTTAAAACCGGAACTCGTTAAACGGCTATCAGCGTCGCGTGAGCGTAAAGTTCAACAGCTTCTTAAATACGAAGAATTAGGAGACAAGAAGCCGTCACAGTTTTTGCGGCACCTGCAGAATTTGGCTGGCCCTGCTATGCCAGACTCATACTCGCAATCGACCTCCGGTCTCGGAGGGGAGTGATGTGGCGACCGCCACATAGCGAACATTAACAGAAGTCCTGCATCGCGATATGAAAGTTCTCACAACGAAGAATAGTTAATCCTGAATCGCGATATCAGAGTTCACATGGCGATGAATGATATAACCAACAGTCCAACATCAACCGTTGGGCTTCGGCCCGCCAGGCGTGATCACATTGCCTGGTCGGAGGATCCTCCCTTTGTGTGTTGGAGGAACATTCCCAACCTTTCCTCCACACTGTATTTTGTATCTGTATACTAAGTTATTTGTTACTTAAAATTAATTCAACAGTATTTTCCATATTCTGAGTACCTCTGAATCTTTCTTATATTATGTTATGTGATGATTGTATTTCAATGTTTGTTAATTGTACAATAATTTATGAAATAAATCATTTTTTTATAAAAAGGGGAGGTGTAGTATGTGGCTCGCTTCACCTTATATAATGTAACTGCACACATTATTAAAGACATTATATTACACCAATAATTATGGCATCGAACAGATGTTTCTAATTTACCCTACGTCACTCCATTACAGCACCTAGCTTAAACGTTCTAGCATGGTAAGATCCGATAGGGGTTTTCTTCCGCGCACGCTTAGGTTGTGGAATGATCTCCCTGCCTCAGTTTTCCCAAACGCCTACAGCATGGAGTTCTTCAAAAGAGGTCTTAGAAGGTTTTTACAGGGTCGGCAGCACGAGTGTGGCGCCTCTGGTGTTGCAAACGTTCGTAGGCTGCGGTGACCACCAGTCCTTCTGGTGGGCCGTATGCTTGTCTGCTACCATAGTGGTATAAAAAAAGCTCATATACAGTACTTTCTCCTTGCGTTGAGTTTAGATTACATTTAAATAAAATAATCCAGACTTCAGAGGCTGGGATCTAGACGTAACCACTGTCTACTCACCTAATAAGATGAAAATAAGGTATCAATAGTCAGCATCGTCCTAACAGTCTGCTTATTAATCATGGTGGCTTACATACATTGATATAGTTACGCCTTTGTCTCCGTAGGAGATAGGCAAAAGCATATTACTGCCCCCGTTGTTATACTTACAGTAAGTCGTATTAACGGTAGTTATATAATAACGGGGGCAGATTAGACGCCCGCATTTCACAATCGGTTTTTGTGCCACGTGATAAGCGGTGAGCGTATTGCCGTGTTGAGATGAACAGGCGTCGGTTACGGCTACCCGCTGCTGAAAACAAACAGAATATAAGGCATTCAGCAATGAATATAGACGTACATACCATATATATATATATATATATATATATATATATATATATATATATATATATATATGTATATATATATACATCCAGGCATAAATACAATACATATACAGGTACATACCAATATACATACATACATAATAAATATATATTTATATACATACATATAGGTATACATATACATGAAAACAATTATTATGCTAAGGAACATCCTACCGGGATATGCATGGAAGATACATGCAAGCATTCCACTGTACACAACGTATACAGTATAAATTTATTGTACGCAATAGCGTGAAGTTGATAGTCACTTAAGTGAAGTGTTTTTAAGTTAACTTGCGAACGTCCGTACGTTCAAATTCCTTTTCAACAAGTTATCTTCAAGAAACAAGATATGTAAATTTATTTATTTATTTTATTATTCAGTTGATTTTCAGACTTATTAAAAAAAATATCGTTATAGTTAGTTATATCTACGCCACCACAGCAAGTAAAGTAGGTATAGAAAGATAAGTCAATTCATTAATGCAGTAGGGAAGTTTCCCGGTGAACTAAAATAAAAACCTACACAGAAAAGTTAAAAAACAATAATATTATTATTCACTAGCTGATGCGCGCGGCTTTGATCGCGTGAAATTTGGCTCCCGTTCTCGCTTCCCGTGGGCACATTTTCTAAGATAAAAAGCTTATGTGTTATTCCGGACTATACTCTATCCCTGTACCAAAATTCAGCCAGATCCATTCAGCCATTACAGCAATGATTGAGTATCAAACATCCGAACATTTTCACAAACTTTTACATTTATAATATTAGTATATTAGTAGGATTATCCATTTAATTGAATTATTGTGCGCCGTCGCCTTCTATTGAATGCAATACCAACTTGACCAAAATAACATTCGGCAGCTAATTGAAATCCATTTAATGATTTAGTTCAAAATAGAAATACCTACTTGAAAACTGGAAATCATTCTCATACAGAGAAAGCAGAAAATATCATTCCGTAATAGGTATTTACGTTATGTTTACATTCTTCATTCGTTCAATTTAGTAAGTAATAATTAAAAAGAAACGAAAAATAAGTTCATAGCGAAATCAGTTCTCTAGTTAAATAATATATGCAAAAAAAATATTAATAGGTATTTATTCTCTTCAAAAAAAAAGATTAAAATAGTCCAAATTATTATTGTTGTGCCTCTACTGAGTGTCCGGAAATGCTTCAGACTGAGAAGAACACGCCAAGCAACTCAGTCCGCGTTTTACAAAAATTATCTTAAAATCTAATAGGTACAGGTTTTTTCTTTTTTTTTTAATTATTACATATCTATATTTACATTATTACTATCTAAACTAAACCTAAATAGGGCCCCCGTGGCATTGTACCCAAAAGACTAGCAGCATTCCCCCTTAGAATCCAGGTTTTTTCATGTAGAAAGGAGCAATTTGTGTCACTGTCAGGCAGCAGTGTCATCTAGAAAATCTTCTCGCTCAGGTTGTAGGGCGTGGAGCTGAGTCTGAGGTGAGGCCTGTGGGCCTGTGCAACTGAGAGTGTTTGTTACTTCTGACTTCTGACCTAGAGGCGAGTGGGCATTGGACGGTAAAAACGAGTATCTGGTATAATTTGTGAGACACACAGATGTACCTATATTTGGATATAAATAAGTAAATTACATTGACTCAGTTAGTGTAAGCTGGTCGGGGATTAGTATCAAATAATACACATTATGTGGTTACTACTACTACTGATACATTGTGTTTAATACACAATGTATCAGTAGTTTATCACGCCGATAGAGCAATCTGATTTGGATAAGCACCAGCAGCGTAATATTAAAATCGAAAAATAAAATGTCCCAATATTTCTTTATCCAGATCAACAGTCATAAATCCGCGGCAAACCCACAAATAAACCACGCGCCGCCACAGATAATACATCACTTGTATGTACTGACGTACTAACAAACTCGTGTTTTATGTGTCAGTGAGTCAATAAAGATAATTTTTATGCTGTAAGTCAACCCAATTTGTCAAAAGGGTCTTTGAAAAATATCCTTACTATCGTAGCGGGGGAGAGAAAACAGGCGATATATCAGAGGCACATGCTGTATAATACACCGCGCCCGCGCCCCCACTAGCCGTAGAGTTACGATATGAGCTACATGAGTAATGTGCAAATTAGTCGTTTTATGAACGCAGTTGGCACCTGCGAGCCTGTTGACTTTATATCTGATGTGCCTGTGTGTACGAATATGTAGCTATATCTCTTTCATCTTAGCATTAAGTTTCGTTGGGATCCAAAATCCCTATCAAAGATGTCTGAGTCCACTTGGATCGAATTTCAGGAGTTCCTTGTTGTTCGAAGTAACCACCCTGTGGCGCCGCGCCGGGCCTCCCAACTCTCAATGCAATTCAAAGCATCGTCTGTCGGTTAGCGAGCGTAACACTTGCAGTGGAGGCTGGATAGTGCCCCGAAAATCTAGATATGCCTGCTATACAACAGATTTCTATATCTAAAGAGTCTTCTCTCTCTAAAGCATAAGAAATCCAAGACCATTTATTTATTCATAATGTCGCTAGGTAGCTACTTTATCTATATTTATGCGAACTCTAAACTGTTACTCTTCTATTCAGCTGTGTCAACACTTATGAGACAGCCAAGGTCTAATAAATCATGCTCATAATACTCGAACCGAAATTATACTAACGTAAATCATAAAAAATGGCTGGAGCGGTCAACGACGCGCGATAGCCGGCTATAGCCCGCATCAATCAACCTTACCGTCCGCCTAAGGACCGCCCGCCACTGCGCTGGGCTCTGGGGCACACCTCCGCTCCGGATTATCTTCAATTTAAAACACGAAGAGGATTAACTAGTCTTCACGGGTATTGCTGAAATGCTAAGAGCTTTGAATAATGGCGACCAGTTTTGCATGAAATTTGGACCGTGATTGCGCTTGGAACAATATGAAAGTAAAACCTACTCGGTGATTCGTTAAAAACACGTCGATCGTAAAAAAATAAGAGCGTTAAAAATTCCTGATTTCAGTTTTAACTGTTCTTGCAAACAGAATACATATGGTGATATATTTTTATCGTTTATCAAGTGTCGTTTTAACGTGTTTCAGTCAGTCTATAACCAGGAGGCTGCTTGAAAGATTAATGCATGTTACTACACCGGAAATAGTACCTACGTGGAATTATTTTATTGTTTCATTTCTGCTTAAGTAGATGTTATCTTTTATCATCATCTCTATCTACTTAATGTTTACAAAAAGTAGATATTGTCAACTTTAGAGTAAAGCAGAAAAACAATAGTAAATACGTACACGTAGGTACAATTCCTGTGCGGTAACACACATTAATCTTTCAAGCAGCACGGAGAAACCTTAACCTTGTAAAGCGTGGGTAGTAGTGTAAACAATTCCAGTGTGCGTCGCCCCTTATGTCAGCTATAAATTTATTATACGTCCATTAATACTTACTTAGCAACTTTCTTCTCTCGTGTACTGCCTACTGAAAGCCTAACTTTGCAAACTGGCCTATTCATCCATCACTTTTTGTTGATCCACGAAATATTTTAGTAGTCGGTACGTAGCACAAGCAACACGACTGGTACCTTTTTGAGTTTACATCGTTAGCATACATCCAGAAAGGATCGACAAAGTAACTTCATGTTTAAGTTTAATGTTACCTGCGATGCTATTACTGAAATACAGACGATGGGTACCTGTTTTTACGTTCTATTTACATAGATTATCTAGAAAGAACTATTTGACATGAAAATGGTATGAAATGTCGGAGAAAAAAGTCACTATTCGACACATTTTTGCTAAAAGGAAAAAGACAACCTTGTGCTTCGGCAGTGCTGACTGCTGATCAGTCTACTCGAAAATATTTCGTTGCATTTAACCTAAATTCGTGGCAATGGGGCGCACCACATATTATTACGAGGGATAAAAGTAACTGGTGAAAATATGTGCTTTTCGCTATGCAAAATGTAGGTGTTATATTATATGCTTCGGCGCACTCAGATCTAATTATGTATATAAAACGTTTTGACAATCAATCAAAATAAACATCCGCAAGTTACTGCTACTTTGATGCTTCCCCGTTGAGTGTTTCTAAACAAAATAAAGTTTGTACCTACAGCTTTGAATATTTGTTAAAAATCTTCTTTAGAACTACATAAAGTAGACATAGAGGGAACGAGAACATTGACAATAATGCATGCATTCTTTTAGCTCGATAAATCAATAGAACCTTACCTAATTAGTTAATACCGACATAAAATACCTTTTAGCACGACCATAACATTATAGCGTTTATACGTCTATGAAAATGTAAACTTGTTTACAGCTCCAATCAGTTCCTGATATTGGCAGCAGGTCGCAAACTCAGTGCACCGCTACAAACGTCATACATATTCCTGTACAGAGATGAACTCATTGGTATTATAGTAATTTAAATGTGCATTTTATACTTTTATTTTCGAACTGACGCTCCTGAAAAGTCGTCGGAGTTTTTGAGCGATTTTTGGGGTTGGATGGGACAATGCCATCTACACACAATCATTTCATTTCTCTGGGCTACTAAACACAAGGAATTTTAAAACAATAAAAAAATATTTAAAGCTGTTTTTTATTACTGTTATGATTGCAATGCGTGAGTCTGTGGTCTCGTTTACCCCGCTCATTAGGCAGTAGGTATAAGAACCACCGCCCCTACAGGCCGCTGATAGAATACTGATGACCCTCGCTAACAGCCACCTTATTCACTGTGTTTATCCGTGGAGGAAATACGAAAACTGTCGGCATTAGACAGCCAGCCCTTTGGTCACGTCTACGGGGTAGTGAGGATAAGAATTTGTAAGTGACCGATCTTGATTATGCCGTCTCTTGTAATGAAAATAACCTTGTTGAGTATTTGCTACTACCAGTATAACACGAGTATTATTTACTTAATAGGAAGTGAGCAGAATGAAACATTTTGTATCTCTAATTTCTTTCTATTGCGTGTGGTAATCACCACACATGTATAAATTTATTCCTCACTGTTCAACACTCACTTACGTGTCTTCTAGCAGCTAATAAAAGTGAACCTTGGTCTCTAAGCCACATCACACATATCACATCCATCTGAATCAAAATATATCAAAAAGAGTCAAACGATACGATCACAGCCAACAAAAGGGATAATCAGAGATGTGTTAAGTAGGTAGATAGTCTCTGAACGACAGCAAAGCGTCCAAAATTTTAAGCGCTAACTGTTGGCGGATAAGTGCCGATCCGCCATTTAGTGCACATTCTGTTGTCAAGGGATAAGCTTGTGTCACGTGACAAAATTTTATTGTTTAAAATGTCGAATTGTGCAATAAAAGTGTGTCGAAATTACAGAAAATATTAAAAAACAGCCAGGAATGTCTGTAAGTAACGCGAAACTTATCACAATTTTATGAAATCTATTTATTTACGCATGTCTAATTTCTTCGACTCCATCTTGACATTTTTGTTGGTATTGCCAGTTTCCAATTCAGAATTCCCCAAATTAAATAAGTAAAGAATTACCTAGGTATGGAAATGGAACTAAATTATTAGAGAGTCGTAAAATAAATAATTTGGAAACGGTCAAGTGTGAGTCGAGAATAGTAAAAATCGACCTATACAATTGTTCGGACTCGGTAACGAGAAACTTGGCATACTTTAAATTAAGGAAATCCCCGGACGTGTTAAGGTGCTCCCTCACCGGGAGCATTCGCCTGTAATGTAACAAATTAGATTCGACTCGAGCATTACGTAACGATGCTACCTCCCTGACTGACTCGAGCATTCGCCTGTAATGTAACATTTATAGATTCGACTCGAGCATTACGTTACGATGCTACCTCCCTGACCGACACGAGCATTTGCGTGTAATGTAACATTGATTATAGACTGGCTGATGCCCGCAGCTTCGCATGCGTGAAATTTTGTTCTCTTTTCCGCGTCTCATGGGAACTTATTCCCGGGATAAAACTTGTATCATTTCAGACTATAATCTATCTCTGTAGGTGATTACATGATAATTTTGCAATCCAATATGGCCGCCGCGCCGAAATCACGAAATTTCATGATGGGTATCGTTTAAGGGAGTTTTTGGTATGCTGAGTACGAATTTCGGGTTAATTTAGAGATCCAATATGGCCGCCGCGCCGAAATCTCAAAATTTCATGATGGGTATCGTTTAAGGGGTTTTTTGGTATGCTGAGTACGAATTTCGGGTTAATTTAGAGATCCAATATGGCCGCCGCCCCAAAATCACAAAATTTCATGATGGGTATCGTTAAAGGGGTTTTTTGGTATGCTGAGTACGAAATTTATGATAATTTTGCAATCCAATATGGCCGCCGCGCCGAAATCACAAAATTTCATGATGGGTATCGTTTAAGGGGTTTTTTGGTATGCTGAGTACGAATTTCGGGTTAATTTAGAGATCCAATATGGCCGCCGCGCCGAAATCTCAAAATTTCATGATGGGTATCGTTTAAGGGGTTTTTTGGTATGCTGAGTACGAATTTCGGGTTAATTTAGAGATCCAATATGGCCGCCGCCCCAAAATCACAAAATTTCATGATGGGTATCGTTAAAGGGGTTTTTTGGTATGCTGAGTACGAATTTCGGGTTAATTTAGAGATCCAATATGAACGCCGCGCCGTTATCACAAAATTTCGTGATGGGTATCGTTTAAGGGGTTTTTTGGTATGTTGAGTACGAATTTCAAGATAATTTTGCAAAATTAACCCTAAATTCGTACTCAGCATATCACATTTATACGATATGCTACATGAAATTTTACAACGGTGGCGAGGCAGCCATATTGCATTGTTAAATTTACCTGAAATTCGTATTTGGCATACCAAAAAACCCCATAAACGATATACAACATGAAATTTCACGGCACACAGTGACACGGCGGCCATTTTGGATGGCAAACGTTAACCTGAAATTCGTACTCAGCATACCAAAAAACCCCTTAAACGATATACAGCATGAAATTTTACAACGGTGTAAGGCGGCCATCTTGGATTGCAAAATTGACCTAAGATTCGTACTCAGCATACCAAAAATCCCCTTAAACGATACCCATTATGAAATTTTGTGATAACGGCGCGGCGGCCATATTCGAATCTTTAAATTAACCTTAAATTCGTTCTTATCATACCGAAACACCCCTTAAACGATACCCATCATGAAATTTTGTGATAAGGGCGCGGCGGCCATATTGGTTCTCTAAATTAACCCGAAATTCACACTCGGCATACCAAAAAACCCCTTAAACGATACCCATCATGAAAGTTTGTGAGAACGGCGCGGCGGCCATATTGGATCTCTAAATTAACCCGAAATTCGAACTCAGCATACCAAAAAACCCCTTATACGGTATCCAACATGAAATTTTACAACGGTGGCGCGGCGGCCATATTGAATTGCAAAATTAACCAGAAATGCGTACTCGTACTACTATTTTTTTCCCAAAAGCATTTGACATCTTAGATCGTATGTCCACCTATTTTAAATACGGACCAGTGTGCAACCGGCCAGCCGCAATAAAAAAAGCGCACTGATGTTACAAGTTGTATCAAAACATTACACATTGTATCATTACAAGGTGCGCAAAGCGCATTGATGTTACGAGTTGTATCAAAACGATACACATTGTATCATTACAAGGCGCGCATTGTAATGCTCGATTCTCCTCCCTCACCAGCTGTAATTCTCGACTCGCCAGTTTGTTTTACATAACTTGGCCGGACAAGCATCCGCGTATGTAGAAACATCTATAATCATACAGATAGACATTTTATATATTATTCGCGAAAATACGTTTCAAGTTGTAGAGGGCTATAAAGAGCTCTTGATGTAAATATCGCCAGTTTCTTTTACATAACTTGGCCGGACATGCATCCGTGTATCTAGAAACATCTAAAATGTGTAACTTAATCATACAGATAGACATTACAATTCCATTTTATAAATTATTTCCATTTTATGATCACTTGAGAACAAAACTTTAGCATGATTAGTTTCCCGAAAAAATGGGAAGTGTCTTTAGCCGGCGTCACTACACACTGACGCAAGGCGTATGTAAGACAGCACGCTCACGCACACAATCATGCGTTAGTACGGCAGTTTTTGTTGCAGTGATCACGAGGCGAGAGGGTTTCTAGGTAGTTAGTATTCTTAGGGGATAATATGATACAAAGATTAGGTACTTGTACCTCAGGCTGAGAATATTTTATTAACCTATTTCGAACTTTCACATCACACCGATCCCACTTAGAGCTTTTCAATTTTGTAGATGAACGATCATCTTTATCTACAAGGTAATATTAGCTTTCAAATTACTCTCTTGTGGACTAGTACCTTCCTAGAATATTTTGGAAAGGCACTTGAGTCAAGTGTTTGGAATATTATGATTATAAGTTTCGCTTGAAATTATAGTGCTTACTCGTGCAAATAAATAAAGTTTTAAAATTATGACGCATATTTACTAGGTCAGTAGGCGTTAATAAAACTTAACGCCTACTGACCTAGTAAATATGTGTCCTTAAGATCTACAAGTACTACACGGTTTTTCATACTAGTTCTTCATAAATATCAATTAAAATAGGGTACCGTAGCACCCAATACAGAGTTTAAGTCAAGCCTTCTATCACAAAGTCTACTTATGTTGTACGTATTATTTTTATTTTGGCACTTTTCATTTCGATGTGAACAACGACCCTGATGTAAGAGCACCTTTGCATTCTGTTAACAAGTGAATTAGAATCTACTTCGCTGCTATATGCAGTGCCTACTCGATATATTAAGGTAAATCTGGTCGCATTTAACTATAGTCTATTATGGTGATCTTGCTTTAGTTGAGGTGCGACCTTCAACGTGCAGCCTTACTGCTACTGATGGAAAACTGTGTCACTCAATGATCATTATGATCTCAAATCTAAATGTTAATATAACTATGGTCTATTATTGTGATATTGCTTTAGTTGAGATGCGGCCCTCAATGTTCAGCCTTACTGCTACTGATGGAAAACTGTGTCACTCAATGATCATTATGATCTCAAATCTAAATGTTAATATAACTATGGTCTATTATTGTGATATTGCTTTAGTTGAGATGCGGCCCTCAATGTTCAGCCTTACTGCTACTGATAGAAAACTGTGTCACTCAATGATCATTATGATCTCAAATCTAAATGTTAATATAACTATAGTCTATTATTGTGATCTTGCTTTAGTTGAGGTGCGGCCTCCAACGTGCAGCCTTACTGTTACTGATAGAAAACTGTGTCACTCAATGATCATTATGATCTCAAATCTAAATGTTAATATAACTATAGTCTATTATTGTGATCTTGCTTTAGTTGAGGTGCGGCCTTCAACGTGCAGCCTTACTGTTACTGATAGAAAACTGTGTTATTCAATGATCATTATGATCTCAAATCTAAATGTTAATGTAGCTATAGTCTATTATTGTATTATTGCTTTGGTTGAGGTGCAGCCTTCAACGTGCAGCCTTACTGCTACTGATAGAAAACTGTGTCACTCAATGATCATTATGATCCGAAATGGAAATGTAAATATGACTCTAGTGTATTATTGTGTCTCGCGCTCGGCTGGGTCGAATTTATGCTATATTGCTTTAGCTGAAGTGCGGCCTCCAACGTGCAGCTTTATTGCTACTGATGGAAAGGTGTATCATTCAATGATTGTTTTAATCCCAAATGGAAATCTAAATGTGGCTATAGTCTATTTTTGTGTCTCATGCTTGGCTGGGTGGAGTGGAGTTGCTCAATACATTGTACTTACTACCAGAAACACCAACACTGTTAATAATTTTTTGCGTTTAATTTTCTGCTGTGCTGAAAGTTATCTTTTGCGGCTAACAGCGATAGTTCTCGCTATAATGTTCAATTTCATAATCATTGAGACAAATTTTATTTTATTGTGTGATTGGGCTATTGCTTTGAGTCTGACATTTTTGTTGACATTGCAATATAAAAAACAAAATTCGATTCCAACATTGAGATAACTGTGTCTGAAGAAGTGGATGCGTCTGACCAAATCGAATGTATCTCCGTAAGGGACACTAGTCTTTGTTCAGAACTGCTTCATTATGATACAAAAGCGCACGGCTCCATGATAATTATTAGCCTTAACGTAAGAAGCATTAATTGTAACCTTGACCTGTTATTAACCTTTATAACCGCCCTGAAAATGCGAGTGGATGTAATAGTATTGTCGGAGTGTTTCACAGATTTGAATAATCCGCCGCCAGACATTAATGGTTATAATAAATATTGGACCAAAAATAGCATTAACAAAAACGATGGTGTGGTTGCGTATGTGCAGAGTGATTACAGGTCAAGTGCTTACGAGCCTGATTTTCTGGAAGGAAATTGTTTAATTGTTACTGTTCAGCATGGCTACACTTTCGTTTGTTCTTATCGACCTCCATGTTTTGGTAATCTAGAGATCTACCTGGAATCTCTCAACAACGTCCTATGCAACATACGTACAAAAAATGTAATACTTACGGGAGATATAAACATTGATACATTACTTGGCAATCTTTCGGCAGAGGCACAGGGCTATCTAAACTTAATGGCGATGCACGGACTCAGACCAGTCATAGACAGACCTACGCGGTTTCCTACTATGACTTGTCTTGATCATTTTATGATTAAATCTTCTAGTCGGTGGAAAACAGTGGTGTTTCAACCACCAATTACTGATCACTGTCCAATAATGCTGTATATTAATGACTCAAATCTAACAAAAACTAATACTCTCCATAATAATAAAGTCATAATTGATTTTGATTCAATTAGTCATAAGTGATTTTGACTCCCTTGCCGTCGAACCCTGGGATAGCCTTTATAATTCTACGGAAGTGAATGAGGCGTCGGAAATAATAACAAGAAAACTAATAAACATAATTACAAATAACACGAAAATTGTACCAATTCCTAACCGACTTAGACCAATAAAACCTTGGATAACAAAAAATGTAGTTAAGAGTATAAGAAAAAGAGACAAATTACACAAGGCTGCAGTGAAAGCACCTAACAATCACCTATTGCAAATTAAGTATCTAAATTATAGGAATACCTTAAACTCTATTATAAAAGGACAAAAAAATAAATATTACCAAGAGAAACTGATCGCCACTAAAGGCAACATCAGAGAAACGTGAAAACTTATTAAGGAGGTCTGTAACATGAAAAAATCCAAGGAGCCTCCAGTGGATCTACTAAATATTAGCGATACACCAACTCAGTCTCTCAACAATGTAAATGATTATTTTACAAATGTTGGAAGTACGTTAGCTATCAAACTATTGAGTAAAACGGGTAAACTGGAGGAGGATCTAATACGCGAATCGACTAAAAATACCTCACCACTAAAATCTATGTCTTTTATGCCCACAGATTGCCATGAGGTTAGGGGTGTTGTTCTGGGGCTGAGATCACATAGTGCACCTGGATGGGACAAAATTAATACTGAAATTTTGAAAAAGAACATTATCCCTATAGCCGCGCCTATAGCATTCATGTGTAATCTTAGCATGGTCAGTGGCTCTTTTCCAAAACTATTTAAGAGAGCTGTTGTTTGTCCAGTATTCAAATCAGGAGAAAGAAATGAGCCAAATAACTACCGTCCAATATCCCTCTTATCAACGTTGTCTAAGATACTTGAAAAAATTGTCAACAAAAGAGTAATAAAATATCTCGAAAATAACAATTTTCTTAGTAGTTCTCAATTTGGGTTTAGGGCTTTGAAATCGACGGAGGATGCTGTATTGACGTTAACATCGCAACTTGTATCGTACATAGACAGGAGTTACAAATGTCTGGGGGTCTTTTTAGATCTCCAAAAAGCATTCGACACAGTGTCTGTACCAATACTACTAGCACGCTTGGAGAACGTTGGTATGAGGGGTGTGGTCATGGATTGGTTTACGGACTACCTGAGCGATAGGGTTCAGCGAGTCAGAGTTGCTGAGTATGAGAGCGAGGACTCTGTTTGCAGTTATGGGGTTCCTCAGGGTAGTACGCTTGGACCTACGCTGTTTCTTGTGTATATTAACGATTTGTGCCGTATTACTACCCTGCCATCCATGGATCTGCTTATGTTTGCCGATGATACAGTGCTAATGTTCCATGGTCAAACTTGGGACTCTGTATTTAAATTGGCTGAGATTGGGTTGGCAAAGGTGACTACTTGGCTGGAAGACAGTCTTCTATCGCTTAACGTAACTAAAACCAAATATATATGTTTCAGTAAGACATCGGTCGGTCAACCAGCTTCTTCACAGACCCTCAAAATACATACTTTTCCATGTAATCGGAGAGAGACCGACACTAATTGCGACTGCGCAGAGCTTTTGCGTGTTTCACATTTAAAATACCTAGGTGTGATGCTGGATAACAATCTTACCTGGACTATGCATCTCGCGACAATAATAGGTAGAACTAGGAAATTAGCCTATTTCTTTTAAACATTGCGCAATGTAGCCAACAAAACATTACTAATACAAACATACAGAGCTCTGTGTGAACGTTTAATCAGATACTGTATTTGTGCATGGGGAGGCGCGGCTAAATCCCATATGATTGAACTGGAGCGGGCTCAGCGTATGGTACTTAAAGTTCTGCTATACTTACCATTTCGGCATTCAACCTCTCTGGTGTATGAACAAGCAGGCGTTCTCACTGTTAGAAAGATGTTTATATGTGAAATGCTACGTAGATACCATCAAAAAGTAGTCCCAAATTTACCTATAACCCATAAGCGCGTTGAACGCTGTCCGGTTCCCCGTGCTCATTCAGCCTTTGCTAGAAGGCACTATAATATTCTCGCACCCCGTACATATAATAAATGTAATAAAATAAAAAGAATACGCAATCTAAATAAAAAAGAATTTAAAACGGCAGTAACTGAATGGTTAAAACCAATGGAATATGAATCTGTGGAAGACCTTCTACAATTTCTTTAAAATCAACTCGCATAAACGCATAAATGTGTGTGTGTGTATTGCATGTACACACATACACACACACACACACATACATAGACACACACACATACGCACACACACCCACACGCATACGCACACACACCCACACATACGCACACACACCCACACAAACATACGCACACACCCACACACACGAAAGCCTAAGCATGCTTTAGGATTTTGTTTTGGTTTTGTTTCATATTTTATCGTTTTCTCTATGTAGAATTGTTATAAGTTTATGAGTTAGTAGGAAGCAATTTTAATATTTTAATAGTTCTGTGTAAACATATTGTCAAATGTCAATATTTTGAGGAAGAACACTGATATCTGCAACACAGTTTGTACTAGCGCAGGTATCAGGGAATTCCAATTTCATGTATGTACACAATTAATGGCAATAAAGAATTTATTTATTTATTTATTTATTTGAACTTCATTAGCCTCAACAAGTTAAGCCATGTACCGTCAGACACGTGTTTGTTTGGTAAAGCTTTTCTTTATTGAGCAATAATTGGCTACTTTTCTTTACCAATATGGACATTAATCCTGGATTACCAAGGAAAAAAAATGTAGAATAATGAGCTCTAAGAAGCTCGTGTTGGATAAATGAGAAAAAAAAAAACAAATATTTTCTGCCTTTCACACACAAAACAGAATTTTCACACACGTTGCCTCAAATGAACGAAGCAGTACCTAACTTATTACAAACTTCACACCGAGCAAACAGACAAATTAACATAGCGTTACGAGACTATTTTTTTTTTAATAAATAAATATTCACTTACATTTCACACAACGCTATCTGATCCCAAAGTAAGCTAGGAGTAACCTGCTTGTGTTATGGGTATCAGACCACGGATATTAATACTTATATACTTTTTAAATACATACATATTATACATAGAAACACCCAGACTCTTGAAACAAATATTTATGGGTCACACAAATATTCGTCTCCGGTGGGAATCGAACCCACGACCTCCAGCGCCGCAGGCGGTATCACTACCGACTGCGCCACAGAGGCAGTCTACTATTATTACTCGTACTTGGTGAAATGGGACTGGGACATAATAACATAGTAGAATTATATATAGTAGGGTATCTCCGACCCCGACCGCACGATACTTACCTATAGTATCAGGGCTGTCACTTTTAGTTTATTCAATCGTCGTAAATGACAGGTTAGGTTAAACAATTGGACATTCTCATACAACATCATCTAGTCCAAATTAGGCCAGTTTAAGCTTGTGCTATGGGATCTAGACAACTGATAGACATATGTACTTATATATTTCTAAATAAATACATAGTAGGTATACAAAAACATCAAAACTCTGATACAAAACTTTGAGGAACACACAATTTATTCGATTCCACCCGAATCCAACCTGGGACCTCAGCACAACATTCCCATATTAATGATGGCAACATTTTATGGATCACAGAATGAATGTGAAAATTTCAGCTTTCTAAATATCACGGTTAATGAGATACAGTCTCATGACGGAAGGACAGACAAAGTTCAAAGACAGCAAACGGACAACGTAGTCTCATAAATAGACTCCCGTTTTTATCCTTTGGGTAGGGAACCTTAAAAACGACCGAAATTCTAGAATATTTTAGCTTTTCCTTAATTCATACACTAAACACTATAAATTTGCATTCTTTTGAAGGTTCTATATTCGTTTGAAGTGCCACCAAAGTAAAGTTTCGATTATCAGTCAGTCAGTGTTCACTCACTGCATACATACATATAGTCACGCCTTTATCCTAAAAGGGGTAGTCAGAGGCGTGGTATACGCCCACGTCTCACCTTTTAGTTTCATGTCCCGCGAAATAGGTGGTGAGCCTATTGCCGTGTTGAAATGGACGGGTAGTGTTCTGTTAAAAGATACTAAATTTACTTCAAACTTCTAGTTTTATCCACAAAGAAATTATAAGGGGTCGAAAACGAACTGAGTGGGTTCGAAGCAGTGGGAGTAGAACTCGCGCAGCGAGGGTTCCGTACCAAAAAACGGCAAAATTCATGTTTGTTGTATTCCATGCAACAAACGTTCCCCTAATACAATATTATTTTTCTGATTTTAGTATTTGTTGTTATAGCGGCAACAGAAATACATCATCTGTAAAAATTCAGTTCTCTAGCTATCACGGTTCCTGCGATACACACATTTTGTGGGACAGACAGACAGACGTACAGCGAAGGGTCATGTATTGGGTCCTGTTTTTCACTCTTTGGGTACGGAACCCTAATAAATACGAAGTCTAATAGGTATTGAACGAATTCGTACGTAAGCATTGAACCTATATTACTACGTCCATAATAATCTCAAGGTGCCTACCTTGAGAGTATTATGGACAATATGGACGTAGCAGGTACGTAAGTGAATTATTCAAACTCACCTTTCTTCTTCTTTTGTTACCTATCGTGAATTCGTGAATAACGATAGATAATGAGGGAGTTTAAAAATTACTGTTGAGGCATCCAAAAACAGCGCAAAATAGTGCTTACTTCTTTATAGGCATTGTCATATTTATCTAATGGCGACAGGTTGTGGCGACGAGGTCCCGTGTTGCGACAGGTAAGAGTACAAAATGTCGCCACCCCAATACATCCCAAGGGTGTCGTAAGAGGCGACTAAGGGAACACCTTCGCAAAAAGATCCATTACGTAGAGAAGGAAATCTCAAAATGTAACCCGGTTGTCAGTAAAATGACAATCGTTAAGCCAAGTTGAAGGATTTATGCTTGGCTTGAAAATTTTCAACTGCGGGTCGTGGCGACCTGCGCCTGTCCATTCCAACACGGCAATAGGCTTATCACCTATTACGTGAGGCATAAAACTAAAATGAGAAATGGGGGCGTATACTATGCCTCTGTCTACTCCAACGGGGATAAAGGCGTGATTATATGTATGTATGTAAATAAAGATAGCAGGCATATGACACATACATTTTACGTAATCACGCGCACGCGGTTCGCGGCAACACTGATTGAACGCTTGGTTTACCTGCTGGGAGCGTTCCGACTAGTACTGATTTTTAAATGTGTGCGTGACGCGCGGCTCGTTCTGACGCGACGCGTCCGTAGGCACTGCGCACGCACACAAGTATACCGCGCTCGGTACCTTTGATATAATTTTGTTTGAAGATGCCTAACTCTATTAAACTCTGATAATAATTCATGTCATCACTGTTTATAGTCATTGTCACTAATATAAAGTTAAATGATTTAATGAGATTTTATGTCCAAATACACGAAGAAAAATACTGCTTTCTATCTGAACATTGTGAAAGGTCTCGTTAAGTACAAGTATGTTAGCTTTTATGAAGATATTGAAGCTGCCAACTTGGCCTACTTAGCGCACGAAGGAAACGTTCATCATATTTGAATTATCACATCAACTCTACAGACTATTACCACCATCTTTTACGTCAACAGAAATATAAATAGCCTTACAAAGGCCATATATCATATTTATCGTACATTCGGCAAATTCTCTCGAAGATGTATGCACGTGGCGATATATGGGCTCTCCAACCATGAATATTGCCGCCGACCGCATTAATGTCTTCACATAAACTAAAATTTATGCAAAGAGCGTCTTCGATGGGCGGAAAAATATTTATTTGTACAACTTATATCAAATACTTGGATATAACGAGTTCTAGCGGGTGATTCATGCTACACCGTTTTGGGTCGGCTCGGGCTCGGGGCGAATCAGAGAGGGCACTTTAATCAAATAGGTGTACAGAAATTTCTTGGTTAGTTATCGCTAAGAAATACCTGAGATCCAAGCAATTGATGCTATCATATCTTCAAATTACTTAACTTTCATAGAAACAACTCAAATTTCACGAACTATGCACCTATATGTTAAGAGAGTACATTGTACTTACATGTTATGCTCCTATCTATTAGCGTCTATACCATGGCGTTGTACGAACCACACTAGGATCCTCTGTGGTAGTTTGATTGTGTATACGGTTCGTTAGAACAAATTTTTGTAATTTTGAATGTGCGCTTTTACCGAAAGCTCCAGAATCCAGCCCTGGTAAATTGTTAAGAAAACATTTTGCCTTTTATTTACACACAACTTCCATGTTTTTCTTCGTGAAAGCTTCGCGTGAATTGATAACGTGCTGATTTTTTTATGTGTATTTTTGTTGTGTCATAAATCGGGGAGGGTAAAGTATGGAGGCTTTATATCATTTGTTTGTTATCCTGTATTTGGTTTGAATAAGTGTTACATTATGTCTGTGGATATAAAATAGTTCAAGTAGAGAGTGTTTTGTGGAACTGAGTAAGTTTGAGACCGTCGTAGTTGGAAATAAAGATTGAGAGCACATTTTTTTTTTGATTGTAACTTTATTGGAAATATTTTATCAGTTGTCTAGATCTCAGAGTATAAGCTTCTATTAGCTTTGTTTGGGTTACACGCACTGTGTATAAGTATTTTCCGCAATATTTTATTTTATTGATGCGTAAAATTCACGCTGTTTACAAAGAGTTAGCACGGTCACTTCTGGGTTCATTCCCATCTGTAGTCATCTCTTCACAATCGCTTTTACTGTTATTTATATACCACTAAGACGGCAAACTCAGTTCCTTACGAACTAATGAAAATAGGTCACCCTTTACTTGCCCATGGACAATTTTTATACATTAGAAAGACATTGTAATAAAAACACACGTGGTTTAACGGGTTCTGTAGAAAGTATCTCTGTAATCCTCTCCATCGTCGTACTTGTCCGTAACTATTTGACCTTGGTCGTACACTTTCTGGAGGTCAGGGGGCAGTGTGACCTTGTTAATCCATAACGTCCACTTAGTTCTGCTTGGGCCCCAATATGGGTAGCATTTTCCTCGACGAGTGATCATCCATTCTGTTAACAAATTTTGTATTTAAAGTAAACATTTGCCATTTTCGTTCAAGCGGACGCACTTAACTCAGTAAAACCACTTTGCGTCCGGAGCATTCGAGCACAGTAAGGTCCGATAGAGATAGGCTTTCTTCCGCGCACGCTTTGGTTGTGGGATGCCTCAGATTTACTAAACGTCTGCAGTATGGGGTTCCTCAAAAGGGGGGGCCTCTTAGAAGGTTTTACAGAGTCGACAGCGCCAGTGTAGCGCCTCTGGTATTGCAAACATTCATAGGCTACGATGTCCACTTTCCATCGGGTGGGCCGTGTGCTTGTCTGCTACCATAGTGGAATAAAAAACATATATGGCATGGACACAATTGTTCGGTCTCCTATCATTAATTTAGAGATATACCGACGTACCCCAGATTACAGAAATATCTTATAATAGCATTCCATACTGTGGCAGGTTTCCTATGAATTGATTATTAATTTGATCTGTAGTGTGTACTTACCCTTTTCAATCTTGCAGTTCACGGCGAACATTTCGCAGGGATTCGCGAAGGTTCGGTACATAGAATCCTGGTTTCGGGCACATATTTCACCGTAACTGAAATACCGATACTAAATAATAAATATTTACAATAATAATTAACGGTAGGTGGAGCAATCGAGTTCTGGAGTGGAGACCGCGACTTGGTACACGTGGGGTAGTAGCGACTCTAGGAGGTACACACACGTTTAGGTAAGAAGGAATATTTGAATAAATACCTACTTTTTCGGGGATAAAGACGTGACTACTTCTATTATGTATGGAATGTTTTGAGATAGTGTAAACCTGCGTTAAACGAAACTTAGTTATCCCAGTGACGTAATGTCCGTCATGTACTTTGTACTCCCGTTGCTCCCATTTAAGAGGTGACTTTTAAAACTATTTTTTACTTTACTTTATAACCGTTAGCATACCTTAGATTACTGAGAATGTCCATATCTTTATCCGAGTTCTCGACTGCACTGCTATTATGTAAAAGTAGTAGGTCTACTGAAAAAAATAATAAAGGTATGTTGATCCTATTGTATTGGAAGCACACGTGGCCCTCGGACTCAGTGTTCTGTAAACGATCACTGCAGTAAGCAACTTTCACTGTGGCCCGTCCTTGGATGAGTGACCATCCATGTGACCACTTTGTAACATTTATTTGAGCGTTTGCGTGCTTCGGAAGGCACGTTTAGCCATTGGTCCCGGTTGCCAGTAAAATGACAGTGGTTAAGTCAAGTTGAAGGCCATTTAAGGGCAGGCAGTCACAACCTGCACCTTTCCATCGCAATACGGCAATACGGCTCACCACCTAGTACGTGGGACACTTTCTAAAAAGGTGAAATGTGGGCATATAATATACCTCTGCCTACCCCATTGGGGATAAAGGCGTTACCATTATGAAAGTATGTATGAATCCCTTTACTAGGAATAGTTTTATTCAATCTTACGGCCTGGCCACGGGGCAGTCGCCATGGCGAAAATTTGTGCGGCGCGACCGGCGAAGCGTCTTGCGACTCAAACAAATGAAGAGAAATGTACTGAGCAAGCCACGCGGCACGGCGAACGGCGATGCGACCGGCGAAATGTACCGAGCGAACGACACGGCGACTGGCGGTGCGGCGAGCGAGTGAAACAAATGCATGAATCAGTACGGCGCAAGCAGGCGCAAGCCACGGCATCGGGCGGCAGTCGCGGCGACTAGGCCAGTGATCAAATGACAGGTCGCGGCGGCGAACGCGACTACTCCGTGGCCTGCAAACGATGCCGCGCGATTAGTCGCCTCGCCCGCCGCACCGCCGTTCGCGCTGCCGTGCCCCGTGGCCAGGCCGTTAGATTAGCGGCTTTATTTGTGGTTTATTGAGATGCAAAGATTTTGACAGTACCTATTTTTTTGAATTTGAGGACTGATATGATAAAACATATTGTTCATCTCTGTAACCCATCATAATCATTATGATGGGTTACAGAGATGGGTTGATTAAGCTCACTCACACGATGTACGACTGTGTGATTAAAAATATCGTATTCTCGTCATACGAATAAAAACAATATGGAAAACCCCCCTCTTCACACACTTATATATGTTGACATTGTACTACAAGTTAATTATAATTCACTTTTACGATCGAGCCAGTATAGCCATAAAATTTGCCTATCTTCGAGGTTCATTATAAATTTGGAAATAAAAATTGTTTTCTTTTTCTTATTATGGTGTTTGTAGTGTGACCAGTATGTTATAACGAGTCGAATTAGTCTTGATTCAATTATTCCTAGTTCTCTGACGTTCAACGTTTATTAACACCGCATGATGTACCTTTTAGTTAGCATCAAGAGGTGTTCTAGAAGCAGAAACTTAAAGTTGTACATTTTAGAGTACCTCGTACAAGTTCTGTTTGATTTCATCAACAATTGCGTATAGCTGACGGACACACTCACACGGTACACAACTACCAAATTGTAAAACAATGTATAGGTACTACCTGACGCATTGAAGGAGTAAGACACAGCCAGCAACATTCTTCAGGTGTACTTTATTGTCATCTGAGCTACTTAGCGTGGCGAAGGCACATCTAGGTAGGGCCACTTGGCACTCCTTTACAAATTAAGTTAAAAATAACGTCTTTTGAATAACAATAAAGTGCTGAACCCTAAAGCTTAGTTTCGCTGTCATATCACGAGTTGTTGAAGTTACTTTTACTTTATGGTGATGCGATTGTTACTTAAACTCCGGGTAGGTCTCGGGGGGCTTACACGGTATCCAAGAATAAAATGGAGCAAGCTGGAGGTGTCAAGTAAATCCAAACACGATCTAAATACGAAAGTAACCTCTCCATGAATGCGTTATTGTTGCGTTAAATGAATTATAAAAGACATTCTTTTGTTCTTAAAAACGTAAAGCAGCTTTTTAAAAAAAGCTCTGCAAATCCCCTGTCGGACCTCTGCATAATTCAATTACATAAATTCACTGCTGACGACTGAATTTTGAATAAGAAATTATTGAAATGGCAACAGGTAAGTTGATTTACAGACAATACTCCAAAGTAGGCTTTTTTATTTCCACGACTCGTTAACGAAGATGAAATGGAATCTGACGATTTCCAAAATTCAATTTGGAGAGTGTCGATCCTTAATGATAGATTATGGAATGATTAATCTCTTTTTGAAATGGAAATATGAAAAAGTACGACGTAATGGGAACGAAGACTTTCCTTATAGGTGATCCGTTTGATCTTGATTTTGATTATTCAAATAATTTATCTTAATGTGTGCTTGATAAAATGACTTCTCTGTAATTTTATCCGAAATTCTTGTTTACATAGTTATTAAAATTTTCTCGCATTAGCAGGTATTCTGAAATAAACTACACAAACTTAGGAAGGCGGAAAAATGTGTTCGGCTAAAATATTGAGCTGCTTTTAAACCATTTAATACAGGTGCCATTTGTCTGGGCTGGCGACACGTCAACCTTGATGCATAATGAGCTCGTGAATAAAGACTAGCGAGGACCGCCACTAACCGTAAACTCATTTCGTAACTCATTTCACTGTGCCGTATATATTCCGTTTTAGCGCACTGACTTTAGATAAAGGTTCATTACTTTCTAGCAAATATTATGATGTTCAACATTCTTTCACAAAGTACAATTAACATAAAACCTTGGGTTGGCAACCCCTTTCTACCAAAATGGCAAGAAATTTCTATAGAAACGCCCATTGCTGTAAGCGCTGAGGATTTATTGTATAACTCACTGAAAATCGTTTGTTACCATGTCACCATAAAAAAATTTCGGTTCAGTTTTTTGCCTTGCCTTACATTTTTCATTCTGATGTTTATTATAGAGTTTTAATTACTACTGGAATTTTTGTTGAAGCGCTCGTGGCCCCGCGGACTCAGTGTTCTGTAAACGATCACTGCAGTAAGCAACTTTCACTATGGCCGGTCCATGGATGGGTGACCATCCATGTGATCACTTTGTGACATTTATTTGAGCGTTTCCGTGCTTCGGAAGGCACGTTAAGCCGTTGGTCCCGGTTGCCAGTAAAATGGCAGTCGATAAGCTAGGTTAAAGGCTTTATTTCAACAGCAGGCAGTCACAACCTGCGCCTGTCCATTTAAACACGGCAATATGGCTCACCACCTATTACGTGGGACAAATTATACAAAGGTGAAATGTGGGCATATAATATGCCTCTGCCTACCCCTTCGGGGATAAAGGCGTGACCATATGTTATGTTGTTATGGAATTTTTAAATTCCATTAGCCTTGCGTTGCGTGAAGATGGAAGCGGCGTTCACAGCCCACGAAGCGGAAGCCTGTAACAACTGCCAAAGAAGTGGAAAAGCGGGTTTTTCGAAAAAAGGTCGCTTTTCTCGGAAATTGTTAGCGATATTCAAATTAGTTCTTGCTGCGTAAACGAAGTAGTAAAGTAGAACGTAAACTGTCCCAAAAACACTTCGACAGCAGAAATAATTATTGTACTCACACGTACTTATCTACAAGTGCTGATTTCTTGTATTTTCCGCGTTTCCCAGGATTACATGCGGTTCCCAAAAAATCTTCAAATATAGATGGATCAACAGTGTTTAGGATTTCGCAAATATTATTCATTTTCGAGATAATTGCTCACTCGCGCAATATATACTTCCGTCAAATGTCATTGTGTGCCCAGATGGCAGCACTAGTCTCATAAGCCATTGGTGCGAGTTATTACTCTTTTCAAGGACGATGAATGAGGCAAAGTATGCCTGTCGATTAGGTACCTAATAGGTCTGAAGAAAGTATCTATAATTACATATTGTTTGGGATATGTGTTTAATTCAAATTTAACCGATAGGAAAGCTAACTTCGTAATGTGTTTTTGATAAATTCTATTTCAGAATTAAGAATAATTGATCTTTGAAACCTAAAAGTAATTTGAGGTTTCTATTATAAGTATAAATACTTCCGCCAAAACTTTGTGAAATCCCTTTTAAGATTATAGAAAGTCTGCTACCTGACCTTGTTGACAGAAAGCATATTTCTGCCGATAACGACACCCAATCTCAGCTCGAATCTAAAGAGCAATAAAACTTCTAAATGGAACCAATCAAAAGAAAACCACACAGATTACTTTTTAGATTAGATTTATATGGCTGTTGAGGAGTGGAGTGACGTCACACGATCACGAAGCGTCGTCGCATCAGTCGGGTATAGACAGAGGTATGCTACTTTAGACAAGTTTTATAACTTTTTAATGGCAATGAAATTAGTTTTTTCTAGCTCTGTTCAACGACTTCGCCAGTGACTTACTTAAATCTTACGATCTATAATCATTTATGTGAAAAAAAATTGAAAACTGACACCACAGATTAAAACACAGCCTACTTTTATCCCGGAAACAAGCGGGAATACTACTCTACACCAGGAGAGCCGCGGTTATTTGTTAGCAACAAAATAAAACTAAACCTGATGCAAGTTGGTAATAAACGACACGTTATACCACTGAACGGAATAGTACAAAATGTCTCTGATACGGGTGTTTAAATATGGAATACATTTGAATAACTAAGAAAGTCGCCAGTCCGTAATTGCTTTTGTAGTAAATTTTAAAAAGCTCCCAAATATATCTCGAGCTGTATCTTTACGTTTGTAGCCTGTTTATCTTTACGTTAGGATTAATAGTTAGTGCTCGGCTGGCTTACTGATTTATTGTACCGAAATACCTACTTCGAATAATCCTACTGATAAAATAAATGTGAAAGTTAGTGAAGATATTTTACACGCTCTATCGGCTGAATTTTTAACAAAGCCAACAGAATTGCCCATAGTTCAAGTGGCAATGGGTAAAACATTTATTGCCCGTAGAACTGATCGCCTGTTTCACGGAAAGATACTCGAGTGATTACGACATAGAAAGACATTAAATGTACCGTGAAGAAAGCTCTTGAACTGATGACCTCGGAACGATCGCGGCGTTGCAGCGTTGGCGTTGTGACGATTTTGAAAGTGTGTGTGTGAGAGTTCTATCCTCAGCTGTGGAAGTCAATCTCCTAAAATCATGAGGATGATACATACATATATCTATATATTGTCACACCTTTATACCCGAAGGGGTAGACAGAGGCATGGGTGGTGAGTCTATTGCCGGGTTGACAGGCGCAGGTCGTAACAACCCACTGTTGAAACGTTTTTATCTTGACGTTTGTCATTTTACTGACGATAGGATTTCATTTCGAGTTTTCCTTCTCTTCGCAACTTGCAACACCCTTGCGAGGAATTGGGATGTCGACATTTTGTGCTCTTTCTCGTTACCACATGGGGCTCCATCGCCACACGGGGTACATCATGACGATGATGATGCACTAAATATATTTTACTAAGGCAACAAACACTATTGTGCGATAAATTAAAACCTATAAATCGGAGGGTGTGCCTCCGGCCTAATGCGGCAATAAAACAGTGGGAGGGTTAAACAATCGCAATAGAAGTTGCATTACCTTTGAGCCTGAATCCATTTCAGCTTTTATGTGTACTCCTGAAAACAGTAACTTGTATAAAAAGTGCTGCTGGATTTTCATTTAGTTGGCTTTTAGTTTTGTTTCAATAATAAACTTGTTTGAAATATGGATTTATTGCATGTTTTACAACTTCATTGTAAGTAATTAACAACAGCATGAACATTAAAAAATAAATTTGCCATTTCTTTTCACGTGAAATGTTATTGGAAATATATGTTGTACATTACCTATACCTGTGCATGTGCACTTATCTGTGCAACATTCTTACAAGTGCGTACTTGTAAGAATATTGCATAGATAAGTGCTTGAAGAAACAAAATTTATTGGAACCTCCTTAGGGATGGAATTCTGATAATCTACATACCAAGAGTATTCTGCTTTGTGTAAGGGTTTCGGCTGGGTGCTGTTAGATCAGTAAGGTTCTTGTCAATCCTATCAATATAGAATCATGACCTATGGGTATTTAAAACTATCTTGTCAAATTTGTGTTTCAGTACATAGGACTCTTACCGACTGACACCACACGGTGCCTAAGGACTGCCTTCAGCCAGGAGCCCCGGATCAGTCCTGGGAAGGGTGTCCCAGGATTCACAACAGACATAGGCAGGTACTGTTATGTGTTTTACTTAATGCAGGTACTCAAATTGTATAAATGAAATATTTACTGAAAAATGAAAGTTGCAGAAGCAAGTGAGGTGTGTATGGACCGTGCCGTGTGGCGCTCGGTTCTTTCTGCCTACCCCGCAAGGGATTTGGCGTGAAGATAGTTAGTTAGTTAGTTAGAAATATTTACTCTGCGGAAGTAATATAAATTTTCCAGAGCGTTCCCGCGGGACCCTGTAGGCATCATTTGCACAGGAGTGAATAAAGAGCAAATTTTCCGAAGGAAATGATCAGTCCAGTGAACATGAGCCGCGGTCGATCGCCGCTGAACGAGTATTAAAGGTTGCCCTGTAATCAGTGTGCTTTGCGAAATTAGTGGTTGGATTATATAAAGTTTTAGGGAGTTTACTGGTGTAATATTTTGAGGTAATCCGATATTCTGTGATACGTTGAAATCCTACTTATCCTACTAATACTAATATTATAAATGTGAAACTTTGTGAAGATGTTTGCATGTTTAGATGTTTGTATGTTTGTTACTCAATCACGCTCTAACGGCTGAACGGATTGGGCTAAAATTTGGTGCAGAGATAGCTTATAATCTGGAATAACACATATAGTATATTCATTCTAGATTTCAATGTATGGGGAAAACGGCAAAATTTATAATTTTTTTAAACAGCTGCTATTGTATACCTATATGTGAGTACATTATAATTCAAGACTCTCCCGCCCCCCTGCAACCTGCGTCACCCCTCCCCCCCTTGAAAAATGTCCCATTTTACAGATTGTCTAAATTTTCAAGAAAACTATACAAGATAGGACCAAATAGTCAAAGACTAAATTGTTTATTAATAAATTACCTACAAATAAGGCCCAACATTCATTTTGATACGAGTTACAGTTTTCAAGCTATGGTGCATCAAAGATTACGAAAAATGTGCCCTCGACAAAAATTTAACATTCAACACAGGCAAAAATAATATTTATTTTTTACAAACGTAAATACATCACATAATGATCACGTTTGTATCCCTTGTGGGGTAGACAGAGCCCAAAGGCCACATTTAGCATGTAGGTAGGCGTAAAGATTGTAAAAGAAATCAAAATAGTGATGGTTTGCTTGCCGAATCGCCTAGTGAGTGATATGATTAAAAAAATGTTTCCATTAAAAAGTAAAAATAGTTTTTACAACAAATGCGTTTATGTTTACTTATAATCTAAAACAAATCAGTATGTTCATCGTCTTCTAGAGTTTTATTCAAGCTACTAAGGCCCTAACAATGTTTACATATGGTAGAGCAACGCAATCCAGCTCTGACACATTCACATCTTTTATTGCAGCCTTTTTTGCAGGTAATGACTTTTTTGTTAGTAGTGACTGTGGGGCTGGTGACTCAGTGGTATACATGGGTGATAAAAAGTTATTATTTTTATTCCAGCCCCAATTTTCTGGGCTCATTGCGTTTCCTCGCCATAATTGCACTTGATGAAAAGTACGCCTTGAATGCCGATGAGCTGAACCTGAAGAAGTGCCTGCACGATATGTGGTTCGCATCGCATCGCTAATCGAATTAAATGAGCACAGCCATATAACGGAAACGAAAGCAAATTTCTCAAGCAATATACGTATATACGTGGCATGCATTTACTGCCATATACTTGGTGTATGGCAGCAAATGCATGCAGTCTTGAGGATGCTTCGTGTGTATGCAAAACACACGACTATTAGTCACGTTGTTAGGCGAATTAGTGCTCATTGCCAACAATCTGGAGGGTGCAGGTATTTTCCTATCCTACATCCAAATTTCCTTTCCTGGGGAGTTCGGTTAGTCAGTCCTCACTTACAGTGGTTTATGGTTACGATTAGTTCTGGCTATCCTTAACTGATGTACGCTTCCTCTCCTTTACTATCGTTCTAAGATGGATTTCCGCCATGTAACGCGTCATTCAAATAGTTACATAGGGACGCAATTCGTTATAGCGATATTCGTGTTTTTAATTCATCAATAACTAAGTGTAAGACCTCTTTGTACCCTCTGCTACACCGCAACAAGCGCTTGTTAAGGAACAAGCTGGTTTACTTGTGTAGACCTTTTATTTACTTTTGTACAAACTTCTCAGCAAGTTAGGCGGAGCGACGATAGAATCGTAATTGAAAGGGCTCCCTGCGGTCGTTTCCTCGTCTGTTCAAATAATTAAGAATCAACGGAGTACGTATCCTATAGGATCTACAAGGAATATTTTTAAGAGGTTGGTGCTTGTAATTAGTACTTTGTTTACAACGAACAAGTTATATTGGTCTAACATACAAATAACCATGCCATTTTATTCACATGGACACAGTTCATTAGTTGTATTTGATTCCACGGAATAAGTAACGGACACTGAAAAGTTGTGAATGCCTGCTATAGAAATTTCTACATTATCAACTCGACTAAGGATTGGCAGCGGGATCAACTACTTAACGTGCATTCTGAAGTACATTATTGGAAATATGACCAACGATTACTCATCTCAGTGCTGATCATAGTTTACCTCGCTTGACGTAGTGATCGTTTGCCAAACATCCGCATTTTGCTCTTGTAGCAGCGGGGCTAAGAGAGCTAAATACCAAGTTTAAAACAATAAGTATTTTGGACTTTTCTTCAGGAAAATTTAACTTTAAATCCTAAACGAAACCTTCATGGAGCTATCACTTACGAAACTATTACGTGAGACGTCGGCCAGCATTCCTATCGCAACTACAATGCGGTGCAACCTGCAAGCACGAATATTTAGACACTTGTACAATAGGGACCATGCATAAGGGAATAAGCACAATGCATTAGTTCTCCCCCCTCTCCGCACTCGGGCACTCAGTGTTGACCCTAGGGACTGGAACAAAGCAATTAGTATTAACTATTTATCGCTATAAACTGCGGTCAGGCTGTTCACAGACCTCAGTATATAATGTATGCCATTAGTTGGCGCAGTTTCAGTTAGCTGTTTCATAATTACAGTAAATAATATCTATATACTAGGGTAAATATAAAATAATTTAATGAGTAAAATTATTACACGTTATTGGTAAACGTTAATTCATTCATACGTTCCAATAGTGTGTTAGGTATGAATATAACTATGCCACTTAATATCTGACATTTTTGGGGTACATTGGGCATTCTTTTCTATTATAGGATGAGTTATTGGCTTTATAAGAATCCCGCGTATCTAACGCGTAATTCTTATAAACAAATAGTTAAGCCTTTATCTCGAAAGTCTTATGAAAGGCATACTGTAGGCACAATTCAGAATTTGCATCTGGAGTGTCAGTAAGCCAATGCCGTATTGAAATGGCCAGACATAGGCGGCAGTGATCGTTTACAAAACACTGAGTTAGCTGATAATTCTAAAACATATAATTTTATGACTGCGAAGAACAAATTGGCAGATTCTATCACGTTATTTCATGGAGGCTTTAATAAAGAGCCTTTTGCTGATAAAAAGCGTATTCAAGTTGTTAGAAAATTTAAATTTTATGGCTGCAGAGTATGAATTGAACAGTCTATCAGAGCTGTTAACTATAACAGTGGTTACTGCAAAACGAAGCTACCTACATCTAAACGGGTTAATA
This sequence comes from Miltochrista miniata, assembly GCA_933228765.1. NCBI lineage: Eukaryota > Metazoa > Arthropoda > Insecta > Lepidoptera > Erebidae > Miltochrista > Miltochrista miniata. Next base: position 1,515,298 of record OW121764.1, read on the forward strand.
ATTTGTTGATCTTGATCCACGTTGGGTAATAAATAGTTGGTTTTAGTTTGAAACAGACGCTCTGAGTTATTTTGAATGATAAACTGCAGCGTGTTTCAAGAGTATTAGATAGATATATAGTTGAGCGAATGTGAAATATTTAACTTGTACCAACGATATTTCTATTTGGTTTAAGAGAGTAGATTATAAGCATTATCTAGATACTGATATATTTGCGAGTAAATACGTGTTTTTTTCTCTAGTTTTAAATTTTGTAACTTTTGTTGAATTTGCTTACCAAATTTGATTTATCTTTACCTAATGGGTTTTTAGGGTTTCGTAGCCAAATGGCAAAAACGGAACCCTTATAGATTCGTCATGTCTGTCTGTCTGTCCGTCCGTGTGTCACAGCCACTTTTCTCCGAAACTATTAGGCCTATGCTATTGAAACTTGATAACTAGATGTATTTTGTGAACCGCATTAAGATTCTTATATAAGACTAGAAAAAAAGCAGTAAATTTTGGGGGTCCCCATACTCAGAACTGAAACGCAAATTTTTTTTTTCATTAAGCCGTGTGGGTTATCTATAGATAGGTCTTTAAAATTGCTATTGAGGTTTTTAACATCATTTTTTTCTAAAGTGAATAGTTTCCGCAAGAGACACTTCCAAAGTGGAAAAATGTGTGTGTCCCCCCCCTCTAACTTCTAAACTAAGAGAATGATAAATCTAAAAAAAACATATGATATACATTGCCATAAAAACTACCAACGAAAATTAGTTCGAACGAGATAGAGCTGGTAGTTTTTTTTAATACGTCATATACCGCAATTTTCGGTTAGAAAAATCACTACCACTGCGAACGTGTTAAAACATCAATTAAAATTAGAACGAACTATAAGAACTTTTATATTATGTTACTTGCTGCTACGAAACCCTTCATGGGCGAGTCCAACTCGCACTTGGCCGGTTTATTTATAATGGCATCAATAGTTTTTACTCGATTGATACTTATTTGATGTACAATCAATTTATCAATGCAGCCTATGACAGTACAATACTGGACGTCAGCCTCTCCCAATTCAATAATAAGTTGATTATTTTCTAAATTCGTACACATTTATGGAATGTAAAGGCGGGTGGTGAGACGCGAAGGGCTCAAGAGGGTATCGACCATGGAGCAAAGTGTCGCCGTACATCATAATGATGTGCACTAATTGCACAGGACTCGCTTTGTGAGCGTCGCGTGGCGTGGCGTGGCTTGGGAGGTGCGTTAATTGTGTTACGTCAGGAGAGTGTGCCTTTTATGAAATTTGTTATCTCATTGTAGAATCAAGAGCTGCCCTAAACGCAACCAGCGTGAATTAACCGACGACATTACATGTTTATTAATGTTGACATCCTGTTCTATGTCAGTACGATGACTATAAAATAAATATATAAATATTGTTGGATATAAAATAACAGATAATAAATATTCTCACACAAAATCATATAGCATTCTAGCCCAAATAAAGCTAAATAAGTTTGTGCTATGGGATCTAGACGACTGATAGACAGACTTATATATTTCTAAATATATAAATATTGTACATAAAAAACACCCCAACTAGAGATTTCTATTGTGGAAAAGTAGTCTACGTTTTTCTAAAGACAGAAAATAAGGCGGTGCTGATATTTATGACCAGAGAGCAGAGAGAGAGAGAGGGAGAGAGAGAGAGAGAGAGAGAGAGAGAGAGAGAGAGAGAGAGAGAGAGAGAGAGATAGAGAGAGAGCTAGTTTCGATAGTTTCACCCATCTAAAAACTGGTCAAAACGTTAAATGCTTAACGTAGTGAACGTTCTCAGAATACTGAGCAAAGGGAGCTCTTACAAATTAACTAAAAATTTTAGCAGAAAGAAATTATTCAAACAGTTATACAAAATTGCTGAATTGCATTCCTGCTGAAATAGGTAAACTCTCAGAGTATTGAACTTTTGTTAGCGTTTTTGTAGGGGAAACTGTTCACCATTCGTACGTGGGGCACATTCATACATTGAGTATAACAAAAATACTAACCGACATACAAACGCGCCTTTGCATGTGTACATAGACATACCGACTGCCATGTTGCTAGCAAAGTATCGTGCCAATCGCGCCACTCTGTGTGAGGCAATAACACGTAACGTGTTTTCGCACTAGGAAAGTAAAATTTTTACTGAAGTTTAAATCGTACTGGCAAGTAAATTTATTACGTTTTTTTTTTCAAATAGTCAGGATTCATTACTGTTCACAGTGTTTAATTTTGAGTTTTCATTGTTATATTTCTTTTACTAACATTGATTTTGTATACAACTGTAATTTATATTTAGTCAAGGCCTGGGGCACATTCGAACATTTCTACAGGGGGCGCATTCGTACGCGTTCTAATGCTCCCCTTCAGGTATTTTTAACCACAAACACTCACATAAATTTTACTTTTTAATAAATTTAAGATTGTAACGTATCATAATTTAAAAAAATACTGTTTTTAAATTATGGTACGTTACAATAATTACGGATTTATTTATTTATAACGATCAGCAATATACTTTTTATTTAGTAAATGTTATAATTGATATCAATTCGCTGGTTCATGGTATAAAGATTTTAAGAAAAGATAAGCGTAGCTATTAAATGGATGAGAACGAATAAAAAATGATTTTAATTTACATATATTCGATATTCCTTTAAAACAGAAAAATCAAATGAATTTCGTATTGTGCAGAAAGCCTGGAAAAATGAATTATAAAACAAAAATCGAAACCTCTAATTGATAAAAGATATAAAAAAAATATGAATAATATAGTAAAGGAAGAAGAAGTAATTAAGTAGTTTGCAGGAACTTAATTACCAACCAAAAATTAAAGAAAATAAAATTAAGATACTGGATAATGCACAATTAATTTAAATGTGATATCAGGAAATGAAAGATAATCGTTATGTTTTGGTAAAATTTGAAACACCTTAAACCGCTGTTATTTATTGTCGAGTAAAGTACACTCAGTTATGAAATTTGCAAATAGGACCGAAAGTGTTTTATCTTCGGAAGAAATCGGGTTCATCATGATAATTTCTTTTTCATTACATAGAATGAAACTACAAACACAAAAGGTGACATAGTCCAATAAACAAAGTGTGTACGCTACACACTTGGTTTATTAGACTATGTCCCCAGGTCCTCCCTAACCACTCGGCACATCTAGAACGACTAGACTTTATGATCCTTTCAATTAATTTAAATAATTTAATTTGCCTTAAGCTCGAAAGTGACAACCAAAATGTGTAATTACTTACTTACAGTTTAAACCGATTTTTTTTGTTATTTTTCTAAAGAACATGTTTTGATTAGGAGTCAAGTTAAATGTCATTAAGATAGTTCTGTGATAAACAAGTTTTCTTATCAATTTAATACATTTTTAATGAGATTAATGGGCTTTTTATTTTCCATGTATGAATCTACCCCACGCGTATGAAAGTACCCCAACTACTGTACGGAGGTACCCCACCCATGGGGCGCGTTCGTACAAATATCTTATCGTCGAAAAATTGCTATAGTCCCTTAACCGTTTGACATAAGAGTTTCAGAAAATTTTGTAACTAACTACAATATATTTTCTACATTTAGGGATATAAACGAGGCAATTCTGACTTATAACCGTGGAGACAAAAAATAAAAACAAAAATCTGTACGAATGGTGAACAGCTTCCCCTACTGATTACTTCTGTTAGAATTAGAGATGACTTAATTGGGTCTTAGAAGGTTTTTACAGGGCAGGCAGCGCGAGTGTGGCACGTCTGGTGTTGCAAACGTTCATAGGCTGCGGTGACCACCGGTCCTTCTGGTGGGCCGTTGCTTTTCTGCCATCATAGTGGTGTAAAAGAAAATGACGGTGTCGAATTCACAACACTACGCCTTTATACCGGTTTTATAAGTATGCTATTGTGTAGGCCTTTTTTGCTGATGTAGAAATGGAAGAAAAGAGACGATGATTCAAAAATGTTCTTGAAAAAAATATGCAGAAATTATCAAAGTTCAAAATCTCGCTTTAAACTTTGGGTTAAACTACTACATAAATATTACTGAAATTCTTAATACTTAAATAACAAAAAATATCAGATACTTTTTGAATCTGATGCAGTTTCGCACTAACATGCGTGCTCGAAATATAACACCGAATAGTCAAAATGAGGTTCAACACAGTGTAGTACAGCGTAGCAAAGCTTTTGAACCGTTCCGCTCTCTGGTAATGAATTAATTAAATCGTAGCATTTTCGTAGCACAAGCTACGTCTGCCGTAGACAAGGGCTACGAGCAGGGTTGCCAAGTGGCTGGTGGTCCGTTAAATGGAAATTAATTTTCTATTTTTAGCATTCACTTTGTTTATCTTAGTATTAAGAAAATATTTTTTTTAAAGCGCTGGTTAAGGAACCCCAAAACCCTAACATCAGCTTCATCAGCTGAATATTTGATAGACGTCAGCACTATTACCCCAGACTTGCGTCTATTGGTAACGTGCTGAATCCTACTAATATTATAAATGTGAAAGTTTGTGAAGATGTTTGGATGTTTAGATGTTTGGATGTTTGTTACTCAATCACGCTCTAACGGCTGAACGGATTTTGCAAAAATTTGGTACAGAGATAGTTTATAGTCTGGAATAACACATAGGCTACTTTTCATCCCGGGAAAATGTACCCACGGGAAGCGGGAACGGGTACGGAATTTCACGCGGGCAAAGCCGCGCGCATCAGCTAGTTAGAAATAAGATAGTATATAAGATTGGCATTTTGTTAAATTTAAGCAATTACTGTTACGCTGTTCTTCTGAAATAAAGTATTTTTTTAAATCAACTCGCTGTCGGCAACTTAATTGGCGCTGAGGACAGGATCCTTGTAGTCAGTGTTCACGTATCCAGATCTACAAGAAGCTCTGACGTCCGTCTCTACGGTTAGGCAAGGATCCGAACAAATAAATTTATTGAGGAGCCACCAGTGACAGAGCCAGCCAGCAGTAATTCACGGAGGACATGTGGAAAGCTGCGGAAACGTGAGTAAATCTTTTCACCATTCCTTTCAGCTCTCCCTATTGTTTCCACCTTGTTATAACCTTGTGTGTGTGTGTGTATTATTAGGGATTGGTCAACGCCATAATAAGATTCTAGTGACTTAGTTGTGACAGGACCTTTTAGAGTAGAACCTTACATACAGAACCAGTCTTCCAGAGTAAATTTTACGGGAGATAAGAAAAGAGTGGATGACTTACTTCTACAAAATTTAGATAAATTACGGCTAGATCATATGAACCAAGAGAAACGTAGGACCATTGAAAATCTCTGTAGGGAATATAAGGATATTTTTTATTGTGAGGACATCCCTTTAAGTTTTACTAATCAAGTCAAGCATAGGATTAGGACAGTTAATGAGGACCCTATAAATATTAAAGCATATAGGCTTCCCCCTGTGCGAACACAAGAGATTAAGAGTCAGGTAGAGAAAATGCTTAGGGACAATATTATCCAAGAATCTCATTCTCCTTGGAGTGCTCCCGTGCATTTGGTTCCAAGAAGATGGACTCATCTGGGAAACAAAAGTGGAGAATGGTGGTAGACTACAGACGTCTCAACGAGATTACAATCGATGATAAGTATCCTTTACCCAACATCAACGACCTGTTCGATATGTTAGGGAAAAGTACTTATTTCACGACTCTGGACTTAGCCAGTGGGTACCACCAGATAGAGGTAGCAGAGGAAGATAGGGATAAGACTGCTTTTAGCACCCCATCAGGCCACTACAGCTTCTATCGCCTTCCCTTTGGTTTGAAGAGGGCCCCTGCTACGTTCCAAAGGGCTATTGATAACGTCCTGCAAGGTTTACAGGGATTACATTGCCTTGTATACCTCGATGACGTCATTATCTTCTCAAAAAGCCTTCCAGAGCACGTAGAGAAGCTTAGGAAAGTCTTTGACCGTTTCCGTAAAACTAACTTGAAGGTACAGTTAGATAAATCCCATTTCCTTCGAAAGGAAGTCGTTTACTTAGGACATACTATTACAAGTGAAGGGTTGAAACCTAATAATGATAAAAAAGATGCCGTGTTGAGATATCCTATACCAGAGACCGTAACTCAAATTAAAAGTTTTCTAGGGCTCATAGGGTATTATAGGAAGTTTATTAAAGATTTTGCAAAAATAACGAGACCCATGACAGCCTGTTTAAAGAAAGGTCGTAAAGTTATTATTGGTGAGGAATATAGAGAATGCTTCGAAACTTGTAAGCAACTCTTAACCAATGCACCTTTGTTATAATACCCTGATTTCAGTAAGAGTTTTATTTTAACTACTGATGCATCTAACTTTGCGATAGGGGCTGTATTGTCACAAGGAACTGTAGGTTTGGATAAACCAGTAGCATACGCTAGTAGGACTCTAAGTGATACGGAAACTAGATATAGTACGATAGAGAAAGAGCTTTTAGCTATAATTTGGGCTGTAAAGCATTTTAGACCATACTTATACGGTAATAAGTTTACCATTTTCACTGACCATAGGCCATTAGCTTGGTTGTACTCTCTCAAAGAACCTAACAGCAAGCTAACACGTTGGCGATTAAGATTAGAAGAGTATGATTTTGAGGTTCGCTACAAAAAGGGACCCCAAAATACAAATGCAGACGCCTTATCGAGAGTCAAACTCAACGCGATAGACGATGATTTAGATTCAATATTCGTGAATGTAGGCGACAGAAAAGAGCGTATCCAGAACATTGTAGAGGAACTAGAACATGACCTCTCGCTCAACGAAACCCCTTTAGAAACCATAGAGCTATCAGATTCCGACGATAGAGTTACCGCGAACTCTGTTTCCAATAGGGAACACGAAGGGATTCCTATCTTAAATGAGGGAGTAGACTCTAAGGCTAGACAAATATTAGTTCACTCATGGTTTAAGGATAAAATGGCAGTTAAAGACATCTCGAACAATAAACAAAAAATTCTCGAGGTTCACTTGCCAACAGACAATGATAGATTAGTTAAAGATTTTCGGAAGGAATACATAGACCCTAAGCACAAATATTTCATTTACTTTGAACACCCATCTTTTAGAAAAATATTCACCAACGTAGTTATTAAATTATTTAAGAAGAATACCGTTAAGTTAACAGAATGTACAGAAAGAGTGATTAACCTTACACAGTCAGAAGAAGACCAAAAGGAAGTCATCTTGAAATATCATGATGGTAAAACCTGTCATAGGGGTATCAAAGAAACATTAGCCAAACTTAGGAGACATTATTGGTGGGCAAATATGAATGAAACAGTAACAGCTGTCATAAATGCCTGCGAAGCTTGTAAGAAAATGAAGTATGATAGAAAACCCGTTAAGCCGCAGATTCAATTAACTCAAACCCAAGACAGTCCATTTCAGGAAACCTTCATGGACTTGCTTTATATTGAAATTAAATATTATTTAACCATAGTAGATGCATTTAGTAAGTTAGCACAAGCCATAGAAGTACCAAATAGGAGTACACCATCGATAGTTAGAGCACTAATCAAATATTTTAGTATTTATGGATTACCTAGAAAGGTTAGTTGCGATTCAGGAACTGAATTTAATAATACATTAATTAAGGAGATGTTAAGTTTATATAAAATTGAACTCCACATAGGAACTCCGAATAACCCGAGTTCCATGGCGATAGTCGAGCGATTCCACTCAACTATTATCGAAATATATAGGTTAGCCAAGTATGAGAAACCAGATTTAGATGCGTCATCTGTCATGACTTATGCTATTATGGCTTACAATAACAGTATTCATTCAGCCACAGGTTTCACGCCTTTTGAATTAGTATTTGGCCATACTGATATTGGAAATGTATTCGATATTGATAGGGAAAGAAATTTAACTCAAAAATTACTCCTAGATCATAGGAAACGTCTTAAGACATTGTACGAATTTATAGCGGAAAAGTTAGAAACAGATAAGACAAAAGTTAGGGATAAGAGAGTCGGAGAAGAAGTCCCGGTTCTTAAAACAGGTGACAACGTTTTTATGAAAAACACGAGGATTAGGAAAACGAAAGAGAAACCACGATATGAAAAAGCTAAAGTTACGGGTGAAACCCAGCGTAATATAGTCCCGGTAGAACTAAATAAACGCTCCACCAAAGTAGCGATTAAAAATGTAAAACGTCCTCCACAGATCCTCCCTAGTACTTCTGGTACTAGTAGCATCAGCGCTCACGCTGGACCTTCAAGACCTCGGTCAGAATCCGGGCATAGCGTCATTGAAGATGGGCACAGCAGTGAAGAGGATTAGTTATTGGACTATATTTAAGACATTAGATTTAGAATTTTTAGAGTTACAAATAGGTAATAATATTCTGGATTTTAGCAAATTAAAAGTAGCAATTAGAGAAATAGGACTATTTAACGAAACGACAGGAATAGAGAACCAAATAGAATATTTAGTTAAAATAACACAGGAAAGATTATCTCAAATTATACCATTTAACCCTAGGAGCAAACGAGCTTTGTTTAATCCACTAGGTTCAGTCATAAAAGCCATTACTGGAAATCTAGATGAAAATGATGCTATTAGATATGATAATGCAATAAAAACATTACGAAAGGAAGAACATGTTGTAGAGCGAAAGGTTTCGTCAATGCAGAAGGCTTTTGATAAGTTGGCGAATGATTTGGAAATCATTAATTCTAATATTCAAAACTTGGGTTTACAAACGAATGAAATAGAAAAACTAGCTAGAAATGAGTTCAAATTTAATAACCTGTTTCATATATTAAATTCTATGTATCAGATCTTGGGTAGCTTTCGAAATTGTTACGAAGAAATTCAGGAGGTAGAGTCAGCTATTGCTTTTAGTAAACTTAATATTCTTCATCAGTCAATTATAAATAGTTCAGAATTGTTTAATACTTTAGAAATGATTAGTAGACATGCTAGGACCATATTTCCCGTTAGTAAGAATAACTTAATTAAACTAGAACGTAATATCATTGTCAAATCATTTATAAATAATTATAGGTTGGTGTTTGTCCTAGAAATCCCCTTAATACACGAGGGAACATACAATTATTACAAGGTTATCCCTATTCCTATTTTCCAGCATCCAAACACATTTACTATCATTCCTAAATACCCATACCTAATGGTGAATAGATTGAAATATGTTCCTGTAGCAAACCCATGCACAAAGGTTGAAAATGATTTGTACCTTTGCGATGAAGACAACCTGGTCCAGTACCCGACTGAAACCTGCATCGAACAAATCATGCTGATGAAAAATAACTACAGCTGCTGCATACAAAACCACATTAGAATCGAAGAAACCAAGGTTCAGAAAGTTTCCGAGAACCAATGGTTGGTTTACTCCAAAGACGACGTGGTCATCACAGAAATAGCTCAATATCCAGCTTCCAGCTCCAGTTGGTCCAGATGCCAGTGATACCCCACGAAAAGAAGACAAGAACGAAGAAAATAGACTTAAGAAATGTGGACTTTAGTGACATTAAAGAAATTTTACACAGTGCAAAACTCAGTGAAAATTACAGTGATGAAAACGAGTTATTTACTATGGACATAAATGTTTGGACTATCTGTTTGTATTGTATGGTTATAATTGTAATAATTTTAATATTGTGGAAACTAAAATTTTTCTATATTTTTAGCCGAAATTCTTCGAAGTCACCTGAGATGCCTTCGAATAATTTCTCTCTTGGGGGGGGGGGGGGGAGGAGTTAAGGAACCCCAAAACCCTAACATCAGCTTCATCAGCTGAATATTTGATAGACGTCAGCACTATTACCCCAGACTTGCGTCTATTGGTAACGTGCTGAATTAGCAATAAGATAGTATATAAGATTGGCATTTTGTTAAATTTAAGCAATTACTGTTACGCTGTTCTTCTGAAATAAAGTATTTTTTTAAATCAACTCGCTGTCGGCAACTTAATTCGCTCGTGGCACCGCGGACTCAGTGTTCTGTAAACGATCACTGCAGTAAGCAACATTTACTATGGCCGGACATGGATGGGTGACCACCACGTGGACCACTTTGTGACATTTATTTACGAGCGTTTCCGTGCTTCGGAAGGCACGATAAGCCGTTGGTCCCGGTTGTCGGTAAAATGACAGTCGTTAAGCCAAGTTGAAGGCCTTACGGGCGGCTTGAAAAATTTCAACTGTGGGTCGTCACAACCTGCGCCCGGGTCAGCAACGCGTGTGTGGCGCCTCTGGTGTTGCAAACGTCTATAGGCTACGGTTACCAACCTTCCGGTGGGCCGTAAGCTTGTCTGGCACCTAAGTAGTATAAAAAAAATAGATCCGGTTGTATTTAATGTCCTAGCCCTGGGGCACTTTGACATCAAGGCTCAAAGTCTTTTGATTATTTATATCAGTTTCCTAACTAGAATGTTGTTTTAGAAATGTACATGGTACAGGTGAACATGGTACAGGTGAAGTATGACAAATTAATTCAATTTACATTAAATATTGCGTCTAAAAATAAGACAGTCTTTTTTTATACGCTTACCATACCACCTCATTAAGGCGGTTATTGAAATCAAATTTTCTTAGTCAAAGTCCATTTTAATGAAGATTTTGAGACAGCTCTGAGCGGGAAGTGTTCTACAAAATATTATGTTTGATTTCAGTAAGTTACTCAAGTGTTAATTTTTAGCGAAAAACTTGTTTTACTGCGTTAGCTATTATGTGAATAGAATTCCTAACGGGTTAGTCTTTGGACATAAAAGATGTGTAATATTGTTATTAGGTATATATTATCTGACTTATCTCACTAGAGACCTTGGCGCAAGCCATGATCTCCAGTTGGAGTAAGTGGGACACCGCTGTGTCTTTCTGCGAGCACGTCATGCTCGTGAAAGATGCGGCTGGGAGAGAGCGGGAGAGAACTCTCCCACCCGAGTTCCGCAGTCTGAGGTGGGGCCTCCATGACCGGGGGCCTGAGGACGGTGAGAGTTCCTTACAGAAGCAGGCCCAAGATGACAGTGTGACGTGCGGAATTCACGTACGTCACACGCCCCAAGAAGTTAAAATATGGTATGTTTTATCAAGATTGGGGAATTAATTTGCAATTGTTTGCCAGATTGATATTATCAAAGATAGTGTAGTTAAAACTTACTTTTTACTATACGGTGCTACAAACACACAGACATACACACAAACACACATTTGCATCGTTAGTTAAAAGAACGTGCAATAAACTGACATAATTTACGTGCGGGATAGAGTTGCTTTGACAAACGCTCATTAGACGCAGCCAGGCGACGTCATTAGCCGGCACTCGACACCGCCCCGTGGTACATCTCTCGCCACTACATTAAGGCGCAACGCCATACGCTGCCAGTGCTTGTTGTGCATACAGTTAGTTTAGTTTCAGTGTGTCGCTGATATACCTATCCGGAGAGGTTTAGGTGACATGTCGCCCGCTCAAAATCTCGCCTGCGGGAGAGATCCATTCGATCAGATGTTGAGCCCCCACTCGTCTGACTGTATTTTTACGACTAGGCCAGTTATACCCCTGTAACACTGCTAGGAATCCAACGGCCCATTGAGGTATAAATATCTTTGACGAGCAAAACAAAAAGCTTTCAGGGTTTTTACTTTTTAGACATGTAACCCTAAAAACAATCATGATGAATTTTCGGTTATGAATTCCTAAAATAAATCTCTAGAGAAATAAATCCGCTTCTATAGAGAGCGACAGTGATATTCAATGAACAAACAGTGATCCTTTGAAAACGACATAACACATGCCCTTTAATATCAGCAATAGAAAGAACCCAACATCTAAGATATTCATACTGCGTGTCACTCCATCGGAGACAATCATATTTGACAATCTTCACTGCCAAAGTAGTCCATAACTCGGTTGAATAGAGTCGAAACTTGAACCTTCAAACGTGCTTAAGAATTGAATATGTAAGGTGAACCATTCGATATTCGTGATTTGTGAGAGCATATTTGCGGTAGAGACACGTTTGTCCCTCGGAATACAAAATAATGCAAAAATGTCGGCACATCGAGTGCAGGGATGTTGTATATCAACAGCTCATTCGTCCAGACCCGTGAATTCATTTCACAATTTTAGTGTTGTATTACTATATTCAGCGAGGATCCAAACTGGACCCAAAATGGGCGGGGTCTCGTAGAGTTGAAGGGCTAGAGAACGGAGGTCTCTAGTGACAACCATGTACGAGAAAACGCAGCGTTTGTAAATTAAAAGTGACAGTAGGCTAATGTCGACTGTCACGTTTATTGATAACTTTTATCTTTTTTTTATGTAAATATTGCATTTTTAATGTTTCACTGGCGGTATAAGATCTAGGTTCACACAGAAGCCTGATCATATTCTATGAGAAGATTTTTAGATGCCGAGAGGACATATTTCAGTATGCATAGTTGATTGACATAAAATGTTGATTAGCAATGGGAACATATTTCCTCATAGTATATTGAACTGTGATTGCAATAATTTTATCTATCGGTATCATTAAGTCTCACAGACACACACAGACACAACAACCGAGCACACGTTCTACAACAGCAGTGTTATAACAGCACTATATCATTCTTATGAGCAAACTTCGTCCGTATTACGTCCTAAACTCCTGGACATTCCCGGGAGACAATGCATGAAATATAGCTTCTTTTTGTTACACAAACACCTCCGTAATCATTTCGTCGAAGATCAATGAGCTCTGTGGATGAGAGACTGGTGTCATTATTGAAGATACGTCTTTTGTTTGCTCATTCAGCGCCACTCAGCACCGGGTCTTTGAGAATTGAGATCCCAACAAATGTTCCGGTAATTTATTTCTTATGTAAATGTTTTGTATCTTCTAACTTGTAAATTGTTGATGCGTATATTTTATGAGCGTAAGTCGAAAGAAATCAATTATAACTTTTAATGCCTACTCTGGCTGGTCAAGCTAGAGGTGGATTGAGGAAATCCTTATTTTCTTATAAGAAAAAAACTGTAAGAATTTTTGCCGAGAATCATTTGACACCTATATTTAGCTTATAACGTGCAGACACTATATTTGTAAAAACAAACTAGAATAGTTTAGATACCAAGAAAATACATTCATAATTATACCATACGTAGACTTTGTTCCAGTCGTATAAAAACGAATTAAGTAAAAAAAAAGCTTACTAAGATTTCTTTAAGTAAGTCATTGAACCAACATTTCTTTTACGACAACGTTTTAATAAACGAGTAGGCAGTCAGCCGAACAATAAATCGTCGGTGCTTAGGAAATGGGCGGTCCTATAGAAATGTGTTGACGTTTCGGTGAAAAAAAGGGTTGCCAGCCCAGTGTTTTATGTTAATTTATACTCTGTCAGAGCACAATTAATGGTTAATTCGGATAGATCCTTTCAGACATTGCGGATCTACTTAATATACCGAGTGTTTCAATAGGAGCGGAAAAGGAAAATTTTACTGGCGACGACGCGACGTGCTCTGGGACTTGCAGGTGGTGGCAAGAGAAACAGCTGGTTACTTGGTGAACATAATTATATAATATAACCGTTTCTTGTAAAAAATCACAGACGTATAGGTAGGTAGATATAGGTGCGCGTGTTAAGGTGACGGTGTTTTATGACGTAGTGAGTGACGGCCGCAGCTGTAGCTCGGTGAGCGGGGCGCGTGGACCCCCCGCGTTTTGGGCACCCCTGCGTCGTCCTGCTGGCGATGATATGTCTCCGACACTCACATCTCTAAAAGTTAGGGTCTTCAACTATTATCTCGAGGCCCAGTCCGGCCCAACTGGATGTAGTAATGAGTTTTTACCAGCAACGTTTCTCAAGCTTCATTTTCACAAGTTAAATGGAATATAAATTATTATGTGATTGTCACTTGATACAAAGGTGGTAGCACAATTTTAACAAAATAACAAACCAGCCAAGTGCGAGACGAATTCGCGCACAGAGGGTCCGTACCAAAAAGCGTCAAAAGATTACTTTTGTTTAATGGGCCCCTTAAATATTACTTTTTTCTGATGTAAAAACGGCAACAGAAATACAACATCTGTGAAATTTTCAGCTCTTAAGATATCACGGATTCTGGGATACAGCCTCATGACAGACAGACGTACAGCGAAGTTTTAGTAATAGGGTTCCATTTTTACTCTTTGGGTACAGAACCTCAAAAAAAATTAGGAAGTATTGATGAACTCGCCATATTTATTTATTCTAAAATGGAAAAGCATATTTGTCCATTTTTCTAAAATAAACATGGTAAGTCCCTAATTCAGTTCTCAGTGAACTGAGCGTTCAAAATATAACAATTAACATAGTTAGGTACAAAACGGCGTTAAGCTCCTCCAACAATGCTTTTCTGGATACATTTTATACGTTAATTAGTTCGTAGCAGGAATAGCTACGCCTGTCGTAGACAATACCTACGAGTACAACTAATAGCTGTAGGGTGCCTATAGCCATGTTTAAAAAAAATACCATCTATTAAAATGTATTGTGTCAATCCTAATAGAAAGAGAAGTAGTATTTAAAAAGGAATGAAATAGAACTGTTGAAATTTAGGCTTATAGTTGGTTTTTTCCGATCCCTTCAGGCTAAACGGCGGCGTGACTATAATGATGTAAAAAGAAGAGTAGATATGAATGTACTCAAATAAAAAGTGCGTAACTCCATAAATAACGGAGTTTAGGCAATAAAACACAGGTCTATAGCTTGTACATCTACATGATGTTATATTAAAGGAAGTTACGGCGATAAAGTGGGAATGACAAAAAAAAAAAAAGAGCCTAATCGGCAATAAACAATACCTCAGAGATATTTGCAACGGCAGGCACTATAAAATTTATATGTAAAATACGTCATATGTGCCACTTTCATCTCCATTATTGGGCCACAAAACGCGGGCTAAAATGCTAACTTCGTCTTATGTGCGTTTTATTTCCATTACATCCGAGTACACTTTGACTAATGAAATTGATTTATTTCCCATTTGTGCGGTGCGATATTTTCCGACAAAGGATGTTTTTTGTTTCTTTTGAGCGTACGATCCGACCACTCGTTCTGTTGTACATTTCATCCATGACATTAGTTACCTACGTTGTTAGGGAGGCGTTATGAAGTAATATAGGCGTTAAACATCATAGTAAGTTACTATCTTTAAGCAAAATGAAAATGCATTCTCTTTCAAATTTGTCAAAATTGTGACTCTACTGAGGGTTCGAAAATGCTACAGACTGAGAAGAACCCTGAAAACACTCAGTCGGGACACTGAAGAAACTCAGTCAATGCCAATTTTAAGCCACTTATAATATGCTTAGGGCTTCAGCTGTGCGTAGATATTTATACGTACGTTATTTAATGTTCCAATTTAAAATATCTACATAGATAGACAAACAGATAATTTTAAGCCACTTATATGCTTAGGGCTTCAGCTGTGCGTAGATATTTATACGTACGTTATTTAATGTTCCAATTTAAAATATCTACATAGATAGACAAACAGATAATTTTAAGCCACTTATAATATGCTTAGGGCATCAGCTGTGCGTAGATATTTATACGTACGTTATTTAATGTTCCAATTTAAAATATCTACATAGATAGACAAACAGGTAATTTTAAGCCACTTATAATATGCTTAGGGCTTCAGCTGTGCGAAGATATTTATACGTACGTTATTTAATGTTCCAATTTAAAATATCTACATAGATAGACAAACAGATAATACATTCCATTGCAATAGACAATCGGACATTATTCTTTCAAAAATAATATCCACAATGCTTGTATAGTAAGTTACGTTAAAAGTTATGGTAATATTTAAGCTGTTGTTGATATGTGAATACGGTATTGTGACTTCGCGACAAGGTTGCCAATAACTTTCACATTCGTGCCATAATTCATGAGAGTTTGCCATGCGTGATTCAATATCCGATTCTGGATGATGTATGAGGTTAATCTAACCACTGTGCACTGTTGGTACCTTCTTAGTTCGGTGAAGGTGGAATACTTAGTTGGGAAAATGCTTGTATTTGTTTAGTGCCTTAGCTTTAGTAATATTCGTTTTTTTTTCAACTGTATCAATAGCATTTGTTAATAGCTGAATTTTTAATACAAGAATATAGTGTATACTAGATTTCATAATAAGCTAGAATACGCTCGTGGCACTGTCTGCGTAGTATTTCGTACATGTTCCCGCTTCCTACGCAAACTTATTCCAGAGATTAAAAGTGGCCAAAACGTTATTCCAGACTATAATCCATCCATGTACCGAACTTTAGCCTTATCCGTTTAGTCGTTACAGCGCAAACGGGTGACCAAAATGCAAACATCTACACATCCACTTAGGCGTATTATAAATCTCGTACCTTTATACAGTACTAGTTCTGAGGCAGCGAAAATTGTGTGTACTTACTTTTGAAACAAATCTCAAACATGTCCGTTTTTGAAGAGGCTGTTTTTATTCATACTAAATAAACGTTGCAATTTCACTTGAATGGAAATCTTTGCTTGCTGTCTAGTACAGACTAAAAACAGCCGCTTTAAATTTCACGCTGATTCAGATTTAAAACCCATTTGGTTAAAAAAATATATACTTTCATATTTTTTTTATATTTTATCCTAATGATTACTGTATTTACAAGTTATATTTCTTGGAATAAAATTGAGATAGCATTATCTAACTAATAATAGAAAGTCAGAGCTTTCATTTTCACAAAACATTTTGTGTGAGTGTTAGTTCCCCCTCGACAGGTCGCGGTTTTTTCGGCATAATTGATGTTCGCTCATTGTGCGAATTTCTGCCTTCGGTAATTCTTGATTGACGAATGATTAGAATCGAATCTCGGGGCTGTTTCTTGTCGCATCAATTACATTTTAACCACATAATGTTTGATAATTTTTTTCCAAAATCTAGTTAAAATTTAAACTAACCAGCTTAAAGTAATAGTTGGTAAAAGCTAAGTAAGCTGATATTTTATGTTTGGCTTACAATAAATGTACATCCTATAAAGTCTAATTAATTACGTTCGGTAGCGTAGCTTTACGAGCAACATTATGTCTCAAAACTGTAGAGCTAAGAGTTTGGTAAACCCGGGCCCCGCCAAAATGTGTGGTTTAATCAACAGTGTAAACATATCATGTTATTTCAAAGTAAGTACATTAATATTCGAACTAACACGCATAAATGCGCTACTAATATTGTATATCTGACGAGACTAGAGATTTTGAAAATATTTAATCTTTAAAGCGTAATAAAAATGTCATGATCTTTAGCAGAACGGTGTAGAGTGATAATGCCCCCGGATTGGGACTATTCCTAATCTGGTCAGCAGGATCAAGTCCTGGCCGAGCAATGAAAGAGAGATATTATCCCTATTAACTAACCTTAGATCCAACTGTGTGTTCTCCAAAAGCTGTCCTGTCCTACTGGGGGTGTTGTCATTCCAATACTGTATAGAAAATTCAAACTCGTTATCAATCAAATACTTACTTTTAAATTCACCCCATTTCTATTAAATAGTCAGAACCTTATTTTAAATACAAAACTGTACCCAGTCAATAAATACTATGCCCGCTGTAGACTGTATCAATAAACATTTAAATTACATTTTACACAAAATCTCCAACTATTCGCATTACTCCACAGTCAAGAAAGGAGTTCAATCAAACAATTATAATTTGTAATTAAATTTTGATCGTGTTTGCGTCAGTGACGGATCTATTTGCGCAATTCTCTTTGTGTGCGGACGATTGCATATAAATGTAGCCTCCATGTTAATTGGTTTTGCTAAATAGCAACGCGCTTTGATGTCAAAGTGTAGTACCACTAACTTATGAGCAACGATTTGCCACTTGGCCACTTTATTGACATGCACATTTCTGTAGATTAATCCACACGTACAGATTAAGGTTTAAAATTTTCGATCAGAATATCTGATAAATACGAATTTAATTTGCATCGTACGAGAGTTATTCCAAATTACATGCATGGAATCCTCGCTTCAAAGCCCGAACTCCATGTTCTAGATATTACGATTCCACTTATCTCGACCGAACCTACGATTTAAAGAAGTATAAGTTCGTCCCACTCTGCGTCGAATTGCCTTGCGCTATTGAGGCACGAAGCCTTTTTGACGGCAATTTAATCAAATTTTATTGGAAAAATTTAAAGCATTATATTTAATTAATTTTGAGTCATTGGTGGGTGTTGCCGCGGGGACAGACCTTGCCAGATTGCGTGCAGTGGCGCAGCCCGAGTCTGGGGCTTGGCTTGACGCGCTTCCTTCACCCCACGTAGGTACTTTGTTGGACGACGACTCTTTGCGACATCACGTATACATCTGCGGTGCCCGGGTGGAGAGCGATGGTCATCACGGATTGAGTTGTCGTCGCTGCATGGGCAGGCATCCGCGCTACCAGGCTCTTAATGATTTAATCCGACGAGCGCTGGTGTCGGCTGATGTACCGTGTGTGTTCGAACTACCAGGATTGTCCCGCACTGATGGCAAAAGACCAGATGGTCTGACCCTGGTGCCTTGGAGGAATGGCAGGTGCTTGGTGTGGGACGCAACATGCGTCAATACTTTTGCTGCCAGTCACCTTGCTCGCACCATCCACACACCGGCAGCCGCAGCAGAGGATGCCACCTACAAAAAGCGTCTAAAATACGCGGGGATAGAGTCGCAATACCTTGTAGTACCGGTGGCCGTGGAAACGATGGGCTGTTGGGGGGTCGAGGCCAAGGCTTTGATTTCGGAGATAGGGCGTAGAGTACGTGATAAGACTCGAGACGCCCGCGCCCGGTCATCTGGTGCAAAGGATAGCCATAGCCATACAGAGAGGCAACGCCGCGACTGTATTGGGCACATTTGGGCCAGGTATGGGCGGGGGTGGGTTATCCCGTACAGAATAGGTAGGTTAGCTTGACCAGGTCCAGCCATGAAGGAACGGGTGGATATTTTTGTTTTTTTTTTTGTGTTTAATTGTGTGTGTAAATTGTATGTTGACATTTTGTATTTAATAAATTTATAAATAGTAAAATAAAAATGTATTTTTTTTTTTATATTCAGCTTGCCAAATTGACGTCGCCACCAGACTGATGGTAAGAAAGCAGTGGCGCATCTAGCGATTGGGGGCCACTTCTTACAGTGGTCCTCAAGTTGGCGGCCCTGTGATGTGCCTCTTCACGCTCCTCTTGAAGAACCCGGGATTGTAAGATGAGGGAAAGACGTGTGCGGGCAGGTCGTTCCATGTTTTTATAGTTCGACAGAGGAACGATCTTTTGAAACGCTCGGTTCTGGCGAAGATTCTCTCAACTGTGTATGAGTGGCATCTCTGCCCGGCACGCGTTGTTCGGGATCGGAAAGGAGATGGTGGGATCAGGTTGAAGAGCTCTTCAGAACATTCGCCGTGATACATTCGATAGAAGGCTGCCAAGGACGCTATGGTTCTTCGCTGCGACAAAGGTTCGAGGCCTCCCGTCACCTCAGGACAACCAATTATTCGGATAGCACGTCTCTGCATAGCGTCAAGCGCGTCTAACAAGTACCTCGCGGAGTCATCCCAAAGGTGAGAACAGTACTCGACGCAGGGACGAATCTGCGTCTTGTACAGTAAACATCTCTGATGTGGCGTGAAATGCCGTCTCACCTTATTCAGGATTCCCAGTTTCCGCGAGGCCAGACCAATACAGCTCTCTATGTAGTTTTTGTGATTGCGCTCACGCCGGACGTCTATACCGAGGATCTCCAGGTTGTCCTTTAGTGGAATTGTAATGCTCTGAAGAGAGGGCAGGGGTAGGAATGGGGACTTCTTAGCTGTAAACGCACACGCCTGTGTTTTTCTGGTATTGAACTCGACCAGGTTGTCTGAACCCCATTGGGCAATGCGGCCCAGGTCCAGATCGAGATCCGCCACGAGTTGTCGTCTCTTCTCATCCACGTCGCCTCGCCCTGCCGCTGGACGGCCAGAATAGCTCCCATGAAGAGTACTGTCATCCGCATAACAATGAATGCACCCAAGGGACAGCATGTCATTGATATGCAGAAGAAAGAGAGTTGGGGACAATACCGATCCCTGTGGTACTCCGGCATTTACCTGAAAAAAACAGGAAGCCTGACCATCACAGTGGACCCGAATCCGTCGCCCGTTCAGGAAGCTGGCCAACCAGCGGCACAACTGATGCGATAAACCATATGACGGCAGCTTGGAAAGAAGCGACGCATGCCATACCCTTTTTTTTTTTTTTTTTTTTTTAACGTGAGGGAAAATCCTCGTAGGATGCTATGCCGGACTCTTACCGACTAAAAAACCTCACGTAACGCCCAACAGCCTATGGTTGAGAGCCCCGGGTAAGCCCTCAGGAAGGATGTCCCGTGACTCCCAACAGACCTACGGCCGCCAATGCGGCCTCGCCCAGGGGGTGGTTCGGGTGCAATCCCGCGTCTATGGGGGGTTTCGGGTGTGACCCCGCTTCTAAGGGGGGGGGCGTGCGTGAGTTGCTCACGTCACGCTGCCGTCATGGGCCTGCTTCTGTAAGGACGGTGAGCGGCCCTCTCACCGTCCTCAGACCCCCGGTCATGGAGGCCGATAGTCCTCGGCGAAGACACGTCGGCGGCGCCCAGGGCGCCGACTGCGGAACTCGGGTGGGAGAGTTCTCTCCCGCACCCGGCCCGCCGCCTCCTTCACGAGCATGACCTGCTCACAGAAAGAGGCGGCGCAGTCCCACTTACTCCCGCTGGAGAGCATGGCTCGCACCATGGCCTCAAGCGAGAGAGTGTCCACGCCCAGACCCACTACGAGGACCTGTCGCTGTTGTGCCCATGCCGTGCACTCCACCAGCGTGTGGAGCGCCGTGTCATCGCTGCGGTCCTCGCAGTGCTGACACTCGGCCGTGGTTTCCCGGTGTTTTCGCCACAGATACCTACCGAAGCTACCGTGCCCGGCAAGCATCTGTGTCAACCGGTAGGAGAGAGCACCGTGTCTTCTCTCCAGCCACTCGTCCATGACCGGTCTGACGGCCGCGATTGTGGCGAATCCCCCCTTTGGTTGCTCAAGTCGCATCTTCCATGTCTCCAGGGTTTCCTGGTGGAGCAGGGTCCGCTGGGCCTCGATTTCTCGAGACGCAGGCCTTTGGCCCCGCTCCAGCGCCTCCTTGCGCCATCTGAATAGTGACGCAAGGGCTCTCGCTTTGCATGCCATACCCTATCAAAGGCTTTTGCGATGTCTAGGCCAATAGCCAGAGATTCGCCGTGCCTCTCCATAGCCTCACCCCAGGTGTGCGTTATGTACGCTAGGAGGTCACCCGTTGATCGTTTTGGCCTAAAGCCATATTGGCGATCGTTAATTAACGAGTGATCCTCCAGATAGCACATGAGCTGTTTGTTGATGATTAGCTCGAACACCTTGCAGATGACGGTGGTTACGGCTATGGGGCGATAGTTGGCTGGATCCGACCGATCCCCTTTCTTGGGGATCGGTTGGACATTCGCCTCCTTCCAAGCCTCCGGCACTTCTCCCGACGCATACGAAAGGCGATACAGGCGTGTTAGCGTTGGAGACAATTCAGCTGCACAATTCCTCAGCACCACGGCCGGAATGCCATCAGGACCACTGGCTTTCCGCGTGTCGAGTGACCATAGCACCGCCCGCACATCGCACTGCCGGATTACAATTTCCGGCATCGTGGTTCCACAGTTGGCGATAGTGGGAGGTTGCTTGCCACAGTCATCGACCCGGGAATTAGCCGCAAAGAGCTTGGCCAGCATTTCCGCTATCTCTTGGGCCTTGTGAGCCAGTGATCCGTCAGGATAGCGCAGCGGCGGCAGCGAGGGCTTGCAAAAGTTGGCCTGCACGGCTTTGGCCAGTTGCCAGTATCCACGGCTGCCCGTCGGATGTGACGTGAGCTCCTGACCAAGCCGCGTGACGCGCTGGGCGTCCGCTCTCTTGAAAGCTCTCTTACTGGACCCAGTGGCTCTGTTGTACGCTGCCTTGAGGCGGGCCACATTCGGGTCGCGCACAGCTCGAGCCCTGATCCAGGCGCGGTAAGCCGCCTGTTTTTGTTGAACAGCTACGGCACACTCACGCCCGATCCAGGGGCGGGCTTTGCGGATGCTGGCAACATCAGTGTATGGAATGTAGTATTCCATACCTAATGTGATTTCACCAGCAACCGCAGAGGCGCTTTCCGATGAAGCCCTCCCTGCAAAGCAGCGCTGACTCCACGGGACGGCTGCAAAGTATTCTCGTAGTCCGTCCCAGTCTGCTGACGAGTAGTGCCACAGTCGCCGCGTCACCTCTACTGCCCTTGCAGGGGACGGTACCTGCAGGCGGGCACGCACAATAAAATAAAAGACTATTTAAATGATATAAAAAAATTAACCTTATATTTTATAATCATGAATCACGAAACTTTTTTGCAAGACTACTTCATAGCCTAATATTATAATGTGTCATAATGCAAACGCAGAAAAGACATAGGAATATTATAGGCGAAGAACTCCAACTTTTATAAAAGTATCTAAACTATGTAGGTATATTGTATCTGACCAAATTAATTACATTTCTTGTGGCGATTGCAACCATAACATGTCCCTTTTGATCCCATAGAGACATCATTGAATCAGTATATTATGGAGTTAGGGTATCTCCCAAAGGAGAACCGTTCACAAAAAGAAGCGAGGAAAACCGAATAAGCTACTACATTCAAATAACAAATATGTGTTGGAAGACCCTGTTTACATACGTCGCAATTCGTGAAGGTTGTGTTTCATACATCACTATTTTTTGTATGAGAAAATCTTACCACAGGTTGCCCTATCGTATAATTATAATGGTATTTATTTATTTTTCAAATAATCCTTTGTATTACGGGCATGCCGAACTCCAAAACTTCACAGAGCGCTTTAAAACAGTATGTGGATATACTTGGGAAAGAAGTTAATAATGGTGCTCTGACGAGTTATGGTTGTCAGACCTCGCGCTGTCTGCGTATTTTTGGGTGGTCAATTCTTCTTTCAAGAGGTTTGACTGCCTCTGTGGCGCAGTCGGAGGGGCTACCGCCTGCGGCGCTGGAGGTCGTGGGTTCGATTCCCACCGGAGACAAATATTTGTGTGACCCATAAAGGTTTGTCTCAAGAGTCTGGGTGTTTCTATGTATAATATGTTTGTATTTAAAAGTATATAAGTATTAATATCCGTGGTCTGATACCCATAACACAACCAGGGTTATTCCTAGCTTACTTTGGGATCAGACAGCGTTGTAAAAAAAAAATACATGCGTCAACGCAATTTGGAGTACGTCTTATAAGGATTTGTTTCTCTACCAATCCACCTCGGTTGGTTTTGTGGGGCAAACATTTATTAGTTACGGGAAACACATTGTGCCTGGTAAGCCACACATATGTTGACCACCACTATCACACAATGTAACAGATTTGGTAATTGAAATTGTATAGGTTATCACGTTATTTAAACTTTTTTTATTAAATTGCTTCCTTAACTCCTGTGATTTCTTAAAAATTCATTCTATAAAGAGAGCACGTTCTGATTAGCATCAACTTTTTCCATTTCATCCGCATCGAGCAGGCTAAGACGGGGATCTAATCTATAGTTTCTTAATAATAGACGCCACTTTCCCGCGCCGCCGCCGCAGCGCCGCGTCGCCACTGTGCGGAAAATTAGACTTTTTTGCGACTGACTTAATATTTTCTTGTAACAAGTACAGATCGATTGGTAATTGGAAATAAATAAATAAATAACTATTAAGTACGATAACGAAATGTGACAGTGTGTGGTATAAAACATAATTATTGTTTGCATTAAAAATAGTTGATTCGTGAGTTGATCGGTTTAGTTGGTCAGAATGGAAGAGGATATGTTCGTACGTTACTTTCTTCTCAACAGGTACTCCTCCGTGGTTCTTCTCGACTTATCTACTTTCACAAATCTATAGTGATGATTGGCATATTAGCTCATATGCTTCTACTTTTCTAGTAATGATTCTTCTTCTTTACGAAACTTCGTAAAGGGCTTTCCGATGGAGGCAAAACAAATATGTAGAGAAACATATGTAAATATAAGTTAAAGTAACCTTGGATTTAAAATTTGAATATGATTATGATACAGACGAAATAAAAACGTTAAGTTAACGTCGGAGTTTTACGTAGCTAATCTGTAAATACAATGATCCATAACATATCATTGGATACATCGGACAGTGTATCGATAACGTGATGTCGTACCGTATTGTGAGGCTCAGTCACATGTTTACACGCCCACTGTATTGCCTATAGAGGCACGTAGCAAGGCACAAACAGTAGAGATAAGAAGGTATATTATCAGATTGAACACTTTATTTTACAATTGGGTGAAATTAGTATCGTTGTGAGGTCAAAATTTAGTCAGATCATCCCATATGAAATCCATGAGGGTTAACTGCTCCCGCTTTGAAGTCCAAAAGGAACTTTCTTTTGCGTACCCGTAAGTTATGAAATGAACTCCTTGCCACGGTTCTGCTAAGGCTCTTTAAAAGGGGCCTTAGAAGGTGTAGCGCCTCTGGTGTTGTAAACGGCTAAAGCAGGGTTGTACGCTTGTCTGTCAAAGTTAAAGTCAAAGACGTCTGAAAAAAGTTCTGAAAGCACTCTAAAAAATATAAACTCTAACCATAATTAAAATCTGTTCACTATCACAATTTTGTAAATTAAAAATACAAAGGCTAACAAGTATTTCAAGTTTTACTTAATTTAGCAAAATAATCCAATTAAAGACCAATTATACCGACTACGTAGAGGTTATGTCGAGGGTGATCCGGTGAAGGGCATCAGGTGAGGTGAACATCTCGCTGCTTGAGATGAAGTTTTTACATCTAGATCAAATTATTAAGTTTTCTCTCGCTCTACAGGCAAATGAAGATTAGAGACTAAATTAAGATCTGCCTTCACATTTTTGTGGATTTGATTATAGAAATGCATGTAAAGATATATTTTTGCGTATATACCCGATTGCATTCGAAACATCAACCCTCCGATAAGTTCGGTGTCCAAATTATTTTATTAAATCATTATATTAAAAAGCTCGTGGCCCCGCAGGCTCAGTGTTCTGTTAACGATCACTGTAGTAATCAACATTGACTATGGTCGGCCATGGATGGGTGACCACTAAGTGACCAATTTGTAACATTTATTTGCGAGCGTTTCCGTGCTTCAGAAGGCACGTTAAGCCGTTGGTCCCGGTTGCCAGTAAAATGGCAGGCGTTTAGCTAAATCGAGGCCTTTAAGGGCGCCTCGTAAATTTTAACAGCAGGCAGTCACAATCTGCGCCTGTTCATATCAACACGGAAATACGACTCACCACCTGTTACGTGGGACGAAATCTAAAACGTGAAATGTTTCTTCCCTTGGGGCATAAAAGGCTTGGCCATATGTATGTATGTATTTTAATCACAGTCGATTGACTGCCTACTGCTGGGCACAGACCATCCAACTGTCAGAGTAGCACTAGCCTTGTCAAGTCTATTTTTACTAGGTGATGGATAGTGGTCAAAGGACTTAAAAATCACACATGAGTATTGTAAACGATGACTTGAGCATGTTAAAAATCCCATAACCCTTAAAAAGAAGTTGATAAACGAGAAACCGATCAAAAAGGAATTCAGGTACATTACGTAAATCAGTTCCAAAGTGGCCAGGCCTTTGAAATGGGTTACAAAGAGAAACCTTTTATAGCATCCATTTGGTATTCGCCGAATGATGGGCACATGTGCGACGCGGGCCGTTGTCAGGCACTCGTAAACAATAGTAGTGGAATATTGGGCATTCTGTCCCACTTTAAGTTCGCATCGTCGCTATCGCTCCTTGCTCACGTGGGACAGATCGCCCAATATTCCACATTTTAAAAATGTAACCTAACCTAACATTTTTATAAAAAATAATTTAAAAAATAAAAATTGCTGAAGCTCCCTCCATGTTCATTACTTACCATTTATAACCCACAACGTTTTCTGTATCCAGTTGGGTTCGACTACTTGTAGTTATAAATATTTATGTTATAAATTCATCTTTTCATTATGAGTCCATCAGTATTGCATAGCAAACATGAAATTCGTTAAACAAAGACAATCGTTACAGGTCAATACAATCTGTGACGATTTGACAAAAAACAAATTACGTCATGGAGAATTATTACCGAATACTGTACGTTGCATCATTTGTGGACCATCAAATTGTGGAAAAACTAATTTATTAATTGGTCTTCTATTGCATGAAAATGGCTTGACATTTAAAAATGTTTATGTATACTCTAAAACTCTACATCAACCAAAGTACATCTTTTTAGAAAAGGTTTTACAACGAGTACCAGGTATCACTCTTCATAAATATCAGACAAATGATGACGTTTTAAAAGTTTCAGATGCAAAACCAAATTCTGTGATTATTTTTGATGATGTAGCATGTGAAAATCAAAGTAATATACGTGATTATTTTGCCATGGGAAGACATAAATTGATTGATAGTTTTTATTTTAATCAAACTTATACCAAAATACCTAAACAACTTGTAAGAGATAATGCTAACCTAATTGTGCTTTTTAAGCAAGATGAAGTTAATTTGAAACATGTTTATGAAGAACATGTTAACACCGATATGACATGGTTGAAATTTCGAGAAATGTGTTCCTTAATATGGAAAGAACCTTTTGATTATGTGGTAATTAATAAAGATTGTTCTAAAAACAATGGTTGCTATAGAAAAACGTTTGACACATTTGTATTATTAGATGAAATTTGAATATTTAAGTAGACTGCAGTCTGTTTATTGTTATTCTTTAATTGATTCTTATTCGATTACCACCTATTTTACATAATGGATAAATCATTGAAAAAACAAATTGTTGATGCGACACAAGCTGTCAAGAAAAAAATACGTAAAATGAAGGATTTTGAAGATAATAATAAGCATGCTCTTGATACAGTTTTTAAACCTGTCACAGAATCTCTCAATTTAATAGCCAACACTAATAACCACTTAGCTCTAACAAAAAAGGAGGAAAAAGTAGAACCCAATGAACCGCAAGACCAAGATATGAAAGAAACAGATGATAGCAGTATTGCTAGTAACGAATCGGAACCCTCATCGGACTCTTCATTTCAGTCATTAGTCGGTACTAATCCAGATGCATCATCTTGGTCGTTATCTTCACAAGTACTATCAGATGTTCCATTTGGTATAAGAAATGAACGTGGAAAGCTAATGTTGGGTTCCTCTAACATAACTATTGGGGATAAAGTTATTACTGTAGCCGGACACAAATACGAAAGTACACCTGGGTTGCGAGAGTTACTGTTAAAAAAAGACATTGATCTGAGCTTGGTTAATGACTGTGACAAGCAAAATTATAAGACAATGTTACTTGTAACGAATGCACATCGTCGTGATTTCGATTCAAAAAAACCAATTAAAAGTAATAAAGGACAAAAATATTTGCAAGTTATTAAACCACTTTTCGATCAAGAAAGTAGAAGTCCAAGTTGTAGACAGAAAGTAGGAAAAGGATTACCTTCAACAAAAATGTGGAAAAAAAACACAGATTTTGTATATTGGGATGATCCCAATGAATTGGTTGATAGATTAAAGTTATTAATTGCTTCTCGAGATGCTGGGAACACAGGACTAGACAATGAAATAATATCTATCATTGAAGAACTACGTGAAAGCAAAATCATTAAATAAATAGATCTACTAATGTTATATGTGTGTCATTTTACTATATACCGTTCAACATAATACACCTTTAATATGAATGTAGACAAATTTGGACATTATATTCATAAGCGAATGCGGATATCAGAAATACTTGATTTTAATGATAACGCATTAATAAAATCTGATTATGGAGATTATGACTTGAAGACATCGAGGCTAAAAGGTGTTAAACCTCCTCAAGACGCAGATGATGCAGTAAATAAAGCATATGTAGATGAATTGAAAGGTGTACTAATCCGTGACTTACGAAAATTGCAAAGTTCTATTCCAAATAGTGTTCAAAACCACATAGAGAAAGCTTTAAAAACAATAATGTCTGAGATAGACACTCATTTGGAAAGCAAATTTTACACAAGAAAAGCAGTTGATAAACTAGTTCAAGACGCAATTCAATCTATATTAAAAGATCGAAAAACATAGCCCTTAAAGTTTGTTAAAATGACGAAACAACAAATCGTCAATGAAATACATAAAGCAGCACGAAAAAATTTTCCTCGACGATCTGTAATTTTAAAAGGTATTGATGATTTGTGGCAAGCAGATTTAGCTGATATGCAAAACCTAAAAACCTTTAATAAAGGATATAACTATATTTTAATAGTTATCGACTGCTTCTCCAAGTACGTTTGGGTGGAACCATTAAAAACTAAATCCAAACATGATGTCTCTCTTGCATTTGAAAAAATACTTTCTTCTAATCACAGGATACCAAATCATCTGCAAACTGATATGGGTACTGAGTTCTATAATTCTACATTTCAAAAGCTTTTACAGAACTATAATATTAATCACTACTCTACATTTTCAACCAAAAAGGCTTCAATTGTAGAACGAGTTATTAAAACTATTAAAAATAAATTGTACAAATACTTTAGCTTGAACGGACACTATAAGTGGATAGATGGTGGCTTGAACGGTATTGTGAAGACATATAATAACACAAAACATCGTACTATTAAATTTGCACCTGTTAATGTCAATAAGTTTAATGAAACTAACATTAAAAATAATATTACGAATTCCATGATAAAGGTAGTCCAAAAATGTCGTCCAAAGTTTAAAATTGGTGACAAAGTTCGAATTAGCAAGTACAAACATATATTCGAGAAAGGATACACTCCTAACTGGTCAACAGAATTATTTACTATAAAAAAGATAAATAACACTATACCAATAACATATCGCATCGAAGATAATCAAAAACAAGTCATATTAGGAACTTTTTACGAACAAGAGCTTCAAAAGTCGTCCTGTCCTGGTGTCTATTTGATAGAAAAGGTATTAAAAAAGAAAGGAAACAAACTGTTTGTAAAATGGTTGGGTTTGAATAACAAAGAGAATAGTTGGATTGATAATACTGCAATAGTGGAATGAGTTAATTATATAAGTGATATGTAATTTTAAAGTATATTCATTATTCTTTGGACGATGCAAGGTGGTGGACTAATAAACAATATCATTAATCATTTACCATTCGAACTACACATACCTGGTTATAACTATTGTGGACCAGGAACAAAGCTTTCGAAACGATTACTACGTGGTGATAAAGGTGTAAATAAGTTAGACGAAGCTTGTATGCATCACGATATTGCATACGCAAACTACACAGACTTGCCTAACCGTCAAAAAGCCGACTTACGTCTTTTAGATATGGCTAAGCAAAGACTTAAAGCAAAAGATGCTCGAACAGGGGAAAAGATTAGTTCGTGGATAGTAAACAAAGTTATGAAAGCTAAATTGAAGTCTGGTGCTGGTGTTAAGACCTTTTATAACTTTGTTAAAAAAATAAAAAGAAAAATCAAAAAACTCTCACCTAAAGATGATAAGTCATTAATAAATATGGCTTATATGGTTGCCCGAAAATTAGTTCCATGCATTCCAAAAGTTCGAGTACCTCGAATGATACCTATACCAAAAACTGGAGGCATTCTACCTTTAATCCCAATTTTTGCTGGTTTATCTGCTTTAGGAGCATTAGCTGGTGGTGCAGCTGGTATTGCAAAAACTGTGAATGATTATAAACACGGTCAGAAAAAATTACAAGAAACTGAACGTCATAATAAAACTATGGAGGCTATAGCAATAGGTAAAGGTCTATACATTAAACCGCATAAGCAAGGTCAGGGATTGTTTATAAATCCATCAAAAAACTAATTGATCAGCTACCTAATCGCGCTTTAACTAATATCGATATTCAGAAGTATGGTCATTGTATTCCACATTTTCGAGGAGTTTATATGAAGGATCAGTTACCAAAAACACCTAAACGAATTGAATGTGCTATAGTTAACCTAGATAATTCGAGAAATGATGGAACGCATTGGGTAGCTTATGTTAAAATAAACAATTATTGTGAATATTTTGATAGCTATGGTGATTTAAAACCGCCAAGAGAGTTAATGCTATATTTTAAGAACTGTGATGTTCATTATAACTATGATAGATATCAACAATTTAACACAATAGTTTGTGGACATATGTGTTTAAGTTTTTGCAAACTTTTTGGATTAAATACTATAAATCTTTATTATAATTATAATACTTTAAATAAAAATACTATAAATCTTATACCACTCTTTCATTTCCATCATTTGCAAGATGTCACTCACCTTATCGATAACTGGAAACTCATCGGTATTATCTACCTATTATCCAGACACGTTGCCATTAGCTGAGGAGTATGAATGTGCATTATTACATTTCTCTACATATAATTCTATTCCAAATTTTGATAATACAAACAATAAATTATACTATGGTTCTAAAAATGTTATTGAGATACCTGAAGGAACCTATGAATTACAAGATATTAGTGACTATTTAAAAACTGAGATAAAAGATGCATCTATAACACTCAATTGTAATAACAACACCTTAAAAACTGTGTTATTTTGTACATCAACTATAGATTTTACTAAAGAAGATACATTTGGAAGTTTATTGGGATTTAAAAAGCAGATCTTAGAAGCAAATAAATATCATGTATCAGAGTTTCCAGTAAACATTTTGCCAACGACTGTCATAAGGATTGAATGTGACATAGTTAGCGGTTCCTATATAAACGGTCAATCCAGTCACATCTTACACGAATTTGCACTTAATGTTCCACCTGGATACAGGATTATAGAAATTCCGAAAAACGCAATCTACTTTCCAATAAATCAAACCAATATAAGCTGCATACAGATAAGGTTGTTGGATATAAATAATAACTTAATAAATTTGCGAGGTGAAGAAGTGCAGTTGTATCTACATATCAGAAGAAAACAATGATAGATTATAATAAATATGTGGTACATCCAACTAAAAATAACAGTTCTACTAAAACTATCAAACCAATAAGAGCTCGGTCCAAAAGGGTTATAAAATTGAATAACAATAATAAAGCATTTCTTAAAGCGATCGGTTTGTTGAAATGAATATACTAGATGTTTTGTCCACTCCTGCATACAACAACGCTGTGGAAGGAATTGAATTTCACTCTTACAAGCCTTACGTTACAAGTTTCAATAGAAGCGATGAAATCAGGATACCTATTAATCAACAAGACTTGTATATATTACCATCAGCAAGCACTTTGTTTTTGGAAGGAACTGTTGTTGTAAACAAGGGTGGAAATTCGAAGGAAAGAGTCAGTAACGTTCATTTCACAAACAATAGTCTACTTTATTTGTTTCAAGATATAAGGTATGAGATAAATGGAGTGGAAATAGATAAAATAAAAAACGCTGGTATAACTACCACAATGAAATCATTAATATCAATGAACGAAAACGAGGCTAAAGCATCTAATGCTTGGGGATGGAATATCGAAGGCATAAATAGTGCAAATGGGGGAAGCTTTTCTGCTTCTATACCCCTCTGTAACATTCTTGGTTTTGCAGAAGATTTCAAGAAAGTAGTGATAAACAGCAAACATGAATTAATATTGTTACGAAGTAATACTAATCTGAACGCCCTAAAACTTAACGATGGTGAAACTGTAGAAGATATTATTATAAATAAAATAATATGGCGTGTACCACATGTCAAAGTGTCCGATAGGGAAAAAATAAATATGTTAAAACTGTTAGAAAAAGATCGACCACTCCAGATGATATTTAGGAATTGGGATTTATATGAATATCCGGCTTTACCAAAAACTACTAAGCATACTTGGTCCATAAAAACATCGTCGCAAATAGAGAAACCAAGATTTGTTATTATTGGTCTGCAAACAAATAGAAAAAATAATTCTAAATTGGATATGTCTAAGTTTGATCACTGTGATGTTCGTGATGTTAGAGTATACCTAAATTCAACCTACTTCCCTTATGAAAATTTGAATTCAAGTTTCTCGAATAATCGAATTGCTTTAATATATGAACAATATACTAGATTTCAACAGTCGTATTATGGACGTCGCGCCGAGCCATTATTAAATGAGAAACAATTTAAAAATATTGCTCCGTTATTTGTAGTAGATTGTTCTAGACAACCAGATAATCTTAAATCAGGTCCTGTTGTGGATGTTAGAGTGGAAATTGAAAGTGATATTGATATACCAGATCAAACTTCAGCATATTGTCTTATATTGAACGACTGTATAATCGAGTATAAGCCGTTAAGTAGCGTCGTCAGAAAGATATCATGAACAAAAATACTATTATAGTAGATGTTCAGGGTTTTAAAGATCGTTATAATAACTTTATAGTCAAAGAATTAGCTGTAGCTACGTTGGAACATACTCATATATTCTTAATAAAACCTCCTTACCCGTTATCCTCGCTAACTGATGAAGAAAGAAGACACATTTGGTGGATTGAAAGGAATAGAGGTTACCGCTGGAGCGAAGGATATATAGACTACAGAGAATTTTCTAGAATAATCAAACCCTATTTGAAGGAAAAAAAGGTTCTTGTTAAAGGTAGTGAGAAAATTAATTGGGTTTAAGAGCTATGTGGTCATAATAATGTTTCCGACATATGTAAAAATAAAAGTATTCCTAACTTAAAGACTCTTAGTGATCTTTACTGTAAAGACCTATTTTTGTATAATTGTTTTGCTCATAAGAACTATTGTGCTTTAAGGAATGTATTGTGTATTAAACAATGGTGTTTTGAAAATAATTTTTGTATTTCATAAGTTTAATAAACCGAATAAATGTTTTATTACTATACTGTGTTTGTTTTTCATACTATTTCCTACCCAAGTCGAAATTGAAATGAAAAAAAAAATTAATCATAATACCATTTATTTAATGTCTCAAAAAATTACATTGATCTTAAACCTAACACAATGATAAAAAATGACGCGTACAAAATGTTGAAGCGTCAGCAGTACATCTCTAAGTATTAAGGTGATGTATAACTTACTTAAAACTAAAAACACATTAGTTAAAATGATAAGCTATCACCATGAATTTTCTTAGATATTTTCTTAATAATACCTTCAGCCATGTCCATGATTTCATCAACTGTATCATGAACTACGTATTGAGCACTAAGTATCACACTGTCACTATCTTCACAAAACGGCAACGAAGGTTTGTCTTTGTCGTTGGTGATGTCCAAGATCTTTATCTGAATTAGCTTGACTCCTTTTGGTTGGTTGCTGATTACAAAAGATTTATGAGCTGTCTTTTTAGATTTTCTACAAATAGTTGGTTTTCTTCTTTTTGGTTCAACTTGCGTAGGAGAAAGAGGTAAAATATGTGAGAAGTCAAAGGGGTCTTGAGCGTATTGAACAATACCGTCACCATATGCATCTGCCATTATTTATAATGTATTAATGTTGAGGTATATCTGGTTGGCCTCGTCCTCCTCTGCCACGATCTTCTAACGTTTTAAATATTTGGCTCAGTAATTTCTCTGTTTTATAATATATTTCATCCCACTGATCGTAAACAATATATTGGGTTTTCACTCTTGTATGTATTTCTACTTCGTTATCTGATGTATCTTCAGCTTCTAATACATCTATTTTAATTACGTATTTTGGAATCCTCCTATTCCTTGTAGCAAAGTAACTGGTTTGAGGTTCAGAGATGCACTGCTGTTGCTTCAACATTATTAATTAAAAGACTGCTTTGTGTGAATGTAAAGAGAACAAGTATGAAACTGAATGTAATTATGAGTAATAGGTGAATTAAATAGAAACATGACCCGCTAGTGACACATACACTGTACTACGTATTAATTCAAGTTCTGACCTGTTGATTTAGTTTATTTTGCAATAAGTTCTAACGAGATACTCCCTACAAGTTTGCAAGTGTCATCGTTCACTATGACGAACATGTTCAAACATGTCTTAAGAATGATGTAATGCACATTGTTATGTACTTACTTAAGTTGCGAAATTTTTATGAATTGTAAACGTGTTGTAACGTGAATGATGATGCATATCATCAGGTGTTATGAGGTTGTGACTGTCGCTACCAAGGTCCCAGGTTTTGAAGATTTTTTTCAGAATGTCCAATAGTCCACTACTACTAACCATAGATATCCTATTTCACATTTCTAAGAAATTTTACTTCGAAGTATGTAACTTAAGACATCATAACATACATACATATACATATTTTCACACCTGTTTCCCATCAGGGTAGGCAGAGACTAAGGATTTCCACTTACTACGATCCTGACATACAAGTTTCATGGCGGGCATAGCCAGCGCGACAGCGGTTTCCCGCGACCGCGAAAATCTCTTATGGTACATGATAGTAGGTATTGCAAATGTATTAGGAAATTAAAGAAAAAACAGAATACTATATTTATAATAATGCATTTATTCCAAATTTCTCAGTTTTACTTAGTTTAATTTTAGATTAGGTACTTATAATAATACAAAACAGCATATAAATTTTACAGTTTTAGTTAGTTTAGTTGATTACAATAATTATAATTTGTGAATACTATGTAAAGACAGGATAGCACACAATAAAAAATATCGGTATGACCCCATGCTCTTACTTGGTTTAATTTCTTAAGATTAGGTACTTATAATAATACAAAACTGCATATAAATTTTACAATTTTAGTTAGTTTAGTTGATTACAATAATTATAATTTGCGAATACTATGTGAAGACAGGATAGCACACCTAATTTTTGTTAAAAATTAAAAATATCGGTATGACCCCATGCTCGAGTTGAAATCTTATCTTTTGCAATAACTCGTTTATCATCATCACCAGACAGCGCAATTTTTGTTACAGCACATGTAAATAGCTCATGTTTTATTGACTTAAATAAAACATTTGTTTTATGAACAATTTCATTGTTGTAAAGTGTTTTTTTGTAATCGAAAACGTTAATGTCACGTACAACATTCTTTTTAATACCCTTGGCTTTTTTAATAGTGCTATCAATGGTTTTGATACAATATAACTTTGATCTCAACCCAACGAATTCGCTTATTATTTTACCACCCATTTCATCTTTAAATAAGCCTGGTATTTTTTTGTTCTGTATGGGTAAATTATACACATTATTTTTACAAAAATTGCTGGTGTCGAAGTAAGATAAAAAGTTATTTTTTATGTCTTCATAGAAATCATGGGTTTGTATATGATAAACAAAACTATCTGTGTCCGTGTAACACATCCGTATCCTATCCTTGTAAAAAGGTTGCATGACTGAATAGTGAAAGTCATACATATGACTTTTTGATAATTCTAGAACAGCAAATCCAATATATATTGGTTTGTTCAAAACTATTTGTTCAGGATTTAACTGCACCGCTACTAGATTTTTTGTGAAAACCGTTGCACTATGGAAATTTGGACGAGCAATAAGGTTTTGAGCGCATTTTCTTCGTTTAGTTATGTTTTCGATATCTTGCCACTGAGAAACTAAATGGACATTAACCCTGTTTACAGTATTTTCTAAAGTTTTTCCAAATACACTATTATTCAAGAGCTTAAAAAAGTCTTGTTCAAAAGTGGAAGAACTTTTTTGTCTCAGTTTGGTGTTTAAATCAATATATTGTTTTAAATATGGGCTTTGTAGAAAACTGATTATTCTATGAATCTTCTTCAATATCAACCCATGTTTCATACAAGTTTGTAAATGCACGTAATGTATGACATAATTAAATTTATCATATAAATTAGGTATTAGCTTAACTCTTTCCCCCGGGGGGTATAAATTTTTCGGAACAAAATGGTAAATCGTTGTGCAAGTTATGCAAATGCTTAGGGTATGCTATATCCACTTCCAAAATATAACCATAATCAGCATCACTTGCAATTTTAGTTATATCTAAATTATCAATTTCTTGTTGAGTGAGAAATTTGAAATTAGATAATGGTAAGTATTGACACATACTGTACCCATACAAATTATTACAATCTATATAAGAGATATAGGAATCAGGTTCCGAAGATTTGTAATTAGCTAAGTATGTGTTATTTGCTTTAGCATGCCTGTGAGAGCAGAGGCACACTCCTCCTCTTATACCACTTTGTAACATGCGTATCATAGACAAGTCATTAATTAGTTCCAATTCAACACCTGTTTTTAATAACATAGCGTCGAAAGATAAACTGGGTGCAGTTAAATAAAAAGATGGATCTAAGTGATAATGTTGTTTGCATGTCTTTCTAAAATTTTCAAAAATATCTGCTAATAAAAGCACATCAGTTTTTAGATATAAATCCGTATATTCACCTAAACTAGTAATTCTAAATTTTGACCAAACTAAATTTGCATACCGGTAATCATCTTCAGAAACATTTTCATCATTAAGGGAACTATAAAAGTATTTCTTTGGAGGTAAAAAATTTTCATCATACCGTTTCCACGAATCCATATATTCATATGGATAAATACCTTTGCGAGTAAGTAGTTGGAATTCATCAGGAACAGGGAAGTGATTTTGTAAATGTTTAAACATTTCTGGTGTTAAAGTTTTACTTAATTTGTCTAAACTTGTACCCAAAAATTTAAATGAATCAAGAAAACGCATTTGAAAAAACTTATTATTTGAAACTGATACAAATTTCGTAAATGAGATATAGTTTTCTTTATTTTTAGGTATTATTTTTATTTCACCAGGGACGTCACCCAACGCTTTAATAAATAAATGACAATCATAACCAGCTAAGTTATGAAAAAAAATGGGGACAAATGCGGGCATTTTATATTGCAAATTACAGAACGAATGCGCAGCTCCTCGATAACGACCGGTAAGATGACAATGATCGCGGACTTTGTCACAAAAAATAAAGTTTTGGCAGATATGACAACGTGTTGCATTTTCAAAATCACACCTGTCCTCCGAGGAAAATATCATTGCAGCAGGCGACTTAATTATATCATAAATTTTTTGTACGTCTTTAGTTATATAGTCAACAAAGCGCTTATCACAGTCTCTACCTCGATATGACACGTAACGATTATAACGAGGATCATCAGAGCATACAATATAATAACCAAAAGCAACCGGCACGTGTTGGTGGAATATATTCGTATTTTTACTAGAACAATTATTATTAGGCTCAGTATTTTTTTGTAACATCGATTCAAAATCTGCGTAAATACAAAAAGGCATAGTTTGTTTGCGTTCATAGTTTTTAAATTTAATTACTGAACCTTTATTTGGGAGGAGAGTTATTATACCTCCACATAAATGGTTGTTAAGTTCGTCAGCGGTATTGAAAAATATTAAACATAAATCACAAAGATGTAATCTGTTGTGATGAGATGTGACTTGACTTCTAAAAAGTCTAGAACAGTCTTTGATCAAACAATAATGAGAAGAGCTGTTATTTTCAAGAAACAGTAAATGAATAATTTTTCCTTTGTACTTTTTATCGATTTCAGATTTATACAAAGGACCTACAAAGGTTTTATGATTTTTTAAACCATAAATTATAAACTTAATACATGGATTGTTTCTTTCAAATGTTTTAATATCATTAAAGGTCACGGGAAAAGACATTCCCTTTAAATTAAATAATTCTCGAAAATTAGGATAAGAATGCGTTCTTTCAGGGTGTTTTTTAGTTGGATATAAAGCCGCTGTTACACACCATAAAAAACAATATCGATCTTTATTCATAATATTCAAACACGCTTTTTTAGCCTGAATTGATTTGGGTAAACTGATGAAACTCGACCCACCAAGTGGTTGGTATTTATTGAGATTCATCTCAACATACAAATGGTTTATAAATGTCCAACCACTATCACGACCTTCAAACTCTTCAATATTTGTTTTTAAATAATTAACTGTTTCAATATAAAATTTTTCGAAATCAAAATTAGAATACAATATTTTATTTTTGGTTCCAAAAGATTTCACTTCTTGGGAATTATCTTTGAATTTTAAAAATGTACCAAAATACTCAAAGTTTACCTTAACACAATTATGCTTAGCAAGAAATTCGATTAGAAGGGATTTTAATTGGTTACGAATATTTAAAAAAAAAGATTCTAC
Organism: Miltochrista miniata; assembly: GCA_933228765.1. Classification (NCBI taxonomy): domain Eukaryota; kingdom Metazoa; phylum Arthropoda; class Insecta; order Lepidoptera; family Erebidae; genus Miltochrista; species Miltochrista miniata. Next base: position 1,553,504 of record OW121764.1, read on the forward strand.
TGACGCTCCCTGAAGTTCATCGCAAGACAATATTTTATATGTTAATATACGATTGCGAAACGCTGAGTTTACGATTTCTACTCCATCACTATGTTTTATTGTATGAGTACTTTTCCTATGCAAACTACTTCGTAAATGTCCTATCCATGATTTACTGGGTACGGATGTGTTACACGCAGTACAAAAAGGCATTATTATTATTATTATATATAACCCAATTTATAAACCGAATACATACGAAACTTTTTCAGTCTATAGCTCAATTTATAAAAAATAGAGAATAAAACTACTTTATAAAAATCTTATCAGAATAATGCACTGGTTCAGTGTCTTGAAATTCTTTAAATGCGAGTCCTAGAAACTCTTGAAGTGACTCCCAAGATAGTAAGGACTCGTCACACTGTAGTTTTACAGTCACCACAGATATGTAGTCGTTAGTTTTATACAGTTTAAAATCAATCACATACCCTCCTCGGATGTGTTACACGTAGTACAAAAAGGCGTTATTATTATTATTATTATTATATATAACCCAATTTATAAACCGAATACATACGAAACTTTTTCAGTCTATAGCTTAATTTATAAAAAATAGAGAATAAAACTACTTTATAAAAATCTTATCAGAATAATGCACTGGTTCAGTGTCTTGAAATTCTTTAAATGCGAGTCCTAGAAACTCTTGAAGTGACTCCCAAGATAGTGAGGACTCGTCACACTGTAGTTTTACAGTCACAAGGGCAGTCCTATAGCGCACATCAGCGGCGTGTGATATGTAGTCATTAGTTTTATACAGTTTAAAATCAATCACATACCCTCCTCCCGTCTTCTTGGAGCGACGGGACGTTCCCGTTGCAACACGGCTCGAGAAACTGGAAGTTAGTTCACGTCGTTCTGGTTCACTGCAACTGGCTTCTTCGGACCGCAAAATATTCAGGAAGTTTGGTTTATTTTTTCTGTAAAAGAAACAAAGTGTTAATTATAAACGTACTGAATCAAAGTGACTAAGAACTTGGGATCAAAGTATACTAAGTATGAATGTTAACAATCAAAACACAAACTTAGTTGAAAAAAGTTGAAGTTTTGAAGCGCTCGTGGCCCCGCGGTCTCAGTGTTCTGTACACGATCACTGTGGTTAGCAAGTTTCGCTGTGGCTGGTCCTCGATGGGTGAGCAATTTGTATCAATTCTTTGTGCGAGCGTTTCCGTACTTCGGAAGGCACGTTAAGCCGTTGGTCCCGGTTGTCAGTAAAATGGCAGTCGTTAAGCCATGTTGAATGCTTTTCTGAGCGCCTTGAAAATTTTCAATAGCAGGTAGTCACAACCTGCGCCTATCCATTTCAACATGGCAATACGGCGTTCAGAGTCGGCAGCGTGGGTGTAGCGCCTCCGGTGTTACAATCATCTATAAGCTGCGGTGAGCACTTACCATTAGGTGGGTCGTAAGCTTGTCTGTCACCTTAGTAGTATAAAAAAAGAACATAGTGAAACCTACCTCTGTGTGGTTTTAAGGTCAGATGAATTTCTTTTTCGTCGAACGCTGTCTGACTCCAACGGAGGTGAAGTGAGGATCTTCGATTGTTTTTGCTTTTTCTCCACCGGCTTACGTTTCTTTGGTGCAACAGACTCCACTACAGAACACGTTTCAAACTCCGAATCAGACCTGTTAAGATACAATCAAATCATAAATAAAATATTCTCAGATTTTCAGTACATCAGGAATAGATAGGACATGAAAGTTAACACAGCCGACAGACAAAAACCGGGTTCGTAACTGAACAACATCATGAGGAATAGATAGGATATGAAAATGGGTGCATGAGGTCCAAGCGTCCTCACCTTTAAGCGGTGCACCTGTTGACTAACGGATGAGGGAACGATAAAGGCATTCCTAGGGGGTTGGGATGTTAGACAGCAATCGCTACCATCAATGTTGAAAATCAAAAGTCAAACAATAGCTGCTCTAGCAACCAAATAAAACTGGACCCCAGGCTCCAAATCCCAGTAGGGTTTGGTAGCTACTGAGAATGCACTAAGATGAAGAGAAGATGAAAATGAACACAGCTAGCAGACAAAAACTAGGTCCATAGCTGAGCATTTCTACTATTAAAAGAAGAACTTACTCACATGATAGAAATCTGGTTATTTCTTGTCACTTGTCACTTGTCACTTGTGAGATACTGGTTCGAATGTGATTTTTCATTCAAAAATTCCGAGTTTTATACAAATAAAATCTCGATTCAGCAATAATTTACCTCACTACAAATTGAACCTTAATAAAATATATTTGCAAGTGTATCATTATATTTATGTTGCTTACGCCCGATTGATCATGAATCATATTTTAAACAAACCTAATCAATTTAAGTCTTTTATAACTGGTACTAGTGGGCGTCCGTGGCTGATATTTTACCGGTGAAATATATTCTCAGGATAAAAGTAGTCTAATATTATACATTATTACACCAACTATCTGTCAACCAAAGTCATGGTTTCGAATCCAGAAATTTGTTTGAGATCTTAGCGATGAATTCAGCACCTATTATGTTGGTTGGTATGCCTGTGCCTACCTCTTCGAGGAATTTTAGATGCTTCGTTTCCACTTGTTGAAACGATTACTCCCCTGACCGATAGATGACGTTAGCTGTCTTGTTAATTTGAAAACACATGTAAGCATTTGTAACATATATTTATTCTTACACGTTTAGTCAAAAGCTGTTGTTTAAAATGAAGTACACACACACTTTTATTTTATTTATATGTAATATTTTAGACGCTGAAAAACAATTAAAATTATTTTTGAGATTGAGCACAGCGCCATCTAACGAATATTGGACACACTTGTTAAAACGCTTACTCCCCTGACCGATAGATGACGTTAGCTGTCTTGTTAATTTGAAAACACATGTAAGCATTTGTATCATATATTTATTCTTACACGTTTAGTCAAAAGCTGTTGTTTAAAATGAAGTACACACACACTTTTATTTTATTTATATGTAATATTTTAGACGCTGAAAAACAATTAAAATTATTTTTGAGATTGAGCACAGCGCCATCTAACGAATATTGGACACACTTGTTAAAACGCTTACTCCCCTGACCGATAGATGACGTTAGCTGTCTTGTTAATTTGAAAACACATGTAAGCATTTGTATCATATATTTATTCTTACACGTTTAGTCAAAAGCTGTTGTTTAAAATTAAGTACACACACACACACACACACACACACACACACACACACACTTTTATTTTATTTATATGTAATATTTTAGACGCTGAAAAACAATAATGAGAGAGGCACAGCGCCATCTAACAGATATTGGACACACTTGTTGAAACATTTACTCCCCTGACCATTAGATGACGCTAGCTGTCTTGTTAATTTGAAAACACATGTAAGCATTTGTATCATATAATTATATATTCTTACACGTTTAGTCAAAAGCTGTTATTTGAAATATCAGCAGTTGCATTTTTTATACTAGGTATGTTGAAAATTATTTATTATGAATGTAACATTATATGCAATTCAAACAGGAAAAGAGTCCGATAACATTATATCCAATTTAAACAGGAAAAGAATTCGATCACATAAAATTAATTAGACATAAAATATGATGAATGGATGATTTCACAAAAATCTTGTTGTTGAAATGTTTAAGCGGAAACGGAAAGTAATATAATATTCAACAATTAAATTAACTAAAACTGAGAAATTTGATATGAGTGATGTGTTTACGTTTGACGTATGTTGAAACATAAAAGATACCTATTTGCTTCAGCCTCAGTGTCTTAAAACAAAGGTGTACAACCAATGTGTATTACCCGTGATGACTTATGGTTCTGAGATGTGGTGCATCACAAAAGGTCTTTTCAGACGGCTCAAAGTCGCGCAGCGAACTATGGAGAGGGCTATGCTTAGCATTTCTCTACGTGATCGAATCAGGAATGAGGACATCCGTAGAAGAACTAATGTTGCTAACATAGCTCGCAGGATTAGTTAGCTGAAGTGGCAATGGGCCAGCCACATAGCGCGAAGATCGGACGGTCGATGGGGCAAAAAGATCCTTGTCCACTCAAGCCGCGCACCGGCAGGCGCGGTGTGGGACGGTCACCTACCAGCTGGACCAACGACCTGGTGAAAATTGCTGGGTCTCATTGGATGCAGGTGGCAATGAACCGGTCTGGCTGGAAATCATTTAAAGAGGTCTATGTTCAGCAGTGGACAGCGATAGGTTGAGATGGTGATTTGCTTCAGCAAGTTTTATTTTATAAATTATTTTTTATAAAAATGTTTGGTTAGGTTACATTTTTAAAATGTGGAATATTGGGCGATCTGTCCCACGTGAGCAAGGAGCGATAGCGACGATGCGAACTTAAAGTGGGACAGAATGCCCAATATTCCACTACTAACAATACATTATATAGCAGGAAATATGGTGCTGATGGCGCGAGGCGATGGGACCGATATTTTATGTAACGTATAGAAAATACAGATGGATCCTTTAGTCTCAGGCCGTCTCTAAGATTTTGTTAAATAGGGCACGGGTAATATAGGGTGCCGTAGTTGCTAATTTGTAAAAAATAATAATTTCAAACAATTTTTAAATGCCTTAGTTACTTGTTATCAAATTCATATTTTTTCTGTCGATTACTTGTAATAGTAGTGGCTAACTGTTTATAGCTTTAAAATATTGTTAACATCGTCGAATATTAAGCAATTTTAAGATTATATAACTGATTCATTCCGAGTAAAGTGACTTTTATCAAGATTTTATTAATCCGTTTTGTCAGCTTGACTAAAAGTACCAATATTTATTGTATGCCAAATTCTAGTCTAGTCTAAAATTTAGTCTCAGTCGTAGATTCTTAGTGCAGACAGACAAACTGATGACGATAATATTACGAGACCCTAAAAAGAGTAAAAATGCATTTATCCTTTTCAAGTTCATAACGAGGCAATCAACACTCAGTCGCAATATCTGGCTACACAGTAAATGAGTGTACCGTAGCGCTAACTAACATTGCCGTGAGGTGTGTTCACAATTAGTCGTGTGGACGGAGTCTGTAGGGTGTGCGCGGCGAGCTGGAAAACGAGTGTCGGCCATGACACGTTGGGTGATCGGATTTAACTAGCACTAGTTATAATTGGGAGCTATAAATGCTTGATACCCTTTAGTGGTAGTCTTGGTACGTGGTATCACCGCGAGTAGGTGCAAATTAATATAGGTACTTACTTAGTTACTTTTTTTAATATACCTTTTTAAACATTTTCTAAATAAATATGAACTCTACATGTTATGTCAGTTTTGCAAAATGATGTTAACACTTAAGTTGAAATTTCATAAGTGTTCTTTATTACTTGGGTGTTTTTTTATGGGTAATTCCACTATGCCATATAGTATACCATTCCACCACAGTGGGCAAAACCGCAATGTTAAAAAAATTCATGTCCACTTTTCCCCACTAATTCACTAGGGTCGCCAAAACTAATGCATATAAGAACAAATATGAAGATCTACAAAACAAAAGACTATTGGCAAGCTGACAAGGTGACAAGACTGAACACGCCAATCGCAATAAGCGAGTTCGACCGCATCCATTAGATACCCTACCTATATTATCTACTAGCTGATGCCCGCAGCTTCGCCTGCGTGATTTTTTTTGTTCCTAGACTATAAGATATCCCTAAAGGCACCAAATTTCAGCCAGATCCGTTCAGCCGTTACAGCGTGAAAGAGTAACAAACATCCACACACAAACATTCGCATTTATAACAATACCTAGTTAGATAGATTTCTAATTAACATATTCATAATGCATAATATAATGAGCTAAGAAAATTTATTTATGAAATACATTTCTTAATTCAATGGCTAAACTACTACTTGACACCACTTCTCTTCTAAGCAATTGACATCGTAACTTAGTCCCTTCTTCAAGTAGTTCCAGCCTACGACGTTTGGACAAACCGAACTACTTTAGGGTTTGTCCTCCTGATACAGATGGTCCAACCAAGACCTGGTAACGTAATAACAATGTCAATTTCATCAGCTGAGCGTTCATGTTCATTGTAATGACTCTCTTCAGTCCTGTCGAATGTAGTATACGTAGAGGCCATTCCCGCATTGCGTTGTGTGAGTCTGTTTCCTGACAGAATGCAGTCGGCACTATATGTAAAATAAAGTTCATGCCTTCCATGACCAGTCACTTAGGGCTGCTGTTGTGCAGGATTGAGCGCAGATGGTAACATGCGGTGTTATTTTATTGATCAGTGGATACTGCCTGAAGCGTGGTCTTTCATTTTTTCTGGCTAGCCATCTTAGAATTTTCTTCTTCTTTTCACAAATGTATTTTTGTCACACAACTTTTGAATAAATTAGCAATAATACTTCCATAAAGCATATTTGGTTAATATTATACCAAAATAGCGCTTTTTATTTAACTTTATGACTATACATAGCCATTTCACTACAGTAAAATCGTCTGTTTGAAGTTTGAAATAAAACATAAATGAAAACGTCAATTGTATTGAACTTTCACAAATTAAGTGTCAAAATAAAAAGTAATTTAAGTATAAAATAATAGTATTTAAAGAGTTTTGATATCAACTCCGGAGAAAATCAGCCCCAAAATAATTTTCATCCCCATTTTAGTTCGTTATAGTATAAATTTTAATGAAATACGAAACACGTCTTCCATCAATTATGTTGATAATGCTATGTGCCAAATTTTAAGTAGATCGGACCAAGGAATCACGTTGTCCCATACAAACTTTACCCTCCTTTTTTATACCTTTGGAGGTGGAATTTGCAAAAATGTTAAAAATACTTCTTTCAAATTGTAACAAACAACGCTCATGCTTAGTTTCATCATCGTACCATTAACCGTTTAAGCAATAATTGATAATAACTTTGGGTCTAGGGATCGAACCGCAAAATTAAGTTTGGTTTGAATTCTATATACTTTTCCGCGATAAAAAGTACCCAGTGTGGTGCCCAGGCCATCAAAGAATAATTATACCAAGTTTCATCGTAATCGAACCAGTAGTTTTTGCGTGATGCCTGAACAAACAGACAGACAGACAGACAGACAGACAGACAGACAGACAGACAGACAAAAATTTTTTTAATCACATTTTTGGGTTCGGTGTCGGTGTAGTAACACCCCCTGCTTTTTATTTTTTTGATATTTTGAATGTACAGAATTTTCACTTCTACAGATTTATTATAAGTATAGATTTCTCATGGGACACATTCTTGTAAATTTATCGGTAATACGTGTATACAAAATACCTGAATTTCAGATAAAACATACTTATTATATGTAGTTTCTTCAGAATCCATAGATATTCACACACTTTCTTTGCAGTAGCCATATAGAATAACGCTTTGTATTTAATCTTAAGCTAAGTTCGGAATACTTTAACGAAAACATAATGTTTAATTCTTGCTAAAAAGGTAGCTAATAATTATTTAGTTTTTTACTGACATTTTCTAGACACTTAAATCTACTCGATGCATTTACTAAATTAATACTTGAACTTTCATATTGCATGAGTAATAATACAACATTCTTAAATTCTTAATACATCGCCAAACACTTCCGAATAGTTTTCCCACAATTTTCCCCAATACAACCGTTCAAGACGTAGCTTTGTGTGAATAATTCCACCCTTTACCTCGGTGGAATTACTCCCAGTTGTGCATTTCATTAAAGAAAGAATATTGTTTGTACTCGTATTTTAACGGTATTTCACAGTACTTATTTTCCTACACGCACGCAAGGAAGCAATAAACATAATTTCTAAATGAGATAGTCGTCGATGGGGGACTCTCTCCAGAGAACAGTAGTTCCCTTTTTATCCCGGAATAACATCGTGTTCCCACAAGAAAACACGTGCCGGGGATAACCAAATTTCACGCGGTCTTAGTTGCATGCGCCCTCTACTGTATCAGTAAAATAAATAAAATAAACTTAGTAAGGTATAAAGCATTGGTATCAGACTTGCTGAGCAGCTCAATAGATAGCCTTGTGCCTATGGCGCTTACAATTTTATCATAGTGAAGAATTTCAACTTTTTTTTTATTTTTTATTTTTTTTTTCTTTATTCATTTTGGTTACAAAGTAACACTTATGAACGTCAAAATTTTTGCTTCTACATTTACATTTACTGCCACATTCGCAAAGCAATAGGTAGAGCCTGTGAGGAAGAACCTGGCAAGAAAACTCACGGCCACTCTTTTCAAATAGTCTTAGTACATTCGTTTGTCATGCAATAAAGATCAACAATTTTGTCTGCACAAGCGACATTTACAATCGCGCCTAATTAAGTGAGGAGCAAGCAACTCATGTCCATGTCTCTGTATCATTAAAATAGTCATCAATAGTATAGTATGCCCATTTTAAAAGATGTGTCTTGATTTCCCTTTTGAATCTATATAAAGGAAGGTTCATAATATTTAAAGGAATTTTATTGAATAGGCGTACACCAAGTCCTTCGAATGAGTCGTGTACCTTATGTAATCGAAAAACCTTTCCAATCAATTTATGCTTATTTCTAGTATTTATTGAATGTACGTCACTGTTCTTAAGATATAGATGTATGTTCTTTTTAACAGACATGATGTTCTCAAATATGTATTGCGATGCAACCGTTAAAATTCCTATTTCTTTAAACTTCTCTTTAAGCGATTCTCGAGCATTTAATTTATAAATTGCACGTATAGCTCTTTTCTGAAGTACAAAAATTATTTGTATATCTGCAACTTGTTTTCAACTGAGCTATAGAACCGTACGTTCTGTAGCTCAGTTGTTATCTTCTTTTTACTTTGAAAATAAACATGGCATGATATTACTTACATGACATAAGCCACCCAATAATGGTGTTCTTAATTGACTCGAAATGAACTTTCCACGCCTTATACCTAACTCATTTACAAAAAGCACTCAACATTAATGGAATCTTTTGGAATTAATTAAGAGAGCATTATTATCCAGGATGAAATATAATTATTGTTTTATGTATTGCAATCTCATTCAACTTAATTATTTTCAGTGTAAAACCAAGCTGCGACTGTAGGCGGAAAGCGATTATTGTTTCTCGTAGCGAACCATATTGGTATTACTCTTCAGTGGTTTCAGATTTATGAATACTACATTTGAACATCTGAAGGATATAATAACTAAACAGTTGCTTTTACAAAACAAAAGAACAACTTGCTGAAAATTATTAAATATTATGGAAAATTCCTAAACAACGTCAGCTAGACCAAATGGGATCTATATAACTGATAAACATACTCGTACTTATATATTTCTAAATACATAGACACATATTATATTATTATACATAGAATACACTCAAACTCCGAATCAAACTTTTGTGGGTCACACACATATTTGGACAGATCGAACCCAGGATCTCAGCGCGCCAATCGGTTAAACTACCGATTGCGCCACCGCGACTGTCAAAGTTGAGAAATAGATCGATCGCATACAAAATACAATCTGTTAAGCAGTGCCAGCACAGAGATTTTAAAGTGATTTTTTTATACCACTAAGGTGGCAAACAAGTATACGGCCCACCAGAAGGACTGGTGGTCACCGCAGCCTATGAACGTTTGCAACACCAGAGGCGCCACACTCGCGTTGCCGATTTTTATATTTGCAACCCTTAGTGTATATTTCTTTTCAATAAGCTTATATAAAAAGTGTTACACGGGTGAAACCGCCGGCGCCATCTAGTTTGCAATAAGACTAAGCAATATATTGAATTAATTACTAATATTTAAATCAAGTTTCAAAACTATATCACTACTCTATAATAACTATTTAACTCATAATTATAGTTTCCATTATAAACAATTACTCTACAGCTACAGTATCATAGACAGGTGCGAAGTCCGTGTTCCGCGCTTTTTTTTTTTTTAACGTGAGGGAAAATCCTCGTAGAATGCTATGCCGGACTCTTACCGACTAAAAAAAACCTCAAGTAACGCCCAACAGCCTATGGTTGAGAGCCCCGAGTAAGCCCTCAGGAAGGATGTCCCGTGTTCCGCGCTTAGTGAGACCTCGCCTACAACGAGGTGTAAGACACAATTACCGAGCACCGCCCGGCGTACTTACTGTTTCAACACCGTACCTACTACACCTATGTATAAGTTTTTCTTAGTCATATGTATCGTAGTTAGTTTCATGTATGCGACTCCAGTTATGCCTGGAAAAGGGATTATATGAAACAAGAATACAGAATACATCGTAAATTCGGTCGAGTTTTGGGATTTGACCCGCGCTCTTTTTAAACCGGCATAATACGAGTTGAAAATAATACTGCGATTTAAAAACCCATTTTCTGAATGCTCTTTAAACGGTTGAAATTGATAAAACTGACCGTATTTTCATGTAAAAATACTTAGGGATTTACAACTCCGTTGGAAGCACTTAGCACGTCAAACAGTACGATAGAGTCGTTTGCTAACTACTGCACAAATGTTTGTGCTACACCTACAGTGTTCCGCTCTTTGTTAGCAGGTCGTTGTTGGATGAGAGGCATAACAACCCTGGGGCATGGGAAGTAGAATAGTTACCTATTTGCTTATTTTTTAACGATACTGAGTCAGAACCTATTTGTATGCTATTTTTCGGATTGACTGTAGATACTGCTATGTTTGTTGAGAAAAAACCGGAAAAGTGCGAGTCGGGCTCGCTCACGAGTTCTTACCCTTTGGGAACGGAACCTTAAAAATTACCTTTAAAGTATTGGCACTGAAGATAGTGTGTTTGTCTTTGAGGCGTATTTAGTAATAACTTTATTGATGGACAAAGAACAGTATGATAGTAACATTGCATTAACTGGTTTCAGCTACTTAACATAGCACTCAAAGTTAGGAGTACGTGTTCATATTCACACGTCTACCGCCCAAGTTGAACAAGATAGTTCAACTCTATCATTTAGATGGTATTGCTTGTTAAACTCTCGAATTGTTCAACTACCTACTCATATCTGTTTAGAAATGTATTTGATATTATATATCGTTAACTATTTAATGACTATACTTCACTAACTGATGACGGCGTCGTCATCCGTGCAATTCTGTTGACATTACCGCATTCCATGAGGACATATTGCAGGGATAAAAAGTAAGAAGCCTATATTTAATCTGTTCCTGTACCAAATTTCAGCCAGATCTATCGATTAGCAGCGTGATTGTGTAACAAACATCCAAATATTAAACATCTTCAAACATTTTCACATTTGGAAACTTCAACATTAAAGGTTTGAAATTAATAATAACGATTGACATTACAAGTACAATAACATTACAAGCAGGCAAAGTCTATTGTATTTTCAGTATGATATTACAACAAAGCAATTGTACAATTTCTTTTATTCAACGACTACTCCAAGAATGATTATATTAGATAAAATAATATTAATTTAAAACGGCATTTCGATGAAAAGCCAGAGAGAGAAATCTCGCCACTTGAGTATTCATTACAAGTTGGAACGATTCCGTGATTCGAATACATTTGTGTGGTCCCTGTTGTCGCCAAGTGGAACTAAATACGTGGACTGCAACCGGAGGTCCCAAAAAAAACCAATTTATTTAAGTAAATTTAATTAAAAGTAATTTTACAGTATAAAAATTATAACTAAAAGTAACAATGATATTGACTCGAAGTGTGAACCAAGTATGATCTAAAATTATAACAATTTCTAAGGAAATGTCGGAATGACGTCGTAGCGGGGCGCGATCTGCTGATGGTGCACCGCGTGACTTCATGTGCCTTGTGCAACCCTCACGTTGTGCTGAGCTTGCACCTCGTGTCGCCAAGTGCCGTGTGCAATGATGTTAATTGTGTAAACGTTGACGCAGCGATCCTCATATATTAGGGGTGCGTAACACCTCCCCCCGAAGAACAGCCACCACCGATGATTTTCGCAGTAAATTGAGGTGGGGGTTGACTATCCCTTGGTCTCGGCTCTGGAACAGCATATATTCCTTGTAGTTCTATTTCCTTTACTTGGATTTGCTTCGAAGCTGATGTGGCAGCGTATTTGCGATAGAGCAGGATACCGATCGTGACAGAAGCACCAATCAACACTACGTACAGTGGGATTGTAGTGTGATATATCGTGGCATGGTCTTCTTTAAAATTGACGGTTGGAAGATGGGAGATCTTCATATTGGTAGCGTGAAGATGGTCCAAGTTTATAGAGTTTAATTTAAGGGTGACTTTGGATGCGTTGTAGTCAGGCTCCTTGGGTAGATCAGTTATCGTCAGTACGTGTCCCTTTAGTCGATCCTTGATGTTGGAGATGGTAAACTCGGCTGTTTCTAGATAGCATGCCTGTGGGACGATTGCGAGATAACTGCCTTGGTATTCTTTGTAGAAATCTTGACCGCAGGAGAGATGTACTTTTGTAGAGGCAGGGAAGCTGATGGTGTAGTGTCTATCGTCAAGCTTTTCGTATGCTGGCTGGTCCATCGCGATGGTGACAGGGTTGCAGATGGGTGTCCTCTGTTGGGTAGTTATGAGCTGATGTATACAGTCTTGAGAGGGTTGGTTCTGCAGACTCCGGCTTTCTTCACATAGGAACCAATTACTGGTCTTCGGGCATTCAGCCTCTATGTGCTTGAAATCTTTCTCATGGATGGCTAGGAATGGGGATGATGGAATTAGGATTTCATGATTCTGGTTGGGTACAATAGATAATTTATATAAGTCATATATATGGGGTATAAAAATGGGGAATTTATAAACTATTACTATTTCATTGCCTACATAGTATGAACCTAATCTAATTATATCATAGTATTCCCTAGTGTCTAAATCTACTAATCTATCGTTACCATATAAAGTTCTAAGTCTGTCCGTTAAGTTGCGTATCTCCTGGGAGTTAAGAAACGAATGATGCATGGTTGATGTTCTGATAAATGCTAATATATTCTGTAATCTAATTAATTCCTGTGATACTGAATCTATGTTATCGCCAAGGATTATCAGTACTTGCGCAAAATGGGCATATTTTATAAGATCATTATCTCTATTAAGATCACTTTCCTGTATCTTATTGAATATTCTTTCCATCTCGCGTTGGTTTTCTACTATGCTATCTATGATCTTTGAATACTGTGCGGATAAATCTTTAGTTAAACTTACATGATTATTGAATTCAGTTAATAATTTGTTCTCGTTACTTTGAATATTTCTAATAGCCTGATCGTAATGTAATGCGTCAGTATAATCTAAGTTTCCAGTTATACTTTTAACTACAGATCCAAGTCCGTCAATAAGTCCTCGTTTGACTCGACTTGTTTCGAAAGTTTGAAGTTGTTCTGAAACGCTATTAAGTTTAGAGTTAAGATAATTTAAATGAGGCTGAAATAAAGAACGCGTCTTATTATTAAGATCGGGTGAAATGCTAATTATTTGGTTATTGATAGATTCTACTTTATCCTGCAAATCCTGTAGATTTACGTATTGCAAGAAGGAATGGTAATGGGAAAGGATCCGGGCAGGACCTAGTTTGAAAGGGAGTATCCCAGGCCCATTATCAAGACTTTCAAGTCGTATTTCCTGAGTTACTGCTAGTCGTAGGAGCAGAAGTATTACCGGGATTGTTCTGTAACAAGTTACTAGTTTTAGGAACTCTTTTTATTCTGTGTTTTGCTACAGGACCTCGCTTTTTCTTTGTGTATATGTGAATAGGGAGGTCTGCCATTACCGTGTCATGACTGAAACGTGGAGCTAATTTTTGACGGGAAGCGAGTGGGTTTCGAATAAAGATTGGCTGTTCAGGGCTGTACTCAATTTCGGGTTCCCTAGTTCTATTACGATTATTCGTTAAAATCTCACGAGAGTCAGTACTTAAGTCATGAATCAATTTATAAATCTCAGTCATCTTGTCCTTGTGGTTAGTCACGTATTGCTGTAATAAATGAACCGAAAGGTCAACGTCAAAAGCGTCACGGGGATCAAAATGTCCTGTTATTAGTTCTATCGGCCTACATTTCGTAAAACTATGTATACTACTGTTGTAAGCCAGGAGGGCGTAAGGCATAAGGTTGATAACGGATTCATTTTTCTGGTTAACTCTAAGGATTCTGAGATGTTCTAATATAGTCGCATGAAACCTCTCAACAATTCCATTCTCGTTAGGTGTGTGAGGTGCAACTCTATGATGCTGGATCTTATGCAATCTTAAAAATTCTGCAAAGAGTTGATTATTAAACTCCGGTCCGTTATCAGTAACTATGGTTATGGGTATGCCATGATGTGTGCAGAAGCTAAGCAAATCCTGAACCACACTGACTGCAGTTCCGTCTCTCAAATAGTATGCTTGTGCATATTTTGAAAAAGCATCTACGATCGTCAAAAACTTTTCGCTTTGAATGGTAAGTAAGTCGAGGTGTACAAGTTCGAAAGGCTTATTAGCCGAAGGAACTATTTTAAATTGCTGTTTAACAGGATTACGATCGTACTTCGCTTGCCCACATACTGTACACTCATTTATGAATTTAGTGATGCTATCTCGCATCTTAGGCCAATAGTATTTGTGAGACAGAGCTAACACAGTTTCATTGATACCACGGTGGTTAGTTTTACCGTCATGATACTTATTAATAATTTCCTGTTGCCTTAAATATTCGCGAACATTTTCTATTTCCTTTTTTGTTAGTACTAATTGCATTGAGGAGCTTTTAAATGTTCTCTGGATGATGGGGATAATGGAATACATAGCCAAAGGTGGGTTAATAAGCAATCCGGTTTTAATTTTAGGATTAACGTACTCTTTGATAGCCTTAACAACGTCTTCTTCCAGATTAGATTCTGAGAGTTGAACTGTAATACGGGTATGTGTTTCAAAAGGCTTTGTAACTATGGGTCGTCCTTTAATATCGCCAACTATGTTTAAAATAATTTGTTTTGCGAATTTATTCAATGGTTCATCGGAGATAGGGACTTCTAGAATGGGATTTTCATTATCTGTATGGACTGTCACGGTTGCGGAATTATTAGAGAGACTTTGGGCTGTAATAGTTCTAGAATCGTCCAAAGTTTGGTTTCTTTCGGAAGGGTTTACTGCAATGGACATAAGTTCTTCATTATTTAATTCAATTCGGGATAATGCATCAGCGTTAGTGTTGCATTTTCCCTGCTTATAAACCACAGAAAAGTCGTACTCGCTTAATTTCAAACGCCATCGTGTAAGTCGGGAATTAGGTTCCTTTAAATTCATGATCCATTGTAAAGGCTTGTGATCGGTGATAACTTTGAATTTGCGACCGAACAAATAGGGTCTAAAATATTTAGTGGCCCATACAATGGCTAGGAGCTCTTTTTCTATTGTGCTGTAATTGAGCTCACTTGAATTTAATATACGAGACGCATCCCTTCAACTGTGCAAATATCTCCTAGAGTAATCGATCACTATGGCGCACTTATGTGCCTGTATCTCCTGGAGATTTTTCGCCTTCAAACAGTTTGCGCTCTTGTAGCGCGAACTGTACTCTCTCTATCCGGCTCATACTTGCAGGGAGCGTTCATAGAAAGAAACGGGACAAGTATATAGTACAATGTCTGTCTCTAAATAATAGCTGCAGCTCATAATTCTCGTTTAAAAAGTGCTCTCCATCGCGCGCCAGTTCGCGCGGCTACGTGACAGCGACCGGGAGTGTGTTGAGTAAAAATTCTTTTGTGTTTGGTGGTTTTTAGTGGTTTTTAGTGGTTTTTAGTGGCAAACGTTATCAAAATCATGACTGGGTGAGTGTTTGAACAGTTTTTATTCGTAGATTGTGTATTTCATAAAGATTTTGTACCTAAAATATAGTTATTTTCAACGAACATTCATTGTAATTTTACGCGCCGTCGGCGACACGGCGGCGCGGCGCCAAGCCCATACATTTGGATGAATTACAAAGAATAAATACTGTAATGATGACAATCTATTGTTATTTTATGTATTTTTACGTATTCTTTTATTGTTTTCAAGCATTGAATGTAAAATTATTTCAATAATTTTGTGTAAAACTTGGTCGAAATTCTCTATCATTTTTGGATCGAAATCGTTCACTTTCTTTGTTCATTTCTGAAATATATTTGTATGCCAGCATACCTTTTTTTTGTGTTTATCGATTATGAAAAGTCATGTAGCTGTAGATTGTAATTTTTTTATGAAAAAAAAAATACATAAAAAAAATTCAAAAAATAAAAAAGTTTACGAGTACCTTTTTTTGGACCTTTTTTTAAGTGCTTGGTTCATTGTTCAATTTCTAATAAACTAAACACTTTTGTCAACCAAAACTCTGTGTAAAAAAAGTTTAAGGATCATACTTACGAATGAAAAAAGAATCTAAGCCACTTGAAGCACAGTTTTATCAGAATCATGGCATGAACTTAACCTTTTTTTGGCGGTCGGCGGTCGGGTCGCCGAAATGAGTCGTATTTTGAGAAGCTCGTAAATTGAAAAAAAATGTATGACGAGTTGTACTTTTTTATATTTTTTATTTTTTTATATTGTGAAATAGGATGTATTTAATAAAATAAATTACAAAAAATTTGGAATTTTACAATACTTTTTTTTTTTTTAACAACTTTTGTAGAGAAAACTGGTGAAAAATTACAAATTCTTATTTCTAATAGAAATTAGTAATACATTACAAGGCAAAACTGGTCTTATCTATCATTTTATCATTACTTGTTTCATAACGATTCCAGTGAGGTAAGTATTTTATATGGCTGCCATAGAAAAGTTATGAGAAATCGCCATTTTAAGAACATCAGCCGACGCCGCGCCGACAACGCGAACGCTTCTGGAGTAGGGTACACAGACGCGGGTTCCGCGCGGTTGGGGATTATTGGGGAGTGACACAGACGAAAGGTGCTATAGGTTTGTCAGAACCTATGGCGCCTTGGGATAGAATGGCACCAATAGCTACGTTGGATGCGTCAGTGGTAAGTAGGAATTCTCTACTAAAATCGGGATACTGAAGGATGGGGTCATTTGTTAGTAGTGTTTTACAGTGATTGAAACAGTCCACATAAGCTTTATCCAATGTTATTTTAGAACCCTTTTTGAGACATTTAGTTAATGGTTTTGTTAGTCGAGCGAAATCTGGGATGAATTTCCTATAGTATCCTAGGAGACCGAGAAAACGTTTGATGTCTGTGGGGGTCTTAGGCAAGGGGTATCTTTCTATTGCAGCTATTTTGTCTGGATTTGGTTTAACTCCTTCGTTACAAATGATATGGCCAAGAAAACTAGTTTCTAATTTCAGGAATTCAGACTTGTCCATCTGAATTTTGAAGTTAGATTCACGTAATTTAATAAAAACTTTTTCCAAATTGACTATATGTTCTTGTAATGACGTGCTGAAAACTATTATGTCATCGAGGTATACAAGGCATATTTGATGTTGAAGGTCTTTCAGGACGTTATCCATCACGCGCTGAAAAGTAGACGGAGATCCTTTGAGGCCCATAGGCATCCTTAAAAATTCGTAATGGCCATTTTCTACGTTGAAAGCAGTCTTATGAATATCCTGGGCATCCATTTCGACCTGATAAAAACCGCTAGCCAAATCCAGAGTGGTAAAATACTGGCATTTCCCTAATTTGTCAAGTACGTCTGTTATGTTAGGGATGGGATATTTATCGTCAACCGTCTTCTCGTTCACCTTCCTAAAATCCACGACAAGACGCCATTTTACTTTACCAGATGCGTCCGCCTTCTTGGGAACAATCCATATAGGAGAGCTCCAAGCAGAGTCGGAGGGTCTTATAATATTTTGTTCGAGCATCTTACTTATCTGATTTCTAACTTCTTGTCTGTGAACGTAGGGATACCTGTAGCTTTTGGTGTGTACTGGAATCTCATCGGTTGTTCTAATCTTGTGTTTGATCTTGTTGGTGAATGTTAATGGTTCTCCCTCAAGATAAAACACATCCGCATATTTTGCACAGAGACTTTTTAAATTAGCACATTCTTCCGGATTGAGATGTTCAGTGCGTAAACGAGATAAAACAGCTTGGGCGCGATCCGATGGTATTTCAGTAAATGAACAATTGATGTTATATAGTTCGCCTTGTATAGGGCGATCCATGGAGAAGATGAGATCATTAGATGTAGTGTTAGAGATTTCTACCCAACCTCTATTATTAGTCACAGTAGTTAAACAATCAGAGATAAAACAATTACAGATAATTTGATTCTGAATTAAAACTTCGCCGTCAAGGGTATTGACAGGTAGCTTTAGTAATTTTGACGAGTTCGCAGGGATAATCTCCTCGTAGAGATTTACGTTACGAGAGTCGTACATCTCTATAGGTATCTGTGCGTTCCGTGTTATAAGTAATTTGTTTTGAAGATCTATCTTTGATCCCCAGTTTTCTAATAAGTCAAATCCTAAAAGTCCGTCGAAATAATTATGAAAGTTATAAACGTACAACGTAATGTCGTCGGTTACTTCATTAAACTCTGGGAAACAGGGTAAAGTCAGAGAATGGTCGTTCCTACTAGTCCCATGAACGTTAGTCACTTCAAAGGGCTCGTAATTAAGAGGTAAGTGATTAAAGTACCTGGTTACAGCAGCAGGGCTGATAAATGATTGATTAGCACCTGTGTCGATTAACAGTTTCAGAGGGGGATTACTAATCTGGATGTAACCAAGTTGTCGTTGTATGTGAAGGTTTAATTCTATTTTGGCTTGTCTGATTGGCGGCTTTCCTGAAAATTTTCAGTCTGGCCTGATACTTGAGTCGTCTCTTGCTCTACGGGTTCTATGGCAGAACGTTCAGAATATTGAGAAGAGTTGTCATAGTAAGAATAGTCCTGGTTCTCATAATAACTAGGGTACTGATCTAGAGAATAACCATATTCTTGTTCATAGTCCGCGTAATTATAGTTTCCATAGTCATAGTCATAATCAAATTCGTTAAAGTTGACTTCCCTAGTTTTAAAATAGTTATTAGGAGGGGGATTGCCATGGGTTCTCCAGTCACGACCCGTAGGTGGTAAGGGTTTCGGAACGAAATGGCTTACTCCACTCATGGGACGGGGGCCATTGAACGGTTGTTGGGGTTGAGGTCTGTTAGGCAATTTAAACACATTACTATTAGGGTTATAGTTCGGCAAAGTAGCGCGCATCATTTGCTGTGTTCTGGACGGTCCTAAGGGTTGATGAAATCTATTGTTGGGCTGATTATTGTTGGGCTTCCAACCCTGCGAGAAGGGTTGCATCGACTGTTGTCGAGAAGGACCAGGGGTATTAAATAAGGGTGTCATAGCTTGCCTAGGTATAAGCGAATTATTAAATAGGGGTTGTTTCTGGGTAAAGGTATTGAGTGGCAGATTATATTTGTTGGATTGTGAGTGAACCCAATCTTTACGACTAGAAGGCCCGCCTTCGTTACGGTTCTGTAAGTATAAAATGTTCAATTCGTCTTGAACATATTCAAGGGCTTTTTCCATTGTTTCAGGCCGCATACAGCGTATCCTGGATCCTAAGGGGTCCTTCAGACCTCTCAAGTAAGCCTGAAGAGTTAACTTTTGGTATAATGATCGCTTGGAATCTATGGTAGTGGCAACGGTCTCGTGAAGTGACACATAGGTCATTATGGTACTAAAAAGGTTCAGGCACCGCTCATAATATTCCTGAGGGGTGCTAGATCCTTGGGTTTGCATTGATAGGTCACTGTACAGAGCAGTCTCATCACGGTGGTCCGCGAAATTGTTAATAAGGGCAGCTCTTATCCCTTGCCAAGTCTCGGGGATACCGTTCGCGTTGATAAATCGGGCTGCGGGGCCTGTCACTTTATTTAAGATCCCATTAATGAGAGCTAAGATGGATAACTCGTGGCCTGGTGCTGTGCTAAAATGTGTTAACACTAACTGGTCACATAAATTAATAAAACGGGTTAAAACGTGTGGGTTACCGTCAAACTCTGGCAATAACCTGAGGGATTTGTAGATAATGTCTGGGTTGTATTGCGTCATTATATCGTCTAAATTTCTATGTTCGTCTATAACACTCAACCTATCTCTATTCCTATCCCTATCTACCCTAACGCTTCGCGATTCTCTAGGATGAAAAATCTTGAAGAATTAAATTACCACATATTTTTTTATTTTTGATTATTGGGGAGTGACACAGACGAAAGGTGCTATAGGTTTGTCAGAACCTATGGCGCCTTGGGATAGAATGGCACCAATAGCTACGTTGGATGCGTCAGTGGTAAGTAGGAATTCTCTACTAAAATCGGGATACTGAAGGATGGGGTCATTTGTTAGTAGTGTTTTACAGTGATTGAAACAGTCCACATAAGCTTTATCCAATGTTATTTTAGAACCCTTTTTGAGACATTTAGTTAATGGTTTTGTTAGTCGAGCGAAATCTGGGATGAATTTCCTATAGTATCCTAGGAGACCGAGAAAACGTTTGATGTCTGTGGGGGTCTTAGGCAAGGGGTATCTTTCTATTGCAGCTATTTTGTCTGGATTTGGTTTAACTCCTTCGTTACAAATGATATGGCCAAGAAAACTAGTTTCTAATTTCAGGAATTCAGACTTGTCCATCTGAATTTTGAAGTTAGATTCACGTAATTTAATAAAAACTTTTTCCAAATTGACTATATGTTCTTGTAATGACGTGCTGAAAACTATTATGTCATCGAGGTATACAAGGCATATTTGATGTTGAAGGTCTTTCAGGACGTTATCCATCACGCGCTGAAAAGTAGACGGAGATCCTTTGAGGCCCATAGGCATCCTTAAAAATTCGTAATGGCCATTTTCTACGTTGAAAGCAGTCTTATGAATATCCTGGGCATCCATTTCGACCTGATAAAAACCGCTAGCCAAATCCAGAGTGGTAAAATACTGGCATTTCCCTAATTTGTCAAGTACGTCTGTTATGTTAGGGATGGGATATTTATCGTCAACCGTCTTCTCGTTCACCTTCCTAAAATCCACGACAAGACGCCATTTTACTTTACCAGATGCGTCCGCCTTCTTGGGAACAATCCATATAGGAGAGCTCCAAGCAGAGTCGGAGGGTCTTATAATATTTTGTTCGAGCATCTTACTTATCTGATTTCTAACTTCTTGTCTGTGAACGTAGGGATACCTGTAGCTTTTGGTGTGTACTGGAATCTCATCGGTTGTTCTAATCTTGTGTTTGATCTTGTTGGTGAATGTTAATGGTTCTCCCTCAAGATAAAACACATCCGCATATTTTGCACAGAGACTTTTTAAATTAGCACATTCTTCCGGATTGAGATGTTCAGTGCGTAAACGAGATAAAACAGCTTGGGCGCGATCCGATGGTATTTCAGTAAATGAACAATTGATGTTATATAGTTCGCCTTGTATAGGGCGATCCATGGAGAAGATGAGATCATTAGATGTAGTGTTAGAGATTTCTACCCAACCTCTATTATTAGTCACAGTAGTTAAACAATCAGAGATAAAACAATTACAGATAATTTGATTCTGAATTAAAACTTCGCCGTCAAGGGTATTGACAGGTAGCTTTAGTAATTTTGACGAGTTCGCAGGGATAATCTCCTCGTAGAGATTTACGTTACGAGAGTCGTACATCTCTATAGGTATCTGTGCGTTCCGTGTTATAAGTAATTTGTTTTGAAGATCTATCTTTGATCCCCAGTTTTCTAATAAGTCAAATCCTAAAAGTCCGTCGAAATAATTATGAAAGTTATAAACGTACAACGTAATGTCGTCGGTTACTTCATTAAACTCTGGGAAACAGGGTAAAGTCAGAGAATGGTCGTTCCTACTAGTCCCATGAACGTTAGTCACTTCAAAGGGCTCGTAATTAAGAGGTAAGTGATTAAAGTACCTGGTTACAGCAGCAGGGCTGATAAATGATTGATTAGCACCTGTGTCGATTAACAGTTTCAGAGGGGGATTACTAATCTGGATGTAACCAAGTTGTCGTTGTATGTGAAGGTTTAATTCTATTTTGGCTTGTCTGATTGGCGGCTTTCCTGAAAATTTTCAGTCTGGCCTGATACTTGAGTCGTCTCTTGCTCTACGGGTTCTATGGCAGAACGTTCAGAATATTGAGAAGAGTTGTCATAGTAAGAATAGTCCTGGTTCTCATAATAACTAGGGTACTGATCTAGAGAATAACCATATTCTTGTTCATAGTCCGCGTAATTATAGTTTCCATAGTCATAGTCATAATCAAATTCGTTAAAGTTGACTTCCCTAGTTTTAAAATAGTTATTAGGAGGGGGATTGCCATGGGTTCTCCAGTCACGACCCGTAGGTGGTAAGGGTTTCGGAACGAAATGGCTTACTCCACTCATGGGACGGGGGCCATTGAACGGTTGTTGGGGTTGAGGTCTGTTAGGCAATTTAAACACATTACTATTAGGGTTATAGTTCGGCAAAGTAGCGCGCATCATTTGCTGTGTTCTGGACGGTCCTAAGGGTTGATGAAATCTATTGTTGGGCTGATTATTGTTGGGCTTCCAACCCTGCGAGAAGGGTTGCATCGACTGTTGTCGAGAAGGACCAGGGGTATTAAATAAGGGTGTCATAGCTTGCCTAGGTATAAGCGAATTATTAAATAGGGGTTGTTTCTGGGTAAAGGTATTGAGTGGCAGATTATATTTGTTGGATTGTGAGTGAACCCAATCTTTACGACTAGAAGGCCCGCCTTCGTTACGGTTCTGTAAGTATAAAATGTTCAATTCGTCTTGAACATATTCAAGGGCTTTTTCCATTGTTTCAGGCCGCATACAGCGTATCCTGGATCCTAAGGGGTCCTTCAGACCTCTCAAGTAAGCCTGAAGAGTTAACTTTTGGTATAATGATCGCTTGGAATCTATGGTAGTGGCAACGGTCTCGTGAAGTGACACATAGGTCATTATGGTACTAAAAAGGTTCAGGCACCGCTCATAATATTCCTGAGGGGTGCTAGATCCTTGGGTTTGCATTGATAGGTCACTGTACAGAGCAGTCTCATCACGGTGGTCCGCGAAATTGTTAATAAGGGCAGCTCTTATCCCTTGCCAAGTCTCGGGGATACCGTTCGCGTTGATAAATCGGGCTGCGGGGCCTGTCACTTTATTTAAGATCCCATTAATGAGAGCTAAGATGGATAACTCGTGGCCTGGTGCTGTGCTAAAATGTGTTAACACTAACTGGTCACATAAATTAATAAAACGGGTTAAAACGTGTGGGTTACCGTCAAACTCTGGCAATAACCTGAGGGATTTGTAGATAATGTCTGGGTTGTATTGCGTCATTATATCGTCTAAATTTCTATGTTCGTCTATAACACTCAACCTATCTCTATTCCTATCCCTATCTACCCTAACGCTTCGCGATTCTCTAGGATGAAAAATCTTGAAGAATTAAATTACCACATAAAAATAAAATAGTAAGGGGATAATATCATACACACGATCGTGCAGGATATGGATATACACTCGAGAGCAATGAATCCGGGTCACTTAAAGAATCCTAAAAATCTCGGAAACTAAAAATGCTAGGTTAATGCAATAAATTGTATTAAATAGACAATGTAATACTCCTTAAATGAAGGTATTAAAACTTCTTAGTTATTGTAAAGTTATATCATAAAAAAATCAAATTTGAAAAAGGGCCACTT
Organism: Miltochrista miniata; assembly: GCA_933228765.1. Lineage (NCBI taxonomy): Eukaryota > Metazoa > Arthropoda > Insecta > Lepidoptera > Erebidae > Miltochrista > Miltochrista miniata. The sequence goes on from OW121764.1 coordinate 1,577,155, forward strand.
TCGAAGATGGAACTACGAAATTACAGCATTTGGTGTTGCTTTTGTTTGTAATCTGTCATTTATGTGGGTACAAAAACCATGTTGATAGTGCTCTATATTCATTAATCAAGCTGAAATTATGTCGCTTACGCCTGAAGAATGCACCAGAATACTTACAATGCTGGAAACCGGCCGGAGTCAGCGCGATACAGCCAGGACTGTCGGTGTGTCGCTGTCAACAGTACAAAGAGTTCTCCGACGTTACGAAGAAACTGGTTCTAACCTACGCAGACCAGGAACGGGCAGAACCAGGTGTACCACAGCACGAGAAGACCGATACTTGGTGAACACCATGCTTCGAAATCGCTTTCTCACAGGAACTGAACTCACCAATCAGTTTCGACGCCTCGGAGGAAGTAACCCAAGTGCATGGACAGTAAGACGTCGGCTTGCTGAATCTAACTTAAAACCCCTTAGACCTGCAAACGGCCCTAAACTGGAGCGTGGGCATCGTATTTCGAGACTAAGGTATGCCCAGAGCCACGTAAATTGGAGTATTGAAGATTGGTCAAAAGTTATGTTCTCCGACGAATCAAAATTTATGCTCTACAAGCACGATGGAAGACACAGAGTGTATCGAAGACCAGGGGAAAGATTCAAGCAAGCATGCATCGAAGAAAAAGTAGCCTACGGTGGTGGGTCTGTACTTGTGTGGGCCGGAATTTCTTCTGAAAGTCGCACAGAGCTGGTGATCATAGAAAACGGCTCTTTAACTAGCGTAAGATATGTGGAAGAAATCCTCAATGATCACGTTGGTCCATTTATGGTCAATTTAGGTGAGGATGCTATATTTATGCATGACAATGCCCGACCTCATACAGGTAGGATTGTGAATGACTACCTTCAAGAGATGAACATTACTCGTATGGAGTGGCCAGCGCGCAGCCCGGATATCAACCCGATCGAGCATGCTTGGGACGAGCTAGGCAGATGCGTAAAACAACGAAACCCTCCCCCAATCACGCTTCGTGAGCTCAAAATTGCTCTCACAGAGGAATGGGAGAATATTCCCCAAAATCGTATAAGGAACTTGGTGTACAGCATGCCAAACCGCGTAAACGCAGTAATGGAAGCACGAGGAGGCAATACGAAGTATTAAAATTCAAGAAAATCGTAATAAAGTTCAAAAATTTCATGTTTCCTATTTTTGTTTTAAGGAGAGATCAGCAGTTTTTTCTTTATGTAATTTTGTGTTAATAAAATGTATGGTGACTCATATTTTTTTTACTTTCATTTAAGGAGTATTACATTGTCTATTAAATACAATTTACTGCATTAACCTATCATTTTTAGTTTCCGAGATTTTTAACATTCTTTAAGTGACCCGGATTCATTGCTCTCGAGTGTATATTAATTAGGAACAAAATTATTATAGGTATGACTTAAGGATTAGTAGGGCAAGGACTTGAAAGATTCAAGGACTTACAGCATTGTATTTCTTCTGGTTGAAACGATGGCTGGATTCACCTCTGGACTGCAGCACCGTAGATTCTTGAGTACTCGTACGTACCGCGGCTGGAAAACCGCCCGGGCGATTCGTGAACGCGAAAATCGATTTGAGAGTCCCGAAAGCTCGCGAACCGGCCCGCGAGTATCCTACAAGGACTGCGCCAAATACGTGGACTGCAACCGGAGGTCCCAAAAAAAACCAATTTATTTAAGTAAATTTAATTAAAAGTAATTTTACAGTATAAAAATTATAACTAAAAGTAACAATGATATTGACTCGAAGTGTGAACCAAGTATGATCTAAAATTATAACAATTTCTAAGGAAATGTCGGAATGACGTCGTAGCGGGGCGCGATCTGCTGATGGTGCACCGCGTGACCTTGTGCAACCCTCACGTTGTGCTGAGCTTGCACCTCGTGTCGCCAAGTGCCGTGTGCAATGATGTTAATTGTGTAAACGTTGACGCAGCGATCCTCATATATTAGGGGTGCGTAACAAACTCTGCACCCACCTGCCTGATAACTGTCACGATGATAAAACATGAATAATGACTTTATATTTTATTTATTATTTATTTATTATACACTTTAATGTACACCATGTAAATATAAACAGATCACATGGATTCCTTACAAGAGCAGGTACAATGGGCGGCCGTATCACTAAAAGCAATTTCTACCAGGCAAACTATTTTCATTATTTTTCGTTAAGTAAAACGAAGGCATAGATCTTATCAAAACTCGGCCCGAATTTTCCAGAAGACGCTTGGTTCAAGTCCTGCTCAAGACCGTTAATTTTTCTCATTTAATGTATACCTCATCAATGCCTGGTCAAAATCCTCTGACTTAGAAAACTATACTCTTTTATAATTAAGCAAACAGGGCAGTTTCTCGCGCTGCTTGATGAGTGTGATGAAGAAATACCTCTCCTTTCATGCACATTATGTGACGTAAACGAAGTTGCGGAGTCAGCTAGTTATATTGTAACGTTGCACGCAGGACTTCCCAGAAGCGTGTCAATATAAATAAATAGTTGAGATGATTCTTTTACATTACGACCTAGTTTTCTTCTTTGGTTTTAGGTACCTTTTTACAACCATTTAAAACTGTAAATACATCCGTCAGTGCACTTAAGTACAGTACAGTGTGCAACATACCAACATGCACCAGCTGGGTGTGTTCTCAGCAAAACTCTACTATTATCTGAGTCTTTACACATTATGTGCCATTTAATGGCGCCGGAGAGCGAGCAATCTATAGTTTAAATGGCTTTAAGTTGTTCAAGAAAAATATAAGATTTGCTGTATAATCTGCTTTCGAAGCGTGTGTCTTGCAAACTCAATTTGAAACCTGATACTGCTAAAAAATTAAGCTGAAATTTGGATGACAACGCACAGTTATAAATTTAATATGAGGCATCTGCAATTTATGACGTCGCAAAATAGCAGACCACGTCATATTAACTCGAAAAAGTTCATTCATAGAAAAGTTTTTTATTTTTATGAATATCAGAGTAATAAAAGGCAGAACGTGAGGAACTCCACAAGTTACGAGGAGGAAATGTGAAAATGAAATTGTAGATAGGAAACGGAAGAGTCAATAACCTGTTTTCCCGCCTCTTATAGCTCCAAGGTATTGTTGTCACGACAATAGGAGGTCCTTCATATTAGTACGTCCTGTTTATTTCTCCTATGACGATAAGTGCAAGAGTCTTACGATTTTTTATTGGGATATAAGAAAACATTTTTAAAATAGGTATACCTGTATGGTTAACTTTCGCAAATAAAACTTTAAATTATCATTAATTAAAAGTTCATTCCCGAATTACATTGCCATTTATCCAAAGCTCATGAAAACTGAAGTAGCTCTAAACATAATTAGCCAAAACTAAGTTAGGAACTTGTAGAAAGGAGAACGCCCAGAGATCGTTTCTTTTTGAAAAACCTTAATAAAAAGTGTATGGCCATCTAAGTAAATTGGTAAATCATGTAATATTTTTTTAACAATCTTTTAATTCAATCGATCAAAATCTTTTGTGGCGTTTTAACTTTGATAATAATTCGTGGTTGTATCGTTTGTACGCGCCGCGGACTGACCAAATGAATGGTACTGACGTGACGAAGATGGCCGCCAATCGCAAATATCAATGTGTGAGGCCTACATTTCGGTGTTCATGCAACAATGTCGTTGAGATCATAGATTTACTATCGATAAATTCTAAATCTATGGTTGAGTTGGAAGTAGGTTCTATTAATAGCAGATTATTGTATTTTTTATATAAAATAGCATTCTAACCATAGATTTAGAATGTGATTTGAGAGTAGCGAAAAATCCTAAATCTATGATTCTAACTATAGTAAAAATCTAGGCTGGTGATATATTATTCACCGCGTTGCGAGCATATTAGACATTTGAACGAAATACGAACTGTCAAAAATTGAAAAGTTTTTAACAAAACGTCTTTTCGGTACTTGACTTTGAGTGTCCTAAGAGGACGAGGACCGAGAAAAATGACATAAACAGCTGAATATTAAATAATACAAGAATTGGCAGTATGGTTTTAAATACCTTTGCCTGTCCTTTGGACGAATAAAGCAGCAACAACAACAACAAGGAAAAATGACAGTTTAAAATGTTTATCACCGAAGGATTTTTCATGAAATTATTTTATATAAATCGGTGTGAAATGTTTATATAAAACAATGTACGGTTCCATACAAAGTGATTATGATCAGGATTGATATTTAAATGGTAAGTAATTAAGGAACAATCGAGATCCAATTTGTTTATTTACTACAATACATTATCTCAATAAGTTGATATGTGGTAAGTAAATACATTTTCAGGGTTTTTTATAAGTGTGATGGAACTATTACTTTTATCTTTTTTGAATTAAATCCATGTTCATCAATGTAACGATTACACTTTTTGGACAAATTGATTTGACGGATTGATGGACATTTGCTTCAAAACTAACCTCTATTTGAACAGCAAAACGAAGAATGATAGAAAACCCTACAAAATAATAGAATATTTTTTATTTCCTATGAAAGTACGATATCCATTCAATTCAATCTCCGATTTTCGCTGTCATACTAAATTATTTGTTATGAAACGGCGGTCCATTGAAAGATGGGCAATCGCCTTTAAACTTGTGCCACCTACAAAGCAATGTTCGGGCACTTTGTGTATGAAAATTACATTTAGATTTTCTAATTTATTTTTTCGTATTTTAACACGCGTGTTCTCGCTCGTGAACCTTTCAACGTATTCTTTTGAAAACGTTTACTTAACACTATATTTATTATTCTTTGTTAAAATGAATTTTATTCGAATCGTTTGTGGTATTTTATTTGTTTGCTTATTTTCCCCGAATACCTTATGTATTCATTGTTAGAACCATTTAACCTTTGTTGGTAGTAATAAGGTGTAGGTATATCTAGGCAACCGTAGGGTGGGCGTCCACCCGCCAGATGGACTGACGACCTAGTAAAGGTCGCAGGCTGGATATGATGCGAAAGACCGTGTCGTGCTGTGAACTGGGAGAGGCCTACGTCCAGCAGTGGAGTGCTATAGGCTGAGTTGATTGATGTCTACTTTACTTATGTTGTTTATACTACTAAGGCGGCAGACAAGCTTACGACCCATCTGATGGAAAGTGATTATCGTAACCTATCCATTATTCATCGTGATTATAGAATAATAATTTAAGCGTTAGATATTTAATTACTTATAATTACTTGATTTAAATTACAAAGATATATATTGATGACATACCTTTCCCTTATGTGTATACCTACGTTAACGAACGTCAATGTAGGTACTAACTACATAATACGTTTTGGCACTATAATACAGCTAATTTGCGTAAGCTCCCAAAATGTCGACCACCGAGGAAGCTGACTTTACACTTTACCTACTAATTATTTAATTCAAGACAATCTCGTGTTTCAGCTCCCACGGCACACCGCCAATTAATTTCCACAAATTCGTTTAATAAGTGTACGTATAACATATAACACGCCATAAACTAAGGAGCGTGAGGAATGTGCCTCATAACAGCTTAATGAGATGAGTAATTCCATTTATTAACTATGCCTTCATGTTTTTATGTATAGGAGCTTTGGAATTTGAAAACGGAGTTTCTGTGAGTTGAGGAGCTATAACCCTGTTAATTCAGTGTTCTGTTCTTTAGGGTTCTGTACACAAAGGGTAAAAACGGGAGCCTATTACTAAGACTACGCTGTCTGTCTGTCGCGAGGCTTTATCTCAAGATTCATGTTATCTACAGACTTGTAATTTTCACAGATGATGTATCTTACTAATATTATAAATGCGAAAGTTTGTGAGTGTGGATGTTTGTTACTCTTTCACGCTCAAACCGCTGGACGGATCGTGCTGAAATTTGGTACAGAGATACATTTTTGCCGCTATAACAATAGAGACCGTATTCTTAAAATTCCATGGATTCTCCGTGCGGGCGCCGGGTCCATAGCGTAGCACAGGGGGAACAACAATGTCGCCCCCCCCCCTGCCCAACCAGATTTGGTAATAAATAATAAAAAATAATAAGTCATAAAAACATTGTACTTATTTAAGGCCATCCTTAAAATACAATGTTTTTCTCTCACTCGTGCTGTCAACCCTGCAAGAAGCTTCTGAGATCCTGTATGAAGAGCCTATACTATATGGGCGTTTGGGCACACCGACTGAGATCATTACATCACCTAAGCGTGCTTAGAAGATTGCCCCTATCAAACCTTAACCCTGCGTGGAACTTTTTTTGGCACCGATGTTTATGATTTTCACAAATGGCGTTCATTAGTGACTCAAGACAACAGCCGTAGTGTTGATTTTTAATTTTTAGATCTGAAAGTATGTTTTTTTCAGTGGGTCGAAATCTACCCCTTGCGCAGATATGATCATATCATACAGTACTATGGAGAGAGTGAATAATTAAAATTAAACATCATTTATTGCAAATCAGTCTTTATTATTAACTTAATAGATTTTACCAGTCTCAGACGTAATTAGGATCTCTGAAATCACAATTTAACTAATAATAAAATTAATACCATAATAATGATCATGCTTACAACTGGAATTCTGCAAAACATATTTTCTCATGTAAATTTACATCACACTTGCTGCAGATTCTGATAATTTTATTTTTACACAAGGCACATGTTTTCCTGATCAGTTACCTAAAAATTTCTTCAAAACGTTTTGATCGCATTGATTGAGAAACTAAAACATTTTGGGTATCTTCATTGGCCGCCCAATACACGCGCGTCTTGGTAAGGGCGCGAAGCCGCTTTGAATTAAAATACCCAGAAACCAATGCATTTTCATCCCCTGAAAGACTGAAACTGGTGTTATGTTTTTCAACTGCGTACATTACAGTATGTCTAACAAAATGTCTTAAAACGTCTTCGTTGAAAACACAGCTCAAAGAACTCTATTGGTTCACTTTGTTTGTTGAGGGTAAGCGCCACTCGTGGTGGTGGCGGAGACCAATCGACACGATGGGAATTTTACCCACTTACATAGTGGTCGAACGTTTTTCTGTCTTCCACGACGCATTGGTTGTATAGGCAAATCATCATTGGCTCGAGCAGATGTTTCAGCTGAGAGTCTTAGTCAGGACGACGACTCCGTAACTGGGTTCGTGATCCGAGTTAAGATGTTGTAGGAGCATGTGCCCGAGTTGATGAAGAAGTAGTAGGACTGACTTCATAGATGGTTATATCGTCATCATTACTATCACGTTGAAGCATATCCATTTCCAAAGAAGCAAGTAATTGGCTTCAATTCAGCCAATTTATATCAAATCAGTCTTCTTCTCTGGTCATCAATGTAAACATCGATGCCCTGGACATCTTCATCAGTGTCTAAGTTCTCCAGGACTTCAATTATTTCATTTACATTGAGCACTTGCCGAGAACTAAAAAAGAAAATACCCAAAACTTCAAGCATGATATATATGGGTAAGGGATCGTTTGCGACCCACGAAAAAATTTCAATCGATTTCGATAAAAAAAATAAATGTTATCTCTAATCTGTACTCAATATTCTCTTATACACACATTCAACTTACTATAAAACAATTTTGACTATAAAAAAACAATAAACACTCGAAATACTTACATTTCAGTGCGCGCAGCTGGAATTTTTTTCGAACAATATACTTGTCTAAAATTGTTTTATGAATTAGGAGTGGAAATGGCGCTAAAGTAATAATTGTGCTGTTTCGTATGTTAACTTAGTTCTTTAAACTCACAATACATGGCCCTAAAACACATAATAGAATAAGTGCTTACGAGCTAGTCGTATTTTAAGTAAGTTAGAACCAGAGGCACGAAAACGACCCAAAATGCATATTTGGGTTAATGTGCCCAAACACTCCTTAATTTCAAGACCTGAGGTTCGAGCTCCTCAGATTTCGGTAGTAGCTACTTCAATCTATACACCGAACTTAGCTCAAAATTCTACCATTTCTATGCACAGTTTAAAAAGCTTACTTCAACATAGGACTTTCATATTGGCTATCATATAACGCCATTGTTCAGAAAACTTAACCCAATTTAGAGGCGGACATTACACGGGGCGAGAGGACTCCACATGAGTCTTATGAGGGATGTAAAATATTCATAAGGGCGTAAGCGACGCCATCGATTATTATAATGTTCGCCACGAGCACTCGTTCGCGGGGAACTCGCATACAAAAGTGATTTAATTTTATTACCTTAGCGATAAACTATCTCCCGATAGTTAAAGGTTACCGTTCGTTTGTGGAATCGATGGAAAAGGGTAAATATTTTGAATCATAATTTGTATGAGATTGTAATATGATTTTGAAGGCACCTGAATTTACTTTATGGCAAGGCTGAAGGCTGGGATAATAATGACGGTGTGTCTGTTTAGGACCTGCACCTTCTATACACTATAAATAATAAAATAGACTCGTCAATTGAATGTTAGGTTAATATTTTTAAAGAGCAATTGATTGAAAACACATCAGTTGATGTGCAGTGGTCTACATTTTGTACTATACACCAACTCGGTCTGTTTAATAGGTCCGATATTACGTATTCAATTCAGACTCACCATTAACATTTCTGATATTTAAATAAATTATGAATTTAAATTTGGAGCGCATCTATTGTAATATTAAAAACTCAAAAATAGCTTAAATAAATGAAATTACTGTAGAATATTTTTGGTAGTGTGCCGTCTAGCCCAAACTAAATTAAAATAAACTTGTACTAGTTTGACCGCAACCGCTGTACCGCTGCTTTGGAACAAAATCATACGCAAGGAGCGGTGCTGCGGTTGCGGTCAAACTATAGGGAATGTAGTCAACTGCAGGTTTTAAACACAATATCCTAGGCGAGGCCGCAGTGGCGGCCGTGGGTCTGTTGGGAGTCCTGGGACATCCTTCTGAGGTCTTACCCAGGGCTCCTAATCATATATATAATATATATATACATCTTAAACTTAAATGCCATACAAGTTGTAATGTTCACACTTCCATTTATAAAAGGTGTGCCAGATTCGGAAAATTCATTTAGATATAAGATGAATTTACGTTTAAACTTAATTAGTCAGTATAATAATAAATTTAATGTAATTGACTTTAATTCTGTATTTGACACAAATTTGTCACATACCAAGTATAAAGTCTATAATAATCACAAGGGTAGGTATTGTCTACCCAATTATTATAAAAGACAAATAGCAAGTTTGCTATTCAGTTATTTTTACTCTTTAGCCAAAAACTTGGCTGACAAAACTGCTTTATTTGAGCAGAGTAGATTTAGGACTTTGGAATCTGTTCCAAGTAATTTAAATTAACTTCTGGGACAACAGAGGAATTACCCTCTAGCCAAAATTGTAAATTGATAGAGTTGAATTTAATTGCAAACCATAACTATATCGGAAACTGTCCTCCGAACAAAACTAAATTAAAAAATGTAAATTATATCAGCCTGGTGCATTATAATATTGCAACATTAACGCAGGTCAAAGAGTTTGAATTGGAGCTGTTCATGAGCTCAGAAAATATTGAAATTGTTTGTCTTACAGAGCATATGCGTAAGGAGTATGAGCTCATGTTCAGTTTCAGTAGTCACCGGGTTGGTAGTGCGTTCTGCAGGGTCAACACAACACGGGGGGGTTCGTTGATTTTATTAAATAAGAAATTACCCACGTTTAGTAAAATCTTTGAAAAGGTAATGCTTAATCAAATGCAAAATCATTTTAATTCCAATAAACTATTCCATACTAAACAATTCGGTTTCACGCGCGGTCGGTCTACCACGGATGCTGGAATCAAATTATTAGAGTATATATATGAGGCCTGGGAGGAGTCGTATGATGCTTATGGTGTATTCTGCGACCTATCTAAGGCCTTCGATTGCGTCCAGCATCAGACTTTAATTAAAAAACTTGATCATTATGGGATCCAGGGGACGGCCTTGGATTTAATTAGTTCTTACCTAAGAGATAGAGTACAGAAAGTAGTTATAAATGGTAAACAGTCACATGGTTCTGCTGTAACAATGGGGGTGCCTCAGGGTTCAATTCTGGGACCTTTTCTATTTTTAGTGTACATAAATGATCTCCCTCACCTTATAAGAGACGATCACGAGGTAGTTTTGTTTGCTGATGACACATCTTTTATATTTAAAGTTGAACGTGGACAACGCGATCTTGACGAAGTAAACAATGCCCTCTCTAGGGTAGTCCACTGGTTTAACGCAAATAATTTATTGTTAAATGAAACTAAAACAAAATGTATTAGATTCACCTTGCCAAATGTTAGGCTCGTTAACACCAGTATTAAGATTAGGGATGATCAAGTAGAATTGGTCGATGAAACTGTCTTTCTGGGCATAAAGTTAGACTCCAACTTGCAGTGGGGGCCTCATATCGAGAAAGTCTCGGGCAGACTGAGCTCTGCAGCCTATGCCGTTAAAAAGATCCGACAACTGACAGACATTAGAACAGCGCGTCTTGTCTACTTTAGCTATTTCCACAGTGTCATGACCTATGGCATACTATTATGGGGTAACGCTGCCGACATCGAATCTATCTTTGTGTTGCAGAAAAGGGCTGTCCGGGCTATCTATGGTATGGGGATTCGGGAGTCATTAAGAGAAAAGTTTAAGGATATCAACATACTTACTGTGTATTCACAGTACATATATGAAAACTTATTATATACTCATAAAAATAACAGTAAATTTATTAAAAATAGTGATATCCATAATCTAAACTTAAGAAATAAGAATAAATTGGCTGTACCTAGATTTAGGCTTAATAAAATAAGCAATTCTTTTGCGGGCAATTGTATTCGAATGTACAATACATTGCCGACAGCCATAACAGGTTTGTCAGTTAATAAATTTAAAAAACTAATAAAACTTAAATTGTGCCAGAAAGCTTATTATAGCATTAAAGACTTTCTAGAAGACAAGGCTGCCTGGCAGTGACACGAATTGCTCCTTTCTACATTAAAAAAAAACTGTATTAGATACTAAGATACTAGAAGAGAAGGGACCAGACTGAGTTTCTTGGGGTGTTCTTCTCAGTCTGTAGTATTTCCGAACCCCCGGTAGAGTCACAAAAATTTTGACAAACCTAAATAATTTTTTTTAAAATTTCAAAGGGAATAAATTTTATTTTATTTTATTTTATTTTATTTTATTTTAGGCTGTTGGGCGTTACATGAAGTTTTTTAGTTGGGTTCGGTTCGATTTTCCCTCACGTTAAAAAAAGAAAAAGGTTTTCAAACACATTTACTATTTACTGCACCACAAAAAAATATAGAGATGACGAAGTAAAGTATGAAACAAGAAGCATACATGATAGAACTGGAATGAAAAAGCGAATTTAGGTGAAAGAAGAATTAGGGAAGCTAGGTTCGAGACGGCGGGAGGCCGGGGTGCTACGATAGCCATGCTAAATAAGCGAAAAATGAGGCTGGCAACTGCGGCTGGCACTGAGGGTCGGTCCTGCGGGGTGCACGAAAGTGCACCCACAGGTTTCGATACTAATGTTTGCCAAGCCAAAACATATAGAGTACAATCCCCGACACGGGTACTACGGCCCCCGCCATCTCTTGAAGTAGTTAAATTAGCCCTGCGGGGCTTGATCTTTCCATGATATTTAGCTAGATATACGTATTGCTCTTAAAGCTTTTGCCACGGCAGAGATGTGAGAAAAAAAAATCTTCTATAAAGTACTTCTGGACCATAACGGAATATATTCGAGATAAGTTCTTGTTCTCACTCGAGTGAATGGAGCGATAATTTTCGAGTGCACATTTTATATTATTATATTATATCCCCTTAATCTAGTATGATTTATTTTTCTGTTCTACGTTGGTAGGTACTGTTCATGTTAAAAGCAAAACAATAGAACACTTGTGTCGTCGCATGTCCATCAAACATTCATTTCCATAGTCGTCTCAAACCGGATCTCCGACATCTCTCTCCGCCGCTCATCGACAACAGTAAAGTACAGTCACACACAACTACTTAGTGCTACGTACTTAGGTAAATCGTCCATGACGCCTGTACCCTAATGGGATATGGAGTTGGGTAAACTTTTCTTTGTTCTGCGACATCAAATCTGTCCTCGTTCTGAGATATTTATTTTGTGCAATTTTTCTCTGTGTTGGTTATATTTTATTACACAAAAACATTTAAGCATGTTTGTAGATGCTGATGTATGCTGGTTTTTACGGTTCCATTATCCAATAAATCGGGACCCTATTACCGAGACTTTGCTGTTTGTCTGTCTCTGTCTGTCTGTGTATCATCGGGTTGTATCTCATGAACTGTGATACCTAGACAGTTTTCATTAATTAATTTCATTCATCAATTTATTTTATGAGACTGTACTTAATAGGATATTGTTTTGATAAAAAATAGTTTCAAAAACTGAAATGTATAAACGATACCCGGTAATCCAAAAACCCCGTACCAAATCCTCAATGCCGGATCAGGTTTCAAGGTGCCAATAAAATATATCAAACAGTAATTGGGCTACCATTCTAGAGTTATTAGGCGTTAAACATTAACTTTAAGAGGTCATTAATGCCAGTTTAACTAACAATAGGCCTAAATGAATAATGTTATCCTGTCTGCCCTGTACAGCGTATTTTCAGCTACAAACAATTAATGTTGGGTTAATATTGTGAAGATAAAAAAGAAATTGTCTCATGAGAAACTAAAAAAAATACAGCGCAGTGCTTAATTCGGGGCGATTTTTGCAGGTTATTGTGAAAAATAAAGATGCTTTTAATACTTTTTATGCTTAGTCTTTCTTAATAGCACTAATGTACGATACCAAAAATCCGCCTGTTTAGTTATCCGTTCATCAACTTTGCACATGTTTACATTAGGAGTAAAAAATCCTATTTATAAAGTCGTGGTGTACATTAGCAGTAACCAAAAACCACAACAACACCAAGCTATGTCTGTTAGTATCGAAATTCATATTTTAAGCCTCTTTGATCCCCTTCTACTCATGAATATTCATAATAATAGGATTGAAACGAAACTCTCATGAGTACAATATGTAAATACAAACTTGTAGATAGATGCTATACCTATTGCCAAGCTATGTTGACAGACATACATACATACACATCGTTCCATGTTTATCCTCGAAGAGGTAAACAGATGTATGCCTATAAGCCCGCATATTACTAATTTGTATTATGTCCCAATAGGCCTATTGCTGTGTTAAAACGAAGAGGCGCAGATTGCGGCTACCTACGTTGAAATATTTCAAACTGCCCATAAGGCATAAGTTTACTGCAACTTAGTTCCATGGCTACCATTTTACTGGCAACCGGGACTAACGAGTTAACGTACGTCTCATGTTAGGCATGGCATAAATCGTTTACAAAAAATCCGCAGGGAATATGAGCGCTTCAAAGTTAGATTGAGAAATTTGAATTTGCATTAAGTAATATATTAAAATGGAACCAAGGCCTGTCAAAGTTAAATGAAAACCTCCCAAGAAATGCGTATTTGTAACGGAACTATCACAAAAAGGCGGGACGAGTCTCAGAAAGCACCTTTTCTCGATCCTGATTTTCTTCACTTTTTATAATCATTGGCTCGGTCTTAGAGCTATAAGTCTTGTGAATGTAATACGCTAAATTTCGTTAAGATATCACCCCCGTATTAGGCACCTTTTTACGCTTCATTAAGCGCTGTCCCTGATCCATTTTGAGGGTTTTGTAATTCGCTAAAAGCGCGGCGAAGATAGAATTTCTTTGAGAACCTACTTTTAATGATGTATAAATATAATCCTCTTTTAGATATAAATTAGTTTAATCGTGATATAATAGAACAGAATACATAAAGACGTACCTATAGGTATTTTATCCTCGTAGATTACTAGAGGACCTCACGCGGTTTCACCCGCATAGTTCCCTTTCCCGTGGGAATACGGGAATAAAATATAACCTTTGTTCACCGCAAAAAGTGTAGCTTCCGAACAGTGAAAGATTTTTTCTATTCAATGCAAACAAACAAACAAACAATCAAATCTTTCCTCTAATAATATTATTATAGACTAGCTAATGCTCGCAGCTTCGCCTGCGTAAAATCCCGTTTCCCGTGGGAACTTATCCCCGGGATAAAAATAGCCTATGTGTTATTCCAGACTATAATGTATCTCAGTACCAAATTTCAGCGAGATCCGTTCAGGCATTCGAGCGTGAAAGGGTAACAAACATCCACACTCACAAACTTTCGCATTTATAATATTAGTAAGATTTAATCCAGGGTAAATCGCAGTAAAAGGTAAATCAGCTGAGTTTGTTTTGAGATTTCCTTTCCTTAAGATAGAATGTGTAGCACAAAGTGCAATATGTAGGATTTACCTACTCAACGTCATAGAAGTCATTTATTTCTTTGAGTAAGGGCGGCAAAGATACCTCTCAAAATACAAGATTTTTTATTTAGTAAACTTAAAGGAAACAATCCAACAGGATAAGGAACAAGAAAATTAATTACTGTGCTTAAGACAAGCATGAATATTACCTTAGTGACTGAACTCACAGATTTTGGCAAATAAGGTATCAATAGTCAACATCGACGGCATGAGAGTGATTTTGGGAGGCACTACCGAAGTACAAACCTACTACAATATTCTGGAAAACATCATAAAACAGAGCCTAAAAATCGATCCTAAATCTTCGACAAAAGGCAAAAGCAGAATATTCAGCAGTGATACAGAAGAGCTTATCAGAAAACGTACCCAATTAATAAAAACGAAAAATAAAAGTAAGGAAATGAAAATTCAACTCAGTAGACTATTTAAAGAAACAAATAAAGCAATAAAAAGGGACTACAGGAATCATAGACAAAACATAATCAATCGAAACATTATTTCATTTAGAAGCACAAGAAGAGCGTTTAGGGAATTGAATATGCATAAAACATGGATTCAAAAACTGAATCACAAATCAAAAGAAACAAAAACGCGGAAAGATGTTACAGACCATGCCACGGCATTCTACGAAGACTTATACAAAAGAAAATGTAATGAAGAAATACTCATGAAGCCCATTCAAGAAATAAAAATCAATTCTGTACAACCCATAGAGGAAGAGGAAGTTTACAACCTTATAAAACAACTAAAAAATGAAAAGAGTCCGGGCCAAGACGGTCTATACAATGAAATTATAAAATTGGGAGCAGAAGTTCTACTTTGTCACTTAACACAACTATTCAACATGGTATTAGATACAGAAAAAGTGCCAGCACAATGGCTCACTTCCGATATTATTCTATTGTACAAGAATGGCAATCCCCTAGAAATAGCAAACTACAGACCGATTAGTCTTCTGGCGAGTATTAACAAACTCTTTGCTTCAATAATATTGAAACGAATAACTCAAGAAATAGATGATGCTCAACCCATAGAACAAGCGGGCTTTCGATCCGGCTTTAATACTATAGATCACATACAGGCACTGGAACAAGTAATCGAAAAATATCGAGAATTCAATAGATCACTGTATGTAGCATTCGTAGATTATAGCAAAGCTTTTGACAGTATTAGTCATAACTTAATATGGAACGCACTGCAGTACTTGTGTGTCGATCAAAAATACATTAACATTGTAAAGAACATGTACAGGAACAGCACAAGTAGAGTAAAGCTTGAAACACGAGGAGACCCATTCAACATAGAAAGAGGAGTTAGACAAGGCGACCCATTATCTCCGAAACTTTTCATTGCTGTTCTCGATGATATATTTCGTGGCGTAGATTGGACTCAAAAAGAAATAAAAATAGGTGTACGTAATTTGAGCCACTTGAGATTTGCAGACGATATTGTCTTATTTGCGAAAACATCCAAAGAGCTAGAAAATATGATTACAATACTCGACCAACATAGTAATAAAGTTGGCCTAGAAATGAACACAAAGAAAACAAAAATAATGTCCAATAGCCGTAAAGAACCTATCGAATTAAAAGGGAATAGTATAGAATACGTCGAAAGCTACATATACCTTGGAAAAAACGTATCCTTTAACAGGACCAGCAATGGAGAAGAAGTGGATAGAAGGATAGCAATAACATGGAAAAAGTATTGGTCATTGAAGGAAATTTTTAAGGGAGACTATAGCTTACACATTAAAAAAGTAGTGATGGACACATGCATACTACCATGTTTGCTATACGGATGTCAAACATGGATATTTAATAAGAATATACAACATAAGATCAAAAGTACCCAAAGAGCCATGGAAAGGAGCATGCTAAGAATTCGAAAAATACATAAAGTAGGAAGCGAAAAAATCAGGCAGAGAACTAAGATCACGGATGCATTAACCCAGGCTTTGAAATTAAAGTGGAGATGGGCGGGTCACATCTCACGCTACAACGATGAAAGATGGACCATCGAAACCACACGTTGGAAAGGACCATTGGGCATAAGAAATGTTGGCAGACCAAAACGCCGATGGGTGGATGATATCACTCAAGTAGCTGGCTTGGAATGGCTGAAAACGGCCAAAGATCGAGTGTTGTGGAGAGAAATGGAGGAGGCCTATACCCAAACTGGGGTTCATATCTCAACAGCAGAAGATAACTAACCATACTTATCTTTAAAATAATTAGAACTAACACACTAACCAATAGTAGTACAGCATTATGTAAATATGAGATATGGAATAAATGGCTTATTATTATTATTATTTTTAGTCAACATCCTCCTAACAGTCTGTGGATTATTATTTATGCAAATAAATATAGCTTATTAACCAGGGTGGCTTACATGCATACGCATATATATACCTTTACATTACGCCTTTGTCGCCGTAGGAGGCAGGCAGTGGCATGTAATATGCACAATCAGAATCACTGTACTAACAAGTTCTTACAATATTTTCAGATACACATCGGAATTTAAAACACATACATTGTACTTTGTACTTTACGAGAATAAAGAAAATATTGTTGACGTGAATAATAAAAACATGAAATACAAACTAGAAGATACATGCAGTATAAGTTTATTGTGTTATAGAAACGCAATAGCGTGAAGTTGGTAGTCACTTAAGTGAAGTGTTTTCAAGTTAACTTGCGAACGTCCGTCCGTTCAAATTCCTTTTCAACAAGTTATCTTCAAGAAATAAGATAAACTAAACTTCTACATTATTTTATCTATGTCTTTGAATCTTAAACATTTTTAAAAAAGCAGCGAAGGCGAGTCGCACCCCGCGCGGACAGTTCCGTACCAAAAAGCGGCAAATAATCACGTTTTTGTAGGTATGGGAGCCCTTCCGATTTTAGTATTTTTTGTTATAGCGGCGACAGAAATACATAATTCTGCGATAATTTCAACTCTCTAGCTGTCACTCTTCCTGATATACAGCTCAATGAGGGACATACGGACGGAGAAGTCTCAGTAATTAAGTCCCGTTTTTACCTTTTGGGTACAGAACTCTAAAAATATCCATATAGCTAGCTTGTAAAGCATGGCGAGGTGGATAATTCTATACGTTTATGCAATAAGGGAGTATCCTGGTGAACTTTTAATCAATGTTAAAGTATCTGTAGCCGAATTTGTTTCAAAAGACAAATTTCTCGGTTTCTTCAGTTTATTCAAAAAGTTAAAAACATTTTGAATTCTTCTCAGGAGGGGTCCTGCAAGTCACTCTGATGAAAATGTTAGAATTATTGTCAAAAGAAATGCTCTCGCTATAAAATAAAATACTTTTCTCATATTTTTCTCGTATTTTTCTACGTAGATACTTTTTAAGGGTTTTTAGTTAACGCAAGTATACATTGCTGGTGTTTACAGGCATAGTAGGCATATTACATGCCTAGATTTCACATTTTTTTAGAATTTGTCCCACGTAATAGGTGGCGAGCCGTATTGCCGTGTTTAGGTATATGGACAGGCGCAGGTTGTGACTGCCTGCTGTTGAAATTTTTCAAGCCGCCTAAAATTATCGTCAACTTGGCTAACCGACTGCCATTTTACTGGCAACCGGAACCAACGGCTTAACGTGCCTTCCGAAGCACGGAAACGCTTAAATAAAAGCCACAAAGTGGTCACATGGATGGTCATTTGGTCACCCATCACCATAGTGAAAGTTGCTTACTGCAGTGATCGTTTACAGAATACAGAGTCAGCGGGGCCACGAGCGCTTCGAGAAATAACTCATAAGTTACTTTTAATCCCTAGAATATGTTCCTTGAGACGTGGTAACAGAAACAGAATTCCACGTCAGCGTTACATAAATACTTACAATGAAAACTTTAACGTATTTGTTAAATTATTAAAAATTACAGAGAAACATAAATATTACATATCTATATTTACACTATTACTATCTAAACTAAACCTAAATAAGGCCCCCGTGGCATTGTGCCCAAAAGACTAGCAGCATTCCCCCTTTGAATAGCAATACCTATTCGTTGAGCGAGAAAACTGCCAGCCCTTGGGTCACCAGTTGACTCCACAAGGCGCTTTTTCAAATTCTTGAAAAATTTTTGCGCATTGGGACCCCATGGACCTAGGGTCTCGACACCGACTGGACAAAAACGATACGATGAGTCGAGACCCTTATATTTATTAATTTTAATATTTTCAGCCGCTTCCGCTGCGGCACTGGCTTTTAATTTTGTTTTAGGAAGATGGGACGGGGCTAGAGTGTCAACACAAGTTGCATCCCACACCAGGACCCGACCCATCTCCCACGGTATCAAAGTTATACCATCCGGTCTCTTGCCATCGTCCCTGAAAACGCCGTTTGGCTCTAAGAGCGCAGGCACATTGGCGGTGGCAAGAGCACGGCGGATGATGTCATTCAGCGCAGCGTGGCGTGAGAAGCGGCCTGCGCTCTTTAAACATGAAAGACCATGATGCCCCAAAGTGTCAACGTTAAAACCGCAGGGGCATCGATGTGGAGCGCAAAGCGTGACGCCAAGTCTCAAACCAACTGAAATTCTTAGGATGTCCGGTTCCAAAAAAGTTCCGGTGTTGGCTATAGGGAAAGCTTTCAACCAATCACCGGATTCCTTTCTACTGAGCGCTAATAATCTGGCCCGATCCGGGCCTAGACTAGCATTTAAAAAGGAGTCAAAGGTTAATTTTGACATAGCGTCGTCCCAGCTCCGTTGTAAATTTGGATGGGTGGGTAAATTTTGACCCGGACAAGCCATTAGCCAAGCATTCTTGGCATCTGTAAGGCCAGTCGTCTCATAGTCTGTAAGACAATTCGTCAGAATTTTACCTACGAGACTCGACGTGGCATGTAGGTACAGATGACAAAAAGGCTGGCAAAGCCACACTAGAAATTTTGCGGATCCCTAGCCCACTATATTTAATGGGAAGAGATGCCTGGGACCAAGATTGTTCGCTCAGTTGTATATTGAGAATTGATTCCAAAGAAGATTTGATTAACGAATCAATGGAAAATAAATGACTTTGATGTTTCCAAAAAGGACAACAGCGAAGCAAATAAATAGATTTGGGAACAAACATACAAAATTTCAGAATTGTGATTGCGTAATGTGAACTAATAGAATGTAGCCGATCTACATTGGATTCAAATTTTGAAATTTTTTGTGCTATTAATTCGGGAATAGCATCTTCAAATATAGGGGACCCTAGGAGGTAAAGATTCTCTCTGCTAACAATTTTAATATTCGGACATAGGGAATTGAATTTTTCAACGAGTTCCGAATTGATGTGATTATTATGAAAAAATAATTCACACTTATTAAAATTTAATTCCAAACCAATTAAATGAAATTTATTTTTAATTTCTATAAGATCTGACAGAACAGAATCTGCATCACCTCCAAGAGTCCCGTCATCTAAATACCAGACGTTAAATTTTGACTTTAAATTTTGGATGATGGGGTTAATGGCTAGGCTGAAAATGGCTGGTCCGAGGGGATCACCCTGCTGGCAACCGACTTCAGAAGAAAGTTCGTTGCATTTGTACATTAATTTGGAAGGTTCGTGATAACAGTTAAGTAAATAGTTATAAATTTCAGGAACATTGCTTCTAATTTCTGACAGCAGGATGTCACGGTTTACCGAATTAAAAGCATTTTTCACATCAATTTTTAGCAAAACCTCACACTCACCTTTATTAAGGTAGGTGCGTAAGGCGTGGACCGCCGCCTCACACCCACCTTTGGTACCAAACCCTAATTGAGTCGGTTCAAATTTTTGTTGTAATTTTGACAAGATGTATCGGACAGAAATTTTGGATGCTAAACGCCTAAAAGTGGACCCAACAGCAATAGGACGGACTCCTCCGTCTTTTTTAGTGAGAGCAATGAGATTAGCTCCATAGATAACAGGAGCGATCTCAGGGTTAATGTTACCAGAGAGCATGAGGTTTACTAATTTTGTTAAACAACCGATGAGGTGCTTACCTGCATCACCCACACAGTGAGAGGTTAGGTCTTTTAGGTGTTGTGGAGAAAGACCATCAAGACCAGCTGCTGATCCGACTTTAAAAGCATTAATCGCACTCACTGTGTCCTTATCCTGTGCAAGTAAACACACATCGGGTGATGTAGGCGGGTCCAGAACGTAGTCCGAGACTGGAGCTGAGGGATGTTTTGTCTGTAAAGACGTAAGGGTATCTGTTGTATCTGGAGACAGTACATCACTTGAAAACAGGAGACGTGCGGCTCCTTTTAAATCTCCGTCGCTAACTTTTGCTTCTACAAGCTTGTTAACATCATAAATCTTTTTGTTATAATTTCCAGTAAAACAGCAATTTTGAGTCGGAAGTGTGGGGTTAGAACAATTATTTTTTATTTTTTGTGTGAGAGATATAGTCTCGTCACTAAATTTAGCATGTAATACTTTATAAGGAAATAGCAAAAGATTTTGCCAATTTTCAATGCTATTACTATCCAAACACTGCGTTATAAATTGAGACAAAAGTGTAGCGACAGAGATCCTGGCACCACGAGGAATTCGTTTAACTAAACTCACATTATTTTTTAAATTACTCAAAAGGTGATGAAAAGGCGTGCCAGAAGGGTTACTATCAGATGGAATAGAAGCATGAGGTTGTGCGAAATTATCTGAAAGTAACGTTGTTGAGTTTTGGCTGGGGCATTTATGTAATTTTGATATATGTATACGAAGTCCTCGAGCACTTTTAAAAGATTTTAAACAAATGGAACAAGAAAAAGTATAAAGTGACGTACCATCTTCCGATTGCGTCAAGCTTTGCATTTACTTATTAGTTATTATAAAACAGAAACTACAAAAACAAACACAAATAAAAATACAATAAAAATAATCTTGACGTTCGCGTTGACGCTCTGTCACCGGGCGTCGGGCGCATGCGGAGGAGCCAGCAAAACCAGAAATAATTTTCAGCCTGAAAAATAACAAATATAATTAGATAAATCGCATTTAGACTTAAATATTACTTAAAACCAAGCCTTAGGTGGGCCAAAATTATATAATTGTTATTTAAAACAATTATATAATTTTTGTTAGACCGGTTGACATAGTTGACGTTGACGTTTTTGTTAAATTAATACTTTTTCAGCCATCCGCAGTGGTCCCGTCCGCGTCCCACAAATCTCTCCATGACAGTTCGGGCTGACCTTTACAAATTACGCTAAAATATCTGCGAGTCCAACTTGTGACAGCCAATACTTTATTATTCATACAAGTGCGTTAAACTGACTAAAGTGATGAATGCTGCTACTTAATTTTATGTAGTTTCAGTTAATCTGCTTTTTAACTATATAACTATAATTATGACTGGACATAGTCCTAAATTGTGATTATGTTTTTAAATTTTGATACTATGTAACATGTAAATATAATTTTATTATTTCCACGCCACACGGCAGAATATGCTTGTACCTTGTTAATTATAAGATCCATTATGTAACCATGTTCTATGAAATAAAGATTGGAGTTTAGGGGTCTGTACCCAAATAGTAAAAACGGTACCCTATCGCTGAGACTTCGCTGTCCGTCTGTCTTTCACTAAGCTGTATCTCATGAACCGTGATAGCTAGAGAGAAATTTTCACAGATTATGTTCTTCAGTTGGCACTATACCTAACAAGAAATTATACTAAAAAAGATAAATAATGCACTGACATCGCTAATTACATGGTTGACTAATAATAATCTAAAAATGAATATAAATAAAACGAAAATTATGCACTTCGGTCAAAAACTACAGAACCGATTAAATGTTAAACTGATACATGATAATGTCTTAATAGAAGAAGTTGCAACTGCTAGTTTTCTTGGATTGACAATAGACAATAAATTAAATTGGAAAGAACACATTGAGGAACTTAGTAGGAGAATCAGTAGCCTCTCATATGCTCTGTATAAACTTGCATCCATTGTTAATACTCATGTGCTACTCTTAGCATACTATGGGCTTGTTGAATCAGTTATTAGATACGGCATAATATTTTGGGGTAACTCGACAAATAAAGATGTTGTTTTCAAAATGCAAAAGCGCTGCATGCGTGCTATGTTTGGGATTCAAATCACGGAAAGCTGTAGGCCACTGTTTATTAAATATCAAATTTTAAGCTTGCCGTCGATATATATAATGGAAGTGGCTCTCTTTGTCAGACGCAACCCACACCTCTTTCCCCGCTTGATGGACAAAATTAAGCGAAATAGACGTAACAATACCCGATTGTGCGTGCATCCGTCTAAGACCGAGTTACTACACAAAAGTGTTGTTTGCATGGCGCCGTTAATTTATAACAAACTGCCGAAAACTATAAAAATGTTGAACACAATAAAGGGCAATGCCAGGTCTTCATAGTACTTTAGGCCCTGGGTGCCCAATCATGAAAATGGGTACAATATATTGCTTGTAAATAAAAATAATTTATTCATAAAAGAATAGTTAAAACATAAGTTGGGGTTTCCAAAATATCAAGGCTTTTAATTTTTAGAAATGTGCCCTTACACAAGCACTTTAGAGTTATCAGAAACTCTTCCTGCAGTCATTTAGCTAGTTAATTATGTATTTGTTGTCTTACATACATTTATTCATTCACCTAAAGTCAGTATTCAATTATTCATGATCAGAATTGAATATTTAATTATTGATAAAAAAACAGAAAAACGTAAAATGATGCAGTACCATTTTGACAATGACATAACACTGTGTGACTGTCAGTCGCTCACTTGACTTAGGCACTTAGGTTGCCTATCTTGATTGTTGTGTTACCCCAATAAGTTTTTGTTTCTCCCATGTTATCTAACGTTTAGTCGAAACTTACTTTCTTCTTTTGCTATCGTTTTTTTTCGGGTGTGACCATTACCGGGTGTTGTGGAAGCAGCAACTTCACCTGCGTTGGTGATGGTAGTGAATGTTTCTTTAATTTTTATACGTAAATAAATAAATAAATCTCAAATTCAATAGTATAATTATAAGAGCACTGGTTTAGTAAAGTTAAGTATATTATGACATGAAAAACAAAACTCTTCGTGCTAACGGTTGGATGTTATAATCTCCACTATAATCGGTAAAACGTCGTAGGCTGGCACTCATTGGGGGACTTTACTGCTATGCCAACACACAGGAAATGTAATATAACTGTGAACGGACTAAAGTCAGTTTAATTTAGTGTTGCTATTTAAACAAACAAAATGTCTACTGTCGATCGTCGCAACAAGTATATCTATATTTTGTAAGCTTAGCGTCAACGAGTATAAAATACGTATTATAATACAGTGAAATTCAATAAAACTTATATTTACCGTTTAGAAAATTAGATTTATACATAAATAAGTATCCTATGTACCTATACGTTTTCTTATCAAGATCTTTCCATCAGGTCACGGTGCATGGTTGTCTTGTATTTCTTAGTAGTATAAATAATTATAATAAACAAATATTTACGTAACCTGCCTCAGATTCATCTCCACACTTTCCATCCGGAGCGTTCGAGCACGGTAAGATCGAATAAGGAATTGTGGAATGATCTCTCTGCCTCGGTTTTTCCAAACGTCAACGGTATGGGGGTCTTCAGAAGGGGTCTTAGAAGGTTTTTACAGGGTTGGAAGCGCGAGTGTAGCACCTCTGGTGTTACAAACGTTATGCTTGTCTGCCACATTGGCGGTATAAAAAAAAGAAAAAAGTATCTAAGTAAAAACTTAATCTGAGTATTTTGTAAAAATACTACCTATTCTATTAGTTTACAAAAGACTGGCAACCCAGCAGATGCAAATGGCGGTGTATTTATTAAATAACTTTTTATTTTGACGAAATAAATCCTAACTTCTATCAAGTCGTGAATAGCGTCAAAAATTATGCAAATTCATTACTTATTTTTTCAGCTAAATGCCAAGTATGGGCAATCAGGGCCTAATTTCGGCATTGCCCTTTAAGACAACTCTAAAAAGACTGTTAGTTGAGAAATGTTATTATAGTTTTACTGATTTTTTTGAAGATAAAACTATTTAAATTATAAAAATTAATTTTATGACTACTGTAAAGGTTTAGTAATGTTAACCCTACAAGGCTCAATTTTTTTTTATTGGCTGATTAAATTATATGTGATGTGGTTAGTGTTTAGAAGTTGGGGAAAAGCACTGAAAATGATGAAAATCAAATATTTTAGTAAAAAATCGAAATTTTATTTCGGTTCCACATGTGGTACACTGAGCCTTAACTCTATTTTTTGGTAATCAATTAGAACATTTTAGAAATAGTTTAGCTTATGAATTAACGCGTATGTGTGCCTGTGAGTGTATATGTTTTATTATATTTAGCTCGCCATAATGATGCCGCCGCCTGATTGAAAGTCACAGCGACATGTAGCAATTGGGGGCCACTGTCATAGTCTGTAAGACTATAGCCAGTGGTCCTCAAGTTGGCGGTCTTCACACTCCGCTTGAAGAACCCAGGGGTGTACGAGGAGGGAAATACGTGCGCTGGTAGGTCGTTCCTGATTCTTATGGTACGACAGAGAAACAATCTTTTGAATCGTTCAGTTCTAGCGAAGACTCTCTCCACTGTGTGAGAGTGGCATCTCTGTCCAGCACGCGTTGTTCGGGATCGGAAAGGACAGGGCGGGATTAGGTTGAAGAGTTCTTCAGAACACTCACCGTGATAGATACAGTAGAATGCAGCCAAAGATGCAATAGTTCTTCGCTGCGCCAATGGCTCCAGACTCTCCGACACCTCCGGGCAGTTGATAATGCGAATAGCACGCCGCTGCATAGAGTCCAGCGCATCAAGCAAGTACCTCGCGGAGTCGTTCCAAAGGTGAGAGCAGAATTCGACGCAAGGACGAATCTGCGTCTTTTACAGCAGTACCTCTGGTGTGGCGTAAAGAACTGCTTCACCTTGTTTAAGACTCCTAGTTTTCTCGAGGCTAGCTCAATACATCGCTCAATATAATTTTTATTATTGAGCTCGCGCCGGACGTCTTTGCCAAGGATGTCCGGATTGTCCCCAAGAGAAATCGTCGCATTCTGAAGAGAGGGTAAGAGTAGGAAAGGGGAATTTTCAGCTGTAAAAGCACACGGCTGTGTTTTACGGGCATTGAACTCAACCAGGTTTCTGGATCCCCATTGGGAAATGCGGTCCAGGTCCCCGTCGGGATCAGTCACAAGTTGCCGTCTCGTCAACCGGCCGAGTAACTTCCGTGTAGAGTGCTATCGTCTACAGAGCAATAAATTCTCTCAAGGGAGAGCATGTCATTGATATGCAGAAGAAAGAGGGTTGGGGACAACACAGATCCATGTGGTACCCCGGCATTCACCTGCATAAAACACGAAGCCTGACCGACACAAAGGACCCGTATCTGTCGTCCGTACAGGAAGCTGGCCATCCAGCTGCACAATCGGGGCGGTAGCCCATATGCCGGAAGCTTGGAAAGAAGCGACGCATGCCATACTCTATCGAAGGCTTTCGCAATATCGAGGCTTATAGCCAACGACTCGCCGTGCCTCTCCATAGCATCACCCCAAACATGCGTCACGTACGCCAGGAGGTCACCGGTAAATTGTTTTGGCCTAAAGCCATATTGCCGATCATTGAGTAGCGAGTGGTCCTCGAGGTAACGCATGAGCTGTTCGTTGATGATCACCTCAAATATTTTACAGGTAAGTGAGGTGACGGCTACGGGGCTATAGTCGCCAGGATCTGACCGATCCCCTTGGTATATCCTCACTACCCGAGGGTATACCAAGATAATCTTGAGTTGAATGGTCATGTAACAATCTACGTGACATTGTCTGAAAAAAAACGAAGAATTCATAACCACATTTGTAGTACATATACATACATGAGAATGAGAGCTAAAGCTCACGGTACCATATGTGGTACAACCATAAAAATACAATTTTACTATACAAATACAAAAAGAATAAAAAAATATTGCTAACCCTGGTTCAATAAAGACTTTTCACGTATCAAAATATTTTTTCCGGTTGAAAATCATTTTATTTATATTTTTTTAAGAATTTTTGAAACCACGCAAACAGCGAATGTGACACTTTACCTCAAACTCTGCACTTTTGCTGACCGCTCGGCAAAAGTAACGACATCTATGCGAGATGTCATGTCTTATATTGTTACTACTC
The DNA here is from genome assembly GCA_933228765.1 of Miltochrista miniata. NCBI lineage: Eukaryota > Metazoa > Arthropoda > Insecta > Lepidoptera > Erebidae > Miltochrista > Miltochrista miniata. The sequence goes on from OW121764.1 coordinate 1,603,746, forward strand.
TTGTAGTGTATCTATAAATAATCAACAGATATCACTACGAGTATTGGTTAAGTCTGTAGGAAGGATAAAAGTGGTTGTGGGTATGTGGCACTGGGTGCTCTGTAGGGTTAAGACTGTGCATGTGGTCTTTTGATTGTTTTATTGGTAAAATAATTATATGCCATCATATTTGTATACCAATTATGTTTTGGTTAAACATGTTGACACATAAAATATTAATTTAAGATCTGCAATTTATAATAAGCATTTAACCGTGTACTTATTGTATTGTACCTTCACATGTTTTGGCAAATAAATATATCTTATCTTATCTTATCTTATCTTATCTTATCTTATCTTATCTTATCTTACTAAAAGCAGAATAGTAGATTGTTAACCGAGGGTGGAAAGAATCAATTCCCGAGGTATTTAGACTATACTCCGAGTCGGAATTGATTCTTTTACCCGAGTTAAACACTCTACTTTTCATTTTTATATACGAGGAAAATAAAACTAATAATAATATCCAAACCTTACCATAAAAGATTATTACCAATTAATTGTTTTGAATTACAGATAAATAACAACTACATTATGTCGACTTTTAAAATTTTAAATATGGAACTCACCGCGTAATTGTTGCAGAGCTTCCGCTCTAACCGGCCCCATACACGTACAATATTATTGACTCAATAATATTGCCACAATATTTATTTCCATCCGAATATAGTCTGTTCAAACCTCAATATTACCCATACACGGTCAATTTATTGCTATATTGATCAATATTATTGTACGTGTATGGGGCCGGTAAGAAATTTTCACTAAGTTCACACTGGCTGTTTGGAAAGTCGCATGGCCGCAGCATCTTTTTTTTTACACAAATCTCTTCACTATCACAGCTGACCTGTCAGCAGTTCTATTTTTAAAGTTCATTCCGGCCCTTAGGTGGGAAGTAATTGGTATGAGTTTTTTCCTCCCTAGGGAGGGAAACAGCATTTTCCACCCAATGGTCAGATCAAGAAACACTGTTTTCCGAGTATGAGAAATGAAAAAAATATTTTTAAAGAACTGCTGACAGGTCAGCCACAGTATAAATATATGTTGTTTAAGGTCAGCTGTGATAGTGAAGAGATTTGTGTAAAAAAAAAATTTAAAAAAATGCTGCGGCCATGCTACTTTCCAAACAGCCAGTGTGAACTTAGCGAAAATTTCCTCCGGCCCCATACACGTACAATAATATTGATCAATATAGCAATAAATTGACCGTGTATGGGTAATATTGAGGTTTGAACAGACTATATTCGGATGGAAATAAATATTGTGGCAATATTATTGAGTCAATAATATTGTACGTGTATGGGGCCGGTAATCTCTGCAACAATTACGTGGTGAGTTCCATATTTAAAATTTAAAAAGTCGACATAATGTAGTTGTTATTTATCTGTAACAGAATTCAAAACAATTGGCAATAATCTTTATGGTAAGGTTTGAATATTATTATTAGTTTTATTTTCCTCGTATTTGAAATGAAAAGTAGAGTGTTTAACTCGGGTAAAAGAATCAATTCCTACTCGGACTATAGGCGCCCTCGCTGCGCTCGGGCGTCTAAATACCTCGGGAATTGATTCTTTCCACCCTCGGTTAACAATCTACTATAGTTGTCGGTTATTGCTACAGAACCTTATGTGCGCAAATCCGACTCGCACTTTCCCAGTCTTTATTCATGACTTAGGAAACAACACATTTTATAATATTTTAGTCAATAAAGTTGGTACTTAAGAAATTAATAAGATTTAAAACCACAGCATTTGTATACATATGTACATGGACATGAAAAACAATCTACACTGCGATACAAACCTTTCTGAATGGCACAAACATTAGTGGAACCTGGAAATCAAATCCAAGATCTCAGCTCCGTAGTACCATACACTTATCAATGCGCCACAGAGCCTGTCGTTTTGTTTGTTGATTATCAAATTGTGCAATGTCCATAAAAATCATACCAACCTCTTATTTAGGCAGTCGTATTGTATAGGCTCAAGTAGGCTGGTAATATTGAAAGTTTACGTCAATGGTTGTTTGTGGAGGCCTATTATCCTTCACAAAAACCTATTGACGTAAGTCTTATGACGTCACGTCCGCAGAGTTGCCCTGATTGGTTACATTGTATTCTTAGTATAGAGTAATAAGTAATCCTTCGTATAAATACGATTCACAGTAAATAAAATAACTATTTAACAAGTGTTTTCCCCATTGGGCTAAAGAAAAGAAAAACAGGATGTATCACCGGTAACATCTCGGCAATTTGTGAGATAGCCGAAAAGGGAGTGTTTGATACATAATATTGTGTTATTTTTATAAGGCAACACTGACGGCTAATGTCAACCGTCATCTGTCAAAACTTCTGTTCTGTTCGAATAAAAATGCAGCTTGTTCAACATTTACAACTCTGGCGTTATTATTTCTAATATTACAAAATTCCTTCGTGTGTTTCTTCCTCAACATGAATTTGGACCTTCGAGCAATGGTCGTCAGTTGGTGAGCTGTATTTTTAAGCCTGCGGCATTGCTGCAGCATATTTTTTCAACGTTGTAACTGAGTGCGCCACGTGCCTTGTCAAGAACAAAGGGCGTCGTCACTTGCTTCATTGAATGCGAGTAACTTTATTCTGCACTGCCATTGGTTATGTCAGAATAAGTTCCAGTGTACAGCGAGATTATTTTTGTACTTGGTGTGAAGATTGAGGGATAAGCGGCTCCTACCAGTGCGGGCATTGTTCGCACTATTTTACCAAGCCAGGAATTTCCTCACCACGCATTTATTGAATGGAATTCAATCTCAATCCACAAACGTTGTTTGTACTAATTTATCATCCCGAAGACTTTGACGCGCAGTTATTACCAGCGCAAGACATTAGCGGTGGGCCGAGGTCTGTCCGTCATTGACTACAGCAAAAAAACCGGTACCTATATCCCTGTGTTTTATGCGTATTGTGTATTTTTATTGTGTTCTGTGCGTTCAAGATAGGTTCGGGACAATTTCCTTTTTTCAGCCATTGGTATCAATTGTTTACAGTAAAAACATAATTTTATCGTGTCATTGACCGTGTTTTCTGTCTTTCTTATCAAGGTTGTTGTAAGGTAATCAATTTTGATTTGCATTGCTTGCATATTCGCCATAAAACAAGCATTGTACATCAAAAAGTTTCCTGTGACAACTTAATAGTAGAATTGTCTGTTATCAATTATAATATGTATAGGTTGCTTGTACATTTAAACTTCGAATTGCATTGACTGCAATTGATTGCATTAAAACCATACTTTACAGGCATTCTACGATGAATTATTGAAACTTATAAAAAGGCAATCTATAAAAATTGGAATTATTTAAAATGTGGTTTTTTCCTTGAAATGCTTTGATACTCTTATTGTTTCTTGTGGATATGAAGTGAAAATTCACAAAAATTGGTAAGAAATTTTTATATAACTTTACCTGAAAAACAGTTTGTTGAAGTCTTTAGTAGTCTTTGTTTAGTAGTCTTTGTGTAGTAGTCTTTGTGTTTGAAGTCTTGTTCCTATTTTCCAGCCACAATGGCGGAAAAAATCAAGAAGCTTATAAATTCACGAGCACAATGTAAATCATACTTGACTCGAACAGTTACACTTATGGAAACTCCTAATTTACAAATAGAAATAGAAAACCTTAAATCAAGGAGGGAAGTTTTAATCACAAATTATAGCAAATATATTCAACTTACAACAGAAATAACAACTTTAGATGAAAAAGATGCGGAGGATGTAGGTGCTTTTGAGCTAAAATACTTTGCAACTTTGGGAAAAATTAACACAATGATTTCCAGGTACACCAATGATGATAAGTCAAAAACATCAGCCCAAACAAAGCTTCCTAAAATTCAAATACCTACTTTTAATGGGTCAAAAACAAGCTCATATTACACTTTTATCGAGCTTTTTCTTTCTGTCATTGACAGAGCATCTGACTTGTCAGATATACAGAAATTATACTACTTAAGGACACATTTGGAAGGTGAGCCATTAGATATTGTTGTTAATTTGCCATTAGTATCTTCAAGCTACAAGGAAGCGTTAGCCTTATTAAAATCAAGATATGACAATAAATTTAAAGTTGTGACTGAATATACAAATGCTTTATTAGAAATTCCCTGTATTACGAAGTGCACAGCCCTTACCCTGCGATCCTTTGTTTCACAGGTTAGGCAACAAGTTTCAGCGCTCAAAAATTTAAATCAACCTATTGAGCAGTGGAGCATTATTCTTATAACAATTCTTATGAAAAAACTTGATCAGTTCACTGTTAAAGAATTCAACATGGAGAGAAATAACAATGAATTGCCAAAAATAGAGGATTTCCTTTGTTTCCTAGAAAAGAAAGCTAAAGCACTGGAATCCTGTGTTGAAAAAACTTCACCTTCAGATGTGTTCCCTCAGAAAAAGGCTGTAATGAATCCTGCCATTGTAAAGGACATGCAGACCTGCTCTCTATGTAAGTCAAATCACAAATTATTTAAATGTGCCAAGTTCAAGCTGTTAGCTATTCATGAAAAAATTAATTATATTACCCACCATAAATTATGCAATTTGTGCTTAAATTCTCACAAGGGTACACCTTGTACATTTAAATTTAAATGTGCTATTTGTAAAGGGTCTCACAACACAATGATTCATGAAAATTTTAAGGCCATTGAGCCAAAGGTTTCTTTGAAGAGCCGGACATTGCCTGGTTCACAAACTGTATTGCTGCCGACTGCCCAAGTGAAACTCATAGATTTTAATGGGAAGCCGGTCATTGTCAAAGCCTTGCTTGACAGTGGTAGTCAAACCTCTTTTGCAACCAATGAACTTATTTCACAGTTAGGTATTAAACCACATCATGATCCTACTACTGTTATTGGTATTTCTAATAGGGAAAGTATCTCTAATATCTCGGCATTGCTGAATATTTATTCTTGCATATTTCCTTATCAATTTAAAGCAAAGTGCCACATTGTGCCACTTATTACAACGGATTTGCCACATTCTCCCATAGATATTTCTAAAATGAATTTGCCATCCAATATCAAACTAGCCGATGAACATTTTAGCCAACCACAAAAGATTAGCCTACTATTAGGTGCTGACATTTTCTTTCAGTTGTTGCTGAATAAACCGCAAGTAGTCCAGGTTCAGGAAGGTGTTCCGGGACCATATATCATAGAGACACTGTTAGGCAATGTCTTAGCAGGAAATGTAACCCAACTCCCTTCTAATAAGGTAATTTCTTTAGCTTGTCAATCTTGTAATATACTGAATGAATCATCTAGCACTTTAGGGGATACAATTCAAAAATTCTGGGAGAATGAGCAGGTGCCGCAAACATTTATAGAATGTTCCTCAGAGGAACAATTAACAGAAAAAATATTTAATGAAACTGTAAAGTTAAATAAAAATAAGTTTGAAGTTCAATTACCGCTTAAAGTTAAATTGAATGAAATAAATTCATTACTGGGTGATTCATTTACTGCTGCATTAAAGCGATTCTTAAATCTTGAAAAGCGTTTACAAAGGGATAGTGCATTGCACAAACAATATACTGCTTTCATAAATGAATATATAAGTATGGGTCATGCTGAGTACATTGATATTGAAAAATATAATCTTGCTATTGATCCGGTTTATTTTATGGCACATCATCCAGTATTGCGCCAGGAGTCAAAAACCACACCTTGCCGTGTTGTTTTTGATGGTTCAATGAAAACTGTCGATAAAAAATTATCATTGAATGATTTTTTATTGAATGGTCCTGTCGTTCAGAATCAATTATTCAATATTCTGTTATTGTTTCGCTTGCAAAGATATGTCTTAATGACTGACATTGCTAAAATGTTTCGTTGCTGTCTTGTTGAAAAGAGTTTTCGTCCATTACAAAATATATTGTGGAGGGAAACTCCTGAAGAGCCAATCAGATGCATTCAACTTAAAACAATTACATATGGGCTAAAGAGCTCATCGTACCTAGCAACAAAATGTTTAATAGAGCTTGCAAATAGGTATGGTGATAAATATGAGCTTGCCAAGTCAGTTTTATTAAAAAATACTTATGTTGATGACGTTTTATGCACAAGTGACAGCATTGAGCAGTTGATAACTTTAAAAAATCAATTGATTGAGCTTTTAGCGATTGGCGGCTTCTCACTGCATAAGTGGGCATCAAACTGCCCTGAAGCTATCAAAGATATTCCATTGGAAAATCAAATTTTTAACGAGAAAGACTTTGACAAAGATAGTATTTACACAAAAACTCTTGGTTTAAAATATGATGTTAAAAATGACAGTTTTAACCTTTCTTGTTCTGAACGATATGACCAGTCAAAACCTTATACAAAGCGTGAAGTTTATAGTTTCATTTCAAAATTTTTTGACCCTTTGGGAATTGCTGGCCCAATTTTTGTGACAGCAAAAATATTAATGAATAAACTATGGCAAACCAACATTGATTGGGATTCGCCATTACCTGATAATTTAGCCCAGGAATGGGAGAATTTTGCAACGTCATTGACCAGCATGGCTCCTATTTCTGCTAAAAGACTCGTTGAGGTCTCAAATACTAAGTCTGTCCAGCTTATTGGATTTTGCGACGGTTCAGAAAAAGCGTATGGTTGTTGTTTGTATTTGCGAACTATTAGCAATGATGATAAAGTTTCAATGAATCTTTTGTGCTCTAAATCAAGAATAGTGGCAAAAGGAAAAATTTTGACCACACCAAGAATTGAGTTAAATAGTGCATTGCTATTAGCAACTTTAATTAATAAAGTCTATGATGTTTTGAAGGACGAATGCAAAATACAAGTGTTTTTATTCAGTGACTCAAAAATTGTACTATCATGGCTTTCATTAGATCCCGCAAAACTTAATACCTACGTGGCCAACCGCATCAAACAAGTTAACCAGTTATTACTGACTGTTCATTGGAATTATATACCCAGTGAGGAAAATCCTGCTGATGTTTTGTCGCGAGGAATTCAGCCCACTGAATTACAAAATCACAAACTGTGGTGGAACGGCCCGGGCTCTCTTCTTGAACCTGATTGGTCTATTGAAGAAATTGTCCTTGACAATAATATAACTCTTCCGGAGCTAAAACGTGAAGTAAAACAAGTTTGTTTAACTTCTACTCAATCCTTTGATTTTATTAATCTTGATAAATATTCTAATCTGAACATGTTAGTCAGAGTGGTAGCTTACACTAGACGTGCCTTGCACAATTTTAAAAATTACAAAAACAGAACCATTGGTTTTCTAAAAACTGATGAGCTTAATAATGCTTTGTTATTAATTATTAAAAAGGAACAAATAAACCATTTCCAGAAGGAAATAGTTTCATTAAAAACCAGTGTTCTAATTAAAAATGGTCCCCTGCGCTCTTTATGTCCATTTTTAGATGATAATGACATCTTAAGAGTGGGTGGACGTCTACAAAACTCAAACCTGTCTTTTGACAAAAAGCATCCCATTATATTGCCAAAAAATTCAAAACTTACCAGTCTCATAATTAAAAATGAACATATTAAGCTTTTGCACGCTGGTAATAAATTAGTTCTTGCTAATCTTACTCAAAAATTTTGGTTGCTAAACGGTGTCAGGGAAGTAAAAAAGGTGCTTCACAGATGTGTCAAGTGTTTTAGATTTAAAGCCAAAACTTGTGAACAACTAATGGGATCTTTACCGTCTCAGCGAGTTACTATGAGTAGACCTTTTCAAGTTGTTGGTATTGATTATGCTGGACCGTTTAATGTTAAACAGGCTAGGATTAGAAATCCTTTAATATCAAAAGGCTATGTCCTTATCTTTGTTTGCTTTGTCACCAAAGCTATTCATATAGAATTAGCATCTGACCTCACAACAAATTGTTTTTTGGCCTGCTTAAAAAGATTTATTTCAAGGAGAAATCTACCAAGTGACATTTATTGCGATAATGCAGCAACCTTTAAGGGAGCGAACCATGAACTTAACTCGTTGTATTTGCTGCAGTCTTCCACAGACCACCAACAGGCAATTTTGAATAACGCAAGCAGTCTAGGAATTAAATTCCACTTCATTCCCAGTTATTCCCCTGTTTTTGAGGGGGTTGTGGGCAAAGACTTCTATATAAAGAGGTAGACCTGCCCTACGCACCAATTTTTGAAGCGTATAAACTGAGCTAGTTAGCGCGGTTGCGCGCAGTTCGCGCTGACACTATGTCTCTGTCGTATCTCCCACGATTTAACAACAAATGTGTATTTTTAACGTGGAAAAGTACATAATTAACGTCTTAAAAGTGCTTAAGATTAGGTAGTTTACAAAGGAGTACTAATTTATTTGGTAAGTACGCACAATTTATGGGTACTTAATTATTTTTCATCAATTTTACGATTATTCTCAATCTTATTAACCCATCAAATTGTATAGGCCTAAAAAATCTGACGCGCCCAATGCTTTTGTTGTACTTCGTATTTTGACAGCATTATACTTGCTGAATATGCCAAGCGAGAGTCAAGGCACGGGGATTCCCCGAATAGTTATAGTTCTTCGCAAGTACGGTTAGCAAGAAAATTTAATTTATATGTTTTACTTTTAAGGTACTTACAACGATTGCGATCGAGTCTGTCATTATAATGCCATCTTGTGTACTAAGATTTTGTAAAAATTACACATCAAAATGCAACAAATCTTGTGGAGTTACCTTTCACAGGTATTTTTTTAATAAAAATTTGTAATTAATTAATGGGATATTTTTATATACACATCTGTGTAATTTTCAGCACACTAGGTAACTCCACTAACTGAATGCATACCAGACTCTAAATGGTACAATCTTATAACTGAATAGGTTAGGTTATGTTTGAATTTTTTTATTCAATAATAATAATCGTTTTCGGTAATATTAATCGTCGGTTTTCCTTCAAAACGCTTAGATATCATGTTTGTTGAACTATGGAATTGTTAGATAAACTATTTTGAAAATAGTTATTCGTTCAGTAAAACAGTTGTGCAAATACTATTAAATAGTACATTTAATTTGATTTATTTGGTGTGCATAATTAGTGTTCAAGTCAGTATTTTTAGTTTAACTTTGAAATATTTTGTTCGGAAAAGGGTTCGAAAAATTAAGATATCGATTAAATATCATTAAATAGGTATGTAATCAGTTTTTTTAAGTTTACATTTAAATAAATACATCATTGGTAAATTTTGCACTTTATTCCTTTATACCTACTTAAAATTTTCTGCAGTCTTCCTTTATACCTAATTAACATTTTTCTGCAGTCAGTACCTGTGACACAGAATCGTAAAACTTCGAGAGTATTCGGTGGTACTCGGCTTGTAATTGGAGTCCATACGCCTTCTCTTTTACTCTTGTTCTATTCGTATATTGCTATTGCAGTTACAATTACGTAAATATAGTTTATTAGTGAGTGTAGTTTTAGCAATGTGTGTGTATGAGGATTGCTTTTATGCTTTCGTTTCTTATAGTAGAGCGTATCTACCTCATTTTATATAGAAATCTTTGGTTGTGGGAGGCTGGGGTAAAAAGTATCAAGTATTTTTTACGCCGTATTGTTGGCAATTTAGTTCTGACCTATGAGGAGTTATTAACTACTCTTGTGCAAATTGAAGGAATTGTTAATTCCAGGCCATTAACGCCCTTATCTAATGATGTCAATGACATGACATATCTTACTCCAGCACATTTTTTGACTGGTGAAACTTTGACTTCCTATCCGGAACCAAATTTAACGGATATACCTACAAATAGGTTGACTTTCTGGCAACATTGTGCGAAATTAAAGCATCAATTTTGGAATTCATGGTCCAAGCAATATTTGAATTTATTGCAAAACCGTCCTAAATGGCGGCAAGAGATTCCGAATGTTAAAAAAGATGCTTTGGTTCTTGTAAAGTGTGCATCTTCACCTTTGTCTTGGCCCATGGGTCGCATTGTTGAAACAATCAATGGTCCGGATGGAAAAGTCAGAGCTTTAGATCTTAAGTTGCCTAATGGCTCTATAATAAGAACTTCTTTAAGAAAAATATGTCCATTACCAATTGATAATTGTTAATATTAAAGTAGTGTAAGTGTGTAAAAGAAACGATTTTAGTGCATTTACTTTATTTTAAGTAAGCAAAATGTTATGCGTACTTAATTTTATTTAAAAGTTAAACCTATGTTTCCATTTCAAGATACAGTCCACCTAACTTAATTTGCTCTCACTAGCTAGAAGCATAGTAAAAAACTTTGTTCTTATTTTTAAGACTTAATATGTAACCTGTGTAACCTTTGTAACATTGTTATTGCTGTTTTACATCACATATTAATGTGTAACCTTTGTAACATTGTTATTGCTGTTTTACATCACATATTAATGTGTAACCTTTGTAATATTGTTATTGCTGTTTATATACATTTTCTGCCAGGTGCGGAGTCATCTTTGTAACATTGTTATTGCTGTTTTTCATACATTTTCTGCCAGGTGCGGAGTTATGTTTGATACATAATATTGTGTTATTTTTATAAGGCAACACTGACGGCTAATGTCAACCGTCATCTGTCAAAACTTCTGTTCTGTTCGAATAAAAATGCAGCTTGTTCAACATTTACAACTCTGGCGTTATTATTTCTAATATTACAAAATTCCTTCGTGTGTTTCTTCCTCAACAGGGAGAGCTATTTAATGGCTCAGAAAATTGCTCAAAGCTTAAGAGCTTACAATCTATTATGTTTTGAAAAAAAATCTCGGTATTTTAAGGTGTCTTACGATTCGTGATGTTTGCAAGTTTAATAGCCAAATCAGAGTATCACAGCTCACTATTGGACACAGGAGTCTTCCAATTTCATTATAGGAGGGTACATACATACGTATAATCACGCCGTTATCTTCAAAGGGGAAGACAAAGGCACAGTATACGTCCAAACTCCACTTTATAGTTCTTTGTCCCACTTAATAGGCATAATGCCTTACTGAAATAGACAGGAGTCGGTTGCGACGGGTCGCTGTTGAAGTTCAACATTAAGCCGCCCATGGAGCCTTCAACTTGGCTTACCGACTTGCATTTTACTGATAAATGGGACCAACGGCTTAGTGTTTACGTGTTAGCCACCCATCCAAGCACTAGTCGTAGCGTAAGTTGCTTACTGTGGTGATTGTTTACGGAACACTACAGTTAACTTTAATCTCAACGAGTTACCTTAAAACGAGTCACACTGTAACTCGTTGAGAAAAATACTTGCAACGAGTACCAGTGTGACTCGTTGTTGAAATTTTATTCTCATCTAGTACCACTAGGTCTGTTTATCTTCGGGGCTACGAGCGGGATGGAAAAGGGCTAGACGGGTATCTTGGTACAGGGCTTTTGTGTTTGCAAAGGGGTTTCCAGGCTTCCCTCTTACGTCAGTCTTGCGTCATACTTTAGCTAGTATTGACTCTGACTTTTGATTTACCACATTGTTCATAAGTCGGGTCCCTAACCGATCGATCGTGGGAGATTGCGGCTATGATATAATTTTTTGTACAAAAGTGATATTTTACGACGGTATTTCGTACAAATTTTGCAAACGATGCAGTACATTTGGAAGGTTTTTTAAATGTGGTAAACGATGACGTATTCTCCTGAATACGACGCAATTTAGTCGATTTAGTTGGTATCTATATTTATCATTTATTACACAATGATCTGAAAAGTATATTTTCGAAAGTAACATGATTTATTAACTTTTTCTAAAACCATTTATATAACAAAACTATACCATGAATTCTTATTTCAGAGACTGGCTAGTTTTTTTTTTTTTTTGACTGCCTCTGTGGCGTAGTCGGTAGTGATGCCGCCTGCGGCGCTGGAGGTCCTGGGTTCGATTCCTGGGTCGGTCCAAATATTTGTGCGATCCACAAATGTTTGTTTCGGAGTTTGGGTGTTTTCTATGTATAATAAAAATGTATGTATTTAGAAATATATAAGTATGTCTATCAGTCGTCTAGATTCCATAGCACAAGCTAATATAAGCTTAATTTGGGCTAGATGATGTTGTGTGTGAATGTTCACAAATATTTACTTACTAGCTGATGCCCGCAGCTTCGCCCGCGAAAAATTCTTCCATTGGGAACTTATTCCTGTGGGCGTCTGTGTGATTCGGTAAGTCGGTAACCCGCGTCTGTGGACGTCTGTGTACCCCGCGTCCCGCGGCGCGAGCGGCGTCGGCTGATGTTCTTAAAATGGCGATTTCTCATAACTTTTCTACGGTAGCCATTTAAAATACTTACCTCACTGGAATCGTTATGAAACAAGCTAATGATAAAATGATAGATAAGACCAGTTCTGCCTTGTAATGTATTACTAATTTCTATTAGAAAAAAGAATTTGTAATTTTTCAACAGTTTTCTCTACAAAAATTGTAAAAAAAAAAAAATTATGTAAAATTCCAAATTTTTTTTTTAGTTTTTTAAATACATCCTATTTCACAATGTTCAACAGACACAATACAACTTGTCATACATTTTTTTTTATTTACAAGCTTTTCAAAATATGACTCATTTCGGCGACCCGACCGCCGACCGCCAAAAAAAGGTTAAGTTCATGCCATGATTCTGAGAAAACTGTGCTTCAAGTGGCTTACATTCTTTTTTTATTCGTAAGTATGGTCCTTAAATTTTTTTACACAGAGTTTTGTTTGACAAACGTGTTTAGTTTATTAGAAATTGAACAATGAACCAAGCACTTAAAAAGAGGCCCAAAAGGGTGGTCGTAACTTTGTTTTTTTTTTTTGAATTTTTTTTGTGTATTTTTTTTCATAAAAATTTACAATCTACAGCTACATGACTTTTCCTAATCGATAAACATAAAAAAAGGTGTGCTGGCATACAAATATATTTCAGAAAGAATTATTTGAAATTTGAAAGTTTTGCAAAAAATGATCGAGAATTTCGACCCAATTTTACACAAAATTATTGAAATAGATTTTACATTCAATGCTTGAAAACAATAAAAGAATACATAAAAATACATAAAATAACGATAGATTGTCATCATTACAGTATTTATTCTTTGTATTTCATCCAAATGTATGGGCTTGGCGCCGCGCCGCCGTGACGCCGACGGCGCGTAAAAATACAATGAATGTTCGTTGAAAATAACTATTTTAGGTACAAAATCTTTATGAAATACACAATCTACGAATAATAACTCTAATCTAGACATAATTTTGTTAAGTTTTGAAAGTAAAAAACACCAAACACAAATGTAATTACATGCAACACAGTACCGGTCGTCGTCACTTAGCCGCGCGGAATGGTGCGCGATGAAGGGCACTTTTTAAACGAGAATCATGAGGTGCAGCTGTGACAGACAGACATAATGTACTACATACTTGTCCCGTTTCTGTCTAAGAACACTCCATAAAAATTTGAGCACGATCGGGATAGTACAGCCTGAGCTAGAAGAGCCCGAACTGTTTGAAGGAAAAGTGTTCAAATATTGAACATCAACAGATGCGGGGTTTTGGAAAATGTCGCTTATTTTGAAACCCACAGTTTTCAATTCGCGTGTCCAATTCACTTGTGTCACACAACTGGATCACCGCGGCTGTTGTCAGTTCTCCAACAGCTGTCGCGTCTCGTATAAAATACTGTGTGTCCAGTGCCAAATGTACTGTCTCTTTTACTTTATACCAATCTAAGCGCACGGCAGTGCGCAGGCCAAGTTCCAGCCACAGGCCGAGCGCATACCGTACTCTATTTACACGCACCGCTTCGACCCACTTTTGACCCCCCTGTAGCTCAGTGCCTATTGCAAGTACAGAAATAAAATTGTACGTACATATTCATATACTAGAACTAAGGCAGTATATCAAATTTCATAGATGTAGCTTCAGTAGATCCTGAAATATGACCCTGTGAATATAGCTAATTTTGGCACTGACTGACTCACTCACTGACCGGTCATCAAAACCTCTAGGCCACTTCCAATTGTCCTAGCGTTATGAAATTTGGCACACAGATCGGATGTTATATGTACATTAACCTTTAACTATGGACGTGAAATTTTTGTTACACAAATGTGGACGTGCGGTCTCATAGACCGCTTCCTTTAAAGGGCTGTAATCTATGTAGTTACTCAAGTATTGGACCAGTTTTTATTTTTAATAATTTTAGGAGTTACTAAGTTTAAATAAAAGTCACAATTTAAAACAGTATGTATTTATTTTGTGCTGAAATCTAACCATGTAACAATTAAAGACTCTATTAAGACTTTTTTATAAGAGATCACTTTATGAAAACATTATCTAAGGAAACTTACATTTTCACTCAGTTTGACTACTTTTATAAAAAAATATAAAGAATAAAGAATGTAAAAAACTTAAAAATCACTTCTTATAACAAAACATAAAAATTCTGACAACCCCTCAACTTGTGCATATTTATTGGCAGTTTTGGCTTGGAGCATTGCATTTCGTCATCGAAAAATGCATTCCAAATACCAACTGATAGGATCTTTCTGTACATCCTGAGTAAGAAGCTGAATAAATGTCATCATCATGATCATCTCAGCCGATTTAACGCCCGCTGCTGAGCATAGGCCTCCCCAAGGATCGCCACAACGTTCGGTCCCGGGCCATTTGCATCCAGCAGGCTCCCACGACCTCAATCAGGTCATCTGTCCACCTTGAGGGTGGTTTCCCGAATAAATGTGTTCAGCCATTATTATACTGTGGAGTGCGTACTCGTCTAGAAGGTAGTTCTGCAGTCCACTTGTAGTAATTTTTACTATAGTAATACTTCTAGGACCGTAACTGTGAAATATACATATTTTGTAATCTGAACCTTCCGTGTCTGAATCACCGTCAACTCTGCTAGTACTACCACTTTTTGTGGGTCACTCGAGTGATGTCCTTTATCGTCATCTTCATAAAATAAACAATCATCTACATCCCTATTGCTGTGGCACTGAACTGACTCTGAAAGTAATCGCTGGAGCTGTTCTTTTCTAAAATAAGTTCATTTAATCGCAATATTTTACTCGCAGTGGGTGGAATTGATGAATTCAAAGTTTGTTTGAATGTAGATTTACTAAGGTGATTGATATCTGACATTTTAAATTAAAAAATGTGGCACATAAGCAAATCATCATAAGCTCAAATTATCACACAATCGTGGACGTGCGGTCTCACGGACCGCTCTCAAAACTTAAAGCGCAATTACCAACGAAATATGCATCCAGGGACGCAACCTTCTCCCTCTACAGTCGTTTTGCCACTAAAACCGAAGCTACCGAGACTGACAGATGTGTGGGGTACGCGGAAAGAGAGGGGCACGTGATTCACAAACTGCTTGCGGCCTGTGAGACCGCACGTCCACAGTTAAAGGTTACCGAAAAATTTAGAAATTTAAGAAATCGGTCAAGTGTGAGTTGGAAAAGGGTTACAAAGTTTGTATGGGACCACAGGATTTCTTGGTCGGATCTTCTTCAAATTTTGCATAAATCATCTCTAACATCATTGATGGAAGATGTGTTTCGTATTTTATTGAAATTCATTCCAGAACATGGCTAAAAGGGGGTAACAATTGTTTTCTTCGGGGGGATTTGATTCGAATTTGTATCAATACTTCTTAGTGATGAGAGGACTCTTTTGATTTATTTTCCTTTTTATTTTCACACATGTCATGTTTAAAAAGTCAATCAGATTTGAGAAAGATGTTGTCAATGTTTTGATTAATGTCAATCAAATACTCTATAAATAGAAATTATGGAAATGTCAAAACTGCACATTGAATATTTTTATTCATATTTGTGAAATATTTGGATCAAATCTGTCCAGTAGTTTAGAGATCAGCAAGCATTCTAAAGGATGACTCATGCTAGACCGTGCCGGGTCCGACTTCCGAGCCGAGTGTCGGCCGTACTACGGTTACCGAGCCGGTTGCGTTCACGACTACTCGGGCGAAGCTCGGCGGCACTGTATCACTGTATACTGTATTCATGCAAGGGGCCGTGGCCAAGCCGAGGCGGGACCGAGTTGTTTCCGATCGTTTTCCGTAGTTCGGTTGTCACTCAGTTGCCGCTCGGTTTAACGCATAGATTTAGCGCGAAAAATTCTAAATCTATGGTTTGACGTGAGTTTGTTCATACAAAATATATATAATACTAGATGACGTGCGCGGCTTCGCCCGCGTGAAATTCGGTACCATTTCCCGCTTCCCGTAGGAACACATTCCCGGGATGAAATGTAGCCTATGTGTTATTCCAGACTATAAGCTATCTCTGAACCAAATTTTAGCCCAATCCGTTCAGCCGTTAGAGCGTGATTGAGTAACAAACATCCAAACATCTAAACATCCAAACATCTTCACAAACTTTCACATTTATAATATTAGTAGGAAGTAGGATATTAGTAGGATAGTAGGAAGTAGGAAGTAGGATTAGTTGATCTTGATGTGGCCGGCACTTGGCTTGGACCCGGCACGGTGTAGCGTGAGTCATCCTTTTTAGGTTTCCGTACCCAAAGGGTAAAGAACGGGACCCTATTCATGAGACTTCGCTGTCCGTCTGTCTGTCTGTCTGTCTGTCTGTCTGTCTGTCCGTCAGGAGGCTGTATCTCATGAACGGTGATAGCTAGAGAGTTGAAATTTTAGCAGACTATGTGTTTTTGTTGCCGCTGTAATAACAAATACTGAAAACAAAAACATAATAATATTTTAGGGGGGCTTCCATGCAACAAACGTGTTTTTTAGCGATTTTGTCTTATATATTCGGTAATAAGGTATCCTTCTCAATTTAAATACGTTAGCTAATTTGAACATTTCATCAAGATTATTCATTCCCTTTACACCATGCAAATCAAAAGAATACTTTAGGAGATATAGCACAATCAAATGTTGCTCAATGAAATTAATTTCGTGTCGCCATAATTGAACATTATACGGGTCACATACTAACTTATTTTTCGACTTTCATCGTAAATGTACTTTTTATTTAAAAAGTGAACAACGCTTTCAGCAGATTACTTTAGGTAGGTGTAGTATTTCAAAGATAGCTATTTCATAGGAAATAGTAAACAAATAGTCCATATTTTAGACTTTTCTCCAGTATAAACAATTTACGTACAAACACACAATTTATGTTGTAGACGTAGATATCGTGTTTATAATGTCATCATTCAAATGTCATCAATATTCTGAAAAAGAAATTAAACATACAGTTCACAAACTCTTTTTGAAATATATACTGTACCTACCGTAGAGGATCTATACAAGGATAGTTATCACTATAGAGCAACGCAAACTGCCTAAAGACGCGCGTTGTATAACACTATAGAGCAACGCGAACTGTCTAAAGACGCGCGTTGTATAACACTATAGAGCAACGTGACCTGTCTAAGGCGCGCGTTGCTCTGTGTTAATAGGTAATGAGGGCAACCAGTAGACGCTTGAAATACTCACAGAATATCGAGCAGTGTATTTTCATAAAAAAATAATAATTAAAACAAGATGGACCTTTACTAGGACATCCTTTCGAGAGCTTACCCGGGGCTCCCAACCGTAGGCTGTTGGCCGTTACGTGGCGTTTTTAGTCGGTAGGAGTCCGGCATATCATCTATTAAGGATTTTCCATCTCGTTAAATAAAAAGAAAAAGGGGAGCTCCCATGTAACAAATAGGTACGACTTTTTGTTGTTTTTTGGTGCGGAACCCTCCGTGCGGGAGTCCGACTCGCACTTGGCCGGTTATATTCTTAACATAAGCTAAATAATAATGTAATGACATTAATATAAATTTATATACAATCACACTAAATAACCTTGGGGGTAAGCAGAAGGCTAATAAACTATGTAAATTGGGGATTAACCTATTGGATTGATTAAACTAAAAAATTTGCATGAATATTATTTAGAAGTATGTAAGCTTTAAACGTGGACTTCATAATTATTATAACGCTTGTGTTGGCTTAATTGAAAATCGAATTTCTTATAAAAATATTTATGAATCAGTGATACAATGAGAATACGATGAGGAGGGGGGAGGAGAGGAAGAGGGGGTATAAAATAATGTCATGTAAACATAATGCACACTTTAAAGCTAATTAGAAGAATTAAAAGAAAAAATAGGTACGGTTTCTTGAAAAAAAGTATTGAAATCCCACCAAAAACATCCCTGTTGAAAAGGAGGCCAAGTTCCTATGGGCTAATTGTTCGCCTAAAAAAGGGTTGAAATCCAGTCCAATGCCAAGTTTAGATGCACTTTAAAATCGGCTTGCGGTTAACAACCGCAATTTATGTAGACGGTCATTTATATCGCTACCGGAGTCTACTAAGGCATTACAACTTTGATTATTCGCAATTATTATTGATTTTAAACGGTTATTCTTATATTTCACTTGAACATTCGAATTAATATTATTGTTTACAATCTGCACTGACACTAGTGACACTGAGTGTTCATCTGACGTAGACATCCAGTTGACGTTTGGATGGGTGTCATGGCCGCATATACACTCGCACTGATTGGTCGACGAAGACGCCATGTCTGTTGTTCCGAACATCGCCGAACGCTGCGATGTCGTTCCTTTCCGTGCAACATGCGCCGGACCGGATGTCTGCTTCGCCGAAGTGTTCCGATCGCCTCTACGAAGTTCCCCGATCAAAGGACATCGCGAACCAATATGGCCGTACTCATTGCACTCAAAACATTTTATGCCATTTGCACACTGCGCCGACATATGATTTCTGTCGCCACAATTATAACATCAGCGTCCATTGTGGGATGCTACTTCTTTCTTTCTTTCAGGCACGACCATACGAGCTTCCTTTGACCTGTCTTCTTTTATTTTCTCGTACAGCGTCAACTTTTCTTTTAGCGCAGGGTAGGTAGTTACACCATACAAAACGCTTTTATACATAGGACGATCTTCGATGCCATCAATTATGTATTGGATCACTACGTAGTCAGGAAACTTCGCCCGTTTTCCTAATTCCTTCATGGATAACACGTACTGATAGTAACTTTCGTCTTTCCGTTTCTTTCTTTTAGAGAGCAACTCGTGCATTTCTTTCATATTAACCGTATCCGGAAATTCTTTAATAAGGGCATTCTTGAGCTCATCGAAACTTTTGAAAACCTTTTCCGATTTTAACCAGAGGCCCGCTGTGCCACTCAGCGACCTGCGCGCGATGATCAGCTTTTGCTGCGCCGTCCAACCAAATATTCCGGCGTTATCTTCGATGTCTTGAACCCATTTGGTTGAGGCATAAGACTTATCATCGCCGTCGAATGGGGTAATAATTATTACCGTCGAGATGGTATAACATGGTGGCCGCCGCCGCCCGTGACGTGGATCCCATACCGTCGTCAAACATTTTGCTGGCTCCGCCTTCTGCCATCGTCGTATTAAGCAGTAGGTAGACAATAGATACGTCTTTTCTATTTTAAGCCAGGCACGTCCACGTCTTCGATGGAATTTTTTCACCACCGCGAGCACAAATCAGATTTAAGTGGGTACTCACGTACTCGAACTCGTTGCGTCGTTTTCAAGTTTTCGCAATCTTCGTCTTTTTAGCACTTACGCACAATCCCGGACAAGCCCCCAAAACTGTGGGATTGTGGTAAATGATTAAACACTTGATCTTGTCTACGTCAGATGAACACTCAGTGTCACTAGTGTCAGTGCAGATTGTAAACAATAATACCTTTCCACTGTTGACATATCGCATTTGATATTTTTTGCAATGTCTCGCATCTGTGTAAGTATCGCCTAGCGATACTTTTGTTTCCGGTTAGTTTCCGGTCTTGTAGCGCAAAAAGTACTATCCCGATCCTGCTCAAATTTTTATGGAGTGTTCTTAGACAGAAACGGGACAAGTATGTAGTACATTGTATGTCTGTCTGTCACAGCTGCACCTCATGATTCTCTATTCCTTGCTATGTCTCGCATCTGTGTAAGTATCTCCTAGAGATACCTTGCCGTCAGACAGTTTGCGGTCTTGTAGCGCAAAAAGTACTATCTCTATCCTGTTCAAATTTTTATGGAGTGTTCTTAGACAGAAACGGGACAAGTATGTAGTACATTGTATGTCTGTCTGTCACAGCTGCACCTCATGATTCTCTATTCCTTGCTATGTCTCGCATCTGTGTAAGTATCTCCTAGCGATACCTTGCCGTCAGACAGTTTGCGGTCTTGTAGCGCAAAAAGTACTATCTCTATCCTGTTCAAATTTTTATGGAGTGTTCTTAGACAGAAACGGGACAAGTATGTAGTACATTGTATGTCTGTCTGTCACAGCTGCACCTCATGATTCTCGTTTAAAAAGTGCCCTCCATCGCGCACCATTCCGCGCGGCTAAGTGACGACGACCGGTACTGTGTTGCGTGTAATTACATTTGTGTTTGGTGTTTTTTACTTTCAAAACTTAACAAAATCATGACTAGGTTAGAGTTTTTATTCATAGATTGTGTATTTCATAAAGATTTTGGTATTTTCAACGAACATTCATTGTATTTTTACGCGCCGTCGGCGTCACGGCGGCGCGGCGCCAAGCCCATACATTTGGATGAAATACAAAGAATAAATACTGTAATGATGACAATCTATCGTTATTTTATGTATTTTTATGTATTCTTTTATTGTTTTCAAGCATTGAATGTAAAATCTATTTCAATAATTTTGTGTAAAATTTGGTCGAAATTCTCGATCATTTTTTGCAAAACTTTCAAATTTCAAATAATTCATTTCTGAAATATATTTGTATGCCAGCACACCTTTTTTTTATGTTAATCGATTAGGAAAAGTCATGTAGCTGAAGATTGTAAATTTTTATGAAAAAAAATACACAAAAAAAAATCAAAAAAAAAAAACAAAGTTACGACCACCCTTTTGGGCCTCTTTTTAAGTGCTCGGTTCATTGTTCAATTTCTAATAAACTAAACACGTTTGTCAAACAAAACTCTGTGTAAAAAAAATTTAAGGACCATACTTACGAATAAAAAAAGAATGTAAGCCACTTGAAGCACAGTTTTCTCAGAATCATGGCATGAACTTAACCTTTTTTTGGCGGTCGGCGGTCGGGTCGCCGAAATGAGTCGTATTTTGAAAAGCTTGTAAATAAAAAAAAATGTACTACGAGTTGTATTGTGTCTGTTGAACATTGTGAAATACGATGTATTTAAAATACTAAAAAAAAAAAAATTTGGAATTGTACATTATTTTATTTTTTTTTACAATTTTTGTAGAGAAAACTGGTGAAAAATTACAAATTCTTTTTTCTAATAGAAATTAGTAATACATTACAAGGCAGAACTGGTCTTATCTATCATTTTATCATTAGCTTGTTTCATAACGATTCCAGTGAGGTAAGTATTTTATATGGCTGCCATAGAAAAGTTATGAGAAATCGCCATTTTTAGAACATCAGTCGACGCCGCGCTCCCCCCCCCGCAGTAGGTTACACAGATGCGAGCTACCGCGCGCTGACGCCCTACACAGATGAGGGGTTAATTCGAATGTTCAAGTGAAATATAAGAATAACCGTTTAAAATCAATAATAATTGCGAATAATCAAAGTTGTAATGCCTTAGTAGACTCCGGTAGCGATATAAATTTAATCTCGGCGGAACTTAGTGCCAAATTGTTTGAGGTGCAGTTCGATGTTGGCGGCGTAACATTGACTGGTCTTGGAGGTTCCCGTGTAAAATCTTTAGGAAAACTGTAGACGGACAGTGTTACACCGATATAGCATTTCACATAGTTCCTAAAGATTGTATGCCTTACGATGTATTATTAGGTTATGAATTTTTTAAAGATGTTAAAGTGTTAATGAGTGAAGGCTGTGTGACCATATTCCCACGTGAGAGCGATTGGTTAAATAATGTAAATTGCATTACAGATGAAGTAGAATCATTACTGGAACATGTCCGGAACCCTCCAGTAAAGTTATAGGCTTATCCGCGCATTAAAAATTATCATCCAAACCAGGTAAATGATGCTCCTCATGACCTAGTAGCTGTGTCAAAAGATGTCACACCTGTGACACGGCCCCCTCGAGAATTGTCACATGTGGGGCAAGGTATTCTAAAGGGACAAGTTGATGAGTGTCTGAAGGACGACATTAATAGGGTAAGTTATACAAAATATTCTAGTCCACTTGTATCGGTGAAGAAAAAGGATGGTACAACCAGAGTGTGCGTTGACTATCAACAGCTCAATGCTAAGATGGTGAAGGATGAATTTTCATTACCAATCATTAATGGATTTTCCCAGGCTACTGTGCTTAGTGTGCCTAACCCCAATAGTAGGTTTCTCCATTTGAAAAGAAAAAGGAAAAACAGCAGAGATAAGAGTGAATGTGTGATGTATGGTAGGTATGGAAGTAGATATTTAGATTTAAGATTTTGTGTTGCATAATTGTATTTATCAAGTTGAACTTACTTAAGATTGTATTAGAGTTAAGTTGATGTAATTTTGTTAGAATGTGAGGATGAGAGAGGATTTGGGTGTAAGGTGAGTGATGTCTGGGGACAGACATGATGCAGGATGACCGAATGTGGGAAACGGAATGTGATTTGAGTGAACGGGACGACTGAATGAGAGAGAGTGAACGGTTAATATTAGATGTAAGAACGGGGAGTTGGAAATTGGGAATTGTTGAAGACGGTTGTACGAAGTGTTTTTTAAAGTAATCATTTACCACAATCCCACATATATATATATATATATATTGATATTGATATTTTCAATAGGATATACTATAACAATTTACTAATCATTTCGGCTAAGTAGGTATATAGTCCTTAGGTGAGACCGCAGACCTACGTCTGTTGGGGGTCCTGGGGTCATCCTTCTGAAGGCTTACCCGGGGATACCAACGGTAGGCATTAGGTAGGAGACTTATGGTTTTTAGTCGGTAGGAGTTCGCCATAGCATCCATGTAGGATTTACCTCACTTTTAAAAAAAAGTACATAAGCGACCGAGCTTTCGCGGCGGCCCAGAAAGTGCCGGACGGACGGAGCCTCCTTATTGGAGGCTTCCTGAGGGCGCAGGTGCATCTCCTGCAGCCCCGCGAAGACAGGTGCTATAGGTGCCTGGTCGTGGGGCATGTAGGAGTGCAGTGTACGGCGGAAGTCACCGTGGGCGACCGGTGCTTCCGCTGTAGTCAGCCCCGCCACACGGCCCTTGCCTGTGACGCTCCGCCACGCTGTTTTAAATGCGTGGCGGAGGGCAAGGAGGCAAACCACCGGGCGGGCAGTAAGACCTGCGCTGCCTCAAGGCCGAAGCCCCGTCCGTCCGCACGGAGGGGTGAGGGTGTGGGTGCACGTTCGCAGCAGGGGATCCGCATCCTGCAGGTGAATCTGAACCACTGCACTGGTGCTCAGGACCTTCTGTACCAGAGCATCAGGCAGTGGTCCATATTTATTTATTTAATATTGTAGTTGTCGCCGAGCCGTACTGGGTTCACCCGGGAAGCCCGGTGGATCTGGACGGCCTGGCGACCATCTTTGGGGGGACCGGCGCGGACGACTCGCGCCTAGCGCTTATTGCTAGGGGCCCTAGGGGGGGTTGCGTCGCGGCGGAATATGAGGGTGTGGCTGTCGTGGCCGTTTACATCTCGACCAGCATCAGTTTGAGCTATGGCTCCCTGAGCTGGACGTCGTTCTCGCTGCATGCCGGCCTCGCCCTGTCCTGGTCCTGGGAGACTTCAATGCCTGGTCGCAGGCTTGGGGCTCCCAGGAAACCAGAGGCAGGGGAAGGATACTGAAGGAATGGGTCACTACACGTGGCCTAGTCATCCTGAACCGGGGGAATGTCGCAACCTGGACGCGGCGGGGGCTCAGCTCGGTCATAGACGTTTCGTTTGCGACCCCTGAGCTCGCCCGCCGTGTCCAGGGATGGCGCGTGGTGGAGGAGGAGGAGACGTCGTCAGATCACCGATATATTCGGTTCGACGTCTCCCCTCCACCTAACCTGCCGCCAACAATCGCGAATCCCCCGGAACCGCGTTGGGCACTCCATCGCCTGGATCGGGAGGCTCTCCTGGAGGCGGCCATCGTGCATGCCTGGATTCCGACAGCGGACGGGCTTGCCGATGTTGATGCCGAAGTGGAGTGGTTCGGGAGAGCCATGTCGCACATCTGCGATGCGGCGATGCCCAGGGCTAGGCCCAGACCAGCGAGGAAGCAGGTGTACTGGTGGACGCCGGAAATCGCGCAGTGGCGCGCGAAGTGCGTTACCGCGCGCCGCTGGTACACCAGATTCCGCCGGAGGCGTCGCCGCCCAGACGATGTGGCAGCCCGAGAGACGGAGCTTTGCGATGGGTACAAGAAGGCCAAGAGGGCCCTCCAGACGGCCATCAAGCGGTCCAAAAAGTTGGGCCGCGATGAGCTGATGGAGACTCTGGAGCGGAACCCGTGGGGGCGCCCGTACCTTATGGTAAGGGGCAAATTACGCCCTAAGGCGCCCCCACTGACTCAGAGTCTCCAGCCGGAGCGGCTGGTGGAGGTCCTGGACTCCTTGTTCTCGTCGAGAGCGGAGGAACACATTTCTCTGCGCATGGCTGTGTCTCAGGCGCCCAACGCGGAAGGCAGCGAGAACAACGTGCCCGTAGTCACCGAGGGTGAGTTAGGAGCGGCTGTTCTGCGGCTTAAATCCCGCAAAAACACCGCCCCTGGACCCGTCGGCATTCCAGGCCGAGCGTGGGTCCTGGCTCTCGAGGAGCTTGGGCCTCGACTAATTGGGCTCTTCAGCGCATGCCTCGAGAAAGGCCAGTTTCCCAAGGTCTGGAAGACCGGGAAACTGGTCTTAATTCGAAAGGCGGGGCGGCCGGCAAATTCCCCATCAGGGTACCGGCCGATCGTGTTGCTCGACGAGGTGTGCAAGCTCTTTGAGCGTGTTATTGCACAACGCCTCGTCGGGCATCTCACACGCGTGGGGCCTGATCTGGCGGATAGCCAGTTTGGCTTCCGTCAGGGACGCTCCACCGTGGACGCGATCATGCGCATTAGAGGCCTGACGGAGGAAGCAGTCTCACAGGGTGAGGTGGTGGTGGCGGTGTCTCTCGACATCGCCAACGCATTCAATACCTTGCCCTGGAGCTGCGTCAGGGAGGCGCTTATCTATCATGGAGTGCCTCCCTACCTCCGTCGAATTGTCGGGGCTTATCTCTCCGAGAGAGCCATAACTTACCCGAGCTGGCTAGGGCCGGGTCGGCGAGATGTGTCGTGCGGTGTTCCACGGGGATCGGTTTTAGGGCCGCTCCTGTGGAACATCGGTTACAACTGGGTGCTGCGTGGTCCGTTGCTCAGAGGGGTCGGCGTAACGTGTTACGCCGACGACACCCTCGTTACGGCGTGGGGAACAACGCACCGGGCCGCAGCACTTAAGGCCACGGCAGGGGTTGCTCAGGTCGTGGGTCGGATTCGGCGGCTGGGTCTCGAGGTCACCCTTTACAAATCCGAGGCTCTGTGCTTCCACGGATCTCGGATGGGGCCACCTGCGGGATCCAGCCTACAGGTAGGGGGCGTCAGCATCGGCATCGAGCCCTCGATGAAGTATCTGGGGCTCGTACTCGATGGCCGGTGGAACTTCGGACATCACTTCCGAAGTTTGGTCCTAAAACTGAGAGGAGCATCGGCCGCACTCGCGCGACTGATGCCCAACATCAGGGGACCCAACGCTCCCTACAGGAGACTGTACCTGGGGATCGTGCGAAGCATGGCCTTGTACGGGGCTCCCGTATGGGCGGAGACCCTGACGGCCAGCAATGAGGCTAGACTGCTGAGCCCGCAGAGAGTGATGGCCGTCAGGGTGATAAGAGGATACCGCACGATCTCCGGTGAGGCGGCATGTCTCCTAGCCGGGACCCCTCCATGGGACCTGGAAGCGAGAGCCCTTGCGTCACTGTTCAGATGGCGCAAGGAGGTGCTGGAGCGGGGCCAAAGGCCTGCGTCTCGAGAAATCGAGGCCCAGCGGACCCTGCTCCACCAGGAAACCATGGAGACATGGAAGGTGCGACTTGAGCAACCAAAGGGGGGATTCGCCACAATCGCGGCCGTCAGACCGGTCATGGACGAGTGGCTGGAGAGAAGACACGGTGCTCTCTCCTACCGGTTGACACAGATACTTGCCGGGCATGGTAGCTTCGGTAGGTATCTGTGGCGAAAACACCGGGAAACCACGGCTGAGTGTCAGCACTGCGAGGACCGCAGCGATGACACGGCGCTCCACACTCTGGTGGAGTGCACGGCGTGGGCACAACAGCGCCAGGTCCTCGTAGTGGGTCTGGGCGTGGACACTCTCTCGCTCGAAGCCATGGTGCGAGCCATGCTCTCCAGCGGGAGTAAGTGGGACTGCGCCGCCTCTTTCTGCGAGCAGGTCATGCTCGCGAAGGAGGCGGCGGGCCGGGTGCGGGAGAGAACTCTCCCACCCGAGTTCCGCAGTCGGCGCCCTGGGCGCCGCCGACGCACTTCGCCGAGGACTATCGGCCTCCATGACCGGGGGTCTGAGGACGGTGAGAGGGCCGCTCACCGTCCTTACAGAAGCAGGCCTATGACGGCAGCGTGACGTGAGCAACTCACGCACGCCCCCCCCTTAGAAGCGGGGTCACACCCGAAACCCCCCATAGACACGGGATTGCACCCGAACCACCCCCTGGGCGAGGCCGCATTGGCGGCCGTAGGTCTGTTGGGAGTCACGGGACATCCTTCCTGAGGGCTTACCCGGGGCTCTCAACCATAGGCTGTTAGGCGTGGCGTGAGGTTTTTTAGTCGGTAAGAGTCCGGCATGACATCCTATGAGGATTTTCCCTCACGTTAAACAAAAAAAAAAAGCAACCGAGCTTCTTGTCATGTTGTATACGTCAACGCAGTAGGGCAGATCATGCGTAAGTTGCACCGTTCACTTAATTATAAATCAGAGAATAGTTCTGTCAATCGTGGCCCAAGGTATTTAATAGCACAGTCTGTTATATAATACAGATATTTATCTATAAATGCCAAACTTGTTAAAAGAGTGAACATAAATAATGCTATTTTTTTTGTGAATACGAACAATTTAAGTAAAAAGAGGAGCAAAAAGCCCAATAAAATCCAACAGACATGAGTACCAGTAAATGTTTTCATATTATAAAAAAAACATGGTGAAAGCACCAGCTGTACATTTCCCCGAATAATTGAAAAGGAAATGGCTGTCCTCAAGTGAAGTGGCCCAAGGATAGCTACAACAGAAACCCATTTACGCATAACAATGTTGCGCCACACTTTGAACACGTCTTCTCAAATATTTTTTAAGAACTCTCCACTGGAATATTTTTTTTGTGATATTAAACTATTAAAGCGCTTCCGGTGTCGTGGACTCGGTGTTCTGTTAACGATCACTGTTAACTTTGGCGGTCGTTGGATGGGTGACCACCATGTGACTTTGTGTTATTTATTTGCGAACCTCTCAGTGCTTTGGAAGGCACATTATTTGGTCCCGGTTGTCAGCAACCGCAAAATGACAGTCGATAATTTGAAAACCTTATAGGCGTCTTAAAAAAAATCCTGCGCCTGTCTATTTTAATACGGCAATTGGCTCACCAAATATTAGGTATGTCAAACCAAAAAAATATGTCTGCCTATTATACAGGGTGGAATTTAAAGACGGTAGTTGGAGGTGAAGTACCCTTAATATTGATAATGGCAAGTTTTGCTGAAAGGAAACATGGGAGCCTGTCGTTTGACCGAAAAGATTTTGCTAGAATTTCAGTACCCAAACAAATTTTGGCAACCTTTATAATACCAATGCAATTTATAAAATAATTTTAGTACGAACTATACAATAAGTTTAATTAGTATTCTGTGTGTAACTTTATCTAAATTACAATAATGTAGGTAGTTGCTTTTGTAAA
Organism: Miltochrista miniata; assembly: GCA_933228765.1. Lineage (NCBI taxonomy): Eukaryota > Metazoa > Arthropoda > Insecta > Lepidoptera > Erebidae > Miltochrista > Miltochrista miniata. The sequence goes on from OW121764.1 coordinate 1,631,646, forward strand.
AAGTCTAAAATAATAAAAACATAAGACTCAGGAAACATTCCTTTATTTTCAAAAGTAAGTAATACTGCATTTAAAGATTTTTGTAAAATCACCTGCTTGAGCCGGGAATCGAACCTGGGAGATGTGAAAAACAAAGCATCCTGTATTTTATTATACCAACCGAAAGAGTCTTTAATAAGTAGGTAACTATTTCTTTTAAACAACATAGTATCTTAATTTAAAGGTAGACCAAGTAAAATTTGTTTTTATTGTAATGCTTCCTCACTATCTTAAGAAAAAAAACAGTCGAATTGAGCACCTCCTCCTTTTTTTTAAAGTTGGTTAAAAAATGTCTAGTTTCTGTGAATGGGAATATTCGTTTTGGTCACTTAACCAACCAACTTAAAAAAAGTAGGAGGTTCTCAATTAGACTGATTTTTTTTTCTTTAGACAGTGAGTAAGCTCTACAATAAAAACATATTTTACTTGATTGATGACTCTTAATTTAAGATAATAATAATATGTTGTTTTTAAAAGAAATTGATCCTTATTAAAGACTATTTCGGTTGATATCATAAAATACAGGCTGTTTATTTTTTTCACATCTCCCTCGTTCGATTCCCGGCTAAAGCAGGTGATTATTCAAAAATCTAAATGCAGTTTTACTTACTTTTGAAAATAATGGAATGTTTCCTTTCAGCAAAACTTGCCATTATCAATATTAAGGGTACTTTACCTCCAACTACCGTCTTTAAATCCCATCCTGTCTATAACTAGAGCTATTCTTTCGGGAATGAACGCGTGACTATAAATACGCGTACCGGGCACAGAAAACGCGAATAGCTTGCTTTGTTAAAATCACGCTCGGACTGCAGAGAACGCTCGGACTGCAGAGAATATTGTGTAAGTAACAACTGTCCTGGCTGTTGGCTATTGGTTTTGAAAGACAGAAGGTAATGAAAAGTTTTCCTTATCCCAGTCCCTCTCCTATCACAGCCTTTTCCTATCCTGAAATCCCTTTCTGATTTCATCATCCCGATCCCATCCTCTCTCCGCCAAGCCAAGGTTGCCGTGCCTATGTGCTGCGTGACTAGGGGCGAGCCTAGTATTAGCGTGCTTATTACCCTGGGACCGGGCGAACCCAGAATAAGGTTAGCCTTACTTGAACAAGCGGGGCTCTGTTCAGGTGGACATGTTTTTCCCTTGCTACTCGTGGGAACGCAATGGAATTAATAAATTTAAATACCCAGAATGACGGCGATGTGGTTCGCAACCCGTCACGTCACGTCTCCCATCGGGGCGAAAAGTGGGCTGTGGATAGCCGCTTTGCTACGTTGAATGTAAGAGGAGGTATGAATGATAAAATTGAGGAGGTATGCAAGATTATGCGAGAGAGGCGATTGGATATTTTGTGTGTGAATGAGACAAAGCGGAAGGGATGCGACACCACGACATGGAGCCTATACGGCCTACTGGTCAGGCGTAGCCACAACCAGCGCGGCGTGCCAGGGTGTCGGTGTAGTACTTTCCGCGAGAATGAATGAATGTGTGACAGATTATGAATGTGTGAGCCCAAGACTCGTTTGGTTGAGGCTAAAGGTTGGACTCACCCGCATCTTTGTGTTAGGAGTGTATGCTCCTCAGGATGCGCGGTGGCGCCGGTCCGCAAAAGACCAGAGTGAGAGGCAGGCATTCTGGGAGAGTGTGAATGATATTCTGGGTAAATGCAAACGAAACGAAAGGATTGTAATGTTAGGTGATTTTAATGGATGGGTTGGAGTGAAGCGTGATGGATATGAAAGTGTATTGGGAAAGTTTGGAGATGAGCGAGTGAATGAAAATGGCGAAAGTCTGCTAGAAGTATGTTTGGATAGGAATCTTGTGGTAACCAACACCATATTTAACCACAAAGATATCCACTTGTATACAAGGAAACAAGAAAGCCAGAGAAGCATGATTGATTTTGTGATAGTAGACGCAAGAATGAGAAAGAATGTGCTGGACACCCGGGCATACCGCGGTGCCGGGATTGACACAGATCACTTCTTGGTAATTAGCCGAGTAAGAGGTCTGTTTCAGCGGTGGCGGCATCGTGCGCATAAGCCCATTAGTGTACTGGAGCGCATTAAAGTCGAAAATTTGAAAGATATAAGCGTGAGAGAGGAATTTGTGAGTAAATTGAGCGAGAAATTCGAAAATTCAGAGGAAATATGTGAGATGGAAGAATTATGGAAGATGATTAAGGAAGGTCTCGTAAAAGTTGCAGTGGAAGTATGTGGGATAAGCAAAAGGCGACATGGATGTCAGGTAAAGAGTATGTCTGCAGAAGTTTTAAAAGTTTTGTCTGATAAGAAGCAAGCATGGTTGAACTGGCTGGCTACAATGGCCAATCAAAGAATGCAGAAGGCAACGGATGAAGATGTAAAAATGGCAAAGGATGAGTATAAAAGGTATAAGCGTGATGCGAAAGAAGTGATGAAAAGTAAGAGAGAGAATGATGAGGATGACTTTCATAACAGGTTATCTGATGACTTCCAACAGAATATAAAATTCTTTTGGAAGTCTATAAGAACAATGAGGACTGAACAGACTACCTCACAATTTAATCAAATCAGAAACCATGATGGCAGTTTTGTGATAGGAGAGGAATGTGTGTTAAAAAGGTGGAAGGAATATTTTGAAAGTTTATTTGAAAAAGAGGATATGCAAAGGGAGACTCATGTCTCGGAAATGAATGAACTTGATAATGAAAGCCACTTAAGTATGGAAGAAATTGTGGAAGCGTTGAATAGTATGAAATTAGGAAAGGCTGCTGGGATTGATAGAATTTCTGTCGAGATGCTGAAAGCGGGTCGTGGCGTGGTAGCTTGCCAGCTGTACCGCCTTTTTAATCTTTGCTGGCGAAATGGCAGAGTACCAGAAGAATGGTGCAAATCGGTCATAGTGCCGCTGTACAAAGGTAAAGGGTCACAGCAAGAGTGCAAAAACTACCGCGGCATAAGCTTGCTCAGTGTCGTAGGCAAATTGTATGCGAAAGTTTTGATTAAAAGAGTGATGAATGAAACTAAAGGAAAAATGTGGGATGTACAAGCAGGATTTATGAAAGGAAGGGGATGCACGGATCAGGTCTTTTCACTAAGATGCCTAGCTGAAAAGTTTTTGGCAAAACGCCAAAAAGTCTATTGCATCTTCGTGGACTTAGAAAAGGCCTATGACAGAGTGGTGAGGAATGAACTGTGGTCAACACTGTTCATGTATGGAGTGAACAGCAACTTGATACGAGCATTGAAATCTCTTTATGAGGGCTCCAGTGCTTGTGTCAGGATCAATGGAGCTTGCACAGACTTTTTTCCCATCGAAAAAGGTGTGAGGCAAGGCTGTGTAGCGTCACCATGGCTGTTCAACCTTTATATAGACAGTTGTTTGAAAGATCTACAAGAGTGTGCGTATGGACTAAAAATGAATGAGCTAACCGTCAAATGCCTCCTTTATGCTGATGATCAGGTAATACTGGCATCATCGGCGGAGGAGTTGCAGTTGATGGTTAATGTAATGAACGATGCGCTTAAAAGTAGAGGAATGAATGTTAATGTAAGCAAGACAAAAGTAATGGTTTTTGAAAGAGAGAAATGTATGACTGATTGCTCGATATTGATCGAAGGAAAGAGCGTGGAACAGGTGAAAGAGTTTGTTTATTTGGGTTCAAAATTTGCAAGAGATGGAAAGTGTGACAATGATATTGAAAGAAGAGTGTTGGCAGGAAATCAAGTGAATGGAGCCATTCACACCTTTATGAACAGTCAGAACGTGTCTAAAAAGGCAAGGATGGCTGTACATAGAGGAGTGCTTGTCCCTACACTTATGCATGGTAGTGAAAGTTGGGTGTGGCAGGAGAAGCATGAAAGTAAAATTAATGCAGTGGAAATGAGAAGTTTGCGAAGTATAGCTGGAGTGACATTGATGGATAAAGTAAATAATAGTGTGATAAGGGAACATTGCGGCATGACAGAAGATGTAGTGACTAAGATAGAAAAAGGGATGCTCAGATGGTTTGGACATGTGGAGAGAATGGATGGAAATAGGCTGACGAAACAGATTTATGAGGCGAGAGTGAATGGGCAAACTGGTAGGGGTCGACCTCGGCATACTCAAGTCGATAAAATCGACAATCTTCTGAGAAAAGGCCAGGTCAAGAGTACCCTTAACCGAAGAGCATGTATGAAGACACTTATGAAAGTTGAAGAAGCGAAAGTTGTTTGCCAGGATCGTAACAAGTGGAAAGCCATAGTCTCTGCCTACCCCGTTGGGAAACAGGCGTGATGTTATGTATGTATGTATGTTAAAATCACAATTTTCAATCATTTGAATATCCCTTCTTCATTTCAAGAATTTTGATGTAGACAAAATTTATACGATTTATAATAAACAACAATTTGCAATTAACATTATTTTAGGTCAATTTAATTAGTATTCTGTGTGTAACTTTATCTAAATTACAATTAGGTAGGTAGTTGCTTTGGTAAAAAGCCTAAAATAATAATATTAGTGAGATTTATTCAAATTAAAGAGCCAAATTTTCCAGACTCAACTCTTATCATTTAAAACGGGCTGCTATTTTCATAGCCTCAACTAATAACAGTAAAAGTAATATCTGTGAAACACTAGCGGACTCAGCTACTTAAAATATCTGCGTAGTACAAAAATATATAATTTTGTGGTATCTGTGGCAGCCTCCAAGACCAGCCCAGATTCGCTGATGTCAGGCTTATAATCCTTTTTACTTTTGCACTAAATGGCCCCCGCGACTTCGCTCAAACTGGACCCGGCTGGAATTCTGTTACCTTTTCCGCTTCCCGTGGAAATTGTATTCCTAGCTTAGCTAATAAAAGCAGGTACAATATTGAAACACACACACTTGTACTTGCATTTCACAATTTAATTTAGTTTAACTCGTCTCCGGCATTCTCAAAGGTTTCTTACACTATTACTTTGTTAGGAGTAAGTGTGTGTTTCAATAATGTATTACAACAAGTTCCATCAAGTGTCGACAATCGAGAGTATAAATGATAAAAAGCAGGTACAATTCCAGACTATAATTTGTCCTTGTGCCAAATTACAGACACATCCGTTCAGCCGTTTGAGTTTGAAAGAGTAAGTAACATCCTCACATCCATACATTCACACATACTCACAAACTTTCGCATTTATAAAATTAGTAAGATTTCAACTGAATATAAATTTTCTCTTTTAATATCTTATTACTTCCAAATTGAAACGTAAACATCGCGGTAATTGTAACAAATATGCGCCTCAAGAAACAACAAGAAGACCACAGCGCTTGTGAGAGAGCTTCGTAAGGACAAACTTATAATTTAATCGATCGATTGAATGTAAAATTCGAATAACCAAATTTTCAACTTTTTTCATTTCCAGCTAAGTTTAAATTAGTTGTTCGATGTCGTGAGGCGCGCTTGTGGAGAAACTTACATGGCATACTTTTGAACAACTTGGCGGGTTTTAAGTTTACATTTTATAAAAATGCAAATACTGTTCGATAAATGCATTAACCCACATATTATTATTTAGACGGTGACGCTTAACCCAGCGTAGTGTAGAAAATGTTTTATTTTTATTCCACGTGATGAAGCCGGCGCTCTACACCTCAATAGTGCTAGGAGAGGTCTATGAACATAAAAATAAAAATAAAATAAAACGTAATAAAAAGTCTACTTATTAATAACTAGCTGTTGCCCGCAACTTCGTAAGCGTGAAAATTATGTTATAATGACAATTTGATTGCTCTCTGCTTAGCTCCTCAGAATATGTAGAGTGAAAATATAATAGCCTATTTGAAAACCCACCTCTAGTAAATATTTTTGCAAAATTTGAATCAAATCTATTGAGTACTTTTCGACAAAGCAAAGCAAACAAAAACAGACAAACAGACAAACAGCCAAACCGACAAACAGACAAAAAAATTCTAACTATATTTTCGGCTTCGGTATCTTAGGTTGAACACCCAGCGAGTATTTTTTTATATATTTTTTTATTACATATTTCCAATGTACAGTTTCCACTTTTCTATCATTTTATTATATGTATAGATGGGCCGAAATTCCAATAAAATCAAATAAATATAAAAAAGGTTCGTTATATTATTATTTTGATTGCTTCTAGTAGTGACATTTCCCTTTCGACGCATATTACTTCCCTACTATCTCTATAGGTACTGTATTTTCCACTTTGATTGTTGCGAGTGCGAGTACACCACACCAATTAGTGATTGGTCTCAATGATTAGTACAAGTGTATATTGAGAGTACCTGGTGTCCAATCGTGTTTAGATAATGCGGTAAAGATTTAGTTGCTGCGTGACAGTAAGTATGGACGTATAAACTCAAAAACAACCTTGCTATTACAAAAAAAATTTGTTTTGAATATGCTTGCAGAAATGTGTAGCATTTATCTTCAGTCCATTTCCAGATATTTTTAACAAGTTTTATAAATATGAGTTATAGGTTTATTTCTTAGGTATTAATAATATGATGAAACAAGCATGTTCTAATTTGTTTAGCTGCAGGCACGCTGCGAGTGAAGGGGGTGGAGAAACGCGCGGGACGTGGCTACTCGCAAAATAAAAAGAACACTATTCTATTCGCGTCACTTCGCTGATTACTAATCACTCGCACTTATCACTGGCGATCCACATGACTGTGTCCACATAGTCTTAATCACTAGCACCTGCCATTCGCAGTCATCAAAGTGGAAATTAGCCTTCAAGCTTCAAAACGATTCTTATGAAATTTGGAAATTTGGGCTACATTTTGTTTTAAAACAAGTTTTCCGTGGAAAACGGGTAAGTACAGGAAAACCTCACCATCACCACGCATTCGGCGTCCCGGGCAGTTATTAGGTTGTACATAATAAATATTCGCAAGCGGTTTAATTTAAAAAAAAAATGTCCATACGTACATAAGTATATTGGCATTTCCACTATAACTCACTCGATAATGGGGCGTGTGTACCTACCCATTAAGTGAGACTGATGCCAACTTGAAATTGAAATTGCGCAGTAATAAAATGCAAACTGTTCAACACTGCTACAGTTAGTTGATAATTCTTTTCTATCTAAAATTTCATGAAATTATATTTATTCTCAACTTTTTTCTTTTTAAATTAAGTTTGCCATATTGACGTAACCTGCCTGCTGGAAAGCCGTGGCGCATCTAGCGATTGGGGGACACTTTCACAGTCCGTAAGATTTCTGACAGTGGCCCTCAAGTTGGCGACTCTGTGATGTGCTTCACGCTCCGTTTGAAGAATCCGGGATTGTAAGATGACAATTTGCTACAATCCTGACATACAACGTCTATTTTCATAAGTATTTTCATATATCCTTGGTTTAGGGTACTCTTGACTAGGCATTTTCTCAAAATGTTTTCTATTTGATCGATATGAGTACGCCGCATTATTATCTATATTAGGATCAATAATGTATAAATCTATGTTATTGGTTATATATTAAAATACCAGAAATCAAAATGCCTTTACTTAAAATGCATTAGACCAAAATACCCGAATTCGAAATACCTTAACATTCAAAATACCTTATTTCAGTACACCTTACCGTAAAATGTCTAAATTTAAAATACAAATAATTATTATATCAGAATTCAAAATACAAATTTTCAAATATCCTTAATTTAAAATACCGAAAATAGAATACAATGTGTTACTGTCACTCACACGTTTTGTTATTTGGCTTTAACTTATTTACACCCCCCCCCCCCCCCCCCCCTAAGTGAAGCCGCAGTTGTAGCCGTAGGTCTGTTGGGGTCCTTGGGTATCCTTCTTAGGGCGTACCCGGGGCTCTCAACTGTAGGCTGTTATGTGGGATACGTGTGGTTTTTAGTCGGTAGAAGTCCGGCATAGTATCCATGTTGGATTTACCTCATGTGAAAACACTTTGATTCAGAGTTACAAAAGTACTACAGTGGGCTAACGAAAAATAAAAAAAAAATAACCACGAAGGCTAAGGCGGGAGCTCCGCTTCGCTTCGCTCCCGCCTTAGTCTTCTGACCTAACCTATCCGAGTCGGGATACTCTGAGTCGGGGTGTTAACCATTCACAGAGATATAGCATCCATGTAGGATTTAAGTCATGTTAAAAAAAAGGTATTTTGTGTTTGAACATTTTAGGATAAGGTATTTGATAAATTTATTTTTTGGGTTTCGGTTATTCGACCGTAAGGCATTTTAAATTATTTATATTATAAATATTTGCCTTTTGAATATTGATATTTCGATTTCGGGTATTTTGGGCTACGATATTTTGAGATAAGGCATTATAAGAGTGAGTGCGTGCATGAGACAAAATAAAGACGGCTGAATATTTTTTTGCCGTAGGTATCAATCTCGTTTTCTATTCTTCGTGGAGTAATAATTTTTATTTTATGGAATCTTTCTTATTAAGCGAGGGTCTTTAAAATGATTATATTTGAATAGCAGCTCACTGGTCCGGAGAATTGCAGATATTTATTGACAATGAATTCTGTCCTGAAAACTACTTCTTTATTACGTTTTTATTGCTTCCTCTGTAATCTAATGTTAACGCTTGGAAGAAAATCTCGAAATGGTGTGAATATATGTGTTCAAACGGTTACCTAGCCTAAAGTTGTTTAGGACCTGACAGAAATGTAGGTAAGAGTTGGGACATGTTTTTGCCCATTAATGGGACAGTACATGCGAAATATTCTACAGTCATTCTTTTATGTTTACAAAGATTTAGTCCCTGAAGATATGCTCAAATCTTCATTTTAATAAAATATAGCACGAATGTTTGTGAGGTAGCGATCATAAGAAAATATTCATAATTAAAGTATCACGCGGACTTCTGATAACCTCATCAAAAATAAAAATATCCAAATAGCAAAATAATTCATACGGACTACTGATACCAGGGGTTTTTTTTTTCGACAAATAATTTGAAAACGCATGTAAGTAAAAGATTGAGGATCCAGAATAGATTGCTTTGATGAAATATGGTAAGAGCGCCCCTCTCATCCTACTCCTCAAATGAAATGGGATAAACTAGGTTTGTGAAAGTGAGGCGGGCAAGGTGAATGAATACCTGTTTGGGTGCGAAATTTATACTAAAACAAAGTTATTCCGTAAATCTTTCTAGATGTGATCAAAATAAGTAAAGTGATGTAATGGTATATATGAGGTCATAGCGAGGAGAAGGGAAGCTCGAAACTAAGCCCTGTTTCAACCCGTCTGGTCAGCATTCACAGTAGGACCAATCACCCTCCCTATATCCTAGAAAAAGAAAACACAACCCTACGTCCAGCAGTGGACGACGTGAGGCTGATTTGATTATGAATGTATTTGTTGAACTTCCGAGGAATGTATGGAGATTTACTATTTTGGGAGTCTTGTAGTTCTTAAGTCTTGTAGTACAAGTATCAATAAGAAGGGTAGATGCCTATTATAAGGTTCTAATATCTTGGCGGGCAAATATCATGTAGATATTAAGTAAAGAGATACCACTATAAAATTTCACACTTAGAATGTTTATTTCGTTACTGAAAAATTCAAAAGATATTTATACTTCTCTAAATTTATGAGGCAAATCATTAAAAACCCTCGTGAACCTTGATTCCGTCATAATAGAGGGTGGCGGAAACGCCTTGTTAACGCTGAGCGAGGCCTCGAGCGTACCCTCAGGCGAAGGCGTCGAAAATTAACCCTCGATTGCCTACTCAAAGAATACGAAAGAAATGTGAGGATATGATTCGAAGGTGTCGTGTTGTAATCATTAGACGAAACGACCCAGTTTAGTGGGTACTTATTTTTGTCTCAGATTTATCAAATCAGATTGTTAGACAATACATTGCGTAGGTGCTTACATAATATTTTTCGTTTAAAAATCAAGGTGTTTTAGCTTACAGATGTTTGTTGGGGTCTCGTACCCAAAGGGTAAAAGTTGAGCTTTTGCCGTCTGTCTGTCTGTCTGTCCGTCTATCACGAGGAAATGATTCTATTTCAGGAACCGTGATAGATAGAGTTGAAATTTTCACATATACCAAAATCAGAAAAAGAAAATTTTATTTACAACTAGCGGACGTCACGCGGTTTCACCCGCGTAGCTCCTGTTCCCGTTGGAATACTGTAATAGAGTTACCTATGTTACCCGGTAACAGTGCAGCTTACCGAATATTCAAATCTGTTCATAAAACCTTTCCTCTTTATAATATTAAATATAATAGATTCATCATTGGCATACAATCACAGTGTCTGATGATGGTAGAAATAATAGGTAGGTAGTTATATACTAAGTAATAGGAGAGAAAAATAAGTAAATGGTGATCCACATTATTTATGGGCATAATCTGAATTTTTAAATGAGCGCTTCGAGGTGGCCATTGTTTCCACGTCTTTTTATTTAACTGCAATTAAAAATGGTGCCTACATACTGTAGCTATGTTTACTGAATACGATCGTAGCTTTGATTTTGAAACGATCAAGGCTAAGTCATATTTATGTTCTGCCTACATTTAAAGGACTTAAAACCATCTTTTACTCTGTACTTACCTGTATTATCAAGTTCTGAATTAGAAATAGGCAAGGTCAGCAGTATGAGTATATAGCAACCTGGTGTTGTTAACGTCCATCATATACTATGGATACCACTTTAGTTAGATGGACTCATGCTCATCTGCCACTTATGAAAAATATAGTCCTATGGAATTCTATATTATGTGTGTCACGGCAAAAGACAATCTTTTGGCAGGCTAATGGTACCCTAAATCAAAATAGACCATTTGTACACAAGTATTTATTCTGATCCAGGATTCGAACCAAAGACGTCAGCACCTATACTTACCGCTGCGCCACAGAGGCAGTACAATGAAAACAATCTTTTGTTATGGTAATCTAGAATAGTTTACCATCAGAGTATTTTGAAAATCTGTTTTATATTTTTACATACTTACTAATATTTTACAGCGTCCTTGCATTTTCACCAGCTCGCCTGATAAGATTCCGCCTACGGAGGCCTAAAAATAAACGAAGCTGAGTAATTTCGTAACTTTTTTATTAAACCATTCACAATCATCGTTTACAATATATCACTACAGGTAGTGTCAGTCGGGTTCGCCTACTAGTTAAACTTTCGTTTTTCATTATTTTAACAACAAAGCAGATTTATAATTCATTTTAATCTTTCAATACTTATACAAACATTTTTATTGCATACAATAAAAAATAAATATTTACAGTTTAATTAAATAATTAATATAATAATACCATGTTTAGTTCTTTTTTTCGTATGCAACATAATATATAATTTTGTAGTTCGATAAATTATTTGTATAGTTATAATTATAATACAACGTGTAATAATTAATTTAACTTACATAGTAGTTACCTTGTAACTCATTTCGAGGTAGCCTCGATAAATACCAAAGTGCTTTCTGAATCTCAAGCAAAGTCAGCACTTTAATACATCGCACATTGAATACAACAGCAATAACATCAATATGCTTGCAATACGCTGCAATACGCTATATATAGCTTGAAGACAATGTTATTAAGTCACGCAAGCAAGGTTTGAAAACTTTACCAAACCTTATCATACGATGCACAATTACCGCCAATCAACACACGTGCAGCTTTAACAAAAGCCTTTTTTAGATTTACGAAAGACTTCACAAAAGCCGAAAAGAACGTCTTTAATATTTTTCGACAACTTGTTAGGTTAGCATTTCTCAAACTATAGTTTGCGATCCATCAATGGGTTTCAAGCAAATGTTGAGTAGCTAGGCCCTAAAGTGTGAGACGATATATCGGTCCTTCAAGACTTTTCTTTCTTTCTTTTCTTTTCAAGGAAATTCTTTCCTCTCAGTCGAGGAGATGTGGGTCTCTAGTTTGGACATTTTTGTTAGATGGGTCGGAGCACTCGGAACCCATTTAAGTTTGAGAAACAATGGTGTTAACAATATGCTGCCTATTTTATTTTGCGCACGAGACCTCAATGCCCTTATAAGGCAGACGGTAAATGTTTTGCAGCAGTTTGGAAATTAATATCTACGTGTACCTTATATATTACAATTAATTTAATTTACATTTACTTCATTATATTACGTTCATTATAAGTAATTTGTTTGTACAATAATCTTTATTGACTTCGACTGTTTTGAATTAAAGAAGTTTTATCGAAGTTAAATAGCGAAATAATTTATGCGATACAAGTTAATTTAACTAAGTTACTAAATAACGAAATTATATTTATTTATTTAAAATAATATATTATAATAATAATATATTATAGAAGAATAAAATAATGTACATGAAATGCAACCTATCCTTTATTTAAAACAATATAAAAATAAATTTACGAAATAAAATTAAGTGAAATTTCGTATTATTGCATCAATATCTCAAATTGTTACCTACATTTGCCATCCCATTTAAATGTTATCTCCTTTGAAGTAATTTATTATAGTCTTATGAAAACGACAGGCCCATGAATGAGTAGAAAATGTTTAATAACATGTAAACTAATAACAGTACTATAAATATGTATTAATAACATATTTTTAAGTATTAGCTCGAAAAATAATGAGGCAACCAGTCATGTAAAGTCATTTAAGAAACCCAATATATGAAGACGTGCATCACAGCTAGAAAGGTCTTAAACATAGACCGTACATTAGAGTTTGAATTATGGTAACTTCAGGCTACGATATAATAATAGCAAGTATAACATTCGTAGCACAAACATATCTCGCACCATTTTTTTTTCGTATGGAAATCCCTAATGGATGCTATACCGAACTCGTACCGACTAAAACCTTACGTATCTTACTACTGCCTACAGTGGGGAGCCCTGGGTAAGCCTTCGGAAGGATGGCCCAGCATTTCCTATAGACTTCATAAATTTACGATGCTCACACAACAAAATAACCATAGTATAGCCAACGAATACACACGTACATAGAACAGTAGTTCAAAAGGATTTTTTGTGCCAATTTTGTTGGGAGCCTGCCCCTAGCTCGCGTAGTTCCCTGGTGGTGGCGCTGTCGGCGCATTACAATGTCGGAGTTCATTATCAAAAACGAATGCACATTTTTAAGTATTTAATTGTCTATATTCAGGGATTATTTATTAAAAAAAATTCACGTCCTTTATACTTAAAACATAATAATATCTATAGATTTGTTTAATGGTTTATTTTATAGTTTTGCTTAGAAAAAATAAAAAATGGCTGCCGCACTGCGACTGCCACTCCGCCAAGCGGCAGTTTGCGTCACAGAAAGTTTGTCTTCAGAGCGGCCTTAGGAACTACTCTTCTATAATACGTGTGTATTTATTGGTATAGCGTTGTCTGAAGTCACCTATAAATAGTGATAAATACGTATATTAATGTAAATACAAATAATAGTAATTGAAACATGGAGGCAGACCTACCCTATAAGTTATTATACAATTAGTTTTAGGGTTCACGATTGTGTTTTATGTTAATGGTGCTATTTATTCAGACACTTTATTATGGAATGTCCATAGGGATCAGCGGTGACGATAATGGGATGTCTGAAATAATAGAGTCCATATATATATAAAAGAACTGTAGTTTGTTCTTTAGTTGCTATTCTGACAATGCGAATTATTTTTTTGGCTTTAGTTTTGTAAATAACTCCTGTAAAAATAAAGAAATCTATCTCTCAATAAATAATGAATAATGATAAGCTCTAGATGACTTATCCGGGACTCCCGGCAATTGGCTGATTACCTGGTAGGAGTTCGGCATTGCAGCCATGAGGATTTTAACACGTATAGAAAAAACGAAAAGAGAGTCCGGTAAATTTTCAATCTAGAGGTTAGGACTGCAGCCAGAATTATTGAAAACTAATGTAATCAGGTGTTACATGGCGGAAATTCATAGTAGAACTAGAATAAAGGAGGGTAGGGTTGTTTTTTGGAAACCCTACTCACGATTCGTCCTGATGTACTAATACAGTTAAGGATAACCAGAACCAACCGTAACCATAAACAACCGTAAGTAAGGACTGACGAACTGAACTCCTCAGGAAAGGAGATTCGGATGTAGGATAGGAAAAATACCTGCGCTCCTCCAGATTGTTGACACACAATGAGCACTATCATCGCGACTAATAAGACATAATTGAGTCGATCCATCAACCCATGTTGGATATTATGAAACACTAGATACGAGGAATCTTCTTCTCTTCTTCTTCTCAGTCGTTGCACTCTTAACAGAGTGGTCGTGGTCAACAAGTTGAAGTGTTTGCGGCAGATGTAACTTGCCTCACGATCTCTCGCCATTTCTCTCGGCTAGCGGACATCCTCGTGCACCAATGTAAGGGCCCTCCCACCAACGCTTTAACCTGGTCGGTCCATCTCATCGGTGATCGTCCTCGCGGCCTGGTACCCTCTATTCTGCCCTGCACAACAAGCCGCTCCACAGAATCATCACTCCGCCTGGAGACGTGTCCGAACAGTTTTAGTATATGAGTTTGTAGCAAAGTTGATAGACGCTGTGTAATGCCGAGCTCGTGTAGTATCGAGGCATTGGTGCGAAATTCTGTCCACGATACTCGCAGCATTCTCCTCCAGCACCACATTTCCAGAGCATCTATCCTCTTCTTTTCTTTTTCTCGCATCGTCTACGTCTCCACTGCGCCAGATAATCGAGAAGGCACGAGAATTCAAGAAACCGGTTTACATATGCTTCGTTGATTTCTCCAAAGCGTTCGACTCGGTTAGATGGCCGAAACTGTGGAACACCCTCTTGGAGATGGGCACACCGAAACATCTGGTGGGTCTTCTACGGGGACTTTACGAGCAGGGTGCAGCATCGGTACGGGTTGACGAGACTTTGTTAGCAGACTTTCACCCCAGTGCAGGCGTCCGGCAGGGCTGTATAGCATCACCGCTCCTCTTTAACACCTATACGGAACTTATAATGCGGATGACCCTGGAAAATTGGACGGACGGTGTCTCGATTGGCGGATATAAAATTACCAATTTGCGATATGCCGATGATACTACCCTTTTTGCATCCAGTCCAGACCACTTGGAGGAGTTGCTTCTAAGAATGGAACGTGTAAGTCTTGCCTTTGGATTGAGAATAAACCGCAGGAAAACCAAAGTTATGATTGTCGATCGTGCTAACGACAACTCGCCGGAAATAACCCAAATTATGAACTGCGATGTAGTATCTACCTACGTATACCTGGCAGCTTTAATATCAAATAACGAGAAAGTCTCGGGCAGACTGAGCTCTGCAGCCTATGCCGTTAAAAGATCCGACAACTGACAGACATTAGAACAGCGCGTCTTGTCTACTTTAGCTATTTTCACAGTGTCATGACCTATGGCATACTATTATGGGGTAACGCTGCCGACATCGAATCTATCTTTGTGTTGCAGAAAAGGGCTGTCCGGGCTATCTATGGTATGGGGATTCGGGAGTCATTAAGAGAAAAGTTTAAGGATATCAACATACTTACTATGTATTCACAGTACATATATGAAAACTTATTATATACTCATAAAAATAACAGTAAATTTATTAAAAATAGTGATATCCATAATCTAAACTTAAGAAATAAGAATAAATTGGCTGTACCTAGATTTAGGCTTAATAAAATAAGCAATTCTTTTGCGGGCAATTGTATTCGAATGTACAATACATTGCCGACAGCCATAACAGGTTTGTCAGTTAATAAATTTAAAAAACTAATAAAACTTAAATTGTGCCAGAAAGCTTATTATAGCATTAAAGACTTTCTAGAAGACAAGGCTGCCTGGCAGTGACACGAATTGCTCCTTTCTACATTAAAAAAAACTGTATTAGATACTAAGATACTAGAAGAGTAGGGACCAGACTGAGTTTCTTGGGGTGTTCTTCTCAGTCTGTAGTATTTCCGAACCCCCGGTAGAGTCACAAAAATTTTGACAAACCTAAATATTTTTTTTAAAAATTTCAAAGGGAATAAATTTTATTTTATTTTATTTATTTTATTTATTTCGGTGGATGTGAGGGTGAGGTGAAAAGGCGCATGGCAATAACGAGAACCTCTATGGACAAGATGAAAATCATTTGGAGAAATAATCACATTACCACAGCTACTAAGACCCGGCTTGTGCGAACACTTATATTCCCCATATTTTTATAGTAGGTAGATACGAGGAATATCTACCATTTATTCACAGAAGTGAGTAAATTAATGTCATTTTTAAACTTTCGCGGTTTTCTACACTCATACTTATAGAATTCGGGACTTCACGCGAAACACATTTACTTACATTTTCAGACCGACGTTTCGAGCATGTTGCAGCGCCCGTGGTCGCGGTTGGACTGAGGCGAGAATCGACGGAAACCATTAAGTAACTTCTTGCCAAACTACCCTCCGCTATTGTCACAACGAAGGTAATAAAGGGAATAACGGACAAGATCGGATCGTGTTTACGGCGGTTCTCCATACGGACGATTTTTAAACCGTTAACAAAGGTAGCTAGGTACGTACGAACACCAAAGGACGTCATTCCTCTGCAAACACCAGGTGTTTAGTGGATTGCAGCTGCGGTAGTGCCTACATAGGCCAAACCAAGCGGACCATCGCGGAAAGGGTCAAAGAACACATTGCAGCTGTGAAAAACCGTCAGTTTAACAAATCGGCAATAGCAGAACACCTCGATACGGGCAGTAATCACTGGATCGAACTTCACCAACCAAAAGTCCTCTGCACTGATCGCCACTATTATCCACGTATGGTGCGTGAAGCCATTGAAATTAAAAAACACAAAAATTTCAATAGGGATGATGGATATAAGCTCTCCGGGATGTGGAATGCAGTGATTAATAAACTTGAACGTAAAACTGTGCCAATTAAAACTGACCTGGTGAGTGTAGTGTGTCGCCGGCCTTATCCTTCGTTGTGACAATAGCGGAGGGTAGTTTGGCAAGAAGTTACTTCATGGTTTCCGTTGATTCTCGCCTCAGTCCAACCGCGACCACGGGCGCTGCAACGTGCTCGAAACGTCGTCGGTGTGAAAATGTAAGTAAATGTGTTTCGCGTGAAGTCCCGAAATCTATAAGTATGAGTGAGTAAATTAATTCATTCCATTTGCTGAATAATAATAATTTCAGCTATCTTACAAATTATCAAGTTTATAGAAAAATATTGTGTTTGTCAACTTTACTTGAAATGGCTTTTAAATCTCTACTGGGACGTCTTCTAAGTTTAAAAATTAAAAAAATAGAATACACACCGGTTAAATTGTTTTATATTTAATTTAGTAATTTATTTTATGAATTCATTCGTCTCAGGCAATTATTGAAATTTTCTTTTGTAATTTGATCGCACTCAAGAATATTAATTAACTATCTTACAATGATTTAGCAGTAAAGGCTTAATTTTCATTCTTCATTCATTAAATTTCCAAGAATCGAAATTAGTATTTCATGAGTTTGTTTTCACAATAAAGAAGCAATAATAAAATTTAAAACTGTACTTATGATTGTAAATAGTTAATATGCTTTATTGTAACATCTGTCTATTTTTTTATTAAATAAAGTTTTTACTTTCTGTAGTTTATACGTAGACAGACATACATACAAAGGCAAGCCTTTGTCCATCCATCCATAAGGGAAGGCAGATGTATTCCCTATTCAAAATAATGTAGGTACCGCGTAAATATAAGATCGTGGGTATAATCAAAGATAATATAGTTTTAAATACTGATCGGCAACTCCCTGTCGCGCCACAGCTGTCAGTAGAGTTGACGTGCGCGTTGACGGACAATTTGCATAGATTTATTGATCACACGCACAGATTCAAGCTGGATTTTCCGCCCTGTGGTATAATGTCGTATTGAAACGAGTAGCGAAAAATCCTAAATCTATGATTGAAACGGACTAGCGCCGGTTGTGGCTGACCCCGCTGCTGAAATTTTCGGACTACCCCTAGGGAGTTCAGTTTGACATAACGACTGTCATGATACTGTCAACCAGGGCTAACGACTTAACGTGCCTTCCGAAGCACAGAAACGCTCGTAAATGAACACCTAGTGGTCTGTATTTAGCAATTTACTTCAAAAGAGTCACATTATTAATAACTTTGATAGCTTCCTTTTGAGCAAAGTGACCTACTGAGATCTCTTGTCATATTTGACTTGTAAATCAAGCAACGTATACACACTTTAGATTGATATTGTCTTCATACAAAACAAATGTATCACAATTAATGGAATAATATTATATTGCAATATTTTTTTGCCGACATAACTTTTTTTGCTAACATGGTTGTGCGGATCTTCTTAACTATTACTATCATGTCATCATCATGTATCAGATTTTGTTTTTGGTTTTATTTTTGGCAGTTGGCTCATCCTTTCAGTCGTCCGTTACTCAATAGGTCAGCTCTACACACAAGTGAGAATGTCTTGGGTCGTAAGTTTATTTAGTTGTAAATTCTTTACAGGACCTATTAAAAGGATTTTTTATTATTTTTATCAGACGTCGAATATTGTTTTAAAGAAATTGTATATTTTTATATTTTTTAGAAATTGTACTTAATATTGTTTTAAAGAAATATTCACACTTTTTTAAATGTAAAACTTTCAGACTAAAATAACATGTCTTTCATTCAAAGAAGCCAATTCATAACGGAATGATTGCGTAACGAACATAGAAAAACACAGTTGAATTGAAACCTCCTCCAATGTTGTAGTCGGTTGATAAGAACCATTTCACGTATTTACAAGTTTAGTGTATCAGTGTCTCAAAGATAGCACATATAATAATCCATTTACAATCAACAGTATTAATTTGTACCTATCTATATTAATACATTATATCTACAAACTCACTTTCTGAGCGCCAACAGCAGTTAGTATTAAAATGTTCAATTCCATCGTCTTAACACAATAATATTTACACACATTCGGCTACATCTTCTTTTCTAATCATTAGTTACCATCACAATTATTTAATCACTATCCTGCCATGGTAATCGAAATAGCAGTAAATCAAAGGTGGACGTTTGTTTTCATTACAGACTAGTTGACGTGCTTTGTATATACATATATTGAAAAACTTCATTTTGTACTATTCCACAATATTTATTATTGTAAAACTTAACCGGTTTCGTTTAGTTAGAACAAGTGAAGATTTTCAATTATATGTAGCGAGTTCTATCAAGTGCCATCATACAACAGGATGGTGCAGTATGTAACAGTTCACCTTCCCTGAACTTTCACAATTGTTCACCGTCCTTACAAAAGCAGGCCTAAGAAGAGCGGCGGCGGGGTGACGAGAGGTTTAAGCACACCTTTCGCCTTAATACCCGAACTCGTTAGTGTGGCCGCGTTGGTAGCCAGTGTTAGTCGGGAACTGGTTGGAACACTGGGATACCCATTTCTACTGCTGTGTCGATTACCAGGACAGCATTATGTACAACAGTTACACTTATATGCAGCTCTCCTTGACCTTCCTGGCGGTGGTGACGACCTCCGGCCTCCTGCACGCGGAGATATCCGCACTGCGCGCCGTCACGCCGCGGTTCACCACGCACACGCCTACTGACGGCTGCGTTACCAACAACACATACATATAAATACCACTATTTGATATATTAATGGGCTCCGGAAACGGTCAATGCAACTTTAAAAGTCGGCTAAAATAAAGTAGCTTCATCTGTACGTCCTTCCCTCGTTACGGCGCGGCGCAACGAGCAACGCTAAAAGTCACAACAGGTGTTGCTGAAGTCAAATACGGCTGCAATCTCAAGTGCCAGCATTGCGGTGACTTCCGCTAAGATACGGTGCAGCACACACTGGTAGAGTGCTCAGCCTGGGCACTGGCTCCGTTTCCAGCAGGGGAAAGTGGGACGCTACTGCGTCCTTCTGCGAGCAAGTTATGCTTGAGAAAGAGGCAGCTGAGAAGAAGGGGGAGAGAAATCTTCTTCCCGAGTTCCGCAACCGACGACGAAGTCGTCGCTGGTTGCTCTACGCTCAGGATTACCGACCTCCATGATCGAGGGCCTGAGAACGGCAAGTCGGCTGCTAGTCATTATTACAGTAACAGGCCAAGACGGTGGCATGCTCTTCGCTCCTCATAGTAGTGGGATAGCACCCAACTGTCCCCCCCAGATACCCTAAAGGCGGGATAGTACCCGGACCATGTAGGCGAGGCCGCGGTGGTATTCAAAGTCTGCCAGGAGTCCTGGGACATCCTGACGACGGCTTACCCGGGCCTCCCGGCCATAGACTATTGTAAGGCATTGTGTGGTTATAATGGCATATTAAAAAATACTGTGCGTCCTTTCTTTGCACGTATGTGTGCATCGACCTGTATGTGCTCTTGAGATTTGTCAAGTCGCATTAATCGTCTCAGCAGCCCATTACACATGCAAAAACAGTCACGGAATTCCAGAAGTCCAAGATAAGTACAAAACTTGTAAACATGGAAAATCACAGGGGGTCTACATCAGTAAAATAATGTACTCACAACACTGACAGGTATGACGGATCGCTCGCTGAACATCCTGTGAGTATCGGGGGCCACAGGAGACGGCAAGTTACTAAAATCACTTATTGGTTTTTTATCTGAAACAATATTCTGAAATATAACTTTTTTTCGATTGGCGTAAATCGGAGTTTATGAAACAAAACGTTCATGCGATGAAACGAAATGTTTTATGAAACTAAGAAGTGTAAGAAGTTTCAATTACATCTCACAAAATATTTTAAAAGTAAGTAATTCCTATTAATTATAGAAAGAACGCTCGTTAAATGTAAATGAATAAATTTTAAGAGATGCACATACACCATGAATGAGCAGATACGCAACTTTCATTACATTAGCGTCTGAGACCATCAAAATCAACCCACGCACCCAAGGATCAAGTAAAACAGCAATTCCTCACCATAATGACACGGTATAATGTCGGGGTCCGTGTCCTCACCGCCCTCCATCTTCAGCTCGAACTGGCTGCAGTAGTCCAGCTTGGGTGACGCGCAGTACGTGTTCATGTTGTCTGCCTTGGACAGAGATTCTACGCTTGGCTGCATGTAGAGCGCGTCACTGTGAGGGGTTTAAAACTCGTGAGATATTGACCTCGTGTATGGTCAAGGTTAGAAAGAGGAATTTGACTAACTTACTAACTCGTCTGTCGAAGTATAGTGCACGGCATCTAACTTGGCATGGTTTTGGAGTGAGCGGAGCACTCTTTTGTGCCTCTGATGGCCGATCTAGACTCTCGTGGAGGCGCCTCCAGGAGGCGCTCGGCAGAGCCTAGGCGAGCGGAGGCGACAGGAGAGCTGCCATCCACACGTTCGCGACGGGCCTCCCGGCCGCCCCGCGTCTTTTGGCTCCGTCCCAAAAACCGACACGGAGCGTAGCGCACAGGAGAGGAGGCGAAGAGAGGCACCCATCCACACTCTCGCGCTCGCCTCGTCTCCTGTCGCTTCCACGAGAGTCTGGATCCGCCATAAGTGTACGATGCGCGAACATACTCCCACTACTCCAAAACCTTGCCAAGTTAGATGCCTTGCACTGTGCATTGCTGGACTAAAGGCTCCTGTAGGGAGGTATTGACATTACCAGCGTATGGTGTGTAGATGAAGGGTTTTGTTTCGAATTTTCCTTCTTTTTTTGAGCACTGTGAATCCTTATTGATTGAGCTCATAGAAATGCTTTGGATGTAAAGATCTTGTCCGTATCCCTGATTCTTTGATGGGACAGTCATTATTTTAGCTAATTCACCACTGCTTACACTTTAAACCTAAGTGAAATGAAATGAAATGAATGAATGAATGAAATGAAATGAAATGAAAAAATCTTTATTCATATAGGTCACAATGTAACGCTTATGAACGTCCAAATGATTGCTTCTACATTTACATTTACTGCCAGATTCGCAAAGCAATAGGTAGAGCTGGAGAAAAAAAGAACCTGGCAATAAAACTCCAGCCACTCTTTTAACATCCAGTAGGTAATTACAAATCATTCAACAACTACAGAGGTGTAATTGTTGAATGATTTGTGTGATGAGATTTGTACACGCGAGTTTTCATTAAGCAATATCCTTTTTTAAACAAAATTCGTCTAGGTAGGTATATAATTTTTTTTTTGTGTGTTGACTTGGAGCGCCTTAAACTCATTTTTATCATCTATATAGTCTTGAATTGTATAATATGCCTTGCTACATAATTTGGCTTTAATGGTAGCTTTGAATTTGTTTATTGACAATAATCTAGTTTCTTTGGGAAGTTTATTATAAAACTTTATACATTGTCCGACAAAAGAACTGCTTATACTGTGTAGACGAGTAGCATGTAAAACAAGATTATCTTTATGCCTGGTATTTACATTGTGTATATCACATTTTTTTAGAAATTGGTCCTTATTTTTATGCACATAAATTAAATTTTCATATATGTATTGTGATATAACAGTTAGAATATTAATTTCTTTGAATTTTTCTCTTAGAGAAACTCTAGGACCTAGCTGGTATATTGCTCTCACAGCTCTCTTTTGTAATATAAATATGTTATTGATGTCCGCTGAATCTCCCCAGAGAAGAATTCCATATGACATAACACTATGGAAATAACTGAAATAGACTATTCTAGCCATTTCAACATCAGTGAGCCGTCTAATTGTTTTAACTGCATATGCAGCAGAACTTAATTTACCTGACAATTTTTCTATATGCGGGCCCCAGTGCAACTTCGAGTCAATTGTAATGCCTAAAAATACTGTAGTCTCCACAGAGTCCAGCCCGGATCCATTCAGTTGTACATTGGTCGCCACCTGTCTCACATTAGGTGTCGAAAACTTTATTACTTTAGTTTTTTTATCATTTAAAAGAAGGTTATTAACGCTAAACCAATAAACAACTTTTGAAAGTGCACTGTTAACATCGTCATAATCCATTAACTGTCTATTAATTTTAAATGTCAGAGAAGTATCATCCGCGAACAGAACAATCTCATGTTCATCCCTAACATAATAAGGTAAATCATTTATGTATATTAAAAAGAGAAATGGACCAAGGATTGAACCCTGCGGGACACCCATTACAACTGGGGTCCCTGGAGATCGTATACCGTTTACTTCAACCCTCTGAATTCTATTGCTCAAATAAGAAGTCATGAGGTCGAGAGCTCTATTCCTGACACCATAGTGGCGCAACTTTTTGACCAGAGTTTCGTGGTGAACACAATCGAAGGCCTTAGACAAATCGCAAAACACACCCAGTGCATCCTGCGAATCCTCCCAAGCCGTGTAAATACTCTTAAGTAAAGCAACTCCTGCATCCACTGTTGAACAACCCTTTGTGAACCCGAACTGTTTCCTGTGTAGTAAATTATGTTTATTAAAGTGACTGAGCAACTGTTTAAGCATTAGCTTTTCAAAAATTTTACTGAGTGTAGGTAATATGGAAACAGGTCGAAAGTTCGAGGGATCCTCACTATTTCCCGCCTTAAATAAAGGTATGACTTTACTATGTTTCATCAAGTCAGGAAACACACCAGTCTCGACACAGCTATTGAACACAGTTGCCAGATGCGGGGCTATTACAGTTATAATATGAGCAACAGTTTTGACAGATAGACCCCATAAATCTTTAGTGGTTTTCATATTAATTTCTTTAAAAGTTTTTAAAACATCTATAGGACTGACAGCTGAGAATTCAAAGTCTGTGCCGCATTCGTCTACGCCAAGTTTTAGAATTTGTTCGGCAGAAGCAGAGCAAGAAGAGAGACTTCTAGTAATAGAAACTGGAATGTTAGAAAAATATTTTTCAAATTCAGTCGCAACTTCCAAGTCCTCTTCAATATCAAAATTATCTATTTTTAAATGAAAATCATTACAACGTATTTTAGATTTACCAGTTTCAATGTTTATGACATTCCAAGTTTCTTTAATAATATTATTTGAACATTTGATTTTATTTTTTAAATAAATAGATTTCGCTCTAAGACAGGCTTGTCTGAATGTTTTTGAATATTTTTTTACAAATTCTTGAAATTGCGGATTGTGGTTATAGGACTTCTCTTCATATAGTTCATACAGTTTGTTACGGCTTTTATAAATTCCAGGAGTTGCCCACTCACTCATGGAGAAACGTTTATTAAAAGATCGGCGCTTAGGTGTGAAAATTGCACTGAACTCACCATTAATCAAGTTGACTAATGAGTTATACAAGTGATTCGAACTACCGTGATAGGGCAACAACTGTACCTTTTGTGTAATATTACATTTGAAATTTTGTATACGGCTTTCACTGAATGTTATCATATTTACTTGTCTCTTTTGGACTTTTTCAGAAATGCAGAATGAGACAAACTGCCCTGTGTGATCTGAGCGAACTTTTTTGATAATAGATTTATGTATGGATTTCTCACTACTATATATGTTATCAATGCATTTTGCAGTTGTGGCCGTTATTCTGGTTGGTTCCATAAAATTGTTATATAAATTAAATGATTTAAATAGATTCAGAAGGTCCAAACTTTCTGAAGTTTTCACCAAAATATCTATGTTAAGGTCTCCACATACAATAACAGTTTTATGGCTATTATAAACTTTATTTAGAGCGCACTCCATAATCTCCAAAGAAACATCAAAAGGGGCGCACGGAGGTTTATACATATTTAATACAATGAATCGCTCCAATTCAACACATGAAATGTCTACAACCCGTTCAACGGATAGACTAACAACATCACATCTATCTTTAAATTTTAATAATTTACTAACCAATATTGACGAGCCACCTCGTATATAATTTTTCCTGTTGAACGAGCTTGCAACCTTATGATTATTAAAGCTGTAAGTGAATTCATGGCTTCTTAGCCAGTGCTCATTTAAACATACAATGTCGATACTGCTGGAATTCATAAACAATTCCAATTCCAGCTCCTTCCCATCCAAACCTTGAATGTTTTGATGGACCAGATTAATACATTTTATAATTTCTTTATTTTTAGTATAACAAGGTGTTAGCTTGCCAGAGAAACATTTTGTTGTCTTACTATTCTGGATATTTGTCTGCTTGTTGGATAAGACTTCAATACTATTGTGTGCTATGTTTGAACTACTAGATATATTGTTATTACAGCACTCAGAATTATTACTTTTTAAAACATTATTTGTGGTAGGCTCAATGGTCTCAAAAGACCTGTAGCCATGGCCAGATTTTTTATCTGTTGTCTTAAAACCTAGTTTTTTGACTTGTTTGGGACGCCTTCCCAACCTAGTATGTCAACACTATTATTAAAATTATACTCAATATGAGCAGTTTTATTAGAAGCCAAAAGTTTGGCTTGATTCAATAAAAAATTTGATAGCAATATCGCTACCTGTCGTCTTAAGAACTTAGATAGTAAGTATCTATTTATAGTCAAAAAAGATTCACGTAATACAAGATTACAGTCGAATAATTCAAAATTTCTACTATTATTAGTCAACTTGTATAATTTTCTGTTTATTTTGTATCGAGTATTGTTCTCATTACGTGAGAAAGATTTACTATATGGTAATGTAGACAATATTACCTGTTTGACTGACAATTTTGACAACTTTTCATGGAAATTATCAATAGTGTTTATATTTACATAGTCTCTCCTGCCAATAAATATAACTATTGTTGATTGTGGGCAGTGTGTACTAGTCAATACTTTACTAACTATTTGAGAGTAGGTGGCCCCAGGAAATGAATTAATTATGACTGAACTGCTCATATGTTGAACTAAGTGGTAACCTAAGTTCTGGCCGATTTCATCACAATATACAACTATCTTTCCAGTATTTACAATTTCTGAAACCTTTGTTACAGGGTCAGCAGAGGAAGTTAAGTTTAATTGTATAGCATGTTCATCCATACTGCCCGCTAAGTGAACCCCTGGAAGCGTTGACTCAGTCTGGGATGTTATGGGCAAGGAAGAATGTGGCAGAGATTCTTCACAGGCTGGTGATTGATTATATAATTTCTCAAGTGAATGGAACCTTTGTTCATTGCTGTGACAAGACTCAACCAAGCTATTTAGTGCCTCAATATACTCTCCAATTTCTTTTTGTGATATTTTGTACTTTAATGTTATTGACTCCAAAGACTTATTTAAATGTATGATTTCTGACTGCAATTGAAGTATATCAGTCTCATACTGCTCTGTTTGAATGGTTAATTGTTTTCTACTAGTTTCTACTACTTGTTGTAGCTGATAATTTGATTTACAAGTCCTAAGATATTTATTCGCACCTATTTTAAACTTTTTGATTTGTTTCTGTGATTTAACAATAAATTTATTGAGCTTTATATATTTTTTTAATTTATTCCTGCTAGTACTAACTAATCTAATGGTGTTGTTAGATGCTAAAGTAATATTATTAGAAGTATCGGGTGTCGAGAGATCTATAATATCTGAGGTCATGGGCTGGTCAAGATTAATACGATCTGACTTTACACTCATCAGCTCATCATACAGACTGTGGGAGAGGGCAACCTGATCAGCTGATTTGAGAGTCTCCCTGTGAGTGATGGAGTTATGAACATCACTTAGCTCACATTCCAGAATGCTGATACGCTTTAAGGCTCTCTCATGGGTGTTGCTGCACTCTTCCAGACCTACCACCGTTTCCTGAAGATGATTCCGCTGTAGTGTGAGCTCCATTACCTGTGAATGTAGCTCAGCCAACTCTTGTTTGAGTTGGGTATTTTTCTCAATGACATTTAATATTTCTTTTTCACTGTCGTCCCGTTCTTCCAACAACTGCTTATTAAGATTTTTGCAAATTTCAAGTTCCTTAATGGTGAGATTGAACTTTTGTTGCAAGTCACGGGTTACAGCACTGCGGGTCATCATTTTTATTTTTATTTTTATTTATATTGC
The DNA here is from genome assembly GCA_933228765.1 of Miltochrista miniata. NCBI lineage: Eukaryota > Metazoa > Arthropoda > Insecta > Lepidoptera > Erebidae > Miltochrista > Miltochrista miniata. Next base: position 1,658,551 of record OW121764.1, read on the forward strand.
CCTTTGAAAATAATTTATATCAGTGAAGAATGTAGTGTCACTTAGAGTAATGGACAAGTAATTTATAATACTTTACAATATTTACCTACTCAAAAAAAGGGAATATATGAACAAAATTCTTAATTTGTATAAGTATTAAGTACTTATGTAGATTGAATTGTATTTGAAAACCAATTAAGCAGTTCAATACACAATCTATTTAAAATGTTTATTCAATTTATATCAATTTTGCAATGAATGATAGTCTGATAACAAAGTTAAATGCAAATATATACAAAATTAAATTAATTTTTCACTTGGTATGGTACCTACCCTACTCTCAAATTAACAAATTGTAAGTTTGAAAAATTGGAATTTTAACAGAATATTTTTCATAAGTTTTTACAGTTCTTGTTCGTTTTCATGAAGTTAAAGGATCACTTTTCACTAGTAACCGTAAACTCGCAGCTATTTTTACTTACTTTTTAACAATTTTGTACTGAAATACTTTTTTCGATGGCTTCTGACATTAATCGCTTTTCATTTCGTCGTCGTCTTGTGTATGCTTTTAATATTACTTACAACTTATTTTCCGTAGTTAACCTTTATATTTATCACTTTTTTGCTTTAAAAGGTTTGTTATTTATAATTTTAAATCCTAAAAATTCACATACGTAATGTTTACGTTACGGCTCCAGTGTTGCCAGTCCTGATTTCTAAAGCATATAGGTAATGCATATACCTTGGCGGGGGATGCTTATCCATGTCATGTCTCCTGGCTGCATGGCGTCGGTACAGCGCCGTGATCACGCCGCACACTCCCGTACAGAGCAGTGCGGCAATTGATAGCAACGACAACAGCATTGGAGACAGTGGGATGGTATTGCTCACTCCTGGGAAAGAAACGTAGTGTCAAAAGATATCTATCACATTCTACCCCGAAAGTGCTTTGTGGGAATGCTTCGGCAGCATTCCCACAAAGCACTTTCGGTCTATACTAACAGTTTTTGGATTTACAAGACACTGCTGAAATACGTACTTTCATGCAAGTTTTTCTAATAAACATTTTACGGAAGAGTATTTCCTCAATATTATTTACAAATTTGACTTAGCGATCTTTGACAGATCATTCAGAGTAAACTAATCACTGAATATTTGTTATGAAAGTGTGAATAGAACATGAAATTAAGCTTACATTTACATAAACAAAAGTTGAGATCACCTAAAACTTTCGCCGGCAATTTACATGTGATATGGGTAAAATATTCCAGTATTACAGTCCCTACAGGGATTTTCACAAAATGAGGAATGTTTTTGTCACATTCTAGGCATTTATTTCACTTCTTCTGGCATTATTTTATAAAGCTTTGAGCAATATAATTACTTGAAATTTCACTGTAGATTAAAGTTCAGAAATATATTTCTATTTTCTCTTGCAAGTGAATAAATAACTCTGCAGTATTTGTACCACAGCAACAACCTCTTGCAGATCAATTCTTAGAATAAAAGATTTCGTATTCTAATATAGTAAAAGATCCATATCGTAGAAAAGTTTTAAAGAAAATGTTGTATTTTTTCAAAATTTGAATATATCAAGCGGTCCGAAAATAAAGATTCATGAATTTACTACTAGTACGTGCCAAGAGAAGATACGAAGTAAAGAATTCAACTACGGTTTTTGTATGACAGTAGAATATAAATTAATCTAGAAAGTTTTCATGTCGTCTAAGTGTAGCCTAAAGCAACTTCTAACATATTAGATCTTGATAAAAGATATTCTGGTATTTTCTAGTACTAGCCAAGGCAGATTTTTTACGACGGTAACATAACGCTACGTATAATTGAAATTGTAGCATATTTCCATGTTTATGCAAACATGCCGTTCGGTACCAGCCTAATTCAAAGCAGATTGTGATAGAGCCTGTTTCAACAACATTCGTCAATATCACGTTATCAAAAAAAAAACAAGTCGATTCTATGTTTTTAATGTAAGACAAACAATCCTAGCTTCGCATAGGTAAAGCAATAAGGAGACCTCAACAGCGTTTTAAGTATATATAATATAGTGCAATCGTAGCACATAATTGCTATTCCTTGCTGACAAACTACAGTGAATTATATCGCACTGCACTGCGAATGAATATTGCAGGGAATGTGCCGTCGGTTACATAAGTACAGTCACGAGCAATAATATGTAAACATTGTCAAGGCTCCTAAAATATGTAAACACCTTCGGCTCCAAAACGAAGGGCTCAACGTGAAGAGCATAAAATTGTAACCACGAGTTCACATCATAAATACCTATATATACACTCATTGCATATACATACATAACATACATAACATCACGCCTGTCTCCCAACGGGGTAGGCAGAGACTATGACTTTCCACTTGCTACGATTCTGGCAAACAACTTTCGCTTCTTCAACTTTCATAAGTGTCTTCATACATGCTCTTCGGTTAAGGGTACTCTTGACCTGGCCTTTTCTCAGAAGATTATTGATTTGATCGACATAAGTATGCCGAGGTCGACCCCTACCAGTTTGCTCATTCACTCTCGCTTCATAAATCTGTTTCGTCAGCCTATTTCCATCCATTCTCTCCACATGTCCAAACCATCTGAGCATCCCTTTCTCTATCTTAGTCACTACATCTTCTGTCATACCGCAATGTTCCCTTATCACACTATTCTTTACTTTATCCCTCAATGTCACTCCAGCTATACTTCGCAAACTTCTCATTTCCACTGCATTAATTTTACTTTCATGCTTCTCCTGCCACACCCAACTTTCAATACCATGCATAAGTGTAGGGACAAGCACTCCTCTATGTACAGCCATCCTTGCCTTTTTAGACACGTTCTGACTGCTCATAAAGGTGTGAATGGCTCCATTCACTTGGTTTCCTGCCAAAACTTTTCTTTCAATATCATTGTCACACTTTCCATCTCTTGCAAATTTTGAACCCAAATATACAAACTCTTTCACCTGTTCCACGCTCTTTCCTTCGATCGATATCGAGCAATCAGTCATACATGTCTCTCTTTCAAAAGCCATTACTTTTGTCTTACTTACATTAACATTCATTCCTCTACTTTTAAGCGCATCGTTCATTATATTAACCATCAACTGCAACTCCTCCGCCGATGATGCCAGTATTACCTGATCATCAGCATAAAGGAGGCATTTGACGGTAAGCTCATTCATTTTTAATCCATACGCGCACTCTTGTAGTTCTTTCAAGCAACTGTCCATGTATAGGTTGAACAGCCATGGTGACGCTACACAGGCTTGTCTCACACCTTTTTCGATGGGAAAAAAGTCTGTGCAAGCTCCATTGATCCTGACACAAGCACTGGAGCCCTCGTATAGAGATTTCAAGGCTCGTATCAAGTTGCTGTTCACTCCATACATGGACAGTGTTGACCACAGTTCATTCCTCACCACTCTGTCATAGGCCTTTTCCAAGTCCACGAAGATGCAATAGACTTTTTGACGTTTTGACAAAAACTTTTCAACTAGGCATCTTAATGAAAAGACCTGATCCGTGCATCCTCTTCCTTTCATAAATCCTGCTTGTACATCCCACATTTTTCCTTCAGTTTCATTCATCACTCTTTTAATCAAAACTTTCGCATACAATTTGCCTACGACACTGAGCAAGCTTATGCCGCGGTAGTTTTTGCACTCTTGCTGTGACCCTTTACCTTTGTACAGCGGCACTATGACAGATTTGCACCATTCTTCTGGTACTCTGCCATTTCGCCAGCAAAGATTAAAAAGGCGGTACAGCTGGCAAGCTACAACGCCGCGACCCGCTTTCAGCATCTCGACAGAAATTCTATCAATCCCAGCGGCCTTTCCTAATTTCATACTATTCAACGCTTCCACAATTTCTTCCATACTTAAGTGGCTTTCATTCTCAAGTTCATTCATTTCCGAAACATGAGTCTCCCTTTGCATATCCTCTTTTTCAAATAAACTTTCAAAATATTCCTTCCACGTTTTTAACACACATTCCTCTCCTATCACAAGACTGCCATTACGGTTTCTGATTTGCTTAAATTGTGAGGTTGTCTTTTCAGTCCTCATTGGTTTTATAGACTTCCAAAAGAATGTTATGTTTTGTTGGAAGTCATCAAATAACCTGTTATGAAAGTCATCCCCATCTTTCTCTTTCTTACTTTTTATGACTTCTTTCACAACACGCTTATACCTTTTATACTCATCCTTTGCCATTTTTACATCCTCATCCGTTGCCTTCTGCATTCTTTGGTTGGCCATTGTAGCCAACCAGTTCAACCATGCTTGCTTCTTATCAGACAAAACTTTTAAAACTTCAGCACACATACTCTTTACCTGACATCCTTGTCTCCTTTTGCTTATCGCACATACTTCCACTGCAACTTTTACGAGACCTTCCTTAATCGGCTTCCATAATTCTTCAATCTCACATATTTCCTCTAAATTTACAAATTTTTCGCTCAATTTACTTACAAATTCCTCTTTCACGCGTATATCTTTCAAATTTTTTTTCGACTTTAATGCGCTCCAATATACCAATGGGTTTATGCACACGATGCCGCCACAGCTGAAACAGACCTCTTACTCGGCTAATTACCAAGAAGTGATCTGTGTCAACTCCGGCACCGCGGTATGCCCGGGTGTCCAGAACATTCTTTCTCATTCTTGCGTCTACTATCACAAAATCAATCATGCTTCTCTGGCTTTCTTGTATACAAGTGGATATCTTTGTGGTTAAATATGGTGTTGGTTACCACAAGATTCCACTCCAAACATACTTCTAGCAAACTTTCGCCATTTTCATTCACTCGCTCATCCCCAAACTTACCCAATACACTTTCATATCCATCACGCTTCACTCCAATCCATCCATTAAAATCACCTAACATTACAATCCTTTCGTTTCGTTTGCATTTACCCAGAATATCATTCACACTCTCCCAGAATGCCTGCCTCTCACTTTGGTCTTTTGAGGACCGACGCCACCGCGCATCCTGTGGAGCATACACTCCTAACACAAAGATGCGGGTGAGTCCAACCTTTAACCTCAACCAAACGAGTCTTGGGCTCACACATTCATAATCTGTCACACATTCATTCATTCTCGCGGAAAGTATTACGCCGACACCCTGACAAGCGGCACGGGTTGTGGCTACGACTGAACAGTATGCGGTATAGGTTCCATGCGTCGTGGTGTCGCATCCTTTCCGCTTTGTCTCATTCACACACAAAATATCCAGTCGCCTCTCTCGCATTATCTTGCATACCTCCTCAATTTTATCATCCATACCTCCTCTTACATTCAACGTAGCAAAGCGGCTATCATTAGCCCACTTTTCGCCCCGATGGGAGACGAGACGTGACGGGTTGCGAACCACATCGCCGTCATTCTGGATGTTTAAATTCAACTCCATTGCGTTCCCACGAGTAGCAAGGGAAAAACATGTCCACCCGAGCAGAGCCCCGCTTGTCCAAGTAAGGCTAACCTTATTCTGGGCTCGCCCGGTCCCAGGGTAATAGGCACGCTTAAGACTACGCTCGCCCGTAGCCACGCAGCTCATCGGCACGGCGACCTTCGCTTGGCGGATAGTGGAGGGGATGAGGATGGGGTAGGAAGGAATTTGCGGATAAGGAAATGAATAAGGCAGGAAAGGACGGGGTAGAAAAGGATCCCGAAATCATTCTGTAATTCGAGCCAAAAATTCCAACAGCCAGGACAGATGTTAACATTCAAAATACAATCTCTACAGTCCGAGCAACTACAGTCCGAGCATATACACTCCACCAATAATAAGTATACAACTGAAATTTCATAACTCTGTATACAAATTCTTTAAAATTTTGAGAAACGAATGCATGCTAGACTTCCTGTCTGTAGGTCGGGCACCTTCGCGAACCAATACGAATTTCACCGATCTATTTTCTCAGAAAAAATCTTTATTATTCTTTGTGGGGCTTATATATATATGTATGAAAATGACAAAGTTTGTTTGTTTGTTTTCTTTAAAGTGCCGTATTATAATATTAGTTTTAGTTAATCGATCTGAAACCTTTGCACGGGTTGTTTGGTATCGCAAACCCGACTGTTTTTTAACGGACTCCAAAAAAGAGGTTTATTTTTTAAAATGTTTGTTACCTTACAACTCCGACATTTACAGACCGGAATAAACTTCTTTTATATAAAAGGATATATTTCCAGACTGGTATTTTTTTTTCAAAACTGTATTTTTCAAAATTGGGCAGGTTTATGAGGACTTCAGTGTTTTGGTGAATTAGACAGATCACAGAACAAGGTCACAGGGGCAGATCGGTGTCAAGGAGTTTTAGTGAGTATTCCCAGTGCTATCGTGATTAGGTGCTAGGCGACCCTCACACGAGTCCATGCCTCTCCAGCATGGGTACTCCGTAAGCGGAGCTCTCCTTGTAAAAAAAAGGTTTATGAGGACTTAAGGGAACTCCTCGAACATTATAGGTACACATTATGGCGATTTTTGTATTTATCAAATACTAGCTGTTCCCCGCGGCTTCGACCACATAGAAGCCGTTATCGCGTAACATCATAACCATCCTTTTGCGCAGCCAGTTAAAAAGTAGCCTATGTCCTTCCCAAGGCCTCAAACTATCCCTATTTCAAATTTCATCTCAATCACTCCACCCGCTTAGGCGTGAAAGCGTAACAGACAGACAGAGTTACTTTCGCCTTTACAATATAAGTAGGGATTTACAACATCAAATTACTAAAAATTATTTTTGAGAGTCGGTGCCAGCAAAATATCAATATAAACCTATCCAATTTTGAGTATATATTTTTTTTTTCAGTTCAGTATTCTTTTTGTCTAAGGTTCTATTTAAATAATATATCTAACGAGCTGTTCCCCGCGGCTTCGAACGCGTAGAAGTCGTTGACGCGTAAAATCATAACACACTTTTTGCGCAGTCGGTTAAAAAGTAGCCTATGTCCTTCCCAGTGCCTCGAACTATTTCTATTCCAAATTTCATCTCAATTCGTTTAGGCGTGCGAAAGCGTAACAGACAGACAGATAGATAGACAGACAGACAGAGTTACTTTCGCATTTATAATATTAGTAGGGATTTGGAGGATTTCATCAAAAGTGGATACATATTTTTGCAGCACCGTTCAGATACATGTTATTGCCGGAGAAGTTGACTATAATTTAATGGAATATAAGATGAGTACATCTTATGAATCAACGCGTGAATACATGTTATTGATGCAAACGATATAACATAGAACAAGTCTGCTTAAAATTAAATAAATACTTATATGCACTGTATAGATAAAGTAAAATTGCCAACCAACCTACAGTCTTAACGGCTTATCATGGTTATGTTGCATCTACTCTCCGATATGGAGTGATTTTTTGGGGTAACTCCACAGAAAGACACCGTGCATTTGTTGCTCAAAAGCAATGTATCAGGAGTATGTGTAATCTACAAAAAAACTGACTCATGTAGACCCCACTTTAAGTCATTAAGAATTTTAACTTTACCGGCTCTATATATCTACGAGGTTGCTTTATTTGTTAAAATACACCTGGATTTATTTCAATTCCGGGATAGAGCTCGACACAAGGACAAGTTGTGTATGGTGTCCAGTAAGACTAAACTGATGCACAGCAGTGTGTTCTGTTTGGGCCCAAAGATATATAATAAAATTCCATTTACAGTTAGAAAGCTAACAGAAATAAATGTTTTTAAAAAAAACTTGCAAGCATTGCTAATTCATAACTGTTATTACTCACTGCAAGACTTTTTAGATGACAAATCATTATAATTAGAGTTTGTGTGAATTTCTTTCGATTACCTATTGATTTAAGTAATTGATTTGACATATTATCACTGGTTCGACATTTTTTCTGTACAATTTAGACTTAATTATTTGTTTTGACATTATCAATTTAAATATTGACTCCTAAATGATTTTTGTTTTGACATATATTTAATTGTTAACTTGCATTATTATGTTTTTCATTTTATTTGATGTGATAATAGATATTCATGCTTTCCATATTTTTGTAAGTTATTAATGTATGATAGTGTATGTAATAATTGTTTTATATGTCTATATGGCGGGACATAGCCGGAGAATTGGATTTGTAACATCTTTTGTACCTATGATCCACAATAAAATGATTTATGATTATGATTATGATGATTATGAAACGTGCATACATAGTTTTGTTCCTTTCTTAATGGACATAATTTAATGAAGCAATGAGTGTATATATATTTATGGTGTGAACTCGTGGTTACAATTTTATGCTCTTCACGTTGAGCACTTCGTTTTGGAGCCGAAGGTGTTTACATATTTTAGGAGCCTTGACAATGTATACATATTATTGCTCGTGACTGTACCGCGGTGTAGTGGTTCACATTATGTTGACGATGTGGGGAGGTTGGTGTATTTTAGTGGTCTTTGGCAAATTTATAGATTTTATTTTGATTTACTTTCGTATTTTTTGAAAAACGATGCTTGTACTATACTTTCGTATTATAATGTTTTATGGAGGAATGAAATTACAGTGTACCTGCTGTTGAACTTAAGTGTTTTTCAATTACTTAATTGTTACTGATAGTTTTTGGTCTAATTATTTATTATTGCTACTTTTTATGATTGGACGGCCAACCACAAACAGGGTGTTCAACCTCACACTTTGCAGACGTGCTCGAGCACTATAAATAAACTTGGATCGGTTGGTGGCGTTGCTCTCAGGTCAACGGTTCTAACTCCCTGTTCTACTGTAACTGACACTTGTAGGTACTGACCTGTGTACTTGTCGGGTGGTCGGAGAGCGATGGTATACAGCGTCACTTCCTCGCTGCGACCCTTCGCGTTAGCAGCGTACAGGACCAACGCACAGCTGGACCGAGCGTCCCATTCGTGTAGCTCGAACGTCGCACTGTGGTTCGATGTTATGTTGTGGCGAATCTACGAACATATTTGTAGTTACGATATAAGATTAAAGGGAAGAAATACAGAATTACATTTATTAATCTAATTGATAAACTAGGCGTCACAATCTATTGTGTAACCAACAACAAAATAGGGGTGGGGGGTAAGGTATACCGTCACATTACCAGAAATTATAATGCCTTAACTCAAAATATAGTAGCCCAAAATACCCGAAATCGAAATATCAATATTCAAAAGGCAAATATTTATTCCGATTCCTCAGAGTATCCCGACTCGGATAGGTTAGGTTAGAAGACGTGGTTATTTTTATTTTGATTTTTCGTTAGCCCACTGTAGTACTTTTGTAACTCTGAATCAAAGTGTTTTAACATGAGGTTAATCCCACATGGATACTATGCCGGACTCCTACCTAATAGCATAATATATACCTAATAATACCCAGTAGGTTATAACGATAAACTGGGTAGGTTATGGTTTTTTTTTTATATTCCAAGCACAAGATTAAATAATTGTTCCTTAAATTTTGGTGACTGAAATTATTATAGATAAGACAATATATAAATATGTGTTACATTCCATGCAGTTATGACAGTGACAGTGACACATTGTATTCTATTTTCGGAATTTTAAATTAAGGATATTATTTTGAAAATTTGTATTTTGAATTCTGATATAATAATTATTTGTATTTTAAATTTAGACATTTTACGGTAAGGTGTACTAAAATAAGGTATTTTGAATGTTAAGGTTTTCGAATTCGGTTATTTTGGTCTAATGCATTTTAAGTAAAGGCATTTTGTTTTCTGGTATTTTAATATATAACCGGGGGGTAATTCGTGAACAATAACGCACAACTTTAGCAAGGAATCAAGGATATCTTCAACTAATTACAATTGGGCAATGACGAATCGAACACCTCAAGGAATGCGATGTAATATGTAGCTCTACCCTCCAGGTTTGGTAATAGCCATATACCAAATGCATTCTCAAGATCAAATTCTCAAAATAAAATACACTCAGATCAATAAAAAAAATACTTTTTATTGTAACATGTAGAATTTTCTCAGAACGCATTCTATAACATTAAATTATCATCATAATTATAAATTGAGGTAAATATTCGACAACTCACCACTAAAGAAGGCAGTTCCAGAACTTCCATGTAGAACACCTGAGGCAGCCCCCCGTCGAACCCTTCCAAGCACTCCACCAAGAGCGTGTAGCTCTGGTTCACTACGGTGCAGTTCTGCAGGGACGCCGGGACACCTGCTGAACCGTTCATAACCTTGAACACGGTGGTCATCAGGGGACTTCGTTAATGGATTATCGGAAACAATAACAGAAATTTTAACTGTACGTATTATAAAGGGTATAGGAAAAGTATCACTAAGAAACAGCTACAATCAACTATCAGTACTATTGCTCCAAAAAAAAAATCCAAATTTTTACAAATAGAAGTGACTTCTATTTGTAAAAATACCTGTAGCACTTTGGAATTTTAAAGAATCAGAATATAAAATATTTATTGGCCTTCTGGCCTCTTAGGACAGATTCCATTTTGGACGGATTTCATTTCGGACGAGTTCCACATTGGGCGGAAGTACACCTAATAATATTATCTTAGGCCATCCAATACAAAGTATCTATATTGTACTATTGTAGCTATGGTATTAGAGAAGTAGTATCATAGGAAAATAGAATTGCCCATGCCACTACTTACTGCTAGTCCCAAACAGTAGTGCCAAAGGTAAAAAAGGTTTTATTTTACTGTAATAGGAGAACTATTTGCAGAATCTAATAAAACGATTCAAACATAACTGTACTGTTTCCGCCCAATGGATTTGAAATCCGTCCAACATGGAATCCGTCCTAAGTGGCCAGAAAGGTGAAAATTAACATTGTAAGAACCGTTGTGGTTAATACCTGAGCTACTTTGCTATTTTATTTTTTCCGTCTTTTTACATTTCGTAGTTATTTTTTACATCCAAGAATATGTCACATAAAATGCTTAACATAATCAATCAAATACTTCCTTAACCCTTTTTTGACAGTATTACCTTATTTTTATCGCATACTAAGGGATTTTTGACAGGGGTCAGGGACTTAATATACTTAAGTAGATCAAGAAAAATGAAACGGGACTGACGTCATTGTAACGTACACACAATACTACTATCGATCCCTATTGTACAAAATAAAATTGTCTTTAAAATGAAATGAGTTTTGCTAAAAAGAACCTTTTTTTTTTTTTCTTTGCGGGTGGGAATCCTCAGAGGATGTTATAAGAACCTTTGTTAATTTAGGAGCATAGAAATTTAATGAAATTTCTGTTAGAATGTTTTGTATATTCTGTGCTCACAACCACCTTAATGTCTATGAAGTATTTATTCTATTACGTTCGGAGCTATCAACCGGTATAATGCACATGTCAAACTTGGACCAACTATTTACACACATAGTACACAGTGTTCCTCAGCACGGCTATTGTGTAGGCAAGTTGGCGGCCCAATGCTGTGCCTCTTGACGCTCCACTTGCAGACCCCGGAGCTGTAATCGGTGGGAAACATTTGCGCTGGTCGAGCATTCCAAGTATCTATGATTCGACAAAACTTTTGTTTGAAAGTGGCACCCTGCACGAGTTATTATAGATAGAAAATGAGAGAGTAGGACTAAGTTGTAGAGCTGAGCTGATCAGAGAGGCTAAAAAGCAACATAGCGCGTTTAACACATAATCTGATTAACGTGTAGATTCGTACAAGAATTAATGATCTAAAGCTACAGTTTCAAGCTTAAAAAAAAAAGCAAAGCTGCCCTTCCAAAGTTATATTGTTACCTGCAGCAACAAGTTTGTAGATACAAGGCGCCTCCTGCTTGCCGACGGTGTTGGTCGCGGAGCAGAGGATGGTGCCGTAGTCCATGTCGTAGCTCGGCGTGTAGCGCAGTGTCGACGTGTTGCCGTGGTTCGTGTACAAGCTAGGGGATTACAAGGAAATATAATAAATAAATATTTTTCACTAACAACGATTATTTATCTAACTCAAATGAAGGCAATATCTGCCAGTGTTTTGAAATTAAAACAACTAATAAAAGTACATTATATTTTATGTATCGGGTTTACATTCGTATTTTGAAGAATTTCGTAGCAGAAGGGTAAAGCCCTTTATTGAGAGACGCTGTTCACCAGGCTGTCTCTCATGAACCATCATAGCTAAAAAGTTGACATTTTCACAGACGATTTATCTATTTCTGTAACCATTTAATACTAAAAATAGAGAAATAATTAAGGGGGCTCCCGTACAAGAAACGTGATATTTTGTTGTCCTTTGGTACGTCCTCCACGCGCGAATTCAGCTGGCACTTAGCCGGTTTGTTAAATTACAAAAACAATGTTAGTAAAATCTTAGATTTAAGGTTATTTTATTTCGTGCAGGAGTAGGCCCATAAATCGTGATAGCTTTTAAGAGTCTACAAACTTAACGTGCATAATTACGTTTGCCTCATTTATCTGAAGCTTAGTTTGTTGGCCCAACAAGATCGCGTTTAAATTTTCCAATACATTGAAGTTTGAGAAACAGCTTTAATGATAACTACTTATTAACTATCTGCCAGCACAGATAACATAATATATATACTAGGGCTTGAATATCGGACGCTTTTTCAGTTCCGGAATTGGGTTTCGATATTCAGTATTTGAATTCCGGAACTCAGTCAAGTTTCGTTTTGTACAAAATAGTGATATGTAAAAAACGAAACGGGAACTGGCAGTCCTACGTGATTAGTGATAAGCTACTTTGATTCCCAGTAAAATTACTTATTTTAACGTAACCAACTAAAAACCACACGTTTCCTAACTATTGCCTACGGTTGGCCCGCGTTAGCCCTCAGAAGGTCATCCTTCTGAGGATTCCCTACAGACCTTGACTATCACTGCGGCCTCACCTAGGAGGTTCGGGTGCTATCCCGCGTATTTGGGGCTTGTTTAGGTGTTATCCTGAATCTCAGGGCGTGTGGTGTGCGTGAAACTTTCACGTCACGCTTTCGTCTTGGGCGTGCTTTTGTAAGGACGGCGATTAGCCCTCCCACCGTCCTCAGGCCCCCGATTATGGAGGCCGATAGTCTTGGGCAAAGACATGCGAAATTCGGGTGGGAGCGTTCTCTCTCGATCGCTTTTCGCCGCATTAACTGATCACAGAAAGACGCAGTGACGTCCCACTTACTCCCACTGGAGATCATAGCTCGCGCAATGGTCTCCAGCGAGAGAATATCCACGTCCAGAACTACCACGAAGACCGGGCGCTGTTAAGCCCACGCTGTGCACTCCACTAATGTGAGAAGTACTGTGTCCTCACTGCGTTCCTCGCAGTGCTGGCACTCAGGTGTGATTTTCCGGTGTATTCGTCACAGATACTTACTGAAGCTCCCTTGCCCGGTAAGTATCTGTGATAACCGGTAGGACAGAGCACTCGCACCGTGGCTCCTCTCTAGTCACTCGCCCATGACCGATCTGACCGACTTGATTGCGGCGATTCGGCGATTCCCCCCTTGTGTGATGTGATGTGGCGATTCGGTTTGTTGCTCAAGTCCAGGTGTCCACGGTTTCCTTGTGGAGCTGGAACTGCCGAACCTAGATTTCTGGAGACGTAGGCCTGTGACCCCGATCCAGCGCCTCCTTGCACCAGAGAAGAATAAATTAGAAATATAATTAATTTATTTAAACAAGGACGCCTCGCTGCCATCTGGCAGCGAGGCGTCTGCTCAGAGGCGGCATGTCTCGAGGATCTCCTCGAGACATGCCGCCTCTGAGCAACGGACCACGCAGCACTCAATCGTAACCGATGTTCCACAGAAGCGGTCTCGCTGACCCGGCTGGGCCCTAGCTAGCTTGGGTAAGTTATGGCCCTCTCGGAAAGACAGGCCCCGACTATTCGACGGAAGTAGGGAGGCACTCCATGATAAATAAGCACCTCCCTAGCGCAGCTCCAGGGCAAGGTGTAGAAGGCGATGCCGGTGTCTCTTGACATCGCCATCGCTTTAAACACCACCTCACCCTGCGATGTTACTTCCTCCGTCAGTCTTTTAATGCGCATGATCGCATCCACGGTGGAGCGCCCTTGACGGAAACCAAACTGGTTATCCGCCAGATCTGGCCTCACGCGTGTGAGGTGCCCGACTGTGCGCTGTGCAATGATACGCTCAAGGAGCTTGTATACCTAACGAGGTATGCAAGCTCCTTAAGCGTATCATTATTGGGGATCGGCCGATCGTGTTGCTCCGTTGAGCAACTCCGGCCGATCCCCGATCGGTCGTTCCCCAATAATGATACGCTCAAGGATGACGTATGGGTAGACTGCCGACCACCTTGCCTTTCGGATCAGAACCAGTTTCCCTGTCTTCCAGACCTTGGGAATCTGGCCTTTTTCGAGGCATGCACTAAAGAGCCCCATCACTCGAGGCCCAAGATCCTCAAGAGCCAGGACCCACGCTCGACCTGGAATGCTGTAGGGTCCAGGGGCACGGTCCCTGCGTAATCTAAGCCGCAGTACAGTCACCCCTAACTCACCTTTAGTCGAAGTCACTGCAGGCACGTCGTTCTCACTGTAATCAGCGTCGGGCGCCTGAGACGAAGCCATGTGCGAAGGAATATGTTCCTCCGCCTTGATGAGAACAGGGAACCCAGGACCTTCCTCACTCTGGGTCAGTGGAGCGCCTTGGGGCAATGTTTGCCCCTAATAATTAGGTACGGGCCCCATAAGTTCCGTCAGAACTACTAGAACTATGCTGAGCGAGACCTGTGTCAAATTCTTACAGCGTTTCTATCAAAGTTAAATTTAACTAGTAGCATAAGACAGAGATAAGTCTAAGTTCGCACTATAAATTTAAGTCTAAATGTAAAAAAAAATACAAAAACGTCATCAATAATATTATTATTATTTAATGGAAATACCGGTATTGATCTCGCCAATTCCGGAATTGAGAACGATATTGGATTTTATCGGAATTCCGGAATTATGTCATTCCGGAGTTCAAGCCCTAATATATACCTATCCTCTTTAGCATTCAAATTATAGTTTAGAAATAATATTATTTCTACACTACGAGTATAATTTCGTCTCATCTCATAATGTCCTTTTCTCGAAATGTCCTTTCTCATAATGTCCTTTTCTCGAAATGTCCATTCTCAAAATGTCCTTTCGCAGATTGTCCTTTTCTCGAAATGTCCTTTTCTCGAAATGTTCTTTTCTCAAAATGTACTTTTCTCGAAATGTTCTTTTCTCAAAATGTCCTTTTCTCGAAATGTTCTTTTCTCAAAATGTCCCTTGCTCAAAATATGTACACTATAGGATTAACCCCGCTCAATCCGACTTGGATAGGTTAGGTTAGAAGGCTAAGGCATAAATATAATAAGGAATAAATAATAAGGAATAATTGGTTGTCCTGAGGTGACGGGAGGCCTCGAACCTTTGTCGCAGCGAAGAACCATAGCGTCCTTGGCTGCCTTCTATCGAATGTATCACGGCGAATGTTCTGAAGAGCTCTTCAACCTGATCCCACCATCTCCTTTCCGATCCCGAACAACGCGTGCCGGGCAGAGATGCCACTCATACACAGTGGAGAGAATCTTCGCCAGAACCGAGCGTTTCAAAAGATCGTTCCTCTGTCGAACTATAAAAACATGGAATGACCTGCCCGCACACGTCTTTCCCTCATCTTACAATCCCGGGTTCTTCAAGAGGAGCGTGAAGAGGCACATCACAGGGCCGCCAACTTGAGGACCACTGTAAGAAGTGGCCCCCAATCGCTAGATGCGCCACTGCTTTCTTACCATCAGGCTGGTGGCGACGTCAATTTGGCGAGCTGAATATAAAAAAAAAAAAAAAAACAATAAAAAAATATCAACCAAACAATCAGTGGCACAGCACAATGTAGTATTTGACGGGTTTCACGGTTAAATCAGGTTCTGAAACGCAATTCTTCAAAAAGATTTTATAATAAAAAATTCTGTTATCTGAAGAACGTAGCCCATCTAATGGAAAGACATGGCATGCCACAGTCCGTAAGACTTCTGACAGTGTGGTCCTTGAGTTAGCGACCCTGTGATGTGCCGCTTCATGGCCCGCTTTAGGAACTCAGGGTTATAAGAGGAGGTAAACACGTGAGAGGCTTGGTAATTCCAATTTTATTTGATGAATAATTATGGTTCCGAGGCAAAAAGCAGCAAAAATCACATTTCTTTTATGCGTTTAGGCGCAGAATGTCATATTCGCAAAATGTCCAGCGGGCGCAAAATGTCCAGTTCGCAAAATGTCCAATTCTCAGAATGTCAAGTTCGCATAATGTCCAATTCGCAGAATGTCCAGTTCGCAGAATGTTCAATATTTGTCATAACGTTGTCCATGTTCCAAATTGGTGTTGAATGGTTATAAAAAAATAACCACGAAGGCTAAGGCGGGTTTCCGCTCCGCTTTTTTTTATAACCCATCGGTATATGTATGAACATTCTGGAATTTGGACATTATGGGACATAGACAACGTTATGACGAATATTGGACATTCTGCGAACTGGACATTATGCGAACTTGACATTCTGTGAATTGGACATTTTGCGAACTGAACATTTTGCGCCCGCTGGACATTTTGCGAACAAGACATTCTGCGCCGAAACGCATTTACAGGATCCACCCATAATTTTTTCATGGTTTTTGTTATTACAGCAGCAATTGAAATAGTGAAAATTTCAGCTCTCACGGTTCTTGAAGTACAGTCTTGTGATAGACAGACAGACAAATCTCAGTAATAGGGCCCCGTTTTTACCCTTAGGGTACGGAACCCAAAAAACACTAAGGCGTCCGCGTTCTTCGGGCGTGTGAGCAACGCGAGGGTCGCGTGCGCGTCGCGAGCGCGCTGCTTAAGCGTCGCGTGTTGACGCCGTGTATAAAGCGCGCGGCGCTCGCCATGGCATTTAGGGCGAGCGCCCACCGCTTTGCGTTCCGGTGCGTTGCGTTTGCCGCAAATCTGTAACACATAGAGATTCATAGAAGTGCGCACACTGCTGATAAAAAATCGTACGACTGCCGCAAATTTTTGCGGCGGCTGGCTGCGGCGACTTTTTTTTTTAATAATTCGCTTTGACGTAGCAATGTACATGTCTGCAAACAGTATAGTTAGTTAGTTTAATTTGATTTCAAGGATTTCATATAACAAATACTTATAAATTATTTTGTATGATTGGTAAGTTTAGAACAAAAAATGTATATCAACTATGAAAATTATTTTTATTATAATTAAAACTTTTTTAACCAGCTTTTAGTTAACTTGCTATGTATGTGTGTAGGTATGTAGGGTACAAATTTTGCAAGTAAGATTTGACCCGCTTCTCATGCTCCGAATGAGCTGAAATTAAAAATACATCTGTAGTTTCGGGGAGAGTACAATATGATGGTATTTTAGACCTGGTGTAAAGGCGAACCCTGAAGGTCGCCATAGTACCAACTTCTCAACGAAACAAGATAGTCCCATAGCGTTTTGACGTTTAGACAGGTGTATTTGTGTACTTGGCAAATAAATAATAGGGGTCATCTGGTGAAGGTCGCCATACTAATTAAAAAAGATAAACCCATAGCGTTTGGGCTTTTGCATGGTCTAGATGCGTACATGGTAAAAAGATCACGGAGGATAGTAAACCAAGTGTGATGATGGAGCCAAATCAAAGTGAAGGTCATGTAAATAACTATATATATAGACATATAAGTGTTTGGGCTCTATAGAATGGTCTTGATGCATCATGCAAAAACATCATATTTAGTGAACCAAGTCCGATGATGGAGCCAAGTCCTGGTGAAGTTCACCATACTAATTATAAAAATTAATCCGCAGTGGTTGGGCTCTTTAGAATGGTGTTGATGCGTACAAGGCAAAATATAAAATTTGGTAAACCAAGTCTGATGATGGCGCCAAGTCCTAATGAAGGTCACACTAGTAATTAAAAAAGATAAGCGGTATTTGGGCTTTAGAATGGTCGTACGGAACGGAACCGCCGGTGCGCGGGTCCGACTCACACTTAGCCGGTTTTAATTTTTTTAAATACTACTAAAATCGCAGACAAGCATATAGATGTAGCGGAAATTTACAGGTGAAGGTTGATAGGTAATGGATGATCATCTGATGGGTCATCTGATGGGTGACGGGTGATGGGTAATGGACGATGGCTAATGGGTCATTTAAGAGATTTTTCGTATGCTGAGTACCAATTACGATCATAATAATTTGTAATCCAGTATGGCCGCCGCGCCGTAATTACAAAATTTCATGATGGGCATCGTTTTAGGGGTTTTTCGTATGCTGAGTACGAATTACATGATAATTTTGCAGTCCAATATGGCCGCTGCGCCGTAATCCCAAAACTTCATGATGGGTATCGTTTAAGGGGTTTTTTGGTATGCTGTGTACGAATCACGTGTCAATTTTGCAATCCAATATGACCGCTGCGCCGTAATCACAAAAAATCATGATGGGTATCGTTTAAGGGGTTTTTTATTATGCCGTGTACGAATCACAAGTAAATTTTGCAATCCAATGTGGCCGCTGCGCCGTAATCACAAAATTTCATGATGGGTATCGTTTAAGGGGTTTTTTGGTATGCTGTGTACGAATCACGTCGCAATTTTGCAATCCAATATGGCCGCTGCGCCGTAATTACAAAAATTCATGATGGGTATCGTTTAAGAGGTTTTTTGGTATGCCGTGTACGAATCATCAGTCATTTTTGCAATCCAATATGGCAGCTGCGCCGTAATCACAAAAAATCATGATGGGTATCGTTTAAGGGGTTTTTTGGTATGCTGTGTACGAATCACGTGTCAATTTTGCAATCCAATATGGCCGCTGCGCCGTAATTACAAAAATTCATGATGGGTATCGTTTAAGAGGTTTTTTGGTATGCCGTGTACGAATCACGTGTCAATTTTGCAATCCAATATGACCGCTGCGCCGTAATCACAAAAATTCATGATGGGTATCGTTTAAGGGGTTTTTTGGTATGCCGTGTACGAATCACAAGTCAATTTTGCAATCCAATGTGGCCGCTGCGCCGTAATCACAAAATTTCATGATGGGTATCGTTTAAGAGGTTTTTTGGTATGCCGTGTACGAATCACAGATCATTTTTGCAATCCAATATGGCCGCTGCGCCGTAATTACAAAAATTCATGATGGGTATCGTTTAAGAGGTTTTTTGGTATGCCGTGTACAAATCACAAGTCATTTTTGCAATCCAATATGGCCGCTGCGCCGTAATCACAAAAATTCATGATGGGTATCGTTTAAGGGGTTTTTTGGTATGCTGTGTACGAATCACGTGTCAATTTTGCAATCCAATATGGCCGCTGCGCCGTAATTACAAAAATTCATGATGGGTATCGTTTAAGAGGTTTTTTGGTATGCCGTGTACGAATCACGTGTCAATTTTGCAATCCTATATGACCGCTGCGCCGTAATCACAAAAATTCATGATGGGTATCGTTTAAGGGGTTTTTTGGTATGCCGTGTACGAATCACAAGTCAATTTTGCAATCCAATGTGGCCGCTGCGCCGTAATCACAAAATTTCATGATGGGTATCGTTTAAGAGGTTTTTTGGTATGCCGTGTACGAATCACAGATCATTTTTGCAATCCAATATGGCCGCTGCGCCGTAATTACAAAAATTCATGATGGGTATCGTTTAAGAGGTTTTTTGGTATGCCGTGTACAAATCACAAGTCATTTTTGCAATCCAATATGGCCGCTGCGCCGTAATCACAAAAATTCATGATGGGTATCGTTTAAGGGGTTTTTTGGTATGCTGTGTACGAATCACGTGTCAATTTTGCAATCCAATATGGCCGCTGCACCGTAATTACAAAAATTCATGATGAGTATCGTTTAAGAGGTTTTTTGGTATGCCGTGTACGAATCACAAGTCATTTTTGCAATCCAGTATGGCCGCTGCGCCGGAATCACAAAAATTCATGATGGGTATCGTTTAAGGGGTTTTTTGGTATGCCGTGTACGAATCACAAGTCAATTTTGCAATCCATTATGGCCGCTGCGCCCTAATCACAAAATTTCATGATGGGTATCGTTTAAGGGGTTTTTTGGTATGCTAATTACTAATTCAATGGTAGTTTAGCTATCCAATATGGCCGCCGCGCCGTAATATAAAAAAATCATAATGGGTATCGTTTAAGGGTTTTTTCGTATGCTGAGTACGAATTACATAATAGTTTTGATATTCAAAAGTAGCCGACGCGCCGTAATTACAAAATTTCATGATGGGTATCGTTTAAGGCGAATTTCGAACAGTGACCCAGGGCCACATCTGGCCTTTGGATTGCCAGCGCACTGAGACTTATTGAGTTTCATAGTGTGACCTCTGAGATGTTTATTTGGGTTCATTCAATTGTGAACATATTCCGAAGGTCTTCTACATTGTAATGCTTATTTAGTATTTTGTAGGTCTCTATGAGGTCACCTCTATTCCTTCTCTGTTCCAATATTGATAAGTTTAGTTCTAAAAGGCGTCTGAACTTTTTCTAACATTAGAATATCTTTTTTGAAATATGGACTCCATATCTGGAAGGCATATTCAAGGAGAGGTCGTACGTACTACGTATGTCTTATAAATGTAGATAAATAGGTCCCTGGTAATAACATAGAATGCTTTTCTAATCATGTATTATACTGAATTTGTCCTTTTAGTTATATTTATTATGTGTTCATCCCATTTCAGGTTGCTGGTTATTGTAACTCCAAGATCTCTCTGGGAGTTCACTGCTTGCAATGGTACAGACTCAATTGTTATGCTGACAGATTGTCCATGGTGGATGGAACTACGACTTACTGGCTAGGAACCTTACACAACAGAGTCTACAGACCACTGTTTTGGCTATGGTCAATAGTGCAATAGGTGGAACTCCGCCGCCTTGTTTTGTAAAGAGGTAATGTGTGCAAAAAAGGCGGAGATGGAACGGAAGAAAAATAATACTTTCTTATGCCACAAAAGACGTACTGGGCAGCGAAAATACCATTTCAATCTTCATTTTCTTACAATCATAACCTGAAAGGTGACAATATGTGCGAACTATTATCTAAGCAGAGCTCGATTCAAGTTGGTTATTTCGTTATATTTTAGAACATGTACTTGAATTACCCGTAAGCAATATAAAAAAAAATATAAATATTCACGGACATCTCACACAACGCTATCTGATCCCAAAGTAAGCTAGGAATAACCTGCTTGTGTTATGGGTATCAGACCACGGATATTAACACTTATATACTTTTAAATACATACATATTATACATAGAGACGCCCAGACTCTTGAGACAAACATTTATGGGTCACACAAATATTTGCA
This sequence comes from Miltochrista miniata, assembly GCA_933228765.1. Taxonomy (NCBI): domain Eukaryota; kingdom Metazoa; phylum Arthropoda; class Insecta; order Lepidoptera; family Erebidae; genus Miltochrista; species Miltochrista miniata. The sequence goes on from OW121764.1 coordinate 1,679,882, forward strand.
ATGGTAATGGGTCACCAAGGGTTGGCGACCAGAGCTAGTTAGGGCCCTGGAATATCCATTTCAGGGTTCACGTGGTTTCCTGGCTACATACGATTGTATGTAGAATAAAAAGAATCTTAGTTCGACATGCCCATCTTGGCGATGTCTCGGGTGGGTTAAGCTTATGATCCGATCCACGCGCAAAAAAACAGAGTTGTATAGACATTAGGGGAAACTTGCATATCAGATTGCAAGTTAAGGATTTTTTTAAAGTTTTGTCTAGAATCTGTGCAAAGTAGTCACCTTCTATTGATTTTGTGTAATAAATAACGGAAGATTTTTCTACAGAAACGCGAAATATACCTAATAGATATTAACAAATATACTAAATATGTGTTCTTCATACACGGCATAATATATTCAAGGCATATCAAAACAATTAATTACACTGTAAAGGTTGAAAAAAATTTTGCACCAGCAATTCTGAAAATCATCGCGGGTGCATCCAACCCCTATTCATTTGACATTAATTTCCATTTTAATAACATTATACTTAAAGAAAAGATTATTTATGTCAGCCTTTAATATCTATATATATTTGTTAGACCTTTATTTCGGTGTAATAGACAAAATTTTATCTTTTTCATTGCGGGTGCAACAAAGTAGTACACTGTTTCTTGCGGTCTGCAACAAAGTAATACCCTGTTTCTTGCGGTCAATGATGCTTACAAAATGAAAACATACTTAAATTTATTGACAAATATGAGATAAGAAAATACTGCCAGTACATGTTTAATAATCTCGATACTCATGATGAAGTTTTATAATTACGGCGCGGCGGCCATTTCGGATTGCTAGATTATGATCAAAGTACTCAGCATACGGAAATACAACTTAAACGATACCCATAACGATATTTTGTTATTACGGCGCGGCGGCCATGTTGGATTGCTAAATTCTCATGTGATTCGTACTCAGCATACCAAAAAACCCCTTAAACGATTTACAGAGTGAAATTTTGTAATTACGGGGAGGCGGCCATTTTGGATTGCTAAATCATCATGTAATTCGTACTCAGCATATGAAAATACCCCTTAAACGATACCCATCATGAAGTTTTGTGATACCAGCACGGTGACCATATTGGATTGCAAAATTATCATGTGATTCGTAGTCGGCATACCAAAACACCCCTTAAACGATACCCATCATGAAATTTGGTAATTACGAAGCGGCGGCCATTTTGGATTGCTAAATTATCAAGTGATTCGTACTCAGCATACCAAAAAACCCCTTAAACGATACCCATCATGAAATTTTGTTATTACGGCGCCGTGGCCATTTTGGATTGCTGAATTATCAAGTGATTTGTACTCAGCATATGAAAATACCCCCTAAACGATACCCATCATGAAATTTTGTGTTAACGGCACGCTGACCATATTGGATTGCAAAATTATCATGTGATTCGTAGTCAGCATACCAAAAAACCGCTTGAACGATACCCATCATGAAATTTGGTAATTACGGCGCGGCGGCCATTTTGGATTGCTAAATTATCAAGTGATTCGTACTCAGCATACGAAAATACTCCTTAAACGATAACCATCATAAAATTTTGTGTTCACGGCACGGTGACCATATTGGATGGCAAAATTATTATGTGATTCGTACTCAGTATACCAAAAAACCCCTTAAACGATACCCATCATGAAATTTGGTAATTACGGCGCGGCGGCCATTTTGGATTGCTAAATTATCAAGTGATTCGTACTCAGCATACCAAAAAACCCCTTAAACGATACCCATCATGAAATTTTGATATTACGGCGCGGCGGCCATTTTGGATTGCTGAATTATCAAGTGATTTGTACTCAGCATACGAAAATACCCCCTAAACGATACCCATAATGAAATTTTGTGTTAACGGCACGCTGACCATATTATTGGATTGCAAAATTATCATGTGATTCGTAGTCAGCATACCAAAAAACCCCTTAAACTATACCCATCATAAAATTTGGTAATTACGGCGCGGCGGCCATTTTGGATTGCTAAATTATCAAGTGTTTCGTACTCAGCATACGAAAATACCCCTTACACGATATCCATCATGAAATTTAGTGATAACGGCGTGGCGGCCATTTTGGATTTCTAAATTGTCATGTGATTCGTACTCAGCATACCAAAAAAACCCGTAAACGATATCCATCATGAAATGTAGTAATTACGGCGTGGCGGCCATTTTGGATTTCTAAATTATCATGTGATTTGTACTCAGCATACCAAAAAACCCCGTAAACGATACGTATCATGAAATTTTGTAATTACGACGGGATGACCATATTGGATTGCAAAGCTATCATTGAAATCGTACTCAGCATACTAAAAAACCCCTAAAACGATACTCATCATGAAATTTTGTAATTACAGCGCTTCGGCCATATTGGATTGCACGATTATCATGTATTCGTACTCAGCATACGAGAAAACCCCTTAAACGATACCCGTCATGAATTTTTGTATTTACAGCCCGGCGGCCATATTGTAATGCTAAATTATCATGTAATTCGTACTCAGCGTACTAAAAAACCCCTAAAACGATACCCTTCATGAAATTTTGTAATTACAGCGCTTTAGCCATATTGGATTGCCAAATTTTCATGTAATTCGTACTCAGTATATGGAAAAACCCCTTCGAGGCTTGGACTTTTTTTTTGTTGAGAAGTTGATACTGTGACGTCCTTGAGATTTTACCTTCACACCAGGTCCAGCATACCATCTTATAGTATTGTCATTGCAGTTAAATAAGTATTCCAAGTTTAAGCTCAATCGGAGCATGAGAAGTGGTTTAAATCTTACTTGAGTTCCGATCCAAAAAAACGTCAAAAATCATTTTTGCTGTATTGGAGATTGGAGACCTTAAATATTAATATTAATAGTTTATTTTTAGTATTTTTTATTGTTTAGCGCCAAAAGAAACACATAATCTGTAAAAAAACCGCTCTCTAGCTATCTAAGTTCATGAGATACAGCCTCGTGATGGACAGACAGACAGATGGACGGCGAAGTCTCATAAATAGCGTTAAACATCGATTAAAAAGTTGAAATTCCTATAACCAATCGATTCCTATCAAAACATTTTCGGGTCTATGTAACCAAGCCACAAAACAATTTAAAAAAAAAGTGCTGGCAAACTGTGGGCAAAACGTGCGATTCTTTTGCAGCAGTGTGCGCACCCATACTTGCGTTTGCGTTGCGGCACGGCAAACGGATCGGAACGCATCGGATCGCAAAGCGGTGGGCGCTCGCCCTTAATCCACTTCAGTTAAGAACGCGACGCGAGCGCCGCGTGCGCACCGCGTGCACTCTCCACACACGCCGCGACCGCGCTACACATACGCCCGAGGAACGCGCTCGCCTAATGTAGGGTCAGCCTTACCTTGGCGATATCTCGGTCTGCTCTCCGGACGTGTTGAAGACCCAGCTGAAGTAGGTGGGCGGCGGGCTGGAGTCCACCGCGCACTGCAGCACCACCGGCTCCATCTTAAGGGCGCCGTACACTTTGCCTTCGTTGCCCGACTTGCATACTGGAACGTCTGGTGTGGCAAAATGGGAAATACACTCATTTGCAAAAAAAACGGGCGGTTTTGATTTTCATTCATCTTTAAAAAGATACAATACCAAAAAGGTTTCAATCGTTTGTACACGTTACTGGCCGGTTCTAAAAATGCCGTGGTATTTAAAAAAGTACGTTCTAAATTCAAATTTTCATTTGATGCTCATTTTTACAGAAAACCCCTTTTTATCCTACATTTTTGGCGCGCAGTTCCAGAAGTTAACATCGACTTTCACAACTTTTATTTAATTTTTATCGATTAATTTCATATCCTTGACTGTCAAAGCTTTATTTATTGCTGTTTGGCTGTATCAAAAATGGTAGATAAAGTGGTAAAAGCTACCAAAATTATCGCGCTGCTTGAAGAGGGTTGCAGCCAATGTTTCGTGGCTAGAAGGCTAAATGTTAATTGCTCCACGGTCCAAAGGACCTGGCAGCGATATCAGGAGACTGGTTCCGTCGAGAGAAGGCCTGGTTCTGAAAGAAAACCATGTACCTAACCACGGGATGATCGTTTTCTTGTGAGTCGCGCATTGAGAAATCGCAAATCTTCGTATGTGGATCTTAAGAACAACCTCCAAGAAGTAAGAAATGTGCATATTAGTCTATGGACGGTCAGGAGGAGGCTTCTCGCTGCCAATATACGCAGTCACCGCCCGGCCCGCGGCCCCAAATTACTCCGTGAGCAACGAGTTCACAGGCTTAGGTTCGCTAGAAATTGTGAATCATGGACTCAAGAAGATTGGAATAGGGTTTTGTTCTCTGATGAAGCCAGGATATCTCTGTTTGGTGAAGATCGACGTCGGCGAGTGCTAAGAAGACAAGGAGAGCGCTTTGCAGATGCATGTTTCGAAGAAATCACACCTTATGGTGGGGGCTCTGTTATGTTTTGGGCAGGAATAAATTCAATGGAACGTACAGAGTTAGTCTTCATTGAAAACGGCTCACTGACTGGGCATCGATACATAACGGAAGTTCTAATTCCTCATGCAGAACCCGCATTGGCCGCTCTAGGTCAAGACTCGATTTTTATGGCCGACAATGCTCGCGCCCACCGATCCCGCGATGTTAATGCGTATGTGCAAGAGGTCGGCATTCGTCGTTTGGATTGGCCAGCTCGAAGTCCCGACCTCAATCCCATAGAACATATCTGGGACGTTCTAAAACGGCGTGTGAGATCAGTACACCCGGCTCCGCAGACCATAGAGAGCTGAAGAATGTGCTTACTGCGGAGTGGGAACGTATTCCGCAAGCAAGTATCCGGGATAAACTCGCTAGCATGCCCAGACGAATTCAAGCTGTGATTTTAGCTAGAGGGGGTCACACTCGATACTAAACATTTATCTGCTTTTACTTTATTAAAGAAAAACAAACAAAAAATCTTTTTTATTTTTACTTCATGAGCATATGCACTACTAGCGAACATACACTACTAGCGAGGTTTAGCATTATTTCCCATAAATTGTATTAAAATTTTATGAAATACTGATGAAAACGATTATTTTCTTATTAATTTACCAAATTGTGACGATAAAACTACCTATAATTATCAAACAAAGCAATATTAACATTCGAAATGGTTCATTGCTTAGGTGCCCGTTTTTTTTGCAAATGAGTGTATATAGACTTTTCATTATATCCCAAACAATAGTCTCCCGACACTGGTGCCTCAAAAGCATTTTTGTTGATGGAATAATGTAATTTTATTATTTCGATATTATTATATTCATTCCAAGGGTGCTTTTCCATCTGAGATTGTAGCATTTATTTTCTATAGATGCAGTATTTAGGATGTGAAAGCAGCCTTATCGAGTTATCTTTTTTTAATCGGTTGTCAGTGGTGACATTTCTGCTGTCAGAATGACAGGATGTCATAAGTTCGGTGACGAAGCGTTTCGCATTTAAAGGAACGGGTTTTGTTAAGATTTTTCGTGAAAGACAGGACTTTTGACCGAGACCTGCTTTGGGGTAGTTGGAGGTCCTTTGGCTTTTGCTCTGAGACTGTGCCGCGAATCAGTTTTTCGCTCAAGCGCGATTATTTGTTACCTCGCGTGGCCTAACGGGCTGTGATTGGGTTGCTGCATTGCATCTTGCTACATTTTACCCAGAAAACTGGTGAGTCACTTCTTCTTTTGCAAAGCGGTTCGATTGTCGTCTGTCGCGCAGCCAAGATCTTAATTTGTCGTTTCTTTCATGACAGGGTTTTTTACTACGGGGCTAGTTGCCGGATGAGATATTTGGTGCCGCACCTATAAGTTAGTGGGCTGCACGTGGTACGACAACGTGGAAGTGCGGACTACACGAGCTTCTCATGTGAGAGGTATCTGCCGTCATCACCTGGCAGTAACAACAGGCAGTCACTCTCACTCAGCTCACTCTGCAGGCCAGTAAATCCACTACTTATGTGTAGCCTAGTAGTATTAATACCTGAACACTGACTTTACTTCTGTGTACCTGTGATATTTGTGTCTATCAGTGAATAAGCTCTCTGTGTGTCTCTGTGTATCTCTGTGTACTTAGTAAATATATGAGTGTACACCCTATTGTCTGTTTTCGTGAGAGCCCTAGCCTACCCTTGCACACAGACTGGAAACTTAGAAATAAGGCGCCCTGGGATAGAGTTCTCTGCATAGCTACCTCGCGCTAGTTGGTGAGTAACACTGATCATCTTAGTGTTACAAATTGGCTCCCAACGTAGTGGCAAATCTCTGGGTCTACTCTGCGGTAGTCTCAGTCTGGTGTGTGTGCATAGGTGGTTATCTCTGGCGAAACCATTCTGGAATCGTCCGAGACGCTCCAGGACGTTAATTGGTGGTGCTAGCAGCTAAGCACAAAACCTTCCCTTTCGTCTTCTTCCAGCTTCCTACATCTTTGGCTGGAAAAGACACAAAATTCTAAATTCAAAAATTTAAAATAGCTGTGATTTTGGAAAAACTTTTTGATTTTATTTGGCATACCCACTTCTTTTCTTATTGTGTTTCTTTTCTTTGTTATGTTCCTTTTTATGGTGCACACATATATTTATTGTAATATTATATTAGCATAGATTAATATATTACATATATTATTCTATAGCTTCACCTCTGTGTTAACTTAGTGAATTTCACTCTGTGTAATTATAAATTTTTTTTTGAAGGTATGTTGATACCTTGTAATTTTAATTATTAACCTGAACTGTGTTATCAGAAAATTTAGAAACTTTTCTCTCTTAGTATACCCTTAATCTTTGTTAAATTCTAAAAGTCAATTTGAAACATAATTACCTAACTTAGTACACTTTGTTGTAACTCAATTTACATTTTTACTTTGTAATTGATCCCTATCTGTGCCATTTTATCTTTATAATTGTTGTAAGTAAATTTTTACATAATGGCACAGATGAAAAAATATATTAATTATTTAAGAAAGGATGAACTTGCTAACGAGCTGTCCCACATGGGTATTTCAGTGGAACCGGAAACGACAGTGTCTGGCCTTCGGAGTGAGCTAAGAACGGCACACCGACTCGTCCGTCGAGGTAGCATCAAAGCGAGTGCTCCGGTACCCGCTGATGCATCGGCTGAGCTCTCGACCTGCCTTCCGAAGGTCTCCGAGTTGGAGGAGGCTCTTCAGTCAGGTGAGTTTTTGGCCAATAATAATTCTCGTCTTAGGGTGTCTATCAGGGCCAACTACTTATTGAGTAGGTTAGCTCGTTGTGGTCTGGATTGCCCCGACCTGGTGGATATTCGTGGTAGGCTAGTGAAGATCATCGCTAGGGCTGAACCCAGTAGTGATTCTGAATCCGAAGGTTCGGATGATGATGGTGATGATCCTTCGGGTCGTGACCAGGTGGAATATACTTCACCAGTAGTGAGAGAGGACCGCTCGGTGCGAGCTAGTTCAAGTAGGAATAGTTCTACATGTAACATAGTGTATAAAGAACGTCCCCTTAACTTATGTTCATTTAACTTAAAATATGATGGTTCTACTTGTGTACGTGTGTTTTTAGAGAGAGTAGAGGAACTTAGATGTGCTCGGGAGGTTACTAAGCCTAGACTCCTTATGGCTTTCTCCGACCTGTTGGATGGACCGGCTTTGTCTTGGTTCCGTACAAACAAAGCTAACTTCATCTCATATGAGGATCTTATTAGTGAGCTTAGAGATACCTTCGATATTCCTGATTATGATTACCGCCTCAGGAACGAGATAAGACAGCGTACACAAGCCCGCTCTGAGTCCTTGGTTAACTATATATGTACAATGCAAGCCATGTTCTCAAGGTTGTCATGTAAGATGCCCAGTGAGGAACAGCTGGACATTCTCATGCACAACATTAGACCTGACTACATGAAGGAACTGGCCTTGCATGATGTCAACTCTGTAGATGACTTGAGACGTTTGGGTAAGCGCTTGGAGCTTGCGCGTACTAGGGCAGACGCTTTCCATGAGCCTGCTCTTGACAAGTTTGAGATTACATCTGACTTACACCAGCTTAAGAACAAAGGTGTACAAAAGCCCGCTAAGCAGGTGTCTGCAGTGGAGACGCCGGTTACCCCCCACGATCGCAAATGCTTTCGTTGCGGCGGGGGCGGTCACACTGCATACAGCTGCACACAGTCAAGGGAGCTGGTGTGTTTCCGGTGTGGTCTCAAAGGAGTCAAGACCCCAGACTGCTCACACTGTACTAGCAAGTCAAAAAACGCGTAGGCCAGGGCCTTATTAGGAACTCTGTGCATCACTCTGTATCTGAGTCTATTTCTGATAAGGTCCTGTTTCCTAAACGGGATAGTGACATTAGACCGTATCTAGTTGTTAAGGTTTTAAATTTAAATGTCTTAGGCCTTCTAGATTCCGGTGCCTCCTGCTCTATACTAGGTAAGGGAGCGCACCGCATCTTCTTGGAACTGGGTTTTGATCTTGTGAGTATCAATCCTACTTTTCGTATTACAACTGCAGACAGCACTCACTTGCAATGTCTGGGTTGTATCTCTTTGCCAATTGAGTACAATTCGGTTATCCGAGTTGTCAAGTTCTATGTTGTCCCAGGTATAACCACCTCCATGATATTTGGAGTGGATTTCTGGCAACAATTTAAGTTGAGTGATAAGTTAATTTTACAAAATATTAGTCTTGATAGCTTTAGTGATAATAATCCTATAGAGTCTGTGTCCCTTAACGGTGGCCTCGAGGATTACAACAACTTGACTGCTAAACAAAGGTGTGTAATCAACGGGGTCATTGAGAAATTTGACTCATTGAACACTGATAAGGTGGGCTTAGGTCGGACCTCACTTGTACATCATGTCATTGACACTGGTGACAGCAAGCCGATAAAGCAGCGTTACTATCCGCTCTCTCCCCTTAAGCAGAAGGCCCTGGAAGCCGAGCTGGACCGAATGCTGGAGATGGGAGTAGTGTCCCCGTCTCAGTCCGCCTGGAACTCTCCAGTGGTCATGGTGGAGAAGGCGAACGGCGACCTCAGATTGTGCTTGGACTCTCGCAAGCTGAACTCTGTGTCAAAGAGTGACGCCTACCCCTTACCCTATATCAATCAAATCTTGGACCACCTTAATAATGCTAAGTATTTAACTTCTGTAGATTTGAGTGCGGCTTACTGGCAGATTCCATTCGACTCACCCCAGTCTGCTGAGAAGACTGCTTTTACGGTTCCCCGGAGAGGATTATTCCAATACAATTCGATGTGCTTCGGTCTTGTCGGAGCCAGTGCCACGATGCAACGCCTCATGGACCGTCTGTTTGGTCCCGAGTTCGACAACAAGGTATTTGCGTTTCAGGATGACATAGTCTGTGTGTCCAGCACCTTTGAGGAGCATGTAGAGCTCTTACATAGAGTCTATCAGCAACTCAAGGATGCTGGCCTAACTATTAACATGAAAAAATCCCATTTTTGTCGGAGTGAACTCAAATACCTGGGGTATTATGTGAACAAACATGGCTTACGGACAGACCCGGGTAAAGTTGAGGTTATCCTCAACTATCCCACCCCTTCTAACCCTAAGGAGGTTAAGAGATTTCTGGGAATGGCCGGCTGGTATCGTCGCTTTGTTAACAACTTCTCGAAGATTAGTAAACCTCTGTGCAAACTCACTTCTACGAACCTTAAGTTCGAATGGACCCCTGAGGCTGAACAGTCCTTTAACCTGCTAAAGTCAGCCTTGGTTTCTGCCCCTATATTAAAAATGCCTAACTTTGAGATGCCCTTCCGCATTCTTAGTGACGCGTCAGCTTACTCAGTTGCTGCTGTACTGACACAAACTCACGATGGTGTTGAGCACCCTATCGCCTACTGTAGCCGTTCTCTCAACAAGAACGAGGTGAACTACAGCACAACTGAGCGAGAACTTCTGGCCGTGATTTTCGCTTTGGAACAATTTCGACAGTACGTCGAAGGCCAAAAATGTACGGTCGTCACGGATCATTCATCTCTTCTGTGGTTCCATAAGCTAAAAAATCCCACGGGTCGTCTAGCACGTTGGAGCATGAGGCTCAGTCAATTCGATTTTGACATAGAGCATCGAAAAGGTAAAGACCACGTTGTACCTGATGCTCTGTCTCGTATCAAAATTGATTCCCTCGATGCAGTACCCACTAAAGACCCGTGGTATGACCACACCATGAATAGTGTTCGGAAGAACCCTAGGAAGTCACCAAATTATGACATTCGTGACAACCTTCTATATAGGTTAACTAAAAATAAATATTCTTTGACTTCAGACTTTGACTGGAAGCTGGTGGTACCTCAGGAGGATCGCTTGCCCCTGCTCTCTGAGTACCACGATGACACACTTAGTGCCCATGGTGGCGTATGGAAGACGCATAAAAGGTTAGCCCTAAATTATTACTGGCCCAAGATGTACGAGGACGTCAAAGAATATGTTGGGAATTGCGAAACATGCAAGCAGTACAAACCCGTAAATACGTCTCGTCCCGGCCTAATGGGTAGCCCGAAGCGGGTTTCGAAGCCATTCGAAGCTATCTCTGTCGATCTGCTTGGTCCCTTTCCCACTTCGAGCAATAGAAACGTACACCTGATCGTGGTCTCCGACTACTTTAGCAAATACGTCATGTTGTGCCCTGTTCGGGTTGCCACAGGCGCTGTAGTCGCGAGGTTCATAGAGAAGAGTGTGTTTCTCGTGCACGGAGTCTGCAAGACTATTTACATGGATAATGGCCCTCAGTTTGTGAGTAAGCCATTTAAGGATCTGTTGGCTAAATACAATGTACCTAATATATATTATAACCCTAGGTATCATGCCCAAACTAATCAGGCGGAACGAGCTATTCGCAATGTGGTTCAAGCAATCTCATGCTATGTGAAGTCACAACACAAGTCTTGGGATCAGTTCTTGGTTGAGATACAGTGTGCTTTAAACACTGCAGTTAACGAAGCAACTCGTTTCACCCCTTACTTTTTGGTACATGGTAGGGAATTTATTGGGGATGGAGTGCTGTACAGGCAGACAGATATCGCGTGCCATCCTACTTCAGTCTCTGTAGACGATCCATCAGCCTTCGGTGTCAAGCTGAGAGAAATACAACGCATTTACGACCAGGTGAGGAAACATTTGAACGTTGCCCACCAGCGTAATGAAAAGTATTACAACCTCAGAAAAAGGCATGTAGAGCTGAAAGTGGGACAGATAGTTTACAAACGCACGTTCTACCTGTCCAACAAGGCCAAGAATTTCACTTCTAAGCTAGCCCCTAAGTTCCTTAAATGTGTGGTGACTGCTAAACGATCCCCTTTAGTATATAGGCTGTCAGATCTGGACGGTAAGGATCTTGGGGAGTACCATATCAAGGACATCCTGAAGTATCGGGAGGAGCAGTCTCCAATACCTAACGTAACTACATAGCACTGTTTCTCTAGTTTATTAAACCAGTGCTATGTGATCATTATGTAAGACTATTTTAATCTTTTGTTTGTATTTCTATATGTGTACGTGACTTTAAATTGTCACGTTGTAGTTTCTTCTATGCACCGCACCGAGCGTTTTTCTCTCATTCGCTTCTCGGTACTCTACAATATCCTGAAAGCTTGGGTAGTGTTAGGGTATCGGCAGTGAGTAAAGGGAGCATTCGTTTTCTATGAAGGGCATTAGACTCTAGTTACTTAGCCTAACCGGTACACGAGTCAGTGTCTAGTTAGGTACATAGGAGGATCTTTCTTTGGTATTGTAATGGTCGTAGTCAGCTGGTGTTTGAAGGACCTAGCTGGTTGTCTTTGTTTATTAGTCAGTACTTTTCTGTTTTCTTTATTGTGTATTTCCAGCGTGTCATATCCGCAGGAAATACTATTAAAGGGGGGGTGGTTGTAGCATTTATTTTCTATAGATGCAGTATTTAGGATGTGAAAGCAGCCTTATCGAGTTATCTTTTTTTAATCGGTTGTCAGTGGTGACATTTCTGCTGTCAGAATGACAGGATGTCATAAGTTCGGTGACGAAGCGTTTCGCATTTAAAGGAACGGGTTTTGTTAAGATTTTTCGTGAAAGACAGGACTTTTGACCGAGACCTGCTTTGGGGTAGTTGGAGGTCCTTTGGCTTTTGCTCTGAGACTGTGCCGCGAATCAGTTTTTCGCTCAAGCGCGATTATTTGTTACCTCGCGTGGCCTAACGGGCTGTGATTGGGTTGCTGCATTGCATCTTGCTACATTTTACCCAGAAAACTGGTGAGTCACTTCTTCTTTTGCAAAGCGGTTCGATTGTCGTCTGTCGCGCAGCCAAGATCTTAATTTGTCGTTTCTTTCATGACAGGGTTTTTTACTACGGGGCTAGTTGCCGGATGAGATATTTGGTGCCGCACCTATAAGTTAGTGGGCTGCACGTGGTACGACAACGTGGAAGTGCGGACTACACGAGCTTCTCATGTGAGAGGTATCTGCCGTCATCACCTGGCAGTAACAACAGGCAGTCACTCTCACTCAGCTCACTCTGCAGGCCAGTAAATCCACTACTTATGTGTAGCCTAGTAGTATTAATACCTGAACACTGACTTTACTTCTGTGTACCTGTGATATTTGTGTCTATCAGTGAATAAGCTCTCTGTGTGTCTCTGTGTATCTCTGTGTACTTAGTAAATATATGTGTGTACACCCTATTGTCTGTTTTCGTGAGAGCCCTAGCCTACCCTTGCACACAGACTGGAAACTTAGAAATAAGGCGCCCTGGGATAGAGTTCTCTGCATAGCTACCTCGCGCTAGTTGGTGAGTAACACTGATCATCTTAGTGTTACAAGATGTGCTGCGCTACGTTGCCACGATGCGTTGGATATCTACCAATCATATTGGTGGATCCACGTGTTTCGTTGACCGTTTATATTGTCAAATTGCGCAACCGACAAATGTGATTAGTGGATATCAAACGCATTAATAGCGAAGTAGAGTAGCGTATGTCTAGTGCAAAAGCACCATAAGATTGGTAAAGAAAATGATTATAAATATATATGGATGTTCGTAACTCTTTCACGCTCTAACGGCAGAACGAATTTGATTGAATTTGAGTACAGGGATAAATGATATAGCATTCGTTTTATTGCAGCTGTTTTTTTTATTAAAGACAAGGGCTCTACGTAAGGCAATTTTCAACTTTTCGAGCCCTTAGATGAGGGAGGGACTTCGGCAACCATCACAGGTTGCCGAAATCTGTCTCGTATCATGTAAAGGATGTCCCGGCATCCTTTCAAGGGTCTAGCTCTTGACGGATAGGAAGGGATCACGTGTTTTGAGTTAGTTCGAGTCCGGCATGACATTCGTGGGAATCTCCACATATTAGGAAGGAACATTTTCTTGTTATATTGCACATTATAGTATTCCCTGGACCTTCTCATACACATCTCAAATAATAACTTATTTGGAATAGGTACCTACCCTTTATGCTATGATTTTAATTTTTCAAACATTCCTAAATATTTTTACAAAGTTCAAAATATTACGCCACCCGCATCCAGCCGGTTACCGCAACCAAAACCTATCATAATATTCGAGAGGTAAGTACTTATATAAAATCGTGATATTCTAATTCGGTTGAAACGCTTACACTGAAATAATATTCGTAAATTCTCAGTCTATTCACGTCATGTAAAGAGGTAAGTTGTGTAATTTATGCACTAATTTGTGAATAAATTACATAATTTATTTAATGTAATGGGAATACTTCAAAAGTGTAACACTTTATTGAGTTTTGTTCGTCGTTTTGGCTCAAGGATTTAAAGTACATAATAGATTTTTCAAATTGGATGGAAATATACTAAAAAAAACAGATTTATGAGGCGAGAGTGAATGGGCAAACTAGTAGGGTAACCTCGGTGTACTCAAGTAGATCAAATCAAAAACCTTTTGAAAAAAGTCTGATCAAGATTCCCTTAGCCGAAGAGCGTGATGGAAGACACATAAGGAAGTAGAAGAAGCGAAAGATGTTTGCCAGAATCGTAGCAAATGGAAAACCATATAACTCTGACTGTCTCGTTGGGAGACAGGTGTGATGCTATGTATTTATGTAGTTGTTCTTTTTTCTCACGCAACGTTTGACTAGGTCGTCGTAGTGAAAAATCGCGTCTCAGTATGGCTTACTCAATGAGAGCCCGGTAAGGCTAGATGAACTTTATCAAAAGACTAGATGTCTCGAGCATTTACTCGGGACACCCGGCTTAATACGGAAAGGTAGGAACCGTGCACCAAACATTTTCAATAATTCTCTTTCATTCTTTCGCCACTCTTGCACCCGCATAGGTGAGTACACTCACAGTTGACTTGCAGCGACACGGGGTTGCTAGTGGCGCTGCCCTCGTTATTGTACGCGAGACAGCTGTAGTCGCCCGCCGCCGCCCGCGACACGCTCTGCAGCACGAGGCTCTCGTCACTGAGGAGCACTCCCGCGCTCGCGTTGTGGTGGATTTAGTTAGTACACTCACAGTTGACTTGCAGCGACACGGGGTTGCTAGTGGCGCTGCCCTCGTTATTGTACGCGAGACAGCTGTAGTCGCCCGCCGCCGCCCGCGACACGCTCTGCAGCACGAGGCTCTCGTCACTGAGGAGCACTCCCGCGCTCGCGTTGTGGTGGATTTAGTTAGTACACTCACAGTTGACTTGCAGCGACACGGGGTTGCTAGTAGCGCTGCCCTCGTTATTGTACGCGAGACAGCTGTAGTCGCCCGCCGCCGCCCGCGACACGCTCTGCAGCACGAGGCTCTCGTCACTGAGGAGCACTCCCGCGCTCGCGTTGTGGTGGGTTTAGTTAGTACACTCACAGTTGACTTGCAGCGACACGGGGTTGCTAGTGGCGCTGCCCTCGTTATTATATATCTATTGACTACCTAAATCTACTGACGTCCCATAGCCTATTACCTGCGCATACGGTCCCCACAAGAAAATTAAAATGCCTAGATCATATCATGCTAAAAACAAAATATGAATCCACCGCAATAGTTCTCCAATCATTCATTACAGACCACCGACCCACTATATTAATCGTGGCTACTGGCACCAAGTACTCTGCTCCTATGAAAGTTCAAACCAAAGTAAACCACAACGCAATAGTAAACGAACTCTTTCAAACGGACTTTACCCCTGTTCTGCAATCCCACAACCCCAACATTGCCACAAGCCTGCTAGTAGCGCAGATTACTAATATAATCGTTAAGTACACATCCACTCACTTAATATCACGGTCTAAACGAAACATTAAGCCATGGATCACTCCTGGCTTATTGCGATGCATCCGGAACCGAGATGCCCTGCACCTAAAACTGAAAAGGGAACCTGCTAATGACATACTAAAAATTACTTACATTCGGTACAGAAATTTTATCAACAAGTTATTGAAACATCAAAAAAGAACATTTCTACAACAAACACTAATCAATGCTAAAACCTCCAAAGAAACTTGGGACGCAATTAAAAACATTACACATATCAACACAAAGACATCCTCTGCTACCACACTATTAAAAACACATTCTGATCCTAAAGATTCGGTGAACCAAGTCAATCTCTTTTTTGCCAACGTTGGAAAGGATTTGGTCAATAAAATCAAGAATAACTCGAGTGGCAACATATCTCTAAGCCATAGTCCTCTACAAACTGACTCAATTGTACTTTTGGATGTCGATACTGAGGAAGTGAACAGAACTATTCTCAACCTTCGAAATGACTGTGCTGTTGGTTATGATAGAATCTCCACCTCTATATTAAAGTCAGCTCACCTTATCTTGACCCCTCTCTTGACACATATTTGTAATATCTCACTGGCTCACGGCATCTTTCCCGACGCGTTCAAGAAGGCCATCGTACATCCAATTCACAAGGGCGGAGCCACGGACTCGGTTAACAATTATCGGCCGATCTCTGTACTACCAATAATGTCAAAAGTACTCGAGAAAGTTTTGAATAACCGCCTGATTGGTTTTCTGGAGAGCAAAAATCTCATCTCCCCAAACCAGTATGGCTTTCGCCGTGGGCTATCTACCAACGATGCTGTCTCCTCCTTGGCTGAGCACACAATAAGACACATGGATGGGGGAAGCGTGTGCCTTGGAATCTTCCTTGACATTTCCAAGGCTTTCGACACCATCTCTACTTCCACACTCATCTCTAAGTTTGAGAGACTGGGAATAAGAGGAAACGCCTTGAAAATCTTCTCGGACTATCTCACCAACCGCAGCCAGGCAGTAAAAATTGGCGAGCACATTAGTCAGAGTGAGAATCTAGCAGTGGGCCTACCGCAGGGGAGTATTCTTGCTTCGACTCTATTCTCCATCTATATCAATGACTTATGCCAAAAAAAGCTACCAAACTGCAGAATATTCACATATGCTGATGATACAGCGCTCATAATTCACGGAGGGGATTGGGAAGAGGCGCACACGAACGCTGAGAATGCCTTTTCCCAGGTTATACAGTGGCTGACATCCAATTTTTTGACCATCAACCTTTCCAAAACTGCATTTGTCCCTTTCGGATTCAAGAAGTCCAGCCTACCGAAGGATTTTCAGATCAAGGCACACACATGTCAAGCGCCTAATTCAGGTTGTGACTGCCCTGAAATAGAAAGAGCCCCACTAGTCAAATATCTGGGTGTATATATTGATCAACACTTTAGATGGGATCAACACATAAGTGTTCTGTCAGCTCGCATTAGAAAACTAATGTACGTTTTCAAAAACTTAAGAAACGCAGCTGACAAGAAAACCATTATGCTGGCCTACTCATCCCTTTGCGAGTCACTGCTACGGTACTGTATTACAGCATGGGGCGCCGCATCCAAGACCAATTTTTTAAAAATAGAGAGAGCCCAGAGAGCAGTACTCATGGTATTAAGTAAAAAACCTTTCCTCTACTCCACGCTTCAGCTTTATAGGGACACAGAGGTACTTACGGTAAGGCAAATATTCCTGATGCGAGCTATAATGCATACGCACTCCAAAGTACCCTATGATCCTTCAATTTATGCTCGGAGGCGTAGGCATGACAGGGTATGTAAGACCATACGATGCAGAACAAAATTGGCTCGTAACCACCTTTATGCACTAGGCAACCGCCTATATAATAAAGCCAACAAATCGTTGCATATATATCCACTCACAAGGTATGCACTAAAAAACAAAGCTACTGACTGGCTAAAAAGCCTAGATTACAATAATACAGAGCTGCTGCTCACTTAAATTCACCAAAGAAACATAATCTTAACAACTATGAAAATATGTTTCACGTCCTAGGATCTTTCTCCAACTTTTAGCACATCATCATCACACAAAACAAATAAACATACAACCAACACAACCGTTTACTCACAAGCTCAAGTCCTCGCATTGTTCAGGATTTGTATAGTCGATAAGCTATTGTTATTAGTTTAAGTTTCATATGAATATATTTCCAGAGTGAGATTTCGCTGATGACTCAAAACACAGGTTTTCTTTACCTAGTTTGAGAGTCAGAGATTATTGCAACGGTAATCTATTCATAGCCTAATTACTTCACTAGTTTATTTATAAGCGAAATTTGTATATTGGCTGAATAAACTATTATATTATATTAAATATATTGTACGCGACAGCTGTAGTCGCCCGCCGCCGCCCGCGACACGCTCTGCAGCACGAGGCTCTCGTCACTGAGGAGCACTCCCGCGCTCGCGTTGTGGTGGATTTAGTTAGTACACTCACAGTTGACTTGCAGCGACACGGGGTTGCTAGTGGCGCTGCCCTCGTTATTGTACGCGAGACAGCTGTAGTCGCCCGCCGCCGCCCGCGACACGCTCTGCAGCACGAGGCTCTCGTCACTGAGGAGCACTCCCGCGCTCGCGTTGTGGTGGATTTAGTTAGTACACTCACAGTTGACTTGCAGCGACACGGGGTTGCTAGTGGCGCTGCCCTCGTTATTGTACGCGAGACAGCTGTAGTCGCCCGCCGCCGCCCGCGACACGCTCTGCAGCACGAGGCTCTCGTCACTGAGGAGCACTCCCGCGCTCGCGTTGTGGTGGATTTAGTTAGTACACTCACAGTTGACTTGCAGCGACACGGGGTTGCTAGTGGCGCTGCCCTCGTTATTGTACGCGAGACAGCTGTAGTCGCCCGCCGCCGCCCGCGACACGCTCTGCAGCACGAGGCTCTCGTCACTGAGGAGCACTCCCGCGCTCGCGTTGTGGTGGATTTAGTTAGTACACTCACAGTTGACTTGCAGCGACACGGGGTTGCTAGTGGCGCTGCCCTCGTTATTGTACGCGAGACAGCTGTAGTCGCCCGCCGCCGCCCGCGACACGCTCTGCAGCACGAGGCTCTCGTCACTGAGGAGCACTCCCGCGCTCGCGTTGTGGTGGATTTCTTTTGCCTGAAATGTTGTTGCTTTGAATATGTGTTGTGTATACGCTTACCTTAACACATACAAATTTGGAGACCATTGTCAATAGTCTTGAGGACTATGAGAATGGCTCCTTTATGGTTTTTCATTAGAAAAGCTGCTTCGAAAAGGTTAGCCAGAAGCATAGCATAACGACTCTACGAATGAGATAAAAAGGTATATCAGGACATTAAAATTAAAAAGATGTTACAAAAATATTATATTCCTCGCTTTCTTACTGCATATAAGCAAACTTCCACTTACCCCCTTATACCAGGTTAATATCTTAGACTTTGGGTTGGCCTTGACGCTGCACTCGAAGTATACGTCGTCTCCCTCCTTGATGTAATTCGGACTCAAGTTAGAACCCAGCTTTAACGTGACTATAGGAACATCTGTTGACAAAATATAGCTCTACTTACTAAAGGCAATATTTCACCAGTAATAATACCTTGGTCAGCTGTTAAGAAAACAGGGATAGTCCACATAAAAAATACAATCGTATATAACATTTTCAGAGAAAGTTTGTTGTGTATATTAAATAACTTCTAATTATTGGAAACGAAGGGGCTGTGGGTGCTGGTGATTTTGATTGAGCAAGCTTTTAGGAATCTGGCAAAATTAAACTAAAAATAATATTGTAGCTTAAGTGTAATTCAGAAACACAAAATGGTTCCGACACGCAATAAGAAATATTTACCTATGCATAAAATACTCACGCCCATTAAACAAACTGCTAAGTGCCACTAGCGTTGCAGGCACAAGGTCGAGTGTCACCGGAAACACGACATTTAATAATCTTGTAATCGCATGTTTTAGGTGAACAGTTATTAAAAAAATCATAATTTATGCTTTCGGAAGCTTGCGTGAATGTCGCTCATTAAATTAAACCATTTCTAACAAATTGGCTGTAGCGTGCTCCAGTCGTTTTGCATTTATTTACAAAAATTAACTTGGCGTTAACTGTGCCAGAAGCTTACTGGCAAGCAAGCTAGTAGTAGTAGTAGCAGGTAAGCTTAAGTCTACTTACAAATTATTATCATTGACTAGGTACTACTACATCCAGAGAATCAAATTTTCTTTTATGTGAGTTAGTGTAAGTTCTCCTCGACAGGTCACATTTCTCAACCAATTTCTATCAAATTGGAGGAAACGTTCAGTTCAGTTTCTTCACAAAATTTCGCAAATCTTTATATTTTACTAAACAATTTCAGTCTTCGTCAATGTTTCCGAACTTTACTCAAGGCCACTTAATAAAAAAAGTAATCCATCAAACCATTCTATCGTCACAAGGATTCGACAGAATTTTAGTTACAATTCTCTATTTTCCCGCCATAACCTCAACCAGTCAACAGGAGCATTCTATAACAGTTGGGTATGTTTAAATACTTACAGTGCACGTTAAGAAGCCACTTGTCCTCTATCACAGCGTTCGGTTTCTTAACTTTGGAGTTCTCTGCTCTGCACACCAAGTACTTCTCATGATCCTCAGCCATCGGCACGAAGTTCAAAGTGCTGACTGTCATGTTGGCATCAGTGAACTATGAAAAAACAATTATATTAATATTTTAAGGTTCTTTATCAAGTTTGAAAACCAAACTTAAAAGACAATAGTTATTTATGATATAAGTGTGGTATGACCAAACCTCACGTGTGTCATACGACGTTTTTCAACACACTTACGAGTAAAAAAAATTAATTTTATAATTATTCATACTCAAATAAACAATGCTCACAGCACACACGGAAAAAGTTTGTCAAAGGCGCGCTCCGCGCTGATATTTTTTTTTCTGGGCGCGCGATGTCAGTTGTTGGATCGTAGGCACGGACAATTACGCTAAACAGCCAAAACGCAAAATATAAAAAATCCCATTTTTATGTATTTGTAAATGAGTTTCACGTTGAATTATTAATTAAAGTAAATAAGTTGTTGAAAATTTATTATATTCAACGTGGTACACTTCTTATTTTTTACAAAAATTGTGTTATTTTTAGTAACGAAACGTATCTAAGTCAAAACTTTTTTCCGAGATTTAAAAATAAAACTATAACCCAGTTAAGTTAAGAGCAACTAGAATGCATAACTAATATCTTTCAGCGAGGTACAATCTTAATTTGATGGAATATAAAATAAAACACCAGTGCGATAAAGAGAAATAAAGCACAAGTGTTTAATACCATGGTTTATGAGTGTAAAAGCCATGTGATAAAAACCAATTTATGAGCAAGGGTGTTGAAAAAGAAATTACGATATTTGCCATTAACGTCAATTGCTTTTTAGACATTAATTTGGAGATCATGCATCTTAGGCATTTTATGTTTTAGACGTCGCGTCGCGATCATAATGGGACTAATCCCTCATGACCCGACCCAATGTGTGTGACATTATACATATCCGGACGGATTCCTTTCATATTTCAAACAATTCCAATGGCTGCCACCCCGTTGATTGTATCAAATAACTTCCGGCAACTGTGATACATGGCTATTGTATTATTTATTTGAGATAGATACTTTATATAATAGGAGTATAGTATTCTCTAATCTGAACTAAAATTCCAACACCTAGGATACATATTCACATTTACCAATAGACACAACCCTGTGTATATTATAACTAGCTGGCATCACGTGGTTTCCCCCGCGTAGCTCCCACTCTCGTGGGAATATGGGAATGAAGTTATAGCATATGTCACCCGAGGATAGTGTACCTAGCTTCCCAACTGTCAAAGAATTTTGCAAATCGGTTCAGTAGTTTCGGAGCCTATTCGATACAAATAAACAATCAAATCTTTTCTCTTTATCATCATTTATTATAGAAGCCTTTGACGCATATAATCAGAAACGCACATTACCTAGATTATTGTATCATTGGAGTTGAAATCTACTTACATTTAACAATTTATTTGTATATTAGATTCAACCATATTCCATTACAACATTAGATAACCTTTTTACTCCGGTAAATACAAGGCTTGTTACAATTTTCTCCCCGCAATTTCTGCTAATAATGTAATCCTAAATTGATCAAGCGCTCAAAAGGATGTATATGAAAATGTTTTTAAGCGGTTGCTTTGTTTTGCTTATTTGATTTGTTTTGTTATTTTGTTTGTGAAATAAAAAAGATCGAATACATAATGAAGTCTCAAACATTATGTAGGTAGGTATCTATACATATAATAAAATGATAGAAAAGTCAAAACTGAACATTGGAAATATTAAAAAAAAAAAAATTCTCGCTGGTTGTTCAACATAAGATACCGAAGCCGTAAATATAGATAGATTTTTTTTGTCTGTTTGTCGGTTTGTCGGTTTGTCTGTTTGTCTGTTTGTCTGTTTGCTTTGCTTTGTCCGGAAGGATCTCGAAAAGTACTTAATGGAATTGATTCAAATTTTGTAGGGACCGGACTGAGTTTCTTGGGGTGTTCTTCTCAGTCTGTAGCATTTCCGAACCCCCGGTAGAGTCACAAAAATTTTGACAAACCTAAATAATTTTTTAAAAATTTCAAAGGGAATAAATTTTATTTTATTTTATTTTATTTTGTACAAATATTAGCTAGGGGAAGGGGCTTAAAATAAGCTATATATTATCACGTTACATATCCTAGGGGCTAAGCAGAGAGCAATCAAATTGGCATTATAACATAATTTTCACGCGTACGAAGTCGCGGGCAACAGCTGGTTATGTATATAATTGAATGTAATAGACGGTTCAAATTGAGTATGCACAACATACTTGTATCAACCAAGCTTTTTAGGAGAAATGCACAATCTTGCAAATCCCAATTAATAATATGAGTAAAAAAATATATTTTTGCAACAGTTTGTCAATTGTAAATTCCGTCAACGCAACATCTGCAGGCGTGAACAAGCCATGGGAACGTGTAGCTATTTTGTAAACCACCACTCGCTTGACATAGCTTCTTCCCGCCTGCAAATGTTGCCGACAAAGTAAAACAGTAAGTAGCTAAAGAAAATCACAAAAGAAATGTAGAGCTTGTGTTTTTCCTTTTCAGTTGTATGTTTACTTGGCAGTCGGGTTTTTTGTATTCTAAATACGTAATTAAGTTTATTAATTATTTTCGATCTATAACATAGTAACTAGGTAGTTGTCAAAATTTTCAAATTAAATTTATACTTTAATTAGTTTAACAATAATTATCTGTTTATTAATGTACGCAACATTGTGATTTTGCTATGACTACTGAAAATGGTCGACCACAATCACAAACTATTTTGAGTAATGTTTACCCTATTTAGAGGCACTATTAATTTACTCCCTAATCAGCATCGATCTAACTACATTGTGGTCTTGTATCACATTTATCTATATTTTCAATAACTACTTAGATTAATATTATGTTCAGTGACATAATATTATTTTTACTCTTGGACATGCATCAATGCCAAAATATCTAGGTAAGAATTTGTAATTTTTGACTCATCGGCCATTTTCCTTTTCTATAGAAAAGGAAAATGCTGCCCAAAGAAAAGAAAGGAAAGGGAACACTTTCGCAAAACGATCCACTGCATAAAGAAGACAAACTCAAAATGCAACCCGGCTGTCAGTAAAATGACTATCGTTAAGCCAAGTTGAAGACATAATGAGCGGCTTGAAAAATTTCAACTACGAGTCATCACGAGGTGCGCCCGGTCCATTTCAACACGGTGATAGGCTTACTACCACCTATTACGTGGGACATAAAACTAGGTGAAATGCGGGCGTATACTATGCCTCTGCCTACCCCTTCGGGGATAAAAGCAAGACTATATATATGTATGTATGTATGACAATACATAATATTAGTAATACATACATAATTACATTAACTGTTGTATTAACACAACATCATGTGAATGGTCCCCAGTAACATCCGGTTGACCTAATGGCCAACCGGAAGTGCCGGAGCTCCTTTCCTAATTGCCCTGAACTATATGCCGTACCAAGTTTCCGGATTAGTCAAACCGTTTGGTAGCTACGCATGTAATATTAAACAAAAATTTCAAGTGCAAGTAGTTCAGGAATCGAACTCACAGTTTTTGATTTCCTTGAGGGTGTCGAAATAATTTAAGTTTTTTTAAGACATAAACGGCCGTAACTGTTTTCTGAGTTAATTTAGAAGTTAGACTCCGCCGGACTCCTACCACCCAAAAACCACACGACCCCGGCTAACGGTCTACGGTTGGGAGCACCGGGAATGCCCTCGGAAGGATGTCCCCAGGACTCCCAACTATATTGTACGATTGCCCTGTACACACTGTACGATTGCCCTACAACGCCATAATATTCATATTTATACATGTAGTACACACGTACATTGAGGTTTTTTAGGGTTTCGTAGCCAAATGGCAAAAACAGAACCCTTATAGATTCGTCATGTCTGTCTGTCTGTCTGTCCGTCTGTCTGTCCGTCCGTGTGTCACAGCCACTTTTCTCCGAAACTATAAGGCCTATGCTATTGAAACTTGGTAACTAGATGTATTCTGTAAACCGCATTAAGATTCTTATATAAAACTAGAAAAAACGCAGTAAATTTCGGGGTCCCCATACTCAGAACTGAAACTCAAAATTTTCTTCTTTCTTTCAAACCCATACGTGTGGGGTGTCTATAGATGGGTCTTCAAAAATGCCATTGAGGTTTCTAACATCATTTTTTTCTAAAGTGAATAGTTTGCGCAAGAGACACTTCCAAAGTGGAAAAATGTGTGTGTCCCCCCTCTAACTTCTAAACTAAGAGAATGATAAATCTAAAAAGAATATATCATGAACATTGCCGTAAAAACTACCAACGAAAATTAGTTTGAACGAGATAGAGCTGGTAGTTTTGGAACGAAGTTCCTTATCGCGCGTTGTGAAAGGGGGCTAGACGGAAAAAATTCTTACGAAAAGTTGTCACGACACTTTTTTAACCGACTTCAAAAAAGGAGGAGGTTACTCAATTCGGCCGTTTATATGTTTTTGCTATAGTATGGAGGGTAGAGGTACCTCTACCCTCATTTAATATGGGGGTAATATGGGGGGAGGGGGGAGGGGGAGGGGGAGGGGGGACAGGGGAAGGGGGAGGGTGGGAGGGGGAAAGGGGGGGGGGTAATAAAATGGGGGTTAATAATAAAAAAAAATTATTATTAATTAAAAAAAATAAAATTTTATTACAATTCCTTCACTAATTAATCGAAAGGAACTTCGTTCCATCCGGGTGTCCCTTGACACCTCTCAAGCTTTTTTTTTTTTAATACGTCGTAGACGTCAATTTTCGGTTAGAAAAATCACTACCACAAAACATCAATCAAACTTACAACGAACGACAAGAACTTTGATATTATGTTACTTGCTGCTAGGAAACCCTTCATGGGCGAGTCCAACTCGCACTTGGCCGATTTTTTAGGTTTTCCTTCTGAAATGATATATTATAAAAAAAGTTCCCAATAACCTAGGTATAAAGTGAAACCCTAAAAACTTATAATAACATTTCATACAGAAATGCACAAACCCATTGAGCTCTAAGACAATTGGCGGCAACAGCTCGCGGTGTGCGATTCCTCAACGGAACACCGACGACTGTCAATTCAAGAGGCGCTTTGTCAAGAGCACTCGGTTCTAGCGTTGCGACGACGGTTCTACCACTTTCAGTGACGAGGAAACAATGTGTTCGTGAATGACTGACTCTATGCGATAGTGAGTTTTCTTGTGGCTTCATTTTAATTTATATACGAGGAAGTGTTCAAATATTTTACAAAATACGTTATTCCTGTTTTGAGCCTAGATATTTAGTAATGGTGCAGTATGGACCGTCTGTATCCGAATAATATTTTACTGGTACTGATGCTTTAAACCAGACGTACGTTCGAACTTCTGCCATCCCACCATTCAAAGACTGATTCGACTCAAACTATGCGGGGCAATAAATTTAAATATGAAATTTGCTATTCCTGAGCAGACGCTAGTTCTACTTCCTTGGCAAGAGTCAAGTATTATAGAAACACAAACTTCGCCTTGTAACAGAACTAATTTGAGTCCAAGTATTTCAGGTGTCCCATTGTCTATTTAAGATTTTGAATAAAAAGTTGAAATGTGTATCTTGTCTGTATATTTTGGACTGTTATGTTGAAACTAAGATTTTAAGATTAATAATATGGTGAAGCGCTTGTGGCTAGTCTGCGGAGCCACGACCGCGTCATCATCACACACATCGTTTAAAGAAAAACGATCACTGTAGTAAGTAGTTAGCAAATTTCACTGTGACTGGTCCTCGGATAGGTGACCACTTTATTAACATTTCTATTTACGAGGATGTCCGTACCTCGCAACTGGAACCAGTAAAGCCATTGGTTCCAGTTGCCAATAAAATGGAGGTCGTTGAGTCATGTTCAAAGCCTCAACCCAAAAAAGTCACAATCTGCGCCTGTCTGTTTACCACCCATTTATTTCCACTTAATAAATAAAAATACAACAAAAATTAAATCAGTGTTATACAATATGATCTGCTTACTGCTCATATATTTACGATCTATTAAAACTTATAGCATTAAAAGATAATAAAAACTCATTTCTACCTAAAAAACCTTGACAACCAAAATTCAATTAAAAAGAATCAACAATTTTCATTCAAACAAGGACATTGATGAAAATAGAGGACAAATTACTTTCCTCGACAACTTGACATTTTGGTAAATGTTTCATTGTATGGAACGAGTAATGAACAAAGAAAACTACATAATTGTTGTACGATATGACGAACTATAACTATGTACTACTAGTAGAAATGAATCACTAGTCACGATAAAAAGGAATAAGTAATTCTTTTGTTCCTGCCAAATTTAACAAGTAAGTTTACTCCACTGCTCAGGGAATACACGCCTTTATCCCGAAGTTTATGCAGTTCTAAATAATTACATACATACACACCTATTCCTAGTCACGTCTTTAGCCCCGAAGGGATAGGCAGAGGCATAGTTTACTCCCACATTTCACCTCATAGTTTTATATCCCACGTATTAGGTGGTGAGCTTATTGCCGTATTGAAATGAACAGGCGTAGGTCACGTCATGACGAAACGCAGTTTAAATTTTTCCAACCGCCCATAAGGCCTTCAACTAGGTTTAAAAATGTCATAATATCATTTAACTGACAACCGCGTTAACCCTTAGTCGCCTCTATCTAAATATCAATAGTCAGTAAATAAATAACTGCAAAATCTAACTAAAAATTTAAACCTTTCTAACTTTACATAAAGCCTAAAACTCGTGAAATAAATTACGTATACTATGACATCTTGACATAACCACTAACTGAAAAGGGACACGCCAACGATAATTACAATATTATACGAGCCTACGAGAACATCCAAATTTGTTCAAACATTTTCAGTATTTCTCTACAAAGCTAAGTAACGACACTTTGTCATCATGATGGACTGCCGGTGATCTATTTTTGGTATATCATAATTACAACATTCTTCGTGAAGGCAAGTACATGACATATTATTATATCAAGTTATCGTATAAACCATTTTTAGGCCGGTTTATTACGTTCTCCTAATGGACTGCTAATAATATTTTTCATTGTCGTTAGTGTCCAGTAATCTAGTGATATTTCGTTTGTGACAAGAATAGATGATATTTTATCAGACCATCAAGCTTAATTATTCGTAAAGGCCACATCACAGAACGATTCCTGATACTCTAAAAACGCTTAAGCTAAGTGCTATAATCCAAAAAATTACCTTTTTCTTCAGTATATATATAACGACATTTTGTAATAAGACCTTCAGACATCTATAGTAGGTTTAATAAACTTATACCCTAAAACAAACCTATAAAAAATCTTCAAGATTTAGCTACTGAAACACTTTATCTAAACTTGAACAAAACAAAGATATAATTTACAATACGAATTTTAAATGATCGCCATTTCAACATGACACCACACACCATACGGCACAGAACACAAATTTTCAAATAGTCCCTCGTTAGCAGCAATTGTGTATCCCTTTCGAGAACAAATGTTATTATTTTATCAAATTAAATGTAAAATCCACTGGTAACAGCAATTGCCATAAATTATGAGCCAAATTAATAAACAACTGTTTATTAATTTGGATTAAAGATTTATTTATTAAAGATGAATTTAAAGATTTAATGTTATTAGCCCCGACATGACGGAAGCATACCCGGGGCTCCCAACCACAGGCTGTTGGGCGTTACGTGAGGTTTTTTAGTCGGTAAGAGTCCGGCATAGCATCCTCTGAGGATTTTCCCTCACGTAACTAAAAAAACAAAGCCCCGACATGACACTAGGAGTGTACTAATAAGCCCCAACATTGCGATATAATGTTTTTGTTACGTGCGGAAATCCTTCATGGATGATATGCTAAACTTTTACTGACTAAAACCACACGTGATTTACCACTGCCTTTTGTCGGGAGCTTCGGGTAAGCCCGCGGAGGAATGCTCAATAATTTTCGGCAGACTTTAGTTACTGCTGCAGCATTTGGGGATTTGTTCGGGTGTTATCCCATTTCCCTCTTACTCATTTATTCCCGAAGGGGTAGACAGAGGCATAGTATACGCTCACATTTCACCTTTTTATTTTTATGTCCCACGTAATAGGTGGTGAGCCTTTTGCCGTGTTGAAATGGACAGGCGCAGGTCGTCGCGACCCGTAGTTGAAATTTTTCGAGCCGCCCATAAGGCCTTCAACTTGACTTAACAATTGTCATATTACTGAAAATCGGGTTTCATTTCGAGTTTTCCTTCTTTACGCAATAGATCTTTTTGCGAAAGTGTTCCCTTAGTCGCCTCTTACGACACCATCGGGGTGTATTGGGGTGGCGACATTTTGTACTCTTACCCGTCGCAACACAGGACACCGTCGCCACACGGGGTCCACTTCTTGGGACTTGGAAATCTCGTAGGCTCTTTATGCATCAGCTAGCTCTATGTAATCATATCGTGGAAATATCATCAAAATATTAGCTGTAGGTACACATACCTATATCTTTGAGAAGTTTTAGATCAATCGGAAGCCTATGAAGTGAGCGAACGATCTTCAAAATCGATACGTTCTCGATCACATCGACTTTCGAAAAAATATGTACTGAAATTATCGCCTCCGTTCGGCAGCTGCGATGTTTCAAACGGACCGATAGACACACAGGTTAAATTTATAGCAACCTTCGTTTTCGCCTAGGTTTAAAAGCCTCAGCTATGCAAATACTGTTCAAATATAATATTTATTATGATTATGGCGCAAAGCAAATAGTAAATTAAAAGTACTTGACCGTAATTCGAAGCTTATATAATGAGATAGGCATATCCGTTACCCGTAGGCTTATCTTACTCATGTTTGATGACGTATTTCCGTCGACTCACCAGTAGGGGGCGCCACCTGTGAACTTATAAAGAACATGGCGTCCACTTTGTCCTCATTGGCGTTTTGATTCCCGTAGCAAAAGGTTATAGCAGGAACACCTGCTAGTGCATTTATTTTTTCTAGTTACTAGTTATATACCTAGTAAAGTTATAAAAAGTGACTTGGGATGAAGTAAGTGAATTTACAGAAATAATTATTTAACGGCTTTGCCGTTCGTTTGAATATACAGTGAATCTAAAACTAGTGACTTGTGATTGAAGTAAGTGAACCTACAGACATATTTAACGGTTTGACCGTTCGTTTAAGTCTCAGGTATGTTTTTACTTCATATTTTTACAATCACATATGAGTGTGATACGTCATAATGTGAAATAACCTATTATTTTAAAATAGCACGTAAACCTTTCGAGGTTGCAGTTTCTTTCATTTAATATCTTTAGTTACAGCTAATATCAAACTGATTTTATAGATTGTATTCATAGGTACTAATACTTTTTTTTTTTAGATATTATATGCTTCGTGTATGTACAGCGTAAGTACCGCCGAATATAGAAAATATTTTCAAAATATTTTTATACCTACCCACATAAAGGCACATTAATTACTAGATGTTCCCATACATGTAAAAATATGGCCTATTATGGGTAAAATCGTAATCATCCCAAGTTTCTGAATACGTACGAGTGTGTCAAAGTAATAACTAAATGTTCACCATGAAAGTAGTACTTAAATTTTAGGTACGTAACATAATACTATTTCTTTTAATTTGGTTTCTTGATAGAAATGAATCCTCCATCCTTAGAAAGTGAGCTAATTCCAAGTGGAGTATTTCAGAAGCGCGCTCTGAGCTCCAGTTACTGTATTAGGTACGTCAAATAGCTGCAGTTCCAGATCATTTAGCTCGAACTTCAAATAAGGGCAATCGCGACGCCACGTGCATTGTCGTAAGTGGAGTAAAAGAAGCCGACTTCCACTAAACCAGATAAGGATGATGGAAATAGGTGAGTTATTTCTTATTACCTAACACTGGTCCTGACCAAGTGTAAATTTCTTCACAGATCAGAGGTTAATTTACGAGGATGATAGAAACAATCATCCTTGCTTCGTATTTTATATAGGGACAGCATTAAAAGAGATTTCGGTCAGTATAACCTAAGAGGTTAATAGACACGTTTTGGCGACAAATTGCCTTGATAAGATAATATGCTGATACCCACTATTGTAAAATCATAGTCCTGGGTTCGTCAACCTAAACAAAAACGGGGAGATCCGACAATTCGAATCCCTGCTACATTTTGAAAAGCTGACAAGGTTCTTTCTGCCAAAAGGCTTTTGCTGCCAAAACCTTTTGTATTTTTAAACAGAATCTTTTGAAAAACTTAGTTTCTTCGAAAAAATTTATGACAAAATTGAAGACCTACTTTAATAATAGGATTTCCATAAATCTTTTATCAATTTATTACAAATGGCTTGCGGGCATAGATCTGATTTCATATATTATTCTCAGAATTGTCAAAGACCCAATTCTTAAAAATGAACCTTGATAAAATATCGCCTTCAAACACATACATTTTCGAGGCTGAAGCCTTTTCAACGGCACGTGGGAAGGCATGCATTTTGGTCTTCGATCTCCAAAAAAGGATGGCCCCGAAAAAAGTTCATCCAAATCATTACGCCAGCCTTCGAGAGGATCAGGCGTCAAGATCAGATCTCCATCGAATGGAGTCCAGATTCCATTGTACCAAGAGCCTTTTTAGGCCTGTATTACAGTTACCACTCTCGAGGGGTGTGTACAATATCCATAATAATTGGGCATACGACAGTAAATGTCCCTTCAATTAAGAAATTTCTGAGCTTTATGCTCTCAAAGAGACTGAGCAGTTTAACATCCCCTGCCCATACCAGCAAAGGAAACACTAACCAGTTACCACCCTCGAGGGGTATGTACAATATTGTGTATCTATAATAATTGGGTATACGATAGTAACCTACGATAACATACTAAGTAACCATGCAAGGATGTCCCTTCAATTACGAAATTTCCGAGCTCGAGGCTCTCAAAGAGACGAGGAGAGGTCTAACATCCTCTGCCCACACCAGCAAAGGAAACATTAAATAATATGACCCTGTCATTCTATGTCGGTCAGTTAACTCTGTACAAAATACGTTGGTAAGGAACGAGAGTACCAAAAAGTTTTAAATTTATAAAAGGGTACCGCATTCCCTTTATCCAGAAACTCCAATCCGTCCTGCACGGTATTCGAGAGGACGCAGGTTCGAATCCTGCTCAAAACTAATAACCTTCCCACATTTAAATTTACACCGAACTCTGTTCAAGTCCCGTCCTGACAAAGTTGTAAATTTTCACTTTATGTTAAAATGCTATGGAAAACTTGACTAAGGTGGAATACTAATTGCTTTAAATACTTAAGAATCCATACAACGAAAAGTTTCCTTTTTAACTGAAATGACCACATTGTGCAATGGTTCAAAAGATGAATGCTCAAGGCACTCTAAAACTAGTTCCTTTGTCACCAAGTTTGATTTCTCCACTTTTCCTAACTTCAAATAGCGATGGGTCATCCGCCCAGATTTCAGTTTTAGGACATTGTACGCCTTTGTGAAGCCAGAATAATTCTATCTTTCAGCATGTTCCGTTTACCAGATTTCCTCCAACCACGAGATTGGATGTGCAAAATACATCTCAGTCAAGCTTATTTTCATGATAAAGCTGATGTAGTTTACATTATTCTTTCTCAGAGCACATTCTTGTCTTCCGCTCGGGTAAGCCGCACCCTAAACATTTTCGTTTCTCACCATCTGGGTGCCTCGATTTCTATAGAATAAGAGTATTCAAATACTCGTCTACCTACACAAAATCTCATTTTGCGCATCAAAATCCTGTTACTCTTCACAAACACGTACAAATAGCCTTGAAAACTCTTCAAACCCAGAGATGGTTAGACAATTGGGAGAAAACAATAATAGGTTCCCAAAGAAACCTCTCATATCGTTATGCGATAGACTTAGAACTACCTGAAAGTCCAATACCAAAAGAAAAAATATTAGACATAAAAGGAAGATTTATTTAATTCCAAATCAAAGAAACTTAGTTCTTTTAAAGAAAATTCAAACTTGGTGGGTCTTTTGATTTTTTACCACTTTCGCAGTGCCTAGAGGTAGCTTTACCTCGGCGTCACATTCGGTCAATCCCCTAACCGACAACCCACTGAAGAAAATAGTAGTGCACGGAGTGGTACAAGTGGAACTCCAATAGTGGGTCCGCAATTACCGGTTCTCGTCAATTTTACAAGCTTTCCATCCGAGATGCTTTCTTACCACGGACGCGTCAGATTTCGCTTGGGAGCCCAGCTAGAAAACATTTCTCTAACAGGCTCGAGGGCCTAGAATAACAAAGATTGCACTGCATCAAAGAAAGATGTTGATAATCTTACACATGATTCGAAATCATATACCGGTACCGTGTTACAGTCTGTACTCATTCAAAGCAGTTGTAGTCCATCCCCCCAGAGGGACGAGACCAAATCAATTGCCTTGACGAACTTAACTCGTCAGCTTGCGTGTAATGGTCCGACATCAAATTGACTTCACCATACACTGCATTCCGAGCCGATACCATATGTATCAGCTCCTCCGGGTATTTTTTGTGAGCATCCTGCTTCAAACACCACTAAGGCAAGATTTCCTACAAACAATATTCCTATTATGAAATGGAGAACACTACATGATAGGCCTGTTTGTAATGTGTGGATATTACTTCCACCACCATTTTTAATACCCAAGATGCTGTCACACCTTAATCGGTCAACAGGAGTGTTTATGGCGCCGCGATGGCACAAGGTAATAATAGAGGGCAGATCTCAAAGCGAGAGCTCTGTAAGCTCCATTCGTTCTGCAGAACCTGCAAAAGAACCTAATAAACATTATTTCTTTCCTTCTAATAAACACCTCGACAGGTCTCCCACCACCTCACATAGAGAATCTGTGGAAATGTGGGGGGGGGGGACGAAGAGGTAAATAACAGATATTAAATCAAAAACTTCTACTATTGAGCTCCTTGAGACCTACCTTTTAAGATGTTTTAACCGACTTGCATTTTATTCATGGTTATTATACAATACGATTCTGTTACATAAATCTGTTGTTGCTGTTCTTGATAATATAGAAACCGTTAGTCAACTTTGCATAGTTCGCATGTTTTGGTTAAACATATCTTGGTCGATCTCTTTAAAAAATGTAAAGAAAGATAAGTCACATATTCATTGATATTGGGATTGATGACTTAGTTCAATATTACTAAGTATTGATACACAGAGAACATTTTTCAGGTTTCTCGTCATAGTGATTTTATGCTTAGGTCGCCGCAACCACGATCTAACTTTGCTCGATTGTATTAACTCACGTCATAGGTACTACTTTTAGGCCCGAATTAAGAGTCCGAAACTGATCATTTTCATTTCAGACAATCTGGTTGGAAAACATTGTAAACAAAGATAACACCTACGACTAATCAATTGAATCCTTTATTCTAGATAGAAATTAGGATATCAGAGTAACCGATATGAGACTACACGGTCTAATAGTTTATTTATGACTGTTAGTGGTTCTCCAACTATTCTAGCCCCGGCACTACCCGGTCAACAGCAGCTTCTAAGAATTGGTGGTGGTGGTAAGATCAAATTAATCCTTAACAAGAGGTAATTGACGATGGATTTCAAAAATTTTTATCGTCGAGTAATAATGTCAGCTACTACCACCAATCAAATATAATAATAATTCGCAATTATTTAATCCTGTCAATAGAAGGAATACTTACTACTCCTTAAATAAGATTCCTTATTTAGTCTGTTTAAGATTACATTATGAAGTTGTTCAAGATGGTAAAGATTATAAATCTAGATACCATACATACAACATTCTATAATATTATTTTCCTAAAAATAAATTAGAATCACATTGGCGTTTCCGTCACTCACCAGGCGAAAACAAACATTTCTCATTATATAAGCTTCGAATTACGGTCAAGTACTTTTAATAGCGGCGTTTTCCCTGAAAGAAAACGCATATTAAAATACTTACCTAATTCGAAGCTTACTTTTTAAATCTGCCTGGTGAATAAAAGCCAATGAGGACAAAGTGGACGCCATGTTCTTTATAAGTTCACAGGTGGCGCCCCCTACTGGTGAGTCGACGGAAATACGTCATCAAACATAAGTAAGATAAGCCTACGGGTAACGGATATGCCTATCTCATTATATAAGCTTCGAATTAGGTAAGTATTTTAATATGCGTTTTCTTTCAGGGAAAACGCCGCTATTATTATTGCTAGTAGACTCGTATTAATGCTGAGCACATATTTGTGCTGAGGTTGTCCAATTAACATGGCTTGGAATATTAAACAGCTATGAATAGAAAGTGTTTAGCAGACTATCATTTAAAAGCAGACTTGGATGACATCATTAGTCTTACAGTTTCAAAAAGGAAAAATCGTCACGCCGAGTGCAATTTAATTAAATAGGTATATGGTAGCTCTGTCAGTTAAAAATCTATTTGTAAAAATATTTTTATGTAGAAGCTTATATTCGAATCCATTTAATATTGGTAGGCTGAACTTGATTAATCGGTTTCAATCGGGTTTCTGTTTTCCACTAAAAATATTTTTGATAACTGCCACCAGAAGATCACTTAAATTACGATCCCTTTATCTGTAAACTGATGCTTCAAGTTTAATATAATCAGATACTGAGCTCACTGTAAAACACTTTGTGTAGTAGCTGTAGCACGTTTCACAAGTTCCTTATCGTTTGTTTGAAACTTAAATTGTCGAGACACTACTTTATGTATCACGCACTTCTACAAAGTTTTGGCTTTGCCTCCAAGTAATATTAAAATATGTTTGTCTATCGTCAACGAAATTGTTGAAAGTTATTTTCTGCCAGAGAACAATGACATTGCCAAGAAGATCTTTGTTCTAAAACAAGATATTAGTTTGTGCTTGTAATACTTTGTTAATATATTATAGTCTGTCTCTAGCCGTCTGCACCGACGACACTTTCATTTAATTTACACGAAGCTTTTTTTTTTTTTTTGTTTAACGTGAGGGAAAATCCTCATGGATATTATGCCGGACTCCTACCGACTAAAAAACCTCACGTCACGCCCAACAGCCTATGGTTGGGAGCCCCGGGTAAGCCCTCGGAAGGATGTCCCAGGACTCCCAACAGACCCACGGCCGCCACTGCGGCCTCGCCCAGGGTGTGGTTCGGGTGCTATCCCGCGTCTTTGGGGGGTTTCGGGTGTGATCCCGCTTCTAAGGGGGGTGTGTGTGAATTGCTCACGTCACGCTGCCGTCATGGGCCTGCTTCTGTAAGGACGGTGAGCGACCCTCTCACCGTCCTCAGACCCCCGGTCATGGAGGCCGATAGTCCTCGGCGAAGACACGTCGGCGGCGCCCAGAGCGCCGACTGCGGAACTCGGGTGGGAGAGTTCTCTCCCGCACCCGGCCCGCCGCCTCCTTCGCGAGCATGACCTGCTCGCAGAAAGAGGCGGCGCAGTCCCACTTACTCCCGCTGGAGAGCATGGCTCGCACCATGGCCTCGAGCGAGAGAGTGTCCACGTCCAGACCCACTACGAGGACCTGTCGCTGTTGTGCCCACGCCGTGCACTCCACCAGCGTGTGGAGCGCCGTGTCATCGCTGCGATCCTCGCAGTGCTGACACTCGGCCGTGATTTCCCGGTGTTTTCGCCACAGATACCTACCGAAGCTACCGTGCCCGGCAAGCATCTGTGTCAACCGGTAGGAGAGAGCACCGTGTCTTCTCTCCAGCCACTCGTCCATGACCGGTCTGACGGCCGCGATTGTGGCGAATCCCCCCTTTGGTTGCTCAAGTCGCACCTTCCATGTCTCCACGGTTTCCTGGTGGAGCAGGGTTCGCTGGGCCTCGATTTCTCGAGACGCAGGCCTTTGGCCCCGCTCCAGCGCCTCCTTGCGCCATCTGAACAGTGACGCAAGGGCTCTCGCTTCCAGGTCCCATGGAGGGGTCCCGGCTAGGAGACATGCCGCCTCACCGGAGATCGTGCGGTATTCTCTTATCACTCTGACGGCCATCAATCTCTGTTGGCTCAGCAGTGTAAATTTACACGAAGCTTGCAAATTACCTAAGTAATTAGGTAATTCCGCAAGTAAAGCTTCTGTGTTAGGGTGGAGAATGAAATTCTTATAATTTGAATCACTACAAGACTTAAGAGTTCTATATAAATTTAACAACCGCCCGCGACTCCTGATTTTAC
The DNA here is from genome assembly GCA_933228765.1 of Miltochrista miniata. Taxonomy (NCBI): domain Eukaryota; kingdom Metazoa; phylum Arthropoda; class Insecta; order Lepidoptera; family Erebidae; genus Miltochrista; species Miltochrista miniata. The sequence goes on from OW121764.1 coordinate 1,715,995, forward strand.
CCATACCTATCCGACGGGAGTCTTCTACATAAATAAAACTATATACCTACCGACTATTCCATAACATACCTATGCTTTCGGTGACCACTTCCTCCCTACCGCTTTTTATATAATTATATTTCGTAGAAGTATAGGTCGTTGAGCCGTCTGGCGCTATATTACTTTTGCCGAGCACTTTGGTCTCCAGAGAACAAAAATCATAAAAGTGACCGTCGAGAGCAAAGCTCATCTTGGACTGTTATAATTACAAGTAAATGATGTATTTAGAAATCGTTTCCTAACAGTTTACGACACATCGAATTGATCTCGTGTCATTTGCATTACAAAATCATACTTTTCGTTCTCAAACGTAACTTAACCCGGCGTCAGCATGGTAGCAAATAGGTACCGCAACTGCCTGGTGGGTCATAATTACCCGATTTTAAACCGTAGCTGATTTTTACCATTTCTATGAAATTTAAATCAAATTTGTGTTTAACTTGATAAATAGTACTTAAATTATAATATTTTGGAGACAAAATAAAAAAAAAAAGTTATTTATAGATTTTTTTATGTATTCAAGAAATCAGAATAAAATTTACAACAAAAAATCAACATCTACAAACTTGTTTTTAACTTTTTGGTATGCCAGATGTCAGATATTTAAGTAAATATATGCAAAAATCATGAAGAATCTTACTGTTAATCACTATTAGCACCGTCATCTGCGCAACCGCCACAGAAACAAATTATGTCTTCAGGGCAGATGATTTTGTTGCATCTTTGACAGGTATGGGTAGTTTTCCTGTCTTTTATAGCGGGAAATATCTGGCATTTGTTAAAAAACACCACGGCATTTATCAGGGAGCTCCTCTGATGTTTCTCGCTTACGTGATCATCTTCCTCGTATTCTGAAGAATGTTTACTCTCTTCCGAGCCGCTTTCTTCTAATATTTACAGAATTCGCTGCCTTTCGCGTTTTTATTTATCCATTATTCATTTTAACCTTAAGAATAACAAAATATAATGCAATACGTAATGACGGTAAAAATAAATAAACGAAATAATCAAATAATGAACTCAACGTAATTGTCACGAAATGGTATCATCGAATTAATCGAATACAATTAATATAATTAATAAAAATTATATTCGTAAATACCCGCATTTAAAAACATTACGGGTCATTATGACCTAACCTAGCAGACGCCGGGTTAAATTGATACTGTTTTATCATTTTTTTTTTGTTTAACGTGAGGGAAAATCCTCATGGATGTTATGCCGGACTCCTACTGACTAAAAAACCTCACGTAACGCCCAACAGCCTATGGTTAGGAGCCCCGGGTAAGCCCTCGGAAGGATGTCCCAGGACTCCCAACAGACCCACGGCCGCCACTGCGTCCTCGCCCAGGGGGTGGTTCGGGTGCAATCCCGCGTCTTTGGGGGGTTTCGGGTGTGATCCCGCTTCTAAGGGGGGGAGGCGTGCGTGAGTTCCTCACGTCACGCTGCCGTCATTGGCCTGCTTCGGTAAGGACGGTGAGCCGCCCTCTCACCGTCCTCAGGCCCATGGTCATGGAGGCCGCCTCTTTCACGAGCATGACCTGCTCGCAGAAAGAGGCGGCACTGTTTTATCATTATAATAATAAGAGATGCATGCAGAAATGTAGGTACTCACATTTTTTAAATTTCTCCTCAACTCCTTCCCAGCTTTCCACCAGGTGATGTTGGCTTGTGGTCTGGAGCCCACCGTCTTGCACTCGACTATGTAGTGTCTGTCCGCTGACAGGTGTAGCCGCTTGTTCAAAATTTGGATGCTCAGTGGCCTTACTGCAACAAACTGGATTGATTTGCGGAAGGTAGTGAAGAAATTGTTGCTGCTTCAGCAAATTTTTTTGATGCATTTTTAATTTTACTAATGTTTCGCATGTAGACTGACTCTCACTGACTTCCCTATTGAAGCTCAGAGGATTTTCACTTTCGGAGACGATCAAATCGAAACATTTTCCTATTAATGGTGTTTTTTTTTCATACTTACAATTAATATCCAGTATAACAAGTTTAGACTCGGGAGGCGCGAGGTTGGTGTTGGACGCCTGACAGATGAGCCTGGAGTTGAGGTGTTCCCGGCTGATGTTGGGAAACGTCAGCGTGTTGGTTGTAACGCCGTCTGGCCTCTGTTCGAACGAGTCGTCTATGACGGTGTTCTCGTGGTACCACGTGAGGCGGGGGCGAGGATCTCCTGGGGGAAAATTAAGTATGAATTTACATTCGGTAGAAGTACGTATAACTTTTTTGTTTGAAGTAGGAAATAAAAATACGAGATAGAGACATAAAGGTTAGGTATCTTTTTTCCCCGTTTCATAAAATCCAGAACCTACATGTACTAAACCATAACAGTAGATGTTTATTATTTGATGACATGATTATACAGTTTTCGTTTTTACTTTATACCTAGCCTCACAAAAAATACCTCTGTCAAAAAATTTTACTGAATAATTTGTAACCTCTCTTTATAGCAAGGACAAGAGTATTCATATACCTACATGTTATTATTTACGACAGATCTAGAGACGGAAATATAAATCCTAACCATTAAAGGCGAAATAACTGAATTTGTTTGAGTTCTAAAATTGATAAACTTTTATACAGAAATTGATGAACTATTGGGACGCCTCTATTTTATATCGTAGACAAATCAGACAGAAAGCTAGATTTGTTATACAAAGAAACTCTTTGTAGCGCTCTGATAGACGTATGCCTCTTGAACCAACTTCGTATCGTAAGTACCTCATCTGTCATCCTTGCTTCCACCGACTTAAACTTCCTACTTTTCTTTCTATATCATTAACTTTCATTCGTCTCATATTTTACGTAAGACATTTATCATTCCAATTAATTCCGTTCATCGCTCATACAGGCCTCTTAACGTTAGTCTTCGCGGTATTAAAATTTATGAGATCTGAGGTTGTGATAAAGAATCACGTATATATTTGATCTAAATCGATGTAAAAGATCGTCATAACATAGTCAACATTGAATCTGAAAAATTGTAGACTCAGGAAATCACTTCGCTTGCTGCAAAAAGAAAGATTATTTAATTGAACTTTATTTTTAAGAGCAACAAAATACAACTAAGCTTGATTTGGGCACGTTTACATCAAAATAAATTTAATCAAAATAAAAGTAAATTTATACATGAACGATCTTGTTATAGATGATAAGTCTGTGCTCTTTTTTACATTAAACAATAAATCAAAATTATTCACGATTATAGGACATTTTCACGAATTACCAGCAACACTAAACCAAATTATAAGATTTTTTCATTCTCAGTAAAATTATTAGTTGACCTACTTCAGAATATTGAGGAAAAATCGTCCGCATAATCTCATCTTATAAATATAAAGTATAGGAAAAAAGCTGAATAAAAAGGCTTTCACAGGTTTCTTGAAAAAGTAATGTAATAAAATAGAACATTTTTGTGAGCTATCGGCGTCGATGTAAAGTGTATTGTAAAATTACGCAGTAGTACTGTTTTTTAGGCTATTTCGTTTTTAGGGTTTCGTAGCCAAATGGCAAAAACGGAACCCTTATAGATTCGTCATGTCTGTCTGTCTGTCTGTCCGTCCGTGTGTCACAGCCATTTTTCTCCAAAACTATAAGGCCTATGCCATTGAAACTTGGTAACTAGATGTATTCTGTAAACCGCATTAAGATTCTTATATAAAACTAGAAAAAAAGTATTAAATTTTGGGGGTCCCCATACTCAGAACTGAAACTCAAAATTTTTTTTTTTCATCAAACTTATACGTGTGGGGTATTTATAGATAGGTCTTGAAAAATGCTATTGAGGTTCGTAACATCATTTTATTCTAAAATGAATAGTTTGCGCAAGAGACACTTCTAAACTAAGAGAATGATAAATCTAAAAAAAATATATGATGTACATTCCCATAAAAATTACCAACGAAAATCGGTTCGAACGAGATAGAGCTGGTAGTTTTTTTTTTAATACGTCATAAACCGCAATTTTCGGTTAGAAAAATCACTACCATTGCGAACGTATTTATGTTACTTGCTGCTACGAAACCCTTCATGGGCGAGTTCAACTCGCACTTGGCTGGTTTATTTTTTTATGATCATGACAGCTCTGCGTATAGTTGATTAAGTTAAACATAATATGCTCACATAGGCAAAATAAAACGAGTACTGCTTTTGCGTTATTAACTTGTCAAAGAGTTCGAAAATCGAGTTAATAAAAAAATTATGAAAGAAAATACTGGTTGCAATTTAGTTCAATGTGCTAGTAAATGAATGAAATGGAAAAAAAAGTCCAGAAAGTTTTAAAAATAAAAAGATAAAAATAAAAGATTTATATACCTTCTTCGTTACGGTATATAAATAAATAAGAGACAGGTTTTAATATATTCTATTCGCTGTAGATTCTTAACTCAAACAATTTGATTGATAGAATAGAACGAAATACAAGATTCGCGATGAAGGCTCAATGAATAATTCAAGGCCTGAAATTAATACCATGAATATAAATAGACAAGTGTCCCCCGTACTGTCGTCTGCATAACAATGAATGCCGTCAATAGACAACATGTCATTGATATGCAGCAGAAACAGAGTAGGGGACAACACTGAGCCTTGCGGTACTCCAGCGTTAATGGCCATGCAGTCAGAACAGCTACCGTCGACAACAGCCCTGATGTTTCTACCGGCCAAAAAGCTGGACACCCATCCGCATAATCTCTCGGTCAGTCCGTAGGAGGGCAAATTTTTAAGAAGACCACGGTGCCAGACCCGGTCAAAGGCTTTAGAAATGTCGTTGAGTCGTGAGCCTCGCCCTTACTCTCGATAGCCGTCGCCCATCGGTGTGTGAGGCACACGAGAAGATCGCCCGTCGAGCGACCGTGACGGAAACCGTACTGCCGGTCACTGAGCAGGTCGTTTTCCTCAAGGTACCTCAGGAGCTGTGTATTAATTACACGCTCCATCACCTTAGACAATAGGGAAGTGACGGCTATAGGCCCGTAATTGGCCGGGTCGGTCCTATCACCCTTCTTGGGCACAGGATGCACATACGCAATCTTCCACGACGCCGGGACTTGTTGCATTGCATGGAATATGAAAGCGTGAAAAGACGTGTAAGTACCGGACACAACTCTGGACCACACTGCTTAAGTACCACCGCGGGTATACCGTCCGGCCCACTCGACTTATGAACGTCCAGAGAACGAAGCTCCCGTCGGACGTCCCGCTGCGTGAATTTAACTTCTGGCATGGAAGTTCCACACCACGGAACGTCCGGCGGCACAGCACCCCCGTCGGTCATGGTCGAGTTAGCCGCAAAGAGAAAACCCAAAAGGTCGGCCTTCTCCCCGGCACTCTGGGCCAGATTACCGTCGGGTTTAAGCAAAGGTGGTAAACCTGACTGACAGAAGTTTCCCTCGACAGCTTTGGCAAGCGACCAGAATTCACGACTCCCTGAAGGGTACCCTGCTAGCCGCTCACCAATTCTGCCGACGAAATCGAATTTAGCCCTGACAATTGCTCTCTTGCTGGCCCTCGAGGCGGCATTTAATTTGCGTTTCACCTCAGAGATGTTTGGATCTGAATTTGCACGAGCCGTGGTCCAGGCTCTGTAGGCAGATTCTTTCAGCATCAAAGCTTCTCTGCAGAGCCGATTGAACCACGGTCGCTTTTTTGCTCCTACAGGGATCCAGCGGTTAGGAATGTAGCACTCCATGCCCTCCAAGATCCCCTCAGCGACTGCTGCAGCGCAGGAATCCAGATCGTCTGAGGCAAAACAAAGCCGCCTCCACGGGCACGACGCGAAGAACTCCCGCAGTCCATCCCAGTCTGCTGACTTATAGTGCCACACATGTCGCCACTCCTTGGGCCGAGGTGGTTCAGGCCTTGCGAGTGGCACATGCGCCCGAATGATACAGTGGTCCGACGATCCGAGCGGAGCATCCACTGAGACGTTGTATCCATCCGGACGCGTTATCAGCAGGAGGTCCAGCAATGCACTATGCTCGTTCTCCTTGTCTGGTATCCTCGTATGGGATTTAACCAGTTGTGAGAACCCATAGGTCAGGGCAAATTCGTGTGCAGCTTTCCCCGCAAAGTTGGTCATCCGGGAGCCCAACCAGTCAACATGATGACCGTTGAAATCCCCCAGAATCACTATCTCCGCAGAGGGATACTGCTCAATCACCTTGTCAGTCGATTGTTGCAGGTGGTCAAAAAGGCGAACTGTGTCCGTGTTACCGCTGTGAGACTTGTACACGCACGCGTAGATCCGAGTGTGGCCCCCGTGATCCACGCGCGCCCATAACGTAGACAGGTCCCTGTCTTCAAAGCTTGTAAGACGGCGACAGCAGACATCATCACGGACGTACATACATACCCCGGCTTTCGGCCTGAAGTTGTACTCAAGCTTATAGCCTGGGTACATTAAGTAAAACGTATCGCCCGGGCATGAGATCTGCGTCTCCGTCAAATATGCGTAGAAATATGCGTAGCAATTAGTGAAGCAATCAAAAGAATAATATAACGAACCTTATTCATATTTATTTGATTTTATTAGAATTTCAGCCAATCTATACATACATATTATATTTAACTAGCTGACCCCGCGCAACTTCGTTTGCGTGATAAATGAAGTACCGCTTGACCGAATTTGTGCAAACTTCACATAAACCATCTACTAAATAGTCCGAACAAAGCCTAAACATTTGGTTTGGATAGGTGAGCCCGTTCTTGAGTTATAAAATTACAACGAAAAGTGGCATTGATTTTTATATATATTGATGAACGGTTGTTAGATAAGAAAAACAATCGTAAATATTGAATTGCTGTCTGAATGAGAAATTTAGTAGCGATGTTGATACTTGAATGTAAGAAATAATATTTAAATGAATTAAGTCGGCAGTAGAATCTAGTAATGGATAAATAAAGCAAAGAGTGAGTGTGACTCGTATACGAAAGGTTGCGTATCAAAAACGGCGAAAAAGGTTTAGGGCGAGTTCAGGTTTTTGTTTTATGAGAGCCCCCATTTTTTTTTTCCATTTTAAGTACTTTTGTAACAGGTGGTAGTAGAAATCTGATGATGTAATTACCTATACAGTGTGGTGATGGACAGTGGGGTTTCGTTAATAAGGTCTCATTTTTATCCTTTGAGTATAGAACCCAAATAACTAGTAACCTAGTTTCGAGAGTTTTCTGAAAAAAAAAAATAGCAGTTAGCAGCAGCTCCATTATACTACCGAAAACTTCTTGAACTATTGAAATTTTTGATCAGATCTTTTATTCTAAAATCAAGAGCTTGTCAATCAAACATAAGGATGAATGTTTGTCACTGACTCACGGAAAAAACATTCCGATTGAACTGAAATTCAAACTGGCAAATAGGAATCTTTTACTAGAAATAATATAATTTAAACTGTCTCTTTGGCGCATTCGGTGTAGTCGCCTGTCGCGCTGAGGACCTGGGTTTGATTCCCAAATCCATTAGGTCCGCAAATGTTTGTTTCGGAGTTTTCGTTTAGATCCCTTATCACAAGCATATAGCTTAGTTTGAACTAGACGATGTTGTGTGAGAATGTTTAACAATATTTATTTATAATTTTAAAATTTCTACCTCCAAAACACTCACAGACGAGCTCCAAGCTGTCTCCCTCACTGTACGGCTCCAGCAGCCGCGTGAGGCTGCGTGTTTTCACGTCCATGATGGTAGGTTTGTTTGGTGGTGCTGGGGACAAGAAACAAGTTTACAATATATTCCTGAAGCTATCAAGGAAACATACATACATACATTTGGTCACGCCACACTCGCGTCAACGCGTTACGTGTGTAAAGACGCGGCTAAGCGGGTCGTTGTTAAAAGTAAAAAAAAAAAAAAATGTCTAAAACTGTGAAGTGCAATACTTGTAATATAGTAATTAATGAGCTTTTAGCTTATATACAAAATAAAATATCGGTAATCGATGAAGACACATTAAAGCGGATTTGTGTATCTGCGTTTACCTCTAGTGAAATCACTATAGCAAAAACGTTGCTTTTTGAATCTTTGCCGACGGAGCGACGGAGTAAATTAAGAAAAAGAAAAGGAAAAGAAGAAAGGGATCTCGATGACATTGTAAGTCTGTTCAAATCAATAGATCCAGAAGTAGTACCAACTTTTGTGGCGCGGGAACTGGAGAAACTACCCCCCATTTTATTTGACCATCTAGACTGCACAAAGTTGCTAAAAGATATCACTCGACTCACTGCAGAGATACAAGAAATTAAAAAATCATATGTGACTGTTAACCTGCTTGAAGAACTTAAGTCAGATATGCATAATTTAAAGTACGCATCGCTGGCGCCACAGACGCCAATCAATGTCAACATAAGAAGGGGCGCATGGAACCTGGACAGCGGGCCAATGGGGCTAACGCAAACCTCAGTGCAAGTGCTTAATGAGGGAAATAGTGAAAGTGAGTGTGAATTGAGTGCACAACGTCTAAATAAAACTAGTGGTACTTCTACATGCATGGCGGTGGCAGCAGTAGCGCAGTTAGAACCGCCTCCAACGGTGACAGCAAATCATAAACCTGGTGTGGGCATGCTTGGACTACCGTGTGAGCGACTTAGTGCATTGCAACAGTCACCCATAACGCATGAAAGCAATGTAAGTGAGCCTATACTGTATCCGTCGAATAATGCACCAGAACGAGAAGAAAGTACGAATCCACAGTCGGGAGAAAATAGTAATAATGACGAAAGTAGCTGGCAAACGGTAAAACATCGTAAAAAACCCAACTATAGGTATTTGGGCGAAAGAGGTAAGGCGCTGGGGTCGTCTTCATTCAAAGCAGCTGACAAAAAAATACCCATTTTTATAACAAATATCCATAAAGATACGTTAGAATCGGATATAGTCGAGTATATAAAAACAAAGACTCAAGAGTGGGTAGTTTTGGAAAAAATTAGTACGAAGAAAACGTTGAATCATAAGGCCTATAAATTTTTTGTACCGGAAGAAAAAGTATCAATGTTTTTAAATGAAAAATTATGGCCGGAGGGAATAATTTTTAGACGTTTCGTGCACTATAAATATAAACAGACAGATAAAATTTCAGTGGCGGCACCTCATAAATCAGTAAATGAGTAGTACAATAAAAATGGCCAGTTATAATTGCAAAAACGTCAAGTCTGCAGTGGACGATATAAGGCGGCTATGTGGTGAATGTGCTGTGATAGCATTGCAGGAGACGTGGCTGACACCGGAAGGGTTGCCTTTCCTTAATGAAATCGACAGTAGATTTAACTGCACGGGAGCTTCCAGTATGTGTACATCCGAACTAATAGTTGGAAGGCCGTACGGTGGCACCGCACTGCTCTGGAATACGAGTGTTTTACCCAACGTCACGGTAATACCATGTGAGAACCCGCGAGTGTGCGCCATTAGAATACATACGGAAACTAGTCCAGTGATAGTTGTTTGTGTATATATGCCGACGAACAAAAGGGAAAATTTGACAATATTTACGGATTGCATTGGAAATGTAAGTGCTATTAATAAGGAATTTGAAAATGAACCTATGTACATACTAAAGTACGATTATTTATCTCAGTCAGTAAAATGACAAGTGCAACTGTCACTTATACTGATTTTAGTACTGAATTTTCATTCAAGAAATGTCATTTTACTGACTGAAATTAAAAATCAAAGAATAGGCGATTTTAATGCCCATCCTGGGGAATTATTTTTTAAAGAATTGACAAATTGTTGTTTTGACTTTGACTGGTTAAAGATTGACATTGAAAAGTTAGGTTTGACGTCAGGCACGTATACGTATGTAGATCAGGTCTGTGGATCGAAAAGATGGTTGGATCATTGTATTGTGTCTGGGTCGGCCGCTGTCTCTGTGTGCAATGTTTACGTTAGATATGATGTTTTGTGGTCTGACCATTTTCCAATCTTACTGGAGTGTAATTTGAATTTATTAACACCGATACGTAGTGATTTTAATATAACCTTGAATTCAACAACTTGGGGAGTAAAAACTACTGAACAAATACGTTTATATTCGGAGGAGTGTCATAAACGTTTACGGGTGATTGACTTTCCAGTATGTTTTGGTGAATGTAGTGATCGTCAGTGTAGTGACCCCACTCACGGCCGTGAAATTGATAAACTGTATTCTGATATTGTAGTTGCGTTGTGCCAGTCGTCTGTGGAATGTCGGGGGAGTGAGCGTAAACAGAAGAACCGTACACGTAAACACATTTCTGGATGGAATAAGCATGTGAGCGAAAGTCACCGAGCGGCAAGGGCGAGTTTTCAGGAGTGGTTTATGAATGGCAGCCCCTCGGGGGGTGTCCTTTATGAAAATATGTGTGAAAGTAGAAAGGTTTTCAAATCTAGGCTAAAATGGTGTCAAAGAAACCAAGAACAACTTCAAATGGATGCACTTGCTTCTAAGCACAGCAAAAAGGACTTCAAAAGTTTTTGGAAAACCACAAACCGCCTGAGGGGTCGTCCGGGCCTGCCGGTGAGCGTGAATGGTGTTAGTGACAGAAAGTGTATAGCGGATCAGTTTAAGGATCATTTTGTAGTCAAGGCGCCGTTAGGACCATCTGGTACGGTGAGCATGGGTGTTAAACCGGTAAGTGACGTGCCGTTTCAGACCAGAATCACAGCCAGTGATGTAGTTAGGGCAGTGAAGTCTATATCTAAAGGCAAGTCTCCTGGTTATGACAACTTGAGCATTGAACATATACAACATGCTGGTTCTCATATATACAGAGTGTTATCTATGTTATTCAATTTCTGTATATCACACTCATATTTGCCATCTGATATGATGAGAACCAATGTTGTTCCGATTGTTAAAAATAAGACAGGAGATTTGTCAGATATAAACAATTATAGACCAATCTCTCTGGCAACCATAATAGCAAAGGTGTTTGACAGCATTCTCAATACACAATTAAATACATACATAAAGTTGAATGATAACCAGTTTGGTTTCAGACCAGGACTGTCTACAGAAACTGCAATATTGTGTTTGAAGAGTGCTGTCAAATACTATACTGATAGAAATACACCTGTTTATGCTTGTTTCCTCGACCTTTCAAAGGCCTATGATCTGGTTGCCTATGATGTCCTATGGGAGAAGATGAGACAGTTGCACATGCCTGGTGAACTTATCAATGTCTTAAGATATTGGTATGGGCATCAGGTAAACTATGTGAAGTGGGCAGGAACAATGTCGGAGCCATACAGGTTGGAGTGCGGAGTGCGGCAGGGGGGGTTAAGCTCTCCTGCAATCTTTAACTTGTACATAAACGGACTGATCGAGGCGCTCAGTCAGCAACATATCGGTTGTCACATTGATGGCGTTTGTTTTAATAACATAAGTTACGCGGACGATATGGTGCTGCTGAGCGCTTCGGTGTGTGGTTTGAGAAAGCTGCTGAACATATGTGAGGGGTATGCAGACAGTCACGGGCTTATTTATAACGTCAGGAAAAGTAAGTGTATGGTTTTTAGGGGTAGGACGAGGAAAGTAGAGGAGGTTCCGCCTATTACCCTAAATGGTTCACCATTAGCACTGGAAACAGAGTTTAAGTACTTGGGTCATTTGGTAACGCCTACCTTAAGGGATGATGCTGACATTGAGAGGGAGCGGAGGGCGCTGGCTGTACGTGCTAACATGGTTATTCGCAGGTTTGCACGCTGCTCCAATGATGTGAAAATCACTCTCTTTAGAGCCTTTTGTACTTCTTTCTACACGTGCAGCCTGTGGGCCAGTTACACAGCTAGGGCATTCAGTGCTCTCCGTGTCCAGTTCAACAACGCTTTTAGGATGCTGGTGGGACTCCCAAGGTATTGTAGTGCCTCTGGAATGTTCGCTGAAGCGCGCGTTGATTGCTTTTATGCAACAATGCGCAAGAAATGTAATGCGCTAGTGAGGTGTGTGCGGGGGAGTGCTAACAGCATGCTGAAAGTCTGCGCAGGAAGGCTTGACTGTGTGTACATTAGGAGATCTTGTCGAGTTGCACATGGAGACACCGGCTGTTTGACACTGGGCATGTAGTAGGTACCCTGATTTATTGACGAATGATATCTCTAATGATTATGTGTAATAATTAATGTATTTTTAAATGTTTTATGTGTAGTTATTTATTTTATTTAGATGTTCATTACTTATCAAATAATTTTATTTAAATTTATATTCTGAATTTAATTTTAATTTTAATTTTGATTTTGATTTGATTTTTGAGTGATTTTAATTTGGATTTTAATTTTGATTTCGGTTTTAATGTTAATCTTCATTTTTATTTTTATTTTACTTTTGATTTTAATTTTAATTTTTAATAATCAAATAATTTTATTTAATTTATGCTGTGAAGATGTGTATAAGCAAGTAATTTCATTTCAATTTATATTCTGATTTTAATTTTGTTATTAATTTGGATTTTGATTTTAATTTTCATTTCGATTTTGATGATAACCTTCATTTATATTTTGATTTTATTTTTGATTTTAATTTTAATGTCTATTTTATTTATTTCTGATTTTTATGAGAATGAAAGTATTTATTGTATTGTATTATGTGTGGTTTGTAGAAATTGTTTATGAGTCCTTGTTACTTGAAATAAACGAATTTGTATTTGTATTTTTTGTATTTATCCCTAAAGGGGTAGGCAGAGGCATATATTATATGCTCACGTTTTATTATTTTAGAATTTGTCCCACGTAATAGGTGGTGAGCCGTATTGCCGTGTTGAGATGGACAGGCGCAGGTTGTGACTGCTGTTAAAAATTTTCAAGCCGCCTAAAAAGTTATTTAATGATATAGGTGTCCATACAATACCTGTATCGTAATAAAACTTTTTTTTGGCCTGTGCGTAATGTTTGTCATAAGAGTTTTGATTTAATTTTTATAATCTTTGTATTATAGTATCAGAGTAGATAAAATACATTAGATATGTATTATGTAACGTAAAATTTTTGTAGAATGAAGTAAAATCGTAAAGAATATACCAGGCAGTGAAAAATACTTCAAAATTGGTCTAACCGTGTTACAGATTAACCAAAACAGACTGACAAACTGACAGACAACATTTTTTTTTTGAAGTGAAACTTCGTTATCGGCGTTGGAAAAAAATTTGCGTCACGTCACGTCACGATTTTTGGTTACGCGCCATCTTTGTTCTGTTCCCCACCACGGTGGATTCGAATTAAGAGTACTTTATCCAGGGATAGCATGTCATTTAAGGGTTTTTGGACTTTTGGATGGGACATTGGTACTTTGGGTCTTTGGGACTTTGGAACTTTGAGACTTTGGGACTTTTGAACTTTGAACTTTTGAACTTTTGGACTTTTGGACTTTTGGATGGGACCTTGGTACTTTGGGTCTTTGGAACTTTGGGACTTTGGGACTTTTGGACTTTTGGACTTTTGGATGGGACCTTGGTACTTTGGGTCTTTGGGACTTTGGGACTTTGGGACTTTTGGACTTTTGGACTTTTTGGACTTTTAGACTTTTAGACTTTGGGACTTTGGGACTTTGGGACTTTGGGACCTTGGTACTTTGGGTCTTTGGGACTTTTGGAGTTTTGGACTTTTAGACTTTTAGACTTTGGGACCTTGGGGACTTTGGGACTTTGGGACTTTGGGACTTTGGGACTTTGGGACTTTGGGACTTTGGGACTTTGGGACTTTGGGAGTTTGGGACTTTGGGACTTTGGGACTTTGGGACTTTGGGACTTTGGGAGTTTGGGAGTTTGGGACTTTGGGACTTTGGGACTTTGGGACTTTGGGACTTTGGGACTTTGGGACTTTGGGACTTTGGGACTTTGGGACTTTGGGACTTTTGGAGTTTTGGACTTTTAGACTTTTAGACTTTGGGACCTTGGGGACTTTGGGACTTTGGGACTTTGGGACTTTGAGACTTTGGGACTTTGGGACTTTGGGACTTTGGGACTTTGGGACTTTGGGACTTTGGAACTTTGGACTTTGGGACTTTGGGACTTTTGGACTTTTGGCCTTTGGGACTTTTGGACTTTTAGATGGGACCTTGGTACTTTGGGTCTTTGGGACTTTGGAACTTTGGGACTTTGGGAGTTTGGGAGTTTGGGACTTTGGGACTTTGGGACTTTGGGACTTTGGGACTTTGGGACTTTGGGACTTTGGGACTTTGGGACTTTGGGACTTTTGGCCTTTGGGACTTTGGGACTTTGGGACTTTGGGACTTTGGGACTTTGGGACTTTGGGACTTTGGGACTTTGGGACTTTGGGACTTTGGGACCTTGAAACCTTGGGACTTTGGGACTTTGGGACTTTTGAACTTTTGCCTTTTGGCCTTTTGGACTTTGGACTTTTGGACTTTTGGACTTTTGTACTTTTGTACTTTTTGACCTAATTTAAGGTGAGGTGAAAATTAAGTTTATGAAGAAGTTTCACTTCTTACGTGTGTACACTAAGTACACGCAATTTTTTTTATGTTGAGCTTCTGCCTACTCATTCAGGAGAACAGACAGTTTCTGTAAATCATAACGTACCAAAATATTTAAAAACCTTTGCACCATTTTATTTTGAAGTAGAAATGCTTCGAAGAAGAACTTCGCTTCAAATTTGTTGTGTAAACCGCAAATAAATTGTGTACTTACTAAATTTATATGGACCATGATGTAATTGTTTAATGTAATTGTAAGTTTCTAGAACAGTTAGAAAAAGTCTACAAAAAACAACAACGTCTCTAATATCAATGAATTTAAAAAGTCTCTTTGCTTCCGAGCGATAGAAACTTTTTGATTTCATTACCTACCGAGTGATAAAAGTCGTAGAATACATAAACGATCTATTGTCTCTCCTTACTATAATAACAAAGCTCATTATCTGAATACAGATAAAAAGGGCCTCAAGGGTGAAAGAAAAAGCTCATAAATGAGTATTACTTGGTGATCGAGCTAAGCTTTCACGGGAAAATAGGTACGTCATTATATTCTGAGCCATAGAGTAGACTTGACACTATCAACAATTTTAAATTACTAGTTTTTCCCCACAGCACCGCCTACACTCAGAACCCTACAGACACCAATTTAGTTCCCACATGTTCGTATCTGCAACTCGTATTACTGCGCGATTACGAGTATTATTGCATATCTCATTTAGTTAGTAGCTTAATAATACGTGGGCATATTTCGGCTTTCTAAAGACGATAAAATTCATGGAATCGGTTTAGTAGTTTCAATGTTTATCGATTTGATTAGGTAACGTTTTATAAATTAAAGAACTCTGGCTGCACGCAGAAAATAGTGTCACGTTTCGCTGTGCGTGCAAGCGAAAGCAATAATCAAGCGATAGAGAGGGACGATCATTCTTATCTCTCCTCCACTACATATTGGTCGATTATGTTAATGTTTTCTGATGACGTAGTGACGTAAAATTATCGGCCGTAAACTGACTTTACAGACAGTCCCTTTTTAGGGTTCTGTAGCCAAATGGCAAAAACGGAATCCTTATAGATTCGTCATGTCTGTCTGCATGTCTGTCTGTCTGTCTGTCTGTCCGTCCGTGTGTCACAGCCACTTTTTTTCGAAACTATAAGGCCTATGCTTTTGGAACTTGGTAAGTAGATGTATTCTGTGAACCGCATTAAGATATTAATATAAAGATAGAAAAAAGCAGATTATTTTGGGGGTCCCCATACTCAGAACTGAAACTCAAATTTTTTTTTCATCAAACCAATTCGTGTGGTGTATTTATAGATAGGTCTACAAAAATGCAATGAGGTTCCTAACATGTTTTTTTCTAAAGTAAATATTTTGCGCAAGCGACACTTCCAAAGTGGAAAAATGTGTCCCCCCCCTCTAACTTCTAAACTAAGAGAATGATAAATCTAAAAAAAATATATATGATGTACATTGCCATAAAATCAACCAACGAAAATGAGTTTGAACGAGATCGAGATGGTATTTTTTTTAATACGCCATAAACCGCAATTTTTGTCTATAAAAATACAGTACCACTGCGAACGTGTTAAAACATCAATAAAAGTTACAACGAACTACAAAAACTTTTATACTATGTTACTTGCTGCTACGGAACCTTTCATGGGCGAGTCCAACTCGCACTTGGCCGGATTTTTTACTCTTTATAAGATAAGTACTTAATAATAAGTATGCATAGATCATTCTCTCATTTTACCATTAATCCCCTGGTAGGGTAAAGTGTACAAATAACCATACATTTTATTTTGAAACGTTTTCATATGAAAAAGCTCAATTAATTGGAGCTCCGATATGTAATTACGTACACTGAAAGCAGAGGATAAAGTTTATCCCTTTGATAACTGTTTTTACTAAAGGGAGATTGAATAGCAGTTATTTGATGAAATACAAACAAATAATACGTATTAAAACAACGAATATGGACGAATGAAGGAAGCAAATTGTAGCAATGTTTATACTATATTAATCAATAATGTAGCTGGTTGAGTTGTTTCTTGTTTGTCCTCAACATGAACCGTGACTGCTAGACAGCTGAAATTTTCACTGATGATGTATTTTGTTTCCTTCAATATAATTTTATTGTGTTTAATGACAAAGGGTATTTGCAGATGTCCAATGAAATTTTCAACTTGATATCAATATCAATACATATAATAAAATCGTAACAGGTCGCTGTTTGTACATGGAAGATAAATAAGAAAAAATATTATAGGGGGGCTTTATGAACGCAATAGAACCCAAAACAATGATTTTTAGAATTTTTGTCTGTTTGTCTGTATGTCTGTATATCTGTTTGTCTGTACGGTTGTGCACGCTAATCTCAGTAACCGCTCCACCGATTGCAATGCGGTTTTTAGGGTTTCGTAGCCAAATGGCAAAAACGGAACCCTTATAGATTCGTCATGTCTGTCTGTCTGTCTGTCTGTCTGTCCGTCCGTGTGTCACAGCCACTTTTCTCCGAAACTATAAGGCCTATGCTATTGAAACTTGGTAACTAGATGTATTCCGTGAACCGCATTTAGATTTTTATATAGAACTAGAAAAAAAGCAGTAAATTTTGGGGGTCCCCATACTCAGAACTGAAACTCAATTTTTTTTTTTCATCAAACACATACGTGTGGGGTATTTATAGATAGGTCTTCAAAAATGCTATTAAGGTTCCTAAAATCATTTTTTTGTAAAGTGAATAGTTTGCGCAAGAGATACTGTCAAAGTGAAAAAATGTGTGTCCCCCCCCCCCTCTAACTTCTAAAGTAAGAGAATGATAAATCTAAAAAGAATATATGATGTACATTGCCATAAAAACTACCAACGAAAATTAGTTTGAACGAGATAGGGCTGGTAGTTTTTTTTTAAAACGTCATAAACCGCAATGTTCGGTTAGAAAAATCACTACCACTGCGAACGTGTTAAAACATCAATCAAAGTTACAACGAACTATAAGAACTTTTATATTATGTTACTTGCTGTTACGAAACCCTTCATGGGCGAGTCCAACTCGCACTTGGCTGGTTTTTTTTATTGTGTTGAGGTTTGCTCCAGTTAACATTTAGCGTTTGTTTTATGTAAATCGGTTTAGAAATAAAAGAGTTATAACACTTTTAAGAATCAGATATTTTGAAAATTTTAATTGTAGGGGTTTCTTTGAATGTGAGTGAACCTAAACTGGCGTGTTGACTTAATCATAAAAGAGGAGTTTATGATTAAGCAAACAGGGCAGTTTCAGACGCTGCTTGATGACTCTGATGAAGAAATACCTTTCCTTTCATACACCTTATGTGACGTAAACGAAGTTGCGGGCTCAGCTAGTACCTAATATATATTTCCTAGAAATTCTGCAATATATACATAGAGTAAAACAATTCAGTCGACACCAGTTTCCAAAGAGAAACAAAAATGTGAGGCCGAAAATCAATCATACTCTCATATTTCAGATTTTTTTCTGGTATTTAGTTGCGTGTTTGTGCTACGTTCATATAACTCAGTCATCAAAAACTAAAAAAAATGGATTATAAAAGTATTACAAGTACTTCGTTATATAAGTTTGTTTGACAGTAAAATATAAGATAGCTACCATTTAATACAAGATATTAAAATAATGTTCCTTTCTATCCACTGTGTTAGCGAGTCGGCATCCATCAACACGGCCATAAATCTCAGCCTTTTATCCCGCCCAAGAACAAGCAACATCGGCTGTAATCACCCGCATAAATGAATAACGGGTTCCGTACACTCTTAGATTTAGCTCCAAAGGCCGAGAAACGACGGGTTATTTCATGTAATGTTGATGGAATAGTGCCGCAAATGAACTAAAAAGAATGTTTTGAAGAATCTCTTGATAACCAAAGTCAAAGTTGTTTGCTCAGAAATAGCGTAAAATAATTCTGTGAGTGAATTTTCTGAAGAACTCATTGCACCAAAATATACCTATTAGAGATAATTATAAAAAGGAATTTCTATGCTAACTCAATCAAAAAAAAATTATCTCGAGCAGGAGTTGAACTTGCGTCTTATGGTTTGCCGGACCAGACGCCCTAACCGTTGTTTTTAACAGGTATAAAAAATAACTAACAGAAGTAGTAAAGTATGAATAAGAAGAGTTTTTTAAAATACATGTCGTATAGTCTTATCGTCTATACGTCTATTGTATAGTCACAATATTGTAGTCAAAACCACAATTCTTTTTATAGCAACAAGAATATTAGTGAAATATATGATGATAGCTGCGGGCGGTCCCTCGTGTACAAAACATTCTTGTTAGGTACTACAATATTCGGTACTATAACTAAAGAAACGAGACGGTCTCTTCTTTATTTCTCTATTTATGGTTCTGGTAATATATAAATAAAGATAATAAAATAAAAATAATGCAGTTAAGTATTATACTTGAAATTATAGCTAGCTTTACTCGTATCTTTTCATTTTTACAGAAAACTTCTTAGTGTAATAATTTACTTACAGTAGGTACAAAAGCTATTAAGTACGTAATAAATTTAGGTTCATATTTTTAAGAAAAAATATAACAGGCGGATATGAAATAATCAAGAGCCAATGTACGATGCTCATTAAGTCATTAATTAACAACTCGCAAACAACATTCCCGATGGTGTTGCAGTATTTTTGCTGAGGTATCGGCCTTAGTAGTAATTAATAATATATTGTGTGAGTTATCAATAACTGTGTTATGCGGTTTATGTAAGAGATATTTTTACTTCTTCATTTTCTACCTGTACAGAATTTTGTTAATTGCTGTCTCAAGATATTTAGGAAGTAAGATCTAAAAAAGATTAACCTACAATATATGAAATCAAATATAGACTTGCAGGGATTTCTATTTAACTTCTCACATAACTTCAATCAAAACAAAAATTATTTTTGTTCTCCTTCATCCTAACCCCGTCATGTAAATGTGTGTACCTAAATAATGCATATCAATCATTTGACTCGTGTATAATCTGTTTACGTTTCAGGGTTTAGTACCCAAAGGATAAAATCGGGACCTTTCATTCATGAGACTTCGCCGTCTGTCTGTCCGTCACGAGGCTGTATCTCAGGAACGGTGATAGCTAGAGAGCTGAAATTTCTACAGATGATGTATTACTGATGCCGCTATAACAAAAATACTAGAATCAGAAAAAAAGGAGGGATTAAGGGGGGCTCCGATACAACAAATATGATGTTTTTTCGTTTTTTTAGTACGAAACCCACCGTGCCCGAGTCCGACTCGCACTTGGCCAGTTTTTTAATAAAAATAAACCTCTTTGTTTTACCTGAGGGTAAATCCTTCATGGATGCTATGCCGGACTCCTACTGCCTAAAAAACACCTCACGTATCGCCCAACAGCCTACGCTTGGGAACCCCGGGTAAGCCCTCGGCAGGATGTCCCGGGACTTTCAACAGACCCACGGCTACCACTGCGGCCTCGCTTAAATCAACCTCATTGAAAAAGTTTTTAAGGAGATCTGTGATAATTATATCTGCAACCCATCCAATTACAATAAAGCGTCATTAAATGTTTTCCCAAAACTTTGTCCCTCAGTGACATCCGCACTCAAACTTCAATTGTTACCATATACCTACATTATGTTTGACCAAACTTTGTAGCCTCCATTTATAAGAATAAAGCCATCGTTATGAATATTTACAATTGTTCGCGAAATACACCACTTGGGAAGTTCTTTCATTCACAACACTCTAAAGCAGACTGGAGATAAATTAAAGATTCAAAAAGTACGCCTCGGCACGTCTAATTTTGAATCGTCTTTTTAATATCGCATTATTTTTCTCTAGAATGTCGAGGAGACCCCCGGACCGCTGCCGGAACTAATTTCACTTCAGAGTTATTGAATATGTCTCTAATGGTATTTCGGACGTTTATAGAAATTGAAAAGTACTTTAATGGCAAATATTTTGATTAAATATGAAAGCTGTACGTGTCTTTTTTAGGAGAAAAAATACATTATGGGGTATATTCAAAATTGGTCCTCTTTTCAATCAAAGTTTGTGGATTTGATTTTATAAATGGATGCCTGTGGAAAACTGGACAAGCAAATATTATTTCTTACACAAAGACGGCAAGTTAATGCTGTTTGTTGGTGAGTTTTGAAGGTTTTAAAGGTACGAGACGCAAAAAAACTATACTGCCAAAAGAAATAAACTGAAAAGACAAAAGACGCAACTGCCTGTTTTTTGTTCACGTGAGGAATATCCTACATGGATGCTATGCCCGACTCCTACCGACTAAAAACCACACGGATCCTAGTTTGAACCATAGTTTAAATAGCATTTTCCGATAATTGACTTGATTTCAACCCAAACTGTATATTATTTTTTAAATGTTGGTCTTTACCTACATTTTGGTCCAAAAACATAAATAACTGTTGATGTTTTCATAATTGTTCAGTAAATAAAAAAAATGTTGTTACACTTTTAAATTGTTGTTTAAATAATTCTACATACATATGATATGTATGTAGAATTATGTTAACTATGACGATAACTATGACGATGTCAACAACGCAATCTTGAAAGTGGTTCATTGGTTTAACACTAACAATCTTAAACTAAATGATAATAAAACTAAATGTATTAAATTTACCTTGCCTAATGTAGCACAGTCAGAAACCAATGTTCAACTTAATGGTCGAGAGTTGGAACTTGTGGAACAAACCACATTCCTAGGGTTAACGGTTGATGCTGGTTTACAATGGGGTCCACATATTGTAAAACTAGCTAGTAGATTAAGTTCAGCAGCATTTGCTGTACAAAAAATAAGGCACTTGACTGATGTAGATACGGCTAGAATAGTTTATTTCAGTTACTTTCACAGTATAATGTCTTATGGTATTCTACTGTGGGGCAATGCTGCAGATATAAATAAAATTTTTATTTTACAAAAGCGGGCCATAAGAGCTATATATAGACTAGGTCCAAGGGTCTCTCTGCGCGAAAAATTCAAAGAGGTTAATATTCTTACTGTAGCATCACAATATATTTTTGAAAACCTTATGTATGTACAAAGAAATCTACATAGTTTCGCTAAGTTAAGTGATAGACACAATGTCAACACTAGAAATAAAAATAACCTTGCTGTTTTTCATAGCAGATTGCACAAAACCAGCAATTCTTTCATGGGTAACTGTATACGCTTTTACAACAGGCTTCCAGACGAAATTAAAAGTATGTCCCTTAATAAGTTTAAAAGATCTGTTAAAAGTAAATTGAACTGCAGGGGCTACTATACAATCAATGATTATTTGTTGGATAAGGAAGCCTGGAAATGACCTGCTCTGCTGGATTCTCAAAAAAATTGTTAAAATGCCAAGTTTTTAGATTCTTTAAAATTGTAAATAGAGCAAAAAAAGAACAACCCGCTGAGTTTCTTGCCAGTTCTTCTCAGGTGGGTCGCGTTGTGAACTGGTGGTAGAGTTTTTGTTTTGTATTCTGGACGTTTTGCAAGCGCATCTGTATAATGCCTATGTGAAATAAATATATTTTTGATTTTGATTTTGATTTTGTTCGGAATTATCATTACCGAACAATTATGAAAACATCAACCGAAAATAATTCTGTCTTGATTATATTATGCAGACAGAAAATTAATTCATTTGCAATAGCAAACAATAAAGTGTCAGTTTTCTTTCAATACAATTATGGCAACAGTTTGTGTCTTCTAAACGAACTAAATTATTTTGACATTAATTGAAATGTCAACTTGTCAGAAGTTCTTCGCTACCAAAACAAAAACTTTAAAAAAAGTAAAAGGTACTCCACACAAAACAGTGCAAGAAAAATCGCAGTTATTCTTGAACTGTTTTGTGTCGAGTATTTTGAGTTGGAACACTTTTAAAAGTTTTACAAATTTGAAAACACGAATTCGTTTGTAAATCGTTTTACTGCCTAACTTTGAAGTAGACGATAATAGCTTTTTCTTTAAGAAAATAATAAAAGAAGATTATTGAGAATTTTATTAATAGTTTCATAAAACTTAGTATGATTTTACTATCTTGAAAACTTGCGTATTGAAGACGAGTTGGAAAATATGCGAACGGTAGTAGTAATTGCATAATTGGCACAAACTTATATAGCTACCATAAAAGGGTTGGGATTGAATCAATGTGTGTTCACAACTGCAAGCAGATGTTATAGATAGGCAATCATCAAATACTATCTCTGCTTACTTACGCATTATGACTTTGCTTCGACATAACATATATCTCAAAGGCGTTCAATCCATTGATACAAGAAGCATTATGTAATACAAATTGAAAGCTTCTTATTGAATCAAGGTTACAACAAGAAGCTCTCAATGTTAGGATGTATAAAGTTGCAAAACGAGTATGAGCTAAATCGACCACCCATTATAAATAAAACTCAGAAATGTGTAAATCGTCGAAATTGATGTAGATATTGTCGGTCTTTTATATGTTTATCAATTTATGTTATGGAATAAGCCTGAAATAAATCACTATATATATTTATTTACTATTTATTTATAGGTGAATAGGTTCCTATGAGAGATTGTGAAGATTTTTGTTACTCAATCACGCTAAAATCTCTTGAACTTATATAATGTAGAGATAGTTGACACACTGTATTAATGCATTAAAAGCTACTTTTTATCTTTCCATTTCCCTCAGCAAGAAGATTCTGTGGGAAGCCGGTATGAGAAATCTGATCTATGTAAGTGGAGTCGCAGTTAAGTCTAAAATAAATGTGTTCAAACTTTTTTGATTTTTACAGATACATCAATCAATGAAATCAGCCTTGCTTTTTATATTTAAGTGCTAAACATGAGCCTTTTACCAGATTTTACCACTACACATAGGCCTGCAATCATTGGCGGATAGTTCTCTCTTCTGTTTCCAGTTTTTTTTGTTTTTATTTACTCTAGAGGTGGTCTTTTCTTTCGTTAACTGAGTCGCAGTCTCCACAACCGAACTCGTTTGCTCCATCGGCCTTCACAGGATTTTGACACACATAATTTTAAGTAAGTGTATTATATGAAGCGGGCCTTGGTTGTGTGATGTATTGTACCTATATATCATCTATTCAAATGGTTTATTAAAACACTTGAGTAATGAATTTCAGTATGTTTTACGTCAAACAGCATTGTGTTGTTTTAATAAATGTACCAGAATTGCTTTGTCAGCCTGTATTGTTTGCTATGAATACATCATAATTAGTTATCGTGTCATGACTATGACAAACGCACCAACAGCTTACAAATAATTCATATTATTTATTGTCCTCAGAGCATTGGCAATGTATTTTTGTGTATGATTTAAACACAGTTTGATTAATTGGGTCTATGTTTTCCTTTTGGCGTTATGACTCTGGGGAAATTTCGCCGCCATGTTACGTAAGTTCTAATACATCATCGTAAGGCACTGCTCGACGGACGTATTTACAAAGTTTTTTTAATATACACTTACGAAAATATTAATATTACTCGTCCGTGGTATTTCTTTTATGTATGGAAATCCTTAATAGGTGCTACGTTAAACTCTTACAGACTAAAGCCAACAAAATAAAAACTAAAATAAAACCAATAGAATATCCAAATAAAGAAAATATGTTTCCAAGTTTGAAATAATTGAGCCCAAGAACCTTGTGTAGCACTACACTGCCCAGCGCAACAGTCAATTTTATAGTAACAATTAGCGAACGAACACCTGTGTTGGCGACTATACTAATTAGTTGGTTGAAGTTACGTACTAACTATTCAATTAATATGTAGTTGAGGTTGCCAGTCAGTCAGCTTTTAGTCGGATTGAGTCCAACATGCGACGTGTTGTAGTTGGTCACAACCAACTCACTAGGCAAAAAAATAATGAGAAAGTAGGTATTTTAGCCTATTAATATCAATACACATAAGCTTGGGGTCAAAGACGAAAGTGGCTAAGAATCTTTTGCTCAGACATGTCCCAAACAATAATCATCTTTATTGCAAACATTCTCAAATTCATTTGGGAGTTACCGTGACGCGACCAAATAGTGCGGATATCCGCACGTACGCACAAAGCAAAATAGCATTCCACAGAAATACAATAACGGATATTAACAACGTTTTAGTTCCAGATACAAATGTAATTTAATGTAAAATTCCATCACGGTTGATAAAAAGATAGGAAAGAAGATAAAGGGAAAAGATTACCGCTTTGGTTCTTTGTGAAAGGAATTATTTGCTTTAGGGTTGAACCGATTGGTTTGTTCTCGACGCGTATTTATCTAGATAAGAAAAAGCATTAAGTAATAGAAAGAGGTTATCGGTAGCCTCCATCGCGTTGGCGAAGGTCGATTGTGATTAGGTTGCTTTTTATTACCTTACTAGGTTATTTCCCGTGACTTCGCCAGAACTTAAACCAATGTTACATCCCTTTTGTGGAAGTTTGTTTGTCTAAAACTTTGCCAAACACCGGCCTCATTACCAAATAATACCTGCGTTATAATAACCATCAGTAAAGGAGTTCTTCATATTTTACTAGTTAAATATACTCAAACTCAAACTCACACTCAAAACATTTATTTCGCATAATCCTAATACAAAGGCACTTGCGACACGTCCATGAATACAAATCAAAGTTAGTACAACCAGTTTGGAACGCGGCCTCCTGAGAAGAACTGGCATGAAACTCGGCAGGCTATTCTTTTTGTACTCTATCTAAATCAAAGGTGACTGACTGACTGCCATAGTGATCTATCAACGCACAGCCCAAACCTCTGGACGGATCGGGCTGTAATTTGGCATGCAGATAGATGTTATAACGTAGGCATCCGCTAAGAAAGTGTTTTGATAAATTCTACCCCCAAGGGGATAAAATACGGAAAGCGGGAACGTGAACAATTTTTACGCGGGCGAAGCTGCGGGCATAAGCTAGTTTACAATAAGTAAATAGTCCATATGGTGGGCCGTATGCTTGTCTGCCCCCTTAGTGGTATAAAAAAAGTAGTATAAACTAAAAATCACAAAACATTGTTTGAAAATGCAGTAAAGCAAGCAGATCATTTCCAGGCTTCCTTGTGAAGCAAATATCGTCAATTTTGTATATAAGCCCTTGCAGTATATTTTTTTTATTATCACATTTTGAACTTAATTAAGGGCATACTTTTTATTTCATTATTTTGAAAATCTGTAATTACGTAAACAATTACCCAATCTGGTATACAGTTACCCAAAAATAAAACAATTTAATATTCTTCCGTAAGTGATATAATATTGTAAAACAGTCGACACAAAGCGAAAGTCAAAAAATAACGTCAGCACAAATTGTCGTTTATTTTCGTGTCATTCCAATATGGTTCATTAATAAGGAAAGAAAACAAAAACCCAGTGAGCTTAATTTACATGTTGTATTCGGTTCAGTTATTACGGAGATAAATTCGGTGCCGTCAATCTCTATGGCTGGGGATACACATAATTTAATTCCGCCGCTTTATGGATAGTCGTGAATTTGAATGTTTTTATTAGGGTTCCGAACCACAAACGCAAAATTGAAACCTCCAGGATCATTCGTGTGTTTCAAATTCACGGCTAATTTGCTCCGAATCTATAATACCGATTAGTTTGTAATTTTCAACAAGTAATATTTGTGTGATCCAAATACAGACAAATAACGAAAATAAATGAATTTTGATTTTAAATAAATATTTGTAGACATTCTAAAACATCGTCAACTAGACCAAAATTGTCAGGACGGATAAGACCAAATTATGCTAATATAAGCTTGTACTATGGGATCTAGGCGACTAATAATCATACTTATAAATTTCTAAATACATACATAATATAAATAAATTACACCCAGGCACAAACCAAATCAATGGGCTCATCACACAAAGCGATTTGTCCTGGGTGGAAATCGAACCCACGAGCTCCGAATCCGTAGTCAGGTAATCTAAGCACTGGACCACGAGGGCAGTCAATTATTTTAATTATGAAGGTTAATTTAGAAATTATAAAAAGAGTTGTTAATCATATCAATATACCTACTAATATTATAAATCATAAAGTAACTCTGTCTGTCTGTCCTTACGTTTTCACGCCTAAACCTCTGAACCGATTTTGATGAAAATTGGTACAAAGATAATTTAAGTCCAAGGGAAGGACATACTTTTTAACTGACTCTAATAGAAGGGTATTAATTTTACGCGATAACGACTTCTAACAGGAAAGCTAGTTACTTATATGATAGGCCTTGTTCAAACTCAGCTACCTATATTTTTAGAAAGCAAAGTAGGAGTACATTTAACTGTTGGCCATTTTCGAAAAATAAGTTAACATTATAATAGGTATCATTTGATAAGGTTTTTGTAAAATTCTCAATCCCTTAGAGCTCCTCGCGGCGACCGGTCGCCGCGCATAATAATCAAGCTTTTCCGTTGAGCCCCGCGCGACGACCGTTCGCCGCACCTACCCAGACGACTTTAAACTTAAATTTAGCCTCCTTACGTCCTGCTTTTCTATGAACAGTTTGATTGTATGTCTAGTATATAACATTTTCTTGTTTTTGGAATCTTATAAAATAACGTCAATGGGCCAGAATTTTTTACAAAAATCGAACAGTTGAAGTTGAGAGTGGATTGCGCATGGATGGCGTGCGTTTGTGTAGTACGTGTGTGTTTCGTGTTTTTATTATAAATAATGTGTTTGCATTATTATTTATTATTATACACAGTAAAATAAACAATATATCAATAATCCGGTTGGTGTTTACAGAATCGTAAAATATGGTGTGGTGGTAGAGTAATAAAGGTTTTTTTGTGTTGAGTGCGTGTGTACCAAGTGCGTGTGTGCGTGTGTGTTTTGTTTTTTTTATTATAAATAATGTGTTTTCATTATTATTTATTATTAGATATACACAGTAAAATAAACAATTTATCAATAATCCGGTTGCTGTTTGCAGAATCGTAAAATTTGGTCTGGTAAGCGAGAAATAATTTTTTTTTTGGAAAATGGGAAATCTTTTTTAATTTTTAGGGTGGTGGAAATAGGTGCTTGCGATTATCGATTTTCGATATAAATTTTGTGTGTGTTGAAGGGGTTCTAATTATAATAGGTATCATTTGAAAACGTTTTTGTAAAATTCTCCATGAAATATCTTTTATTTATATAGTTACTAATTTCTAAAACGATCTCTGTCTCCAAAAGCACGAAAATGTCTAATTTGTTAGATTTCAGTAAACCCGTACGTATAATCGTACAAAAGTAACATGAGGAATAGGTATAAATAATATTATGAGGTACTGCCATTAGAATCTTTGTTATAATACAGAAATTTAAAATGAGACTGGCCACATGTACTGCGTTACGAATGAAAGCTCTTACTACGAGGGTCGCAAAAATATTTTTCACTTTAAAGTTACTTAAGAAGAACGATGAATATTAACCATTCCCCTTTCTCTTATCGCTGAAACTTTTAAAAATTACAGGATAACAGCCCTACGCTAAAATGTTACAGGAAAATCTTACAAAAACTCTTGCATTTAACAAAACATAGCTAGTTCAATCGGCTCTGCAGAGAAGCTCTAATGCAGAAAGAATCTGCCCACAGAGCTTGGACCACGGCTCGTGCAAATTCAGATCCAAACATCTCTGAGGTGAAACGCAAATTAAATGCCGCCTCGAGGTCCAGTAAAAGAGCAATTGTCAAGGCCAAGTTCGATTTCGTCGGCAGAATTGGCGAACGGCTAGCAGGCTACCCCTCAGGAAGTCGTGAATTTTGGTCGCTTGCCAAAGCTGCCGAGGGAAACTTCTGTCGGTCAGGATTACCACCCTTGCTTAAACCCGACGGTAGTTTGGCCCAGAGTGCCAAGGAGAAAGCCGACCTTTTGGGTAATCTCTTTGCCTCTAACTCGACCATGAGCGACGGGGGTGCTTTACCGCCGGGCATTCCGAGTTGTGGCACTTCCATGCCGGAAGTTAAATTTACACAGCGGAATGTCCGGCGGGAGCTTCAATCCCTGGACGTTCATAAGTCGAGCGGGCCGGACGGCATTCCCGCGGTGGTACTTAAGCATTGTGGTCCAGAGTTGTGTCCGGTACTTACACGTCTTTTTACACTTTCCTATTCCATGCAACAAGTCCCGGCGTCGTGGAAGATCGCGTATGTACATCCTGTACCCAAGAAGGGTGACAGGACCGACCCGGCCAATTACAGGCCTATAGCCGTCACCTCCCTTTTATCCAAGGTGATGGAGCGTGTAATTAATACACAGCTCCTGGGGTACCTTGAGGAACACGACCTGCTCAGCGACCGGCAGTACGGTTTTCGTCACGGTCGCTCGACGGGCGATCTTCTTGTGTACCTAACACACCGATGGGCGGCGGCTATCGAGAGTAAGGGTGAGGCTCTAGCAGTGAGCCTCGACATCTCTAAAGCCTTTGACCGGGTCTGGCACCGTGGTCTTCTTACGAAATTGCCTTCATATGGACTACCCGAGAGATTATGCGGATGGGTGTCCAGCTTCTTGGCCGGTAGAAGCATCAGGGCCGTCGTTGATGGCAGCTGTTCAGACTGCATGGCCATTAACGCAGGAGTACCGCAAGGCTCAGTGTTGTCCCCTACTCTGTTTCTGCTGCATATCAATGACATGTTGTCTATTGACGGCATTCATTGTTATGCTGACGACAGTACGGGGGACACTTGTTACACGGGCCGCCCCGGTATCTCTCGGGACACAGTGAAGGAAAACCGTGAACAGCTTGTGTCTGAAATCGAGGCTACTCTTACTAGAGTGTCCGATTGGGGTGGACAAAATCTTGTCAAGTTCAACCCTTCCGAGACACAAGCGTGTTATTTCACCGCTAAGCAAACCCCAATTACTGTAGCGCCGCAATTTCAGGGCACATCTCTTTCCATCTCCAAAAGTATAGGGATCCTTGGCGTTGACATCTCCAGTGACGTTCAGTTCCGTAGTCATTTGGAGGACAAGGCTAAGCTGGCGTCCAAGAAGCTAGGTGTGCTCAACAGGGCGCGGCGGTACTTCACTGCGGCGCAAACACTGCTTCTCTATAAGTCGCAAGTGCGGCCGCATATGGAGTACTGCTGTCACCTCTGGGCGGGAGCACCTGAATATCAGCTTCGTCCATTTGACTCGGTGCAAAGACGAGCTGTAAGAATTGTCAACGATCCTGTACTTACAGCTGGTGTGGAACCTCTTCGCAACAGGAGAGACTTTGCCTCCTTATGCGTGTTCTACCGCCTGTACAATGGTATGTGCTCTGAGGAATTGTTTGATATGATGCCCACGGCTACGTTCTATCATCGCACCGCTCGCCACAGACAGGGAGTTCATCCTCACACTCTGCGTCCGTTGCGTTCCAGCACGGTTAGATCCGATAGGTGTTTTCTCCCGCGCACGCTTAGGTTGTGGAATGACCTCCCTGCCTCGGTTTTCCCAAACGCCTACAGTATGGGGTTCTTCAAAAGGGGTCTTAGAAGGTTTTTACAGGGTCGGCAGCGCGAGTGTGGCACCTCTGGTGTTGCAAACGTTCATAGGCTGCGGTGACCACCGGTCCTTCTGGTGGGCCGCATGCTTGTCTGCCACCTTAGTGGTATAAAAAAAAAAAAATAGTTCACAATTTCATGCTTTTATGTAAGTTAGAGATTAGAGTTTATGCAAAACTGTTGAATTTAGGGAGAGGGTCTGAAGTAAAAATCATGTGTGGTAAAAGTTACATTATATTAGAAAACGAATGGTAGACGTTTTCAGGTTGAACGACGAATAACAAAGTAATAAAAGACTAACACAGGGCATGACATACAAATTCAAAATTCAAAATTAACAGCTGTATAAAAAGAAACTAAGTTCTTAAAAAGAGGTTTCAAGTATCTAAGTTATAATCTTCTTCAACACGCCTCCTTAAGTGAGATACTTGAACCAGCCCAAACTCCTCTTTAAGCTTGCATTCCTTTCATACACCTTTCATGCCTCTCACTGCTAAGTCCTTTCGTCAAAACATCTGCAGGCATCACATTTGTTGGCAAATAACTAAGTTTAACCTTACCCATTCTTACCATTTCCCGAATGTAGTGATGCCTCACATCTATGTGTTTTGTTCTCCGATGATGCACTGGATTCTCAGCAATTTGAATCGCAGACTGACTGTCACTACACAGTTCTACGACTTCACTAATCCCAATCAGTTCCCCTAGAAGTTCAGACAAGAAAACTGATTCTCTGCATCCCTCCGATAGAGCCACATACTCGGCTTCGGCACTTGACAGTGCTACTGTAGATTGCTTGCGACTTTCCCACGATACAGGACATCCTCCAAGTGTGAACACAAAACCAGTGTAGGATTTTCTATCACACACGTCACCTGCGTGGTCTGCATCTACATAGCCAACCAGCCTCTTTCCGGTCCTCGTAAATGTAAGTCCACGTTCCTTTGTCCCCTTTAAGTATCTTAGAACACGTTTCGCAGCAACCCAATGTGAATTATCATAGCAGCTGTTAAACTGGCTTAAATAGCTCACTGCGAAAGCAATATCTGGCCTTGAGCATACAGCTAGGTACATCAGTGAGCCAACTAACTCTCTATATGGCAGTTCACTAGGTGGAGTGTAATTCTCAGTTTGTGGCTTCACAAGTTTAATTCCACTCTCAACAGGAGTCTTTACACTCTTACAGTCACTCATTTTAAACCTTTTCAAAATCTTATCAAGATACTCTGTTTGGCTGAGTCGTATAGAGTTCTCCTGGCATCTAATCTGCATACCTAGAAAAACATCAACTGCACCGAGGTCTTTCATTTCAAACTTGGATTGAAGTTCCTTTTTCACTGATATTTTATCCTTCTCATTGTTCCAAAAGATGAGAATATCGTCCACATAGACAGCAATAAACATCATTCCATTTTGTTTCTTTCTCATGTAAACACAGGGTTCAGTTTCACATCTTTTGAAACCAATACTTAACAAAACATTGTTGAGCTTTTCATACCAAGCTCTGGGAGCCTGCTTGAGTCCATAAAGAGCTTTCTTCAATAGACAGACATGACCTTCTTTACCTTGTTCCTCGAAACCTTTTGGTTGCTTCATATAAACCTTCTCTCTTAATTCTCCATTCAAGAACGCGGTAACAACATCCATTTGATCTACTTTCAAGTCATTCTCTACTGCTAAGGCTAAAAGTAGTCTCAGGGTACTGTGACGCACTACAGGGGCAAAGGTTTCATTGTAATTTAAACCTTTAATTTGAGTGAAACCTCTGACTACTAGTCGCGCTTTATACCTTATCTTCCCCGGCTCTTTTTTTATTCTAAAAATCCATTTAGAATCAACAAAATAACCTTTAGCCTTTTCGACTAACTCCCATGTTTTGTTTTTCTTTATTGCATTAAGCTCCTCCTGAATAGCTTTCTGCCATTTATCTTTATCAGGTCTAGATAAAGCTTCTTCCACCGACAATGGATCTTCCTTCATATCGTCTTCAGCACAATAGACAATATAATCGTCAAAGTTTTTCGGCTTCCGTTCTCTAAGAGGATATCTTCTTTCTTGAGTGTTTTCCAATCTAGACAGAACTTCACTATCTTGTCCATAAGATTCAGGAACTTCCACTCTTCCTTCTGATTCATTCCTCCCTTCAGCTGATTGTACCTCTTCAACCAACGGTATCTCTTCTTCAGTTATATCTTCCACAAGTTGCTGTTCGCCAACTTCTTCACAGTCAAAAAAGTCATCATGTCCTCTGGTTTCCTGTCGTTCTACTGGATTAACTTCATTAGGAGCATCTACTTCTCTAATCATTATAGGTCTTCCCCAGCTGTCATCTAATTGTACTTCTTCCACAATCTCATCAGACTCGATTGTATGAACATTGATTTGGTTCTCAAAGAAAACAACATCCCTTGCTTTATACACTTCAAGTGATACAGGATCTATAAGTCGATAGCCCTTTGTGGTTTCACAGTAACCGACAAACAGCAGTTCTTTCGATTTTGTATCAAATTTCTTCCGTTTCTGCTTCGGAACATGCATAAACGCACGACAGCCAAACACCCTTAAATGATTAAGATGTACCTTTTTGTTAGACCATGCTTCCTCTGGCGTCATCCCTCTAACAGCTCTTGTAGGACACCTATTTTTCAGATAAACTGAAGTATTGACAGCTTCCGCCCAATACTTTTTATTAAGTTTCGCTTCTTCAAGCATGCTTCTTGCTCTTTCCACAATAGAGCGATTGGCCCTCTCACTAACTCCATTTTGTTGCGGTGTATATTCCACAGTTAACTGGTGGATAATACCATTATCACGCAAAAATGTACTTACTCTTTTATTGACGTAATCTGTTGCATTGTCTGTTCGAATTGCTTTCAGTTTCTTACCCGTCTGTTTCTCGGCAAACGTTTTAAACTCTACCAATCTCGAATAAACTTCACTTTTGTTACGCAAAAAATAAACAAAAGTTTTTCTCGTCTTATCGT
This sequence comes from Miltochrista miniata, assembly GCA_933228765.1. Taxonomy (NCBI): domain Eukaryota; kingdom Metazoa; phylum Arthropoda; class Insecta; order Lepidoptera; family Erebidae; genus Miltochrista; species Miltochrista miniata. The sequence continues at coordinate 1,748,928 of OW121764.1, forward strand.
CAATAAACGTGAGAAAATATCTACACCCTGAAAAAGATGTAGTCTCCATCGGCCCACATACGTCGCTATGGACTAACTCAAGAATTTCTGTAGCACGCGTGCTCTTCTGTTTGGGAAAAGGTAGTATGGTTTGCTTACCTTTAAGGCACGCCTCGCACTTCACAGTATTTGGATCCTTGAAACATATACCTCTAGCCAGTTTGTCACGTAGTTTCTTCATGTTGACGAGTCCCAAATGTCCAAGACGCTTGTGCCATAACTTAAAATCATTTTCATCTTTAGTTTTTAAAGCTGAAAACATGTGAGTATTAGGATTAGGTTTTACAACATAAATACCATTATCTTCTTTACACATCAACTCAACCTTGCCATTCACTTGACATTCATCTGCCTTATACAACTCGCAACCTCTCTTTGAAAACACTACTACAAAATTCCGACTTACTAACGTACTTACACTCAACAGATTCGCAGCTAACTTAGGCACAAAAATAGCTCCCGTCACACTAATGTTCATACCATCTGAACTCACATAACCTCGGCCTTCACCTTCCACCCTACTTCCATTTGCACAGGATATTTGGACTGGTTCTGGAAGCTGCACATAGTTCGTAAGAGATTCTTTCCTATTCGTCATGTGAAAAGATGCTCCGGAATCCAATATCCACTCTTGCGATACATTTTTATAAGCATGGAGTGCCGTATGTGTAGTGTGTACTTTAATATTATGCTTTCTTGGACAAAAACGAGCTTTATGTTCTTCCCCACACACATAACATTCAATCTTTTTACTAGCTATTTTTCTTCTGTCTCTGCCCTTTGCTTTCTCATAGCTTTTCCTTCTATCAGCACTCAAAGCATTCTGCGGCGTATTCTCAGACGTCGATTGAACATCGATCTGCAGCAGTTTAGTCTTAACGTAATCTGTTGTTAACGTATTATTGCTATTTTCAATAGCCATTCTCATAGGCTCATACTTGTCTCCGAGCCCTTGAAGCATCAATGCAGCCAGCATTTCATCGTCTACTTCTTTGCCCATATCTGCTAGCTGATTGGCCAGCGACATCATCTCCGTGACATAGACTCGGGGGCTGTCATACATACATAGCTTCTGACTAACAAGACGTCCTAGCAGTCGACATCTATTGTTAACTCCTTGGTCTTCACAAGCAGCTTTCAAAGCATCCCAGCTCTCTTTAGCCGTACTCGCTTTCCTAACGTGCACCAAGCAATGTGGCTTTACTAATAACAACATCTTTGCACGTACCTTTCTGTCTACTTTAAGACCTACAGGATCCAATGGTGTTTTCTCTATTAAGTCCCACATATCTTCCATTACCAGATATAATTCCATTTGGACTTTCCATGTGCTGTAATTGGAAGCACCGTCTAGCTTCTCAATACTATTCAGCAATCCTCCAGATCCACAGCTAGTGTGCGGAGCACCACCATCTCCAACCGCACCACCTTCCATATTTGTTAATATGTACACAGATTTTTATTACACTAAAAACCCTCTGCGCTCTGCTACCATGTTGAATTTAGGGAGAGGGTCTGAAGTAAAAATCATGTGTGGTAAAAGTTACATTATATTAGAAAACGTATGGTAGACGTTTTCAGGTTGAACGACGAATAACAAAGTAATAAAAGACTAACACAGGGCATGACATACAAATTCAAAATTCAAAATTAACAGCTGTATAAAAAGAAACTAAGTTCTTAAAAAGAGGTTTCAAGTATCTAAGTTATAATCTTCTTCAACAAAAACTAATGTATTAAATGGACACTGTTAAAATAATTTTGTACAAATTTAATGTTCAGAATCCTCACCGTGCGAGTTCACCTCTCAGTCTTTAATAAAAAGTTCTGTTTTTACCTTATGTCCATTTCTCATTTATTGTAAACCTCTTATTGATATTCATAGAACTTTTTTTGCGTGGGACCCCGTATCTCATTATATTAAAATTTAAGCTACACTGAACCCTAGTACGGCGTTTTTGTGTACCTCGGAGTTATACAAAAAATCCCGTACTAACCCGACAAGGGCAAATAGGGTTGTACATATACATACATATGGTCACGCCTTTATCCCCGAAGGGGTAGGCAGAGGCATATTATATGTCCACATTTCACCTTTTTGTATAATTTGTCCCACGTAAGAGGTGGTGAGCCGTATTGCCGTGTTTAAATGGACAGGCGCAGGTTGTGACTACCTGCAGTTGAAATAAAGCCTTCAACTTAGCTTAACGACTGCCATTTTACTGGCAACCGGGACCAACGGCTTAACGTGCCTTCCGAAGCACGGAAACGCTTAAATAAATGTCACAAAGTGATCACATGGATGGTCACCCATCCATGGACCGGCCATAGTGAAAGTTGCTTACTGCAGTGATCGTTTACAGAACACTGAGTCCGCGGGGCCACGAGCGCTTCAATTGGGTTGTATGTAGACAATAAAATATTATATCCCACAAAATGTCAACCATTTCATAGTTACATACATACATAACATCACGCCTGTTTCCCAACGGGGTAGGCAGAGACTATGACTTTCCACTTGCTACGATTCTGGCAAACAACTTTTGCTTCTTCAACTTTCATAAGTGTCTTCATACATGCTCTTCGGTTAAGGGTACTCTTGACCTGGCCTTTTCTCAGAAGATTATTGATTTGATCGACATGAGTATGCCGAGGTCGACCCCTACCAGTTTGCTCATTCACTCTCGCTTCATGAATCTGTTTCGTCAGCCTATTTCCATCCATTCTCTCCACATGTCCAAACCATCTGAGCATCCCTTTCTCTATCTTAGTCACTACATCTTCTGTCATACCGCAATGTTCCCTTATCACACTATTCTTTACTTTATCCCTCAATGTCACTCCAGCTATACTTCGCAAACTTCTCATTTCCACTGCATTAATTTTACTTTCATGCTTCTCCTGCCACATCCAACTTTCACTACCATGCATAAGTGTAGGGACAAGCACTCCTCTATGTACAGCCATCCTTGCCTTTTTAGACACGTTCTGACTGCTCATAAAGGTGTGAATGGCTCCATTCACTTGGTTTCCTGCCAAAACTCTTCTATCAAAATCATTGTCACACTTTCCATCTCTTGCAAATTTTGAACCCAAATATACAAACCTTTCACCTGTTCCACGCTCTTTCCTTCGATCGATATCGAGCAATCAGTCATACATTTCTCTCTTTCAAAAACCATTACTTTTGTCTTGCTTACATTGACATTCATTCCTCTACTTTTAAGCGCATCGTTCATTATATTAACCGTCAACTGCAACTCCTTCGCCGATGATGCCAGTATTACCTGATCATCAGCATAAAGGAGGCATTTGACGGTTAGCTCATTCATTTTTAATCCATACGCGCACTCTTGTAGTTCTTTCAAGCAACTGTCCATGTATAGGTTGAACAGCCATGGTGACGCTACACAGCCTTGTCTCACACCTTTTTCGATGGGAAAAAAGTCTGTGCAAGCTCCATTGATCCTGACACAAGCACTGGAGCCCTCGTATAGAGATTTCAAGGCTCGTATCAAGTTGCTGTTCACTCCATACATGGACAGTGTTGACCACAGTTCATTCCTCACCACTCTGTCATAGGCCTTTTCCAAGTCCACGAAGATGCAATAGACTTTTTGACATTTTGCCAAAAACTTTTCAGCTAGGCATCTTAATGAAAAGACCTGATCCGTGCATCCTCTTCCTTTCATAAATCCTGCTTGTACATCCCACATTTTTCCTTCAGTTTCATTCATCACTCTTTTAATCAAAACTTTCGCATACAATTTGCCTACGACACTGAGCAAGCTTATGCCGCGGTAGTTTTTGCACTCTTGCTGTGACCCTTTACCTTTGTAAAGCGGCACTATGACAGATTTGCACCATTCTTCTGGTACTCTGCCATTTCTCCAGCAAAGATTAAAAAGGCGGTACAGCTGGCAAGCTACCACGCCACGGCCCGCTTTCAGCATCTCGACAGAAATTCTATCAATCCCAGCAGCCTTTCCTAATTTCATACTATTCAACGCTTCCACAATTTCTTCCATACTTAAGTGGCTTTCATTCTCAAGTTCATTCATTTCCGAAACATGAGTCTCCCTTTGCATATCCTCTTTTTCAAATAAACTTTCAAAATATTCCTTCCACGTTTTTAACACACGTTCATAGTTATAAGGCTTAATATGCTAAACATTAATATTAAAAGGCCAACAAGCAATTAGCGTAGGTCGGTGGTATCTCAGATTACGGACAATTTTCACAAGATAATATAAAAATTAAATCTCTCATGATGGAAACTTTGCAGATTTTCATAATGATTAGTTACTAAAGTATTTTGGAATTGAGGGCAGGTACTACATCTTTTTTTAGGTTTAGAATTTAGGGCCGGTTCGTGCGACACGCCCGACGCGATGCTAATGTTGAGTACCTATATTTTTATTTTAAAAGCAAAGGAAATGGAAATTTTTACATGTTCTAAGATTAAATTCGCAATGATAGCATTATTGACTATAACATGTCTGTGGCCAATTAGAGTAAATTGTCTCGTTGGTCTGGAGGTCGAAATGTGCGACTGCGGATCAACGAGGTCGTGGGTTCGATTTCTACCGGAGATAAAAATTTGAGTGACTGATCACCCAAAAACACAAATTTTTGGCGCTGATTACCGTCCTTACAGAAGCAAGCCCAAAACGACAGCGTGACGTGAAATCACCAAGAAGTGGAATAACACCTGAACAACTCCGCAAAGACGCGGCGGCTAGCACCTGAACCCCCTAGGTGAGGCCGCAGTGGTAGCCAAGATCTGTTGGAAATCCTGGAGACATCTTTCCAATGACTTACCCGGGCCTCCCAACTGTAGGCAGTTGGTAGTGAACATATGGTTTTTAGTCGGTAAGAGACCGTAAAAAACCAATGGTGAACTGTATCTATCCTTACACGGTTCGTCTAATTACTAATTCCGTGAACCATGTGCTTGGTTACCACTTCTGAGAATAATGTAAAAATCTTATAATCGCCACAAACTTATTTACCTAATAGTTTTAGACTACTTAAATTGCTGCTATCCCAAAGTAAAGGTTCAAGATTAATGATTACAACTTAGAGTATGCTCAGAAGGCCGGAGAAATACGACATGTATCGCACAAACGACAGGTTTGGTCACAATAAATGTCTCCACTCTCTAAGGTTTAAGTGGAAGGTTTGAGACACGGCGATACATTTCACGCTCAGGAAACGAAATAAGTAACGTTAGTAGATTTGTCTTTTACCTGGTTTGCAGTTTCTCAGATTTATGGAGAATTGAAATGATTTAGACTACTTACTGTTATTTTTGTTTGTAGGATCTCTGCGCTGTAAAATTTTGTGATTTTAAAAAGCTGGACCTCTCTCAATGCATTCCACATTTTTTCTAAAAAATCAAACTTCTGTGCAAAAATGGCTCAAATTGAGCATAATATGGTGATAATTACTAAGACGTAAACATCTATTAAGAACTAATTTTTGAAAACTACCTCTTTGCTATTTAAACTTGTATTATTATTCGAAGGGAAACGCAACTGGGTGATAATGCCACACATAGGCGGCTAACCCCATGATGGTGAATATCAGCTAATTGTTCTTCAAACTACAAAGAAGCTCAATAAAACTAGTAGAATGTATAAACCGCTATAAAGGCTCATTATTACTAGCTTCTTCACGACAATTCATCACGATTACCTCAGCCATAATCACATCATAAAACCCTCATACATATTGAGAGGCCATAAGGATAAGGGCCCTCGTCTGAGAAATAAGTTGCGTGTAAATCTTGTCTGTCTATAATAAAAGGAACACTTGACAAGTACGAGTACCTACCTGCTTCGACTACGCGCATAATATATATTTTCTTTTAGTAGACATCATGTCAAATCAAGGTATTTCTTTTATATAGACTGTTGATAGATAGGGTAGATGTAGGCAATTGGAGACAGTTGGCAATGGTGATCACCTTAAAATAACAAAAACCGAATGTGAGCGAGCGCTGATAATGTACTTATACGCTAGTATTGCGTCATCTTCGTTCACGACCGGCGACTGGATTAGTTCGCGCGATTCATTCGCGGGTGGCAGGCGTGTGAAGTTTTCGCGCCATTTTCATCTAATTTTTCGACTTGGTAAGTACAAAGGTAAGTCACAAAATAATAAGTATTTTTTTCTGTACTTCTAATATGTAATAGTCGTAACATTTTAGCTTGCAATACAGCAGCCATTTCCTTATTATAACTTAAAATTTCTTGTCATGTTTATTTTTTCCATCTCATTGCCCATGTATGTAATTGGAGTCGAGTGATCCTAATTGCATACATAGTGATCCCTATTGCCTACATTAACTAATTTTGGTGAAATAGTGTTATTGTTTGTTTGTAGATGCCAAAAATTCGTGCTAGGAAGACAACTAAAGCTAAGTGGACTTTAGACCACCTGGAAAATGCTGTAAAGCTGATTAAAGAACAAAAATTTTCATTAAGGAAAGCTGCCAAGATGATGAACATTCCATTTGCCAGTCTTCACAAGAGGTACAAGAAAAATATAATTAACGCACCTCGTCTCGTATCGTCTTACAAAGAATAACACCATATGATGTTGCTTCATTGGTCAACAAAGCATTTTCTAATGTTGCCTCCATGAGCAAAGGCGAAGCTGGATTTAGAGCAACGGGCATATATCCTATAAATCCCAATGCTTTTTCAGATGAAGTCTTTCTGCCAGCTGAAGTCCTTCAGTTAGAACCAATTGTTGTTCCAGATGTTGCTGACTCTATTTTAGAATCGACTTCTGCTGTTGCTGATGACTCCGTACCACCCCTACCAGCTACTATTGAGGTAGATCCGAATAGTCCTATTCCGAGCACATCTACATTTTGTCTTACTACCTACTTTTGAACCAACGACTGACATGACACCTAATCCTTCTATTCAAAATTTCATTCAGATGCCTAATAAAATAACTGTTGCCAAGACTAACCGAGGGAGAAAAAAACAGCACGCAACTATTTTGACAACTACACCGCTCAAATACGCCCTAGTGGATAAAGAAAATAAAAGGAAGGAAAAAACTGTGAAAAATAAAGGAAAAGGAGTAGGAAAGAAAAGCAATCCACAAATGATCAGTCGTGAGAAGGTTAAGAAGAAAATTCTACAGGACTCTAATGACACTTCGATGTCAGATGTAAATACGGACGAGTTATGTCAGGATGATGAAAATGATGATGCAGAAGATGCAGGTAACTTGTGTCTTGTATGTGGTGAATTCGGGCGAGACAACGAGACATGGTATCGGTGCACTTCTTGTGGGCTCTGGGCTCATGCCGACTGTTCTGAATGGGATTCCGCGCACAATTATGTATGCGAGATGTGTTGATCACCATTGCCCACATACTGATCACCATTGCCAACCGATGTTGACAATGGTGATCAAACTTATATTTTTATAATTTGATCATTGTACCAAAATTAGTAAACGTATATGATAAAAGTTGATCTCAGTTGATAGTTAAGAAAGTGAAGTTTATAATTAGAATAGAACAATAAATCGTTGATTGATAAACACGTTTTAATTTCTGTTTTTGCTTAAGTGATCCCCATTACCTACATCTCCCCTAGCATTTTGTGGACCTTGCTGCAGATATTGAAAAATAAGCGACACTTGTTTGTAACTGTTGCTTAATATTTATTATTATAATTGTCTCATGTTGGCGCTCATGGGGCGGCTTTACTGCAATGCCACCACACAGAAAACGATAGAAAAGCTGTTCTGTGTGTTGGTATTGCAGTAGAGTCGCCATGTGAGTGCCAGTTTAAGACATTTTGCCGCATATTAGTGAAGATTAAAAAATGTAACCGTTAACAAGAAGAGATATTTATATACCTTACTAAAAAATTATACCCGACCAGTTTCGCCTTGATGACTACATGAAATAAATTTTGTGATGACTAGGTGCCTTAGATGACACTGTATCGATAACACAAATGATTGTGTGTCATTTCTTCAAATCAAGGACGTGTTTGTATCTGGTCATAATTACGATGGTTAGACATAATAAAAAACTTTTCGTACGCACGACTGTCGTGAAAATATATTTTTGTTGCTCCGCGGTGGGATATAGAGTTTGACACTTTGAAAAAATAGCAACAGTGTTGTCAAGAATCACAAATAAGAGACTTCTATTTTTCCCGCCATCTAGTCTTAGTATTTTAGATTGAAGAACAGTTTCGATTCGAAGAAGGCACAAATGTTTGTCATGTCAAATACAGCCTTCCTCCTTTCCAATTCAGAATTTCTTCTAGATGTCTCTTTGTTCTTTACTGTTAATAAATTCATACAAGTATTAGAAATGTGAACGATGTACAGAATTAATATTTATGTCACCTTTTACAACGAAACTGAACAATTTGTATAAAGTTACCTTTTGGAAGGTCGAATAAATGATGTTTTTATTTAAAATCCACGAGCAACGAAAAGAATGCAGAACCTATTCAAAGAAAATCGAAAATGACAGATTTTCGAACAGATTAATGAATCTTTTTACCCGAATGTTGAAGAAAGGATGAGTAGGTAGGTTTTGATAAATTTCACTCGGCCATTTTTTCCATAACGCGCCCAAAGCTTAGTAGGTATCAAAAATAACTTGCAAAACACAACCTAACCTTTAAATTATAAAAAAAAAATAGGAACTCTCTTTTAGTATTCAATGCAAGGAGGCCGTAATCGATCTTCTCTTTAAAAAAAATATACTTAAAGAAATCTGATTTTAAGTACTTTGTTGGATTCGGCGGGAAACTTTCAGACAAGCGTCACATTGTGTTTTAATAATTTTTCAAAACTAGTGTAATTTTGAGTGTTTATGTGTAATTTATGGTGGATCATTAAACATAAAGGTTCGACAACTTGCAAAAGTGTTGGAAAGTGATAAAGCGCTGTGAAACGCGAGTTTTTTGGCTTTGTCGACGAATTCCACAGCAAGCCCTGGTAAGGTACCACCGCCTTACTAGAGTAGAACTTAGTCCAAACTTGGACATACATGAATACGCTGCTCATAAGAAGAATCATAACATGAAAATGATTTATATGTTCTCAATGAAATTTACTTGACTTTGGCATACTCTCAAACTGAGAAAGTCCAAGCACAAGAAAAAAAAAAAAGTAGTTTGTTTGTAATATTGGTACCTACTGTTGCTGGTAAAATATAATTTAAAAAAAAAGCGTATAGCGCCATCTATAGGTAAAATCACTTTTTAAAGCTGTCAAGTACTTTTGAGCACAATAGATTCAGTACATTTTGAGTTTTTGCAGTATACACAGAAATAAATCATCTGTGAAAATTTCAGCTCTCAAGTTATCACGGTTCCTGAGATACAGCCTCGTGTCCGTCACGAGGCTGTATCTCAGGAACCGTGATAACTTGAGAGCTGAAATTAGTCAGACGGACAGCGAAGTCTCATGAACAGGGTCCCGTTTTTACACTTTGGATACGGAATCCTAATCAGTTTACCCTTTGCCTATGTATAGATGCTTAGCATTAAAAAAGAGTTTAAAAAAGTACATACCTAAGTACGTGACCTAAGCTTGTCTGCCACTTATGAAATAAAAACAATTCAAAAAAAGGATCACTTCAAAATACTTGATTTTCGTATCGTAACCTTTTCTATCTGAACCATCGCAGAAACTGTTATATATCGTGTCAAATTTTGAGTTTAATCGATTCACTTTTTGAGTTTGTGAAGCGTACACATACGCTACAGACTTAGATCATCTAACCACAGGATGCGCCTTACTTAAGCATTGTTTTCTGCCATTGCACATGACCATTTGGTCTTCTGGCTTTATGAAAAGCCTGTACATCAGTACATCATTTTATATGATTAAACTAGTACATTACATTGTAGTTAACTGTACAATAACAATTAACACACAACAGCCATTACGCGTTTGTCGATTAATACATTTTTAAATGCAATGAAATTTTATATGTCTTTGTGTTTCCCCCTTCACTTGTATGAAAACTGGCAGAATATTTTTGTATGCGGTGGTTCGCAAAGGCTAGTCCCGTGTTATATGGTCTAAGGCTACAGAGCGTATTTATATAAATAGAAGATTTCTCTAGTGTCCAAAATACTCAAGAGTATTGGATTCGTAATAATAAATGTCCAAAATCTGGTGTACTTTCATACATTATGGTCAGTACGGACATGTATGGGTTTAATGAGTGCTACCAGGTTCGTGGTAGATACATCTCAGATCAAGTATAATATTTTAATTATAAACTTTGTAACTTTAACTGTGTCGTGAACATTGAATCTTGTTCCATAATGAGCACTCGTTAATTGTAACACACTGCAGCGACAAAGAGTCATTGTGAAACTTCGCCAGGATACGCCGCTAGAAGGATATGACCCCAATAAGTTGGACCCGGCGTTATTGTGATATTAATTAGTGCTAGGTTGAGAAGGGACATCTTTATGGCTGAATTTCTTGTGAAACTGCTTTACAGACCCTTGCTGTGGGTTCGCACATTCTATAATAATACCCCCACTACCTACAATCCTAATCGTAAGGATCATAAAAAAGTTTTCTAAGTCAGTAGAGATGTGCGTCCTTAGCTTCGACAAACTTTGAACCATCCCTACTTAGTGACTATACTTTCCAAAGTTTCAAACCCAGACTCTTACCAACTTAAACCACTACTGTCTACGGCCAGAAGCCCCGGGTAAGCCCTCGGAAGGATATTCCAGGAAGAGCCAAATTCTTTGATCAGTTTAAGGTACGGATTGATGAGCCAATCGATAGATTAACTCAGTTTACAATCACCGTGTATCCAACAATGGGTAAGCAGAAGTATCACACTTCGTCAGTAGTGTTGTTAGTCCCGCGTAATATAATAGGACAAACGTTTTGCTGCCAACGGACATTGAATACAAGAGAAATCTATAAGAATTCACATCTGTAATTCTCATCAGAATTACTCTTCAGTAAATACTACAAAAGTAATAATATTTAAAATATTCAAAGACTTGAATTTCAAAATGATATTCGAACATCTAAATTCTGCGAAAATTAGGTCATGTCGTCTTTCTAACAAGCTCAATTATCTAATAACGTAAAGAGGGTCTCATCCCATTACTTTCTCCGATGTAATAAGCTGATAATTATCGATATCCCTTTGGAGTGGCATTGCCCTGAATGCAAACGACCATCTGTTGCAAGGCAGAGAAATGATGAGACACCCGTCCGTGCGATCCACCCCGACAGAGTGAGCGACTCGGAAACTGGTCCCATGTCACCCGATCGGCCTATACTTTCTCGGAAGAGTGAGGAGTCGCATGAAGGGTTTGGTGGTCGAGAATTTGGCCTGTTAATGGAGGAAATTAAGGCGTTTCGTATGGACGTTAAGAAATTTCAAAGACAGATGGAGCTGGAGATGGCAGCCTTAAGAGAGTCCGTGCAGACGTGCGGTTCCCGCGTCGATGAAATCGAGGCCAGACTGCAGGCACTAGAGGAGAGTAAAACTGTGTCGGGCTCTGAGCCCACGGGACCCCTAGAGGCGGTAGTCGAGGCACTGAGGCAGGAGCTCAATGATAGGGACCAGGAGCTGCTGGCCAACGATATAGAGGTCTCAAATATACCGGAGATCAATGTTGAGAACCCCGTTCACCTGGTTAAGACCCTGGCAGCGAAGTTAGGTGTAGCCTTGGACGAGCGAGACGTGGTGAGTGCGGAGCGGGTCGGTAAGCGCCATCTGGTGGCGACGAGCCCGCAGGGAGCAGCGGAGCGCCGCCCGCGCCCTCTCGTGGTGCGCCTGGCGCGCCGCGACCTGCGCGACGATCTGCTGAAGGGGGCGCGCGTGCGCTGGGGTGCTACAACACAGGACCTGGGTCTGAATGGCACCCCCAGGAGATTTTTTGTTAACGAGCGGCTAACCAAAGCAAACCGGCAGTTATTTCGCAGGGCGAGAGAGGCTGCAACCATTGCGGGTTGGAAGTTCGTCTGGACTAAGCGTGGTCAGATTTTGGTCTGCTGCAAACCGGGAGTTCCAACTCGCCGCATCCGATCGGGGGCGGACCTGCTGGTTGTGTTTGGGGGGGTCGGCACGTCCTTATCTCAGTGATTGCTATGTTTGTTGTTATTCTTTGCTGTTTTATGTTCTTATTCTGTTTGTTCATGATTATGAGATATTCTGGTATGGTATACGTCATGACGAGGATGGTGCGAGTGCGGAGGCGCGCTGTAATGATCAGCTAGGTCGAGTATGTTCACACATGAGGGTTAGAGTTACACAAATAATATACTACATAGATACGTTTCATTTTTTAACATACATAATAACACTACAGATATACATTTTCCTTATACAAAATAAACAGTACACTGAATTTTCGCGATTAGACATATATCGATGTACCATATAATTATAAAGTAATATCTACTATTTACAATACTAATTATCGTCTAAGTATTAGTATATACAATCAAAATGTAGTTTTGTTTTATTTTATAACTTTTTTCATGCATTATTTAGGATATTATATTTACATAATACTTATTTTACAATGTTTAAAATACAATATTTACAATATATCTCAATGTATTTACACTGGTTATTGCATGGAATATTTAGGGTGCTATATTTATAATATATTTTTATGTTTGATTCCAAATTACATATACATTTACATAATATTTATTTTACAATATTTAAAATACAATATTTGCATTGGTTATTGCATGGAATATTTAAGTTGTTATATTAATTATATATTTCTACGTTTGTTTCCAAAATGATTGTGAGAAAATACTTAAGGTTTGGTCTCCTAAACACGGGTTCTCTCTCAACTAAACAGGAAGAGTTTAGACTAGCTATGCTTCATCACGATGTGGATGTTATGGCAATTAATGAGACGTGGCTCAAGACGGGGGAGGAGGGTCGTGCTCCTACAGTGCAGGGGTATAGGCTGAGGCACATTTCGCGACCTTTAAATATACGCAGGGGTCGCGGTGGTGGTGTCGCTTTCTATATTAGGACAGGTATCAGTGCTCGTACGAGAGAGCATCCTGTGCATCCAAGTGTCGAGCAAATGTGGATCATGCTTACCATGCACGGGAGAAAGCTGCTTGTGGGGACAGCCTATCGCCCCCCATGGCTTGACGTGGATGTATTTCTGGGGAGTGTGACTGAAAGTCTGGTCGCTTTGGCTCCTTATGATAGTGTGGTGCTATTAGGTGATTTTAATTGCGACCTAATGGTGGCAGATGAGAGTAAGGCCAGGAGACTGCGAGACTTTTTGAATTGTATGAGCTTGAACCAGATAGTGCAAACACCAACACATTTCACAACTAAGACAGCTACTCTAATAGATGTAATATGTACAGACCTTAGGACATGCAATGTTGCTGTGGATCATGTTCGGGAGTTGGGTCGCCATTCATTTGTAGTGTGTGACACAATATTCAAAAAGAGCAAGCCAAAACCTAGAGCAATCACTTACAGGCCCATTAAGGATATTCTTATTGAATACTTTGAGATGGACAGGGACTGCTTGCCATGGGATGGGCTGGGCAGTATGGAGAATGTGAACTCCATGGTTCGAACATTTAATTCATATGTGACCGGTCTGTTTAACCTGCATGCTCCCCAGAAAAAGAAAATTTTCAAGAATCGCCCCACTCCCTGGATCACGGACAATATCCGTTTGTTATTCCGGCTAAGGAACCAGGCTAGAAAGAGGTATTGTAAAACGAAATCGGATCAGCACCATAAGTACTACAAAGATTTGAAGCATCTGGCATCTGCATCCCTGCATAATGAAAAAGCTGCATATTTTAAAGCGAAGATCAACAATAACATAAAATATCCTAAACGACTGTGGACTAATTTAAAGTCGGACATACTGCCTCTCCATAGACAGGCCCAACTGCCCGATTTTTTTGACGACCCAGATGCTATAAACACAGCTTTTTTAACAATCCCGGGGGTGACAACTCCATCCATTTCTTACCTCACGTATTTTGAGTATACCAGATGTACATCTAGTCGCTTTAAACTGGAGCCTGTCAGTAAGGAGGTGGTTTTGAGGATTATGAGAAACATCCACACAAATGCCCAGGGTTCAGATGGTATTAGTCATGACATGCTCTCCATGACCCTGCCAGCAACCCTTTAGGCCATGACTGATATTGTCAATACATCGATTAAGACTTGTACTTTTCCTGACCTCTGGCGCTGTGCTATGGTCCGTCCACTGGCCAAAAATAGTAATCCACAAAATTACAGAGACCTGAGACCAATCAGCATTCTCCCGTGCCTCTCCAAAGTTTTAGAGCGTGTGGTTTATATGCAGATGATGGAGTATGTGGAGCAAAACCAACTGCTGCCCGATTTACAGTCGGGTTTCCGTAAAGGTAGGGGTACGGCTACTGCTTTGTCTGATGTCATTGGGAATATTCTGGAAGCGAGGGATGTGGGGGAGGGCTCAATCCTGGTGTTGCTGGATTTTTCCCGCGCTTTCGATTCTTTGGATACGACTTTGCTTCTGTCCAAATTATCCTACTATGGTTTCACCAGGGAAACAGTGTCATGGTTCTCGAGCTATCTCCAGAACAGATCACAGTGTGTGGAGATTTGCAGGGAGGATGGAAGTAGACGCTGTTCTGCCGCTGGTCAAGTAATTAGAGGCGTGCCGCAGGGCTCAATATTGGGCCCCCTATTGTATATACTGTATAGTGCTGACATTAAGAACTCAATTACCAACTGTAAATATCACATGTATGCAGATGATATACAGCTGTATATAAATTGTAAACCTTCTGGCACGGCCGCAGCAGTGGAACAGTTAAATCAGGACCTCGAGAGTGTTGTAGCTTGGGCAAATCAAAACTCATTGATACTCAACCCAGTGAAGTTCAAGTTTATGGTACTGGGATCGAAGAAACAGGTCAGCTCAATACTGTCACACGACCCTAAGATAAGCATAAATAACCAGCTGATAGAAAGAGTGGACACTGCGACAAACTTGGGTCTTACATTGGATTCAGAGTTGCGCTTTGAATGTTATATTAACAAAGTTATAAGCAACTGTTTTTATAGATTAAAGGTACTATATAATATTAGGCAATATTTAAGTATCCCAATGAGGAAAATGCTGGTTGACAGCCTAATACTTTCGAAATTTAATTACTGTGACACAGTTTATGGCCCCTGTCTTCTTAAACGGACAGAGACTGTCATACAGCGAGTCCAAAATGCATGCGTTCGGTTCTGCATCAATGTTCCGAGAAGGAGCCATGTCACACCTTACATTAATAGCATAAAAATGCTAAAAATGCACGCAAGGAGGAAGCTGCATTTGGCTAGCCTGCTGTTTGGAGTGATAAAAACAAAAATACCCACATATCTATATGAAAAGTTAAGTTGGAGACATCACAAACAGAGATACAGCACAAGATCGATGTTGCCGCCTCTCTCGATTCCAGGTTGCAGGACTATGGCCTTCAAAGGCTGCTTCCGGAGTGCTTCCACACACTGCTGGAATGTTCTCTCTCCGCCACTACGTAACCTGAAGTCAAAACGGACTTTCGTCAGGCATGTGAAACAGAAACTCATGAAGGAACAATTGGGTTTCATGATGTCTGTTTCATAAGCATTCACAGGCAGCAGGGATGATGAACTGCTTCAATATCATGATATTATGTGTGCTGTGTGATGCTGTGTGAGAGAGTTTGATTTTGATTCCGAGTCTGGCAACACTATCGAACTGTCAAAAATTTTAGCTCTCTAAAAATATTTTTAAAATTAATTAGTTATTTAGTATTTAAACAATTTTAAACCAATTAAAACCATTATCATCGCATTAATAGTGTCCTAAAATAGTCAGATTAATATAATAAAAGTGTTCTGTCCGTGTATTTTGGTGTAAGAGGTGACGAGTCAGGTACCCGTTTTTTTCGAATGTTAAATGCTTTCTTTTTCACGTAAATACATAATAAATCGACTGTTTCTCGTGAGTAGAATTATTATACTTGTATAAGCGTTTACTCGACGTTGACGACGGTTGGTGTATTTGCGTAAGTACATAAAAATATTAAGTATAATTTATAGCCGGTACATAACCTTGTTACTTCTTACCATAAACTGTACAAGGAGCTCCATCATATAATTCGCGTTTAATTGCACTTACTTATTAATAATATGAATACCCGTAGTCGCAGAGCTCTCGGCCGCCAGCAGGAAGAGCCCAAACTTCAGTTGGTGTTGCTGGAGCTTAAATCTAAAACGGAGCTCTGTGTACAGTTGGAAAAGGAAAGAGAGGAAAATGAAAATCTATTGATAAACGCTTTGAATGACACAAAAAAATTAAAATGCGAATTATCAAGACTTCATGTTAGTTATGATGACATTGTTGCGGAGCGGGACCACCTTCAGTCAATTGTAGATAGGTTCCAAGAGTGCAGTGACGAGTATGAGAAAACCTTGAGGAGGACGACCTTTCTGGAACAGGAGCTAAGGGATGCCCAGGGACAGATCTCACACCTGGAAGAAGCTGCTGAGAAAGTTACTGCCCAACAAACCGATAATCTTTTTATTGAGTTAATGAGTGGTATCCCGCAGTTTATTCCTTCTGCAAATTCTCAAAACCTGGACTTGACTACTATAGATCTTACAGGTGACAGTCCATATCAACAGGACAAGTCGGTTTTGTTTTGCAGCAGAAATAAACTAAAAAAATATCTAAAAATTAAAAAGTTCATACAAAAATCAAAAAAGCAATTAAAATTCCATAAAATGTTAATCAAGAAGTGTAAAAATATAGGTTCTTGTTTAAAATTTAGAGAACAAGCTAAATTGTCAATGTTAGAACTAGAACAAAGCCATTTAAAATATTGCACTGACACACAAAAATTAGAGTCAAAAATACAAAGTTTGCAATTTGAGCTACAATATATGACTAAAAAATATGAATGGTCCCTTAAGGACTTTACTAAATGTTCTTTAACAATAGACAAGGTACTCAAAACATCAAATGATAACACTGAGCGCCTTAATTGTTTCCTAAATGACCACTTATGCAATATTAACTGCCCTAAAGCAATTGAGCCGGTGGAGGCCCAGGGCGAACCGGTTACCGCTGAGCCCCTAGCTCCCATTACCACATGCTCGCCCAGTACATCAGTGGATATATTGTGTGACAGTGTAAATAATAGTAATAGTTGTACTAAATTAATTGTATTTAGTGATGATATTGGTACCAATCTAAGTTCATTTTTAAAACAAAACTCAAATTCAAGTTATTACTCGGTTATTAATAATTGCTATCCGGGTGCTTCATTAAGTGGTATTATGCAAAAGATATTAGAATATAAATTTGAAGCTAACAGTAAAATAATAATTTTCTGTGCAAACAGGGGGAAAATTAGCAATGATGATTTGTCCCTATACATGAATTACATCTTAAACTTAAATGTCATACAAGTTGTAATGTTCACACTTCCATTTATAAAAGGTGTGCCAGATTCGGAAAATTCATTTAGATATAAGATGAATTTGCGTTTGAATTTAATAAGTCAGTATAATAATAAATTTAATGTAATTGACTTTAATTCTGTATTTAACACAAATTTGTCACATAGTAAGTTTATAGTCTATAATAATCACAAGGGTAGGTATTGTCTACCCAAATATTATAAAAGACAAATAGCAAGTTTGCTATTTAATTATTTTTATTCTGTAGCCAAAAACTTGGCTGACAAAACTGCTTTATTTGAGCAGAGTAGATTTAGGACTTTGGAATCTGTTCCAAGTAATTTAAATTAACTGCTGGGACAACAGAGGATTTACCCTCTAGCCAAAATTGTAAATTAATGGAGTTAAATTTAATTGCAAACCGTAATTTTATCGGAAACTGTCCTCCGAACAAAACTAAATTAAAAAATGTAGATTACATCAGCCTGGTGCATTATAATATTGCAACATTAACACAGGTCAAAGAGTTTGAATTGGAGCTGTTCATGAGCTCAGAAAATATTGAAATTGTTTGTCTTACAGAACATATGCGTAAGGAGTATGAGCTCATGTTCAGTTTCAGTAGTCACCGGGTTGGTAGTGCGTTCTGCAGGGTCAACACAACACGGGGGGGTTCGTTGATTTTATTAAATAAGAAATTAAAATATAAGGAACGGAAAGATGTTGTGTCCCTCTCTGTAGAGTGTACAGTTGAAATATCGTGCGTAGAATTGGAGCAATTCATAGTAGTATGCGTATATAAACCTGGAGTCTCACCCTTTTGTGAGTTTGAGGAAGTAATGGATAAAGTGCTATTTAAACTTGGAAAAACTAATAAACACCTAATAGTGTGCGGTGATTTTAATGTTAATATACTTATAAATACGCGTCAGACCAATGATATCTTAAATTTATTTAAATCACACAATCTCACTAACTTATTTTTAGAGCCTACTAGATATTGTGATACAACAGCTACTTGTCTGGACAATATATACAGTGATATGTTGCCAGAAAGTAAGAGTATTATAAATAAGATAAAATCAGATCATACTGGGCAAATAGCATCTTTCAAGATCACAAGAGAAAAAGTTAAAAGACGTAAAATATTATGTAGACCAGTAACTAGTGACCGCTTGGAACGTATGCGAGTTGGACTTTGCAATAAACTTCCATTTTTAGACACTGGCTTAGATCCAAATGTAATGTATAAGTTATTTTTTGATTCCTTTTACAATGAGTTCAACTCTGTATTCAAGTCTAAGGAAGTCACAATCGGTGATAGGCCAGCCTTCAGTGAATGGGCCACTGAGGATATACATAAAAGTAGACAAAAACTGTATGAACTATACTCAGAAAGACAGCTTAATAGAACAGATGAATTTCTAAATTATGTTAAAACTTATTCAAAAAAGTTTAAAGCAGACTGCTTAGCAGCCAAAAGAAAGTATATAAGTAATAAAATTCTCAATAGTGTAGACAAAGTTAAATCTACTTGGAAAATAATTAACGCAGAAAGAGGCCAAGCAAAATCGAATGATAATAATTTTAAACTTAAAGTAAATGGTAACATAATTACAACAGATGCCGAAGTCGCTAACGAATTTGAACAATTTTTTTCTCGAATTCCAGTAGATTTGACCAGAGCCCTAGGTTCTTCTACCCCAATAGCAGAATCCTTGTTAAAAGCAAATGTTCCTTGCTGTAATGAAATATTCAAATTCAGTAAAATTTGTATACACACTGTCATAAAAACTTTTAAATCTTTAAATATTAAGAAAACTGCTGACCTCTGGGGAATTTCTGTACATTTAGTTAATTCGTTAATTGAAATGGTTGCCCCTGAATTATCAATAATATTTAATAATTGTGTTGATAGTGGTGTGTTTCCTGACTTAATGAAGTTTAGTAAAATAACTCCTCTGTTTAAATCGGGTAGCACCTCAGATCCGTCCAATTTTCGTCCTATTTCTGTACTACCCACGTTCAGTAAAATCTTTGAAAAGGCAATGCTTAATCAAATGCAAAATCATTTTAATACAAATAAACTATTCCATACTAAACAATTCGGTTTCACGCGCGGTCGGTCTACCACGGATGCTGGAATCAAATTGTTAGAGTGTATATATGAGGCCTGGGAGGAGTCGTATGATGCTTATGGTGTATTCTGCGACTTATCTAAGGCCTTCGATTGCGTCCAGCATCAGACTTTAATTCAAAAACTTGATCATTATGGAATCCGGGGGACGGCCTTGGATTTAATTAGTTCTTACCTTAGAGATAGAGTACAGAGAGTAGTTATAAATGGTAAACAGTCAAATGGTTCTGCTGTAACAATGGGGGTGCCTCAGGGTTCAATTCTGGGACCTTTTCTATTTTTAGTGTACATAAATGATCTCCCTCACCTTATAAGAGACGATCACGAGGTAGTTTTGTTTGCTGATGACACATCTTTAATATTTAAAGTTGAACGTGGACAACGCGATCTTGACGAAGTAAACAATGCCCTCTCTAGGGTAGTCCACTGGTTTAACGCTAATAATTTATTGTTAAACGAAACTAAAACAAAATGTATTAGATTCACCTTGCCAAATGTTAGGCTCGTTAACACCAGTATTAAGATTAGGGATGATCAAGTAGAATTGGTCGATGAAACTGTCTTTCTGGGCATAAAGTTAGACTCCAACTTGCAGTGGGGGCCTCATATCGGGAGAGTCTCGGGCAGACTGAGCTCTGCAGCCTATGCCGTTAAAAAGATCCGACAACTGACAGACATTAGAACAGCGCGTCTTGTCTACTTTAGCTACTTCCACAGTGTCATGACCTATGGCATACTATTATGGGGTAACGCTGCCGACATCGAATGTATCTTTGTGTTGCAGAAAAGGGCTGTCCGGGCTATCTATGGTATGGGGTTTCGGGAGTCATTAAGAGAAAAGTTTAAGGATATCAACATCCTTACTGTGTATTCACAGTACATATATGAAAACTTATTATATACTCATAAAAATAACAGTAAATTTATTAAAAATAGTGATATCCATAACCTAAACTTAAGAAATAAGAATAAATTGGCTGTACCTAGATTTAGGCTTAATAAAATAAGCAATTCTTTTGCGGGCAATTGTATTCGAATGTACAATACATTGCCGACAGCCATAACAGGTTTGTCAGTTAATAAATTTAAAAAACTAGTAAAACTTAAATTGTACCAGAAAGCTTATTATAGCATTAAAGACTTTCTAGAAGACAAGACTGCCTGGCAGTGACACGAATTGCTCCTTTCTACATTTAAAAAACAAAACTGTATTAGATACTAAGATGAATAAGAGGGACCGGACTGAGTTTCTTGGGGTGTTCTTCTCAGTCTGTAGCATTTCCGAACCCCCGGTAGAGTCACAAAAATTTTGACAAACCTAAATAATTTTTTAAAAATTTCAAAGGGAATAAATTTTATGTTATTTATTGTATTTTATTTTATTTATGTGTCCAGAAAAATATTTATAATACTTATTTATTTTATTTATTTATTAAATATAGGTAGAAATTGTCTTGAGAGTCTAGGTGTTTCTATGTATAATATGTATGTATTTAAAAGTATTTAAGTATTAATATCCGTGGTCTGATACCCATAACACAAGCAGGTTATTCCTAGCTTACTTTGGGATCAGATAGCGTTGTGTAAGATGTCCGTGAATATTTATTTATTTATTTACTATGTATTATAAGTATGTATTCAAAGGGAAAAGTATATACTGGTTGATATCCGTGGTCTGATGCCCATAAGGTTGACCCTGGCTTGAATATTTGATTTTCTGCACATCCACACCACATTTATTATAGTTTGTAACCTAGGATGTTTTGTTGTACCTATGAATTGGAAATAATGTATATAATTTGAATTAATTCTATGGAAAGTTTGATTTAGACTGGATGATGTTGTGAGAGAACGTCTGCGTATTTTTTGTTTTGTTTTATTATAATCTGTAATTTATGTAACAATAACCAAAACTAACCTCAAAGTCTCCGTACTAGATGATATGTACCTATTTGTTGTTTGTTTTGTCTATTTCTTCCAACAATAACTTTTAACCATTGTAAGTTGTTAAGTTACGACATGATGGCTGGCCTATTTCATGCCTCCTTTCTTTATTTTCCTCCCGTCTTTTATTTTGCAATAATTGTTTGTAATTATGATACTGGGTGCACTGAGGTTGTTTTTGTTTGTCACAAATTGTCACTTTGTGGATGGTCGCACTTTGAACGCGCGAAGCGAAGTCGCTCGGAGCGCGGGGCGCTGACATGACACTGACATAACATGTCAATTTGACGCTTGTGCGGGCATGGTGCGGGATCTGTTTTTTTTTTTTTTTATTTTGTCTTTATTTTTTAAGATTAAGATTTAGAATCTCTACAGTTTTATAATTTATTGTGTATTGTGTATTATTATTATTTTTTAATGGGCACAAACGGGAGCGCGTGCGGAACATGATTTTGTTTGTTTGTTTTTTTTTCTTTGGGTCAAGACCGTGCCTCCGAACTCCTAAGAGGCCGCTTTTGAAAAACAGCGTCGTTGCGTGAGGGGAGGGACACGCTTCCTTTCACGTGGCGACATTATGCTGAAAGGCGGCCTTATTCCGCGCGGGCGTGGGGTACGAAGTTATTTTTAAGCTAATTTTTTATTTAACTCTAAGTACTTATACTTTTTTTTTTTTTTTCTCTTTTCTTTGTTATTAGTTTTTATCATAAGTCATTTTCAATGTACCTACCACCTGTTTGTCGGAATTAAATATATTTTTCTTTCTTTTCTATAAAGGTCATTAATAAACCCATCAGGGGGATTTAAAATGAGCTTATAATAATGCCATCAAAGCAGCTATAAAAATTTAACGTCATTGAAAATGTTACGAAGATATATTTAACTAGAGAACGTCACGCGGTTTCATCCACGTAGCTCCCGTTCCCGTGGGAATATTGGAATAAAATATAACCTATGTTCATCGGGAATAGTGTAGCTTCCCAACAGTGAAAGAATTTTTCAAATCGGTTCAGTAGTTTCAAAGCCTATTCGATGCAAACAAATAAACAATCAAATCTTTCCTCTTTATGATATTAGTATAGATGAAATTCGGTTTATATTTAGCATGGGTTATTTCAATCAAGTCAGCCTATGGCAGTCTTCTGCTGGTAAGCCTCTCCCAAACTGAGCTACAATGCACGTCCCTGCGCCTTCCACATCTAGTCCCTCCCTGCTATCTTTTCTAGGTCGTCGGTTTCGAAAAGAAATTTAGCCTATGAGCGCTTCTGATAATTGATAATTATATCATACTATTTTCTCAGAAAAGTATTTGTAATCTTATTATGATCTAGACTCTTCGACTGGTACTTGTTATGAATTTATCCTATTATTTGTACTGGAGAAGTACTGAATAAGATCGAGGAAAATTTAGTTCAAGAAAGTTCAACTCACTGAAGCTCACATTCTTTCAAAGTTCCTTAATAATTAAGGAACTTTGAAAGAATGTGACTTATTTTATTATCAAATTTTATCAAAGCAAACTTGGTCAACTTGTACCTACATTTATAAAACTTTTGATGGAATCGCACTTGTGAATAAGAGATGAGAATTTGTACAAAAACTAATTTCTCTCTACATTCTGAGCGACATCACTTGTTTTGCTACTTGTTGTAATATTTTTTTTCTTCTACCTCACTTTTTTGTCGTTCATTACGGCTTTTGTTTTTACTAAGGATATGATAAATTATGAAATTCTTGGCACGAAGCCTTTTTTCATTAATCTTATGCAAAACTTACTCGCGGTAGAATTTGTCACTTTGTCTTTTCATTTATATACAAACACTAAGGATAAAGTCAAAGTTCACTCAAAGAGCTACTTAAAGTTATTTACTTTCAATTGTGTATAGACTCAATTGCTTTGTGTAGATAACAATACTAAGTTATTTTCTAATAACTCAACTACAAACAGTTTAAGCTTGAAGTTCGTTTATTATGAGAACGGGTAAGTAATGGATAGCATTAATTACAAATGAACCTTCTGAAATTAATGGTGGGTTATTGTTTTACAATCGTTTTGTTTTCATATCTGACTGAAACCTTTTTGTTACCTATATATTCAAAATGTAAAAATATGCCATCAGACACAAAACTTGTAAAAAAACCAAGTCTTGCAACTCAGGTTCTTCTACCTTAAAAAGTAGATTCATGTAATACGAAGTCGATTATTTTATTTGATCCCTATTTATGGGACCTGCTGTCTTAGGTTTTACGTAATTAGCTAACATAACAACATCTAATTGTGGTCACAATATTATAGGTAGGTAATAATATTTACAATATTATAAATCTTTCATTCAATTAAAAAACAACAGAAAATAATAAGTACCACGGCAAAATTCAAATGATTGTGTTCTATTCATAAAAAGCGGTTGAGAGGTTTTCCTTTGTGTTTCATTGGAGTTTTTAACGCCACATATCACGTCGTCATTGTCTAAATGACATGTTCCGAGTTGTGGATATTGTTGAGGAATTGGCACAACATAGATTACCACAAGCGTTGGAGCCTTTTATAGTTTGGAAATGGACTATAAATAGGAATAAATCATCCAGTAAACTACACATACTCACTTATAACGGTAAAGTTGACCTTCAAATTCCTCGTGGGACTGTTCTTGAAGTCCACCCTGCATCTATAGATGCCAGCATCAGTGGATACTACATTATCCACGAACAGGACCGCTGGGTTGGCTGCTGCTCTGAAGTAGGCTCTTTTCCAGAACCCTGAAGGTGCTGACCAGAGCTTAGGTTGTGAAGCTAGTCGACCACGGACGTCGTAACTGTAGAACAAAGAGAAAGAAAGAAAGCGAGTAAGTATACCTAAAATACAAATAAGGTTTTAGATCTGGAAGGGTCGCTCCACACCGCGTCACCACTCCACGTGGGTGCAGCTGCGCCAGGTCTTCGTGCCAAATCTGGACGTGGACATTTACTTGCTGAAGACCATGATCTCCAGTGAAAGTAAGTCGAATGTCACAATGTCTTTCTGCGAGCAGGTCATGCTTGTAAAATCTGCGGGAGGGAACGGGAGAGAACTCTCCCACCCGAGCCACGTTGCAGACTTGTCTTCGCTTAAGACTATCGGCCACAAAACAAAAAAAAAGCTTTGGAAGGGTTAGAAGTTTTCATTCTAATTGCCAAGACGAAACTCATAATTATTGAATCAGCAGGATTGATTATAATGTAGGTATTTTAAGTTTTTAATCAAACCATATTCGCCATCCATTATGTCGTATAAGTTTATAACATAATGCAGCATGTATGAGAACAAGTACTATGCCAGTCATCTAAATCTTTAAAGAAGTAAAAGGCGATGTAAACCACTTTGTGGATTACGCTATAAATATCGCAGTCTAGCCCTGAAGATCACCTTGAAGGGCGATACGTGGGTTGACAGTTTTAAACGTTTTATTACGAGTTACTTGGAAATAATATAGAATTCAACTACAATTTGAAATTTCAGAGTAAGTTCTAGGTTAGAATAGGGATAAATAGAGGTAAAACCCATTCTACGTACATGTCTTGCATTATTACATACAAACACGTGGAGTGACAACTTTGTTGTTTATTTTGTTGTTGTTTATATATTTGTTTTTATTTTTATAATTTTGTTTGAATGAGCTAATTGCCTAATTGCCCTGGGCCCGGGCGAACCCAGAACAAGGCAAGCCTTACCTGGACAAGCGGGGCTCTGTTCAGGTGGACCAATTTAATTCCCTAGCTTCTCGTGGGAACGCGTGTGTGCGATGTGGTTCGCCACCCATCACGTCTCGTTTCCCATCGAGGCGAAAAGTGGACTAGGGTTAGCCACTTTGCTACATTAAATGTGAGAGGAGGAATGAAAGATAAAATTGAGGAGGTATGTAAGATGATGCAAGAGAGGCATCTTGATATTTTGTGTGTGAATGAGACAAAGCGGAAAGGATGTGACACCACGACACACGGAGCCTATACGGCCTATTGGTCAGGTGTAGCCACAACCAGCACAGCATGCCAGGGGGTCGGTGTACTACTTTCCGCGAGAATGAATGAGTGTGTGACAGAGTATGAATGTGTGAGCCCAAGACTCCTTTGGCTAAGACTGAAGGTTGGACTTACCCGCATCTTTGTTTTGGGAGTGTATGCTCCGCAGGATGCGCGGTGGCACCGGTCTTCAAAAGACCAAAGCGAGAGGCAGGCATTTTGGGAGAGTATGAGTGATATTCTGGATAAATGTAAACGAAACGAGAGAATAGTGATGTTAGGTGATTTTAATGGTTGGGTGGGAGTGAAGCGCGATGGATACGAAAGTGTATTAGGAAAGTTTGGTGATGAACGAGTGAATGTAAATGGAGAAAGCTTGCTAGAAATATGTTTGGAAAGGAATCTTGTGGTAACTAATACCATATTCAACCACAAGGATATCCACTTGTATACAAGAGAGGAGAGAGATCAGAGAAGCATGATTGACTTTGTGATAGTAGACGCAAGACTGAGAAAGAAAGTGCTAGACACTCGGGCGTACCGTGGCACCGGGATCGACACAGATCACTTCTTGGTAATTAGCCGGGTAAGGGGTCTGTTTCAGCGGTGGCGACATCGTGTGCATGAACCCGTTAGTGTACTAGAGCGAATAAAAGTTGAGAATTTACAAGAGTTAGGCATAAAAGAGGCATTTGTGAGTAAACTGAGTGAAAAATTTGAAAACCTAGATGAAATATGTGAGATTGAAGAATTATGGAAGCCGTTTAAGGAAGGACTTGTGGAAGTTGCGATTGAAGTGTGTGGGGTTAGCAAAAGACGACAAGGATGTATGGCAAAGGGAATGAGTGCGGAAGTTCTTAATGCGTTGACTGGCAAGAAGAAAGCATGGTTGGACTGGTTGGCTACAAAGGCCAATCAAAGAATGCAAAAGGCAACGGATGAGGATGTAAAAATGGCAAAGGATGAATATAAAAAGTATAAACGTGTTGCAAAAGAGACGATGATGAGAAAGAAAGAGAATGATAGAGAAAACTTTGATAAAAGGTTATCTGAAGACTTCCAACGGAATATTAAATTTTTTTGGAAGTCCATAAGAACAGTGAGGAGTCAGCAAACAATGTCGCCGCTCAATCACATCAGAAACCAGGATGGAAGTTTTGTAAGAGGAGAAGAATGTGTGCTAAAGAGATGGAAGGAATATTTTGAGAGTTTATTCGAAAAAGAAGATATACAAGGCGATACGCGTGTTTTAGAACTGAATGAATTTGGCGATGAAAGCGAGTTAAGTATGGGAGAAATAGTGGAAGCGTTGAATTGTATGAAAGTAGGAAAGGCTGCTGGAATAGATCGGATTTCTGTCGAAATGTTGAAAGCTGGACGTGGCGTGGTAGCTTGCCAGCTGTACCGCCTTTTTAACTTTTGTTGGCGAAGTGGCAGAGTACCAGCAGAATGGTGTAAAGCTGTCATTGTGCCGCTTTACAAAGGAAAAGGGTCGCAGCAAGAGTGCAAAAACTACCGCGGCATAAGCTTGCTCAGCATCGTTGGCAAATTGTATGCAAAAGTGTTGATAAAAAGAGTGATGAATGAAACTGAAGGAAAAATGTGGGATGTGCAAGCAGGATTTATGAAAGGAAGGGGATGTACGGATCAGGTCTTTTCCTTACGATGCGTAGCTGAGAAAGTTTTGGCTAAAAGTCAAAAGGTCTATTGCATATTCGTGGACTTGGAAAAGGCCTATGACAGAGTGGTGAGGAATGAACTGTGGTCAATATTGTCCATGTATGGAGTGAACAGCAACTTGATACGGGCACTGAGGTCTCTCTATGAGGGTTCTAGTGCTTGTGTCAGGATCAACGGGGCCTGCACGGACTTCTTTCACATTGAAAAGGGTGTGAGACAGGGCTGTGTAGCGTCTCCGTGGCTGTTTAATCTATACATGGATAGTTGTCTGAAAGAACTGCAAGAGAGTATGTATGGCTTAAAAATGAATGAACTGACCGTCAAATGCCTCCTATACGCTGATGATCAGGTGATATTAGCATCATCAGCGGAGGAATTGCAGCTGATGGTTAATAGTATGAATGAGGCTCTAAAAAGTAGAGGAATGAAAGTTAATGTAAACAAGACGAAAGTTATGGTTTTTGAAAGAGAAGAAAGTATGACGAATTGCTCAATCTTCATTGAAGGGCAAAGAGTGGAACAGGTGAAAGAATTTGTATACTTGGGTTCCAAATTTGTAAGGGATGGAAAGTGTGACCAGGATATTGAGCGAAGAGTTTTGGCAGGAAATCAAGTGAATGGGGCTATGTACACCTTTATGAGCAGTCAAAATGTGTCTGAGAAGGCCAGGTTGGCTGTACATAGGGGAGTGCTCATCCCTACACTTATGTATGGTAGTGAAAGTTGGGTATGGCAGAAGAAGCATGAAAGCAAAATTAATGCAGTGGAAATGAGAAGTCTGCGAAGTATAGCTGGAGTGACTTTAATGGACAAAAAAAGAAATAGCGTGATAAGGGAAAAATGTGGTATAACAGAAGATGTAGTGACTAAGATCGAAAAAGGGATGCTTAGATGGTTTGGACACGTGGAGAGAATGGATGAGAATAGACTGACAAAGCAGATTTATGAGGCGAGAATGAATGGGCAAACTGGTAGGGGTAAACCTCGGCGTACGCATGCCGATCAAATCAGAGACGTTCTGGAAAAAGGCAAGGTCAAGAGTACCCTTAACCGGCGAGCGTGTATGAAAACAGTTATGAAAGTAGAAGAAGCGAAAGTTGTATGTCAGGATCGTAGCAAGTGGAAAGCCATAGTCTCTGCTTACCCCGATGGGAGACAAGCGTGATTATATGTATGTATGTATGTATGTTTGAATGAGAATTGCGACCACGGATAAACGTGAAATTCGACACAGTTAAAGTGCATATCCAGAAGAAGTGCATTACGTTTAAAAAAAACACTGTCGAACTTTGACAACCTAACATATATTTATACTGTGACCTAGGTCTTTTGTTTCGCAAGAGCGCTTCACATTTTTGGTGACTCTATTGAAAATATACATAACAAGAGCCTTGTGCAACGAACTTTTTCCATTAAACTAGCGGACGTCACGCGGTTTCACCTGTGTAGCTCCCGTTACCATGGGGATATGGGAATAAAATATAGCCTATGTTACTCAGAGGGAAAAAAGCTTTTTAATGCTAAAAGACTTTATGAAATCGGCACAGTAGTTTTTGTGTTTATTCATTACAAACATACAAAAATGTATTTTTTTCTTCTTGATGTATGCAGCAGCATTATCGATACAAACGCGTTGACGGAGCCACTACTGCACGTGTTCAATGGCTTTCATGAAGCATCAGGCATAAAAAGAGTTAGAAAAAGTCTTAGAGTTACTTTTTCTAGCCTCCTTTTTTAGGGTTTCGTACCCAAAGGGTAAAAAGGGGATCCTATTAATGAGACTTCGCTGTCCGTCTGTCTGCCTGTCTGTCCGTCATGATGCTGTATCTTAGAAACCGTGGTAGCTAGAGAGTTAAAATTTTCATCGATGATGTATTTCTGTGGCCACTATGTCAACAAATACTAACATCAGAAGTAAGCGGGCTCCCACTCCCAGAGACCTTATTTACTTTCCCAGAGACTTAGTAGCATTTCATGGATTCCCCGTGCGGGTTCCGGGTCCATGGCGTGGCACAGAGGGGACACCCCGACGGTGGCGTTTTGGACTTGCGATCAATTTGAGTAGGTTTAGGGTACAACAAACGTGATTTTTTGCCGTTTTTGAAACTCTTACGCGAGTTGGCGGACGACTCGCACTTGACTGGTTTTATTTAAAAAGTTAGTTTATTATTTTATTTAAAGTTGTCAAGAAATTTAACATGCACGTTTTACTTTAATTTTCAACCGATGCAATTGTGACAGATTATAATTATTAATTTTCGCAAGTGGTTATATTGTCCGATATTAACTGTATTACCATCGATATAGATAAGACTAGATGACTAACGACCGCGCCAACATCAAGCCTACCTAACGTAAGCCCACAGGCTTAGGTGAGCCAAACGTCAGTTCAGTCTGACGCCGTTACGCCAATCGTACGTACAAATTGAACCGGGCGACAAAATGGTCAAATACACAGTAAAAGATTGCGATTCTAAAACATAAAAACACAATTAGTCATGTAGAAATACTTTTCACACGTAATTATACTATTTACGCATTGATATCAGCGTAAATACCGCTATAATCGAATTTTGAAAATAAAATTTGTGATTTCCATTCAGTGTTACCACTAAAATATCGGTTTGGTTTACCCACATCAGTGGGAGAATTAGTAATTAATTACCTATGTAAAATACATTAATAGTATTACCCGACTAAGGCAGGGTTATGATTTTGACAGGCTATATACGTATGTCTGTATGTTCATGTATTCCCTCAGAGCTCCTCAACTAGGTACTTATTAGAACTGGACTAATGAGATATTGCTAGAAGCGTCTTGACGTTCGGCTGGTTATAAGCTATATATCGTGTCTGAATTTAATGGTGCGCCCTCTAGCGGCCATAAAGTACTGTGTTAAAGTAAATTTAAGAAAAAAATATCGTGTTTGGTATTAAATGAAAGGGTTAGACGTTTTGTAAGTAAGTGCCTTTTTAATGGTCTATATAGAATACTAGCGGACGTCACGCGGTTTCACCCGCGCAGTTTCCGTTCCCGTAGGAATACGGGAATAAAATATAGCCTATGTTCACCGCAAAGAGTGTAGCTTCCCAACAGTGAAAGAATTTTTCAAATCGGTTCAGTAGTTCCGGAGCCTATTCGTTACAAACAAACAAACAAAAAAACAAAAAACATATCTTTCCTCTTTATAATATTCGTATAGATATATATAGAATACTAGCGGATGTCACGCGGTTTCAGTCGCGTAGTTCCCGTTCCTGAGGGGAATACGGGAATAAAATATAGCCTATGTTCACCGGGAAGAGTGTAGCGTCCCAACAGTGAAATTATTTTTCAAATCGGTCCAGTAGTTTCGGAGAGAGTTTGTTTAGTACGCCGGGAACCAACCATAAAGACGCGGGATAGGACCTCTATGCGAGACGGCAGTGTTAGCTAAGGTTTGTCGGGATGCGATGCGATATGGTCACGCCTTTATATGTACGCAGAGGCATTTTATATGGACAAAATTCACCTTTTTTTATAAGAATATAACCTACGTAATATGTGGTGAGACGTACTGCCGTTGCCGTGTTGAGATGGACAGGCACAGGTTGTGACAGCCTGCTGTTGAAATTTTTCAACCTTGGTCAAGCCTTTCAACTTGGCTTAACGACTGCCATTTTACTGGCAACCGGGACCAACAGCAACGTGCCTTCCGAAGCACGGAAACGTCGGAAACGCTCAAATAAATGCTAGCCGGGACAACCTTCGTAGGCAGTAGCAGGGCGCAGTGTGGTTTTAGTCAGTAGGCGTTCGCAATAGCATTCATGTGTAATTTCAAACGTAAAAGAGAGAAACCCATTTTAAGGTAGAGAAATTTCTAAAATGGACATTAGAGAAGATTTATATCTACCGTTGATTAATGGCACTTGGTGAAACTTGCTGCACATATTGCAAAAAAAACCGGCCAGGTGTGAGTCGGATTCGCGCACAAAGAGCCAAACGTGAGACTCTATGAACGAGACTTTGCCGTCCGTCTGTCTGTTAGTCACGAGGCTGTATCGCAGGGACTGTGGTTGATAGAGCAAATTTTTTCACAGGTGATGTATGTTACTGCCGCCATAACAAAAAATACCTACTAAAAGCAGATAAAGACCCCACACAACAAACGTAAATTGCAGTTTTTGTATGGGGACCTGGACTCTGTGCTTAAATTCAATCAATCAATCAATCAATCAATCAATTAATTTATTGCAAAAACATGTTACAAATTTAAATACATCTAAGGTGTCATACAATGTTATAGTCATTACATGTTATACCGCTTCAGGCATGCAAATTTTGTGAATGTCAATAAGTATTCAGATTAGGTCAGATACAAATTGTCAGTTATTACGTATTTGAAGTCAAATAGAAATGTCTACAGAATCGAATTATTAAACAATTAATCCTTACAGTGCATTATTCTACGTACACAACAGCAGAAAACCATTATGTCATATGCTACACAATAGCTTATAGATCATTATCATCGAGATACTCCTTTACTGTATAATATACCTTATTGACCAGTATAACAAAAATTCGTTTTTTAAATAAGTTTGTATTTTTGATAACTAAAATTGATTTTGGTAACTTATTGTATATTCTAGGTGCCATTCCTAAAAAGTTTTTATTAAAAATTTCCTTATTGTGCGGCCTACAGTGGATTTTGTGCCGATTTCTGGAGCTGTTGAGAGTATCAAATAGATGAAAATTATTTTTGACAAACATTAAAACTTCAAATATATACAAACTAGGCAATGTAAGGATACCAAGACTTAGAAAGAAAGGTTTACAGCTGTCTGTTCTTTTGATGCCGCTTATGGCCCTAACACATTTTTTTTGAGCTATAAACACCGCATCCATGTTTGTTGACAGCCCCCAATATATTACGCCATATCTTATAATTGATGTGACAAAGGCATGATATGCTGCAAGCGCGGTTCTCTGATGTGCCACCCGGGAGAGGTTATACAAAGCAAAAGAGCATTGACTAAGACGCTTGCAAACCATCTCTGTATGTGTCTCCCAAGACATATTTCTATCAAATAGATACCCAAAAATTTTGTGACATTTGCTTCTTCTATTTTTTTCGATTCGACTCGCACTTGGCCGGTTTTTTTTTAATATGAACACGTGAGTTTCGGTTTCAACCGAAATAAAATAATAAATGAAATGGGTACATAATAATTTTAAATTTGTTTAGTAATTATATAATTATCGTGGGTAAAAATTTCATACAGTAGTCAACACTGGCCCACGTTCGTCATGTTTATGTTTTTGTCTTTGTCTAATCGCAGTGGCGGCGTTGTTCACCGTACGCGTGTGTATGAGACAGATATATGTTTACCATCACTGCTTAAAAAGTTTCATAGTTGCGTCTTCTCAGCTCATAAGTAGCCGTGCTTTTGTCGAGACGCGATGTTCGTGCTTGCCTCTCTAATGATAATATATATAACTCTATGTGTATTACAAGCTTTTCCTGGACATTATTACTTTAAATCAAATACTTTCACAACGCACGGTGGTGTACTTTAATTATAGTATAAAATTCTAGTTTTATACATTCCTTACCTGTATAGTGGTTCTCCATCAGACTCTTTGAACCACAGAACCATAGACACGTGGTCTCCTGCCGCCAGCGGCTGAATGTCGCAGGGTAGGGCTGCTTTCTTGCCCATCACGCCCTGCGCGTGAGCCATTGGAACTGCAACAAAGAGAAAATGATACTGTCACCAAAATTGATCGTACTTTCTGGTCTAATACTGTTGAATGGCGTTTGCAAGGCAGTGGAGAATATCAGATGATGTTGGTACGGTTTTGTAGCTTAGTTGGCAGAGCATTGCCTTGGTTTAAGTCAATGTCACGGGTTCTGCTTGCTCTACTCCATTCTCAAGCCACAGTTTGTGATTTTTAGTTTAAATTTTGTAAATAGAGCACAAAAAGAATAGCCCGCCAAGTGTCTTGCCAGTTCTTCTCAAGCGGGCCGCGTTCCGAACTGGTGGTAGTGACTTTGTTTTGTATTCATTGACGTGTTGCAAGTGCCTATTTATTAGGATTATGCGAAATAAATGTATTTTTGAGTTTGAGTTTGAGTTCAAGGCACGTCTGAAATAAATTTTAAGTTATGATACCTTTCCATTCAAACAAAGATCTTTTTCGCTAACAGCTTAGTCTGCGGAGAGTTTCAAAGTTAGTCATTGTGGTAGACAGCATAAACTAAGGTCAGCTCTGAAATGGGTGCTTCTTGAGGCATTTCCGTGCCACGGGAGGCAAGTTATAATGTTGGTGTTAAACAAGTTGGAAAATGGATGACATTTGCGCTGTTGGCCTTACAACAACATGCAACCGGGATTAGCAGTCAGATGATAATGACGATGTTAAACTTTCATGCATCTACGTCCACGTACCCCCATCCATAACAGAGGCATAAGTATGTAATAAACACATACTGAGACAAAAAAAATCGAGATACCTGTCGCCATTTATCTCCCGAAACTGAGGGCGCTGTCGCAAGCTCTAGGGAACCATTAACCTCTTATAACACAGTGTTACCATACATTATACGGCCAAAAAAGTGAACACATATTTTAATTTTGCAATATTAAATTACCGCACTCGTGTGGGAGTTTTGTTAAATGACTGTTATAAATTATTTGATATCATTGTGTTGATTATACAGAGCATTAATATAGGTATAATATAAAAGTACCTACGTTTTCTTTTTTTTATATTTAGCCGCCAAATTGACGTCGCCATCAGCCTGATTGGGGGCCACTTCTCATAGTGGTCCTCAAGTTCAAGCGGCCCTGGTATGTGCCTCTTCACGCTCCTCTTGAAAACCCGGAATTGTAAGATGAGGGAAACACGTGTGCGGGCAGGTCGTTCCATGTTTTTATAGTTCGACAGAGGAACGATCTTTTGAAACGCTCAGTTCTGGCGAAGATTCTCTCCACTGTGTGTGAGTGGCATCTTTGCCCGGTACGTGTTGATCGGGATCGGAAAGGAGAGAGAGGGTGGGATCAGGTTGAAGAGCTCTTCAGAACATTCGCCGTGATACATTCGATAGAAGGCAGCTAAGTACGCTATGGTTCTTCGCTGCGCCAACGGATCCACCTATGTGTAATAATGTACGTAATACGTTAGGTACCTACTATAAATGTATTCTGAAAATCAGTAGGTAAGTTAATAAAGTGTAATCGATTGCTTCGTTAAAGTGACAACTCATAATATCCTAATATCATCCCATCACATTATCACCATCTCCAATATCTTAAGTAATGCTTTTCACAGAACGCTCAAACTTTACTGAAGTGTAGTGTTGTCTTACATACGCTCAAACTATTGAGTTTCATTAAAATGTCTGTATGTCTAAAATGTCAATAAAAATCCACAGCCCTGTGAAAAACATATCCAGACTTCCTTCACGTGAACAAAATCACAGCTTTATATAAGTATAAAGTCCAGCTCGAAACGTGGTAGATATTTCGGTGGACACGGCAATCGGCGATGCCTGACAGTCAGCCGCGCGTGAACGCCACAGTCCACAGTCGCACGGTGTATAGTGTCGCTAGGAGACCGACCAAACGCCCCGTATCTAGTTACCTACATACCATAGAGCAACAAGGCCTCCAATAAAGGGGAAAGCCTTTTATGTTATGTTTTCCCGATACATAATTGTCTTTCATTATTTGCGGGGAGAAGTCACATTCTTCTACATCACTACAAAAGCAATCGGCTAAACTTTACGTAGTAGCTAAATGGTCTCATGTCTACTATGGTACTTTTTTTTATACCACTAAGGTGGCAGGTAAGCAAACGGCTTACCAGTTATACAAAACTGTGGCGAAGGCCACATAGCGAAGATCAATAGACGTTCTGCGCGATGAATAATATAATACAACAGTCCAACGTCAACCGTTGAACTTCGGCCAGCCAGGAGCGATCACCTAGTCTGGTCGGAGGATCCTCCCTTTGTGTGTTAGAGGAACATTATCTTATCCCTTCTTCCAAAAAACAATTAAAACAATACACTCACAATTTCAGACACACGTTTATAATTTTTGTGTTTTGACAGAGGGTAAATACTCCGTGTGGCGCCTCCCATACCATCAATCAAAGTCAAGCGGTGATGCTCTATGCCCGTATCCTAGTCACCCACACTACCTACACTGCGGACCAATCTCAAATGAAATGCTTTAAAACCCTTTATAGCTTTTACGGTGTTCGCTCTGTGGAGTTGAAGTTTAATGTAGTAATTACGGTAGGATTACATGCAGTTAGCGAAGAAATTTAATGGATGGATAATGTTAAGTAGAGTCGACCTCGCGAGAAATTTATTGTTTACAAAGTCACCCCGAAAAATAATTTGAAAGAGAGTAAAATAATAATCCTAAGGATAAGTATAAGGTGTTTCAAAAGTAGCAATAAGCACTATCCATTGAACACGTCAAAATTGTAAAGAATTGTTTACAGTTCTTAAAAGCTTTTATAATAGCTTGAGTACAACTTGTGTGGCGACAAGGTACCGTGTGGCAACAGGAAAAAATACAAAATGTCGTTACCCCCCAATTCACCCCGAGTGTATCGCAAGAGGCAACTAAAAGAACACTTTTTCAAAATGATCCATTGCGTAGAGAACGAAAACTTAAAATGAAACCCAGTTGTTAGTAAAATGACAGTGGTTAAGCCAAATTAAAGGCCTAATGAGCGGCTTAAAAAAATTCTACTGGGGATTGTCACGACTCTGTACATTGCAACACGGCATAAGGCCCCATCCATTACATAAAAAATACAAGGTGAAATGTGGGCGTACACAATGCCTCTGTCTACCCCTGGGGAATAAAGCTCTGCTTTGTCCATAAATTATACTTTTAAATTTGCCTGCAGACTTTTTGGGTAGTAAGTACATAAAGTTTTTCTAAGTATAATTAATAGACGACCTATAAGGGTCTTAATCCTTAATGTGGGTTGGACAAGACCAAACGTTGTTAGCAGACCGATCTTTGGGAAGGTTTACCAGACATGAAATTATTTAATGTCTATTTATAATTTCAACTGAGTCTGCTTCAAACATTTGACTTTAAAGTGTTTTCTCCAACCAATTTACCTTTGATATTCCCATTATAGAACATTTAAATAGCTCGTAATCATTTAATCAGCTTAAACGATCAATTAACTGAATTAAGACTCTTCACCTTTTAATTGCTACTTACAAGCACTCTTATTCAACGGAATCTTGATTATATTCACAAATAATAGGTACAATTTAGTAATCTACATTTTGATTAAGGGGAATGGGGTACTTACTTATTTATATTATAAAGATAAAAATCGGCTAATATGTGTAAGCTATGTAATGATTCATTATACAACAACATAGGTACAACTAAGCCTATATCGCCGAGAGAATAAACGGTGGTGAATTACACCTGTAACTATTCCGTTATTAGAATCCAAATCTTCCAAATCCAAATCCAAAGTTTTGTCTTTGGGTAGCTACTAATATTGCAAGTTGAAATAAGTTTTTTTTTCATTATGGACGAAGCTAGCGACAGTGAGTAGGGGGACGAAACGATGAGAGTAGTTTAGATGGTAAAGAAAGCAAAATAAATAAAATTTTACATTCATCGAATATTCAAAGATGATAATACTATTATGCTCTATCTTGGTAGTATTGTGAATAGCTATTTGTATTCTTATTGCTTCTCAGTAGCTGTTCTGTATCCTTAACTTCTGCCTTATATACCTTAGTTTACGTTGTTCCGCTGAATACAATTTTAGAGTAGGTACTGTTTAAAGTACCTAACTGAATTGTATATTGGTTGAATATTGTTGATCCAAGGGTTGCATTTATGTTGTGGTGGTAGGTACTCTAAAATTGTTTTTGCATCAAATACATTTCGCTTCTAAAGGCTTAAAAGCTGGCTCCTCTCGATTTTGTTTGGTAAGGAGGTAAGTTCCCAGCCTATTGCAGTCACGAGTTTTACGTCAGGGTACTCCTACTATAGATTCATTATCAAATCTGAAGGAGTTTAAACTATCGAAAAATCGGAAAAGCCGCCATTGCTAATTTGGCTGAACAAGTCATTAGCAAGAACAGTTATTATAACAAGAAGACGTTAAAATACCACAATATAATACCTACGTAGAGAGTATTGGGTCTATTAGCAACTTCGGTAGTAAGATTGTGATAGTGATAACGTCTTGTTCTGTTCGGAATAGCACTTTGGCAAATTATGTAAAATACGGAAGGTATTTCGACTCTTTGTCTTATTTTCTAGAAGTCGAATTTGCCCCGCCTACGCCTATATCTAAGCTGCATAATAAGATTTCTTATTTGTTGCAAAATAAAATCGAAGTCTGCGAGTAATAAATTTCACGACAATAATTTATTTGAAGCAATATTAAAAAGACGTAATAAATGTCAATAATTTATATTCCCAATATAGTTGGTACACTCCAATATATCTATCGATCTATCATTGACTGGCCTCGTAGTCCAACGGTTCTAACCGTTGGACTACGAGGCCAGGTATACTGAGGTACTGTAGTACCTGACTACGAAATCGGAGGTCGTGGTTTGAAATCCAACCCAGGACAAATTTCTTTGTGTGATGAGCATATTGATTTGTTTTGTGTCTGGGTGTTAATTTATCCTATAGTTATGTTTGTATTTAGATAACACCCCGTCCGGGTTTCCGTCGGGGGTTAAAAATATAAGTAGGTATGTCTATCAGTCGTCTAGATCCCATAACACAAGCTTATACCTTAATTTGGGCTCGATGATGTTTTGCGAGAATGTCCAACAATATTTATTTATTTATTTATCTATCAGCTCTAGAGCGGGATAAACACGATTACAAGGTAAAAAATATCGCCCAAGTGCGATTTGCACACAAAAAACCGAACATAAAAATGTCAAAAAATCACGTTCGCTATTATATTGGAGGTGCCTTAAATAAATGTTATTTTAAGTATTATTTAGTATGTGTTCTTATAGCAGCAACAGACATACATCATCTGTGAAAATGTACGTTTACGACAAGAAACCTGGCGAGAGTTAGACGGGTTGACAGATACACCGATAGACGGACAACGTAGTCTCAGTAACAGGTGGCGTTTTACGCTTTGGTAAAACCCTAAAAAGTAGTAACAGTTGTAGTAGGTACTTTAGTACTTAGTTGGGTGATAGACCTAGTCAAGTTATAAGAAAGCGAGACCGTCTGTTATTTTATGTCATATTCTATAGTTGCTTTAAAAGATATAATTAATAAGGTCCAAGACCAAGCTACTTCGTGCTAACGGAAGACCACTACAAACCCTGAACCAAGACGATTTCGAAGCGAGTTTATGAGTACAAGACTAGTTATATTAAATCCAAGAGAGTTAGAAAATATGTTTAACTAACAGAGATCTAATTAAGTTAGCGGGTTAAGGAAATGTACCGTTTTTGTTTGACTTGGAACCCGTAGTTTCATTTAGACATTATTTGTCTTTGATCAAAGTGTTTTCAATACAAATTGCAGCTTGGTGTTTTATGCTAGCACTAAGCTTGGGTACTTCTTAGACATTTTTAAGTAACCTTGAATCTCAGGGTACAATTATATTATGCTGCCGAGTGGTGGGCACTCGTTTGGAGCTGTTGAAGCATTTTTGGCAATTGTATATGTCTTTTGGCGAGCTAGATAATTAAATAATAATTAAAATTAAAGGGGTGGTAACAAGGAGGTGGATATTAAAATAAGGTAAGAATAAAGCACGTCTTTAGCTCTCATATTAATGCGAAGATCGTTGGATGAATTTGGTGGTTGACTTTAAAACAGAAACTTATTATTAAACTTTTAGCATGAACTAGAAATGGCTACGGAGCTTTACAAGAGTTACCTTATACTTTCCGCGAATGGTAGCTGCATTAAGTTTATAACTTGGCGCTCCTAGTTAACTTTAAACATGTCCCTGTAGCTCACATCTAGAGGTGTTATAAAAGTTTACTTGAATTGGAAGATTCTGAAATTATTCTTCTTATCAAAAATGTATTCAAATGTTTTTGTTACGGAACTCAAACACAGGAATATGTGGCTGTTTTATTACTGTACCGATGACCTCGAAAGAAATACCAGCATTTGAGGCAGTTTTCATATACTAATGTTGGATATTCTGAAGAATCTGAATGAGGGTCACCTTCGCTGGTAAAGTTCAAGAAAAGCAGGAGAGGCAGACCCATTTGATGTGAAGGAAAATTGCCGACCGTACTAAGAGACATATCGACAACGGTCGGTCGGGCAGTCGATTTACAGCGATTTTAATTATTTTGGCAAATACGTAAATTTTCAACACTGCAGCAGGA
Source organism: Miltochrista miniata (assembly GCA_933228765.1). Lineage (NCBI taxonomy): Eukaryota > Metazoa > Arthropoda > Insecta > Lepidoptera > Erebidae > Miltochrista > Miltochrista miniata. Next base: position 1,788,568 of record OW121764.1, read on the forward strand.
TCAGATGGTGAGCCTATTACGTATGCAAAATATAAATAAGCCTCTGCCTACCTTTTTGTAAAATAAGGAGTGACTCTGACTATTTTATTATTATTATTTTTTATACCACTAAGGTGGCAGACAAGCATACGGCCCAAAAGAAGGACTGGTGGTCACCGCAGCCTATGAACGTTTGCAACACCAGAGGCGCCACACTCGCGCTGCCGACCCTGTAAAAACCTTCTTAGACCCCTTTTGAAGAACCCCATACTGTAGGCGTTTGGGAAAACTGAGGCAGGAAGATCATTCCACAACCTAAGCGTTCGCGGAAGAAAACCCCTATCGGATCTAACCGTGCTCGAACGCTCCGGACGTAGGGTGCGAGGATGAAATCCCTGTCTATGGCGAGCGGTGCGATGATAGAACGTAGCCGTGGGCATCATGTCAAACAATTCCTCAGAGCACATACCATTGTACAGGCGGTAGAACACGCATAAGGAGGCAAAGTCTCTCTTGTCGCGAAGAGGTTCAACACCACCTGTCAGTATAGGATCGTTGACAACTCTCACAGCTCGCCTCTGCACCGAGTCAAATGGACGAAGCTGATATTCAGGTGCCCCCGCCCAGAGGTAACAGCAGTACTCCATGTGTGGCCGCACTTGCGACTTATAAAGAAGCAGTGTTTGAGCCGCAGTAAAGTACCGCCGCGCCCTGCTGAGCACACCGAGCTTCTTGGACGCCAGCTTGGCCTTGTCCTCCAAATGACTGCGAAACCGAACGTCACTGGAGATGTCAACACCAAGGATCTCTATACTTTTAGAGATGGAAAGAGATGTGCCCTAGAATTGTGGCGCTACAGTAATTGGGGCTTTCTTAGCGGTGAAAAAATACGCCTGTGTCTTGAAGGGGTTGAACTGGACAAGGTTTTGTCTACCCCAATCAGACACTCTAGTAAGAGTAGCCTCGATTTCAGACACAAGCTGTTCACGACTTTCTTCCACTGCGTCCCGAGAGATACCGGGGCGGCCTGTGTAACAAGTGTCCCCCGTACTGTCGTCTGCATAACAATGAATGCCGTCAATAGACAACATGTAATTGATATACAGCAGAAACAGAGTAGGGGACAACACTGACCCTTGCGGTACTCCAGCGTTAATGGCCATGCAGTCAGAACAGCTGCCGTCCACAACAGCCCTGATGCTTCTACCGGCCAAAAAGCTAGACACCCATCCGCATAATCTCTCGGTCAGTCCGTAGGAGGGCAATTTTTTAAGAAGACCACGGTGCCAGACCCGGTCAAAGGCTTTAGAAATGTCCAGGCTCACTGCTAGAGCCTCGTCCTTACTCTCGATAGCCGTCGCCCATCGGTGTGTGAGGCACACGAGAAGATCGCCCGTCGAGCGACCGTGACGGAAACCGTACTGCCGGTCATTGAGCAGGTCGTTTTCCTCAAGGTACCTAAGGAGCTGTGTATTAATTTACACGCTCCATCACCTCAGACAATAGAGAGGTGACGGCTATAGGCCTGTAATTGGTCTGGTCGGTCCTATCACCCTTCTTGGGCACAGGATGCACATACGCGATCTTCCACGACGCCGGGACTTGTCGCATGGAATATGAAAGCGTGAAATATGAATTATGCTATCAAAGCTTTAAACGAAGGTAAATAAATGCAAATTACTCGCGATTGGAAAAGGCAACCATAAAACTGGTTTTAATTGACTTTTGTTTAAAAATTTTTATGGGCATCAATAAAAGTGTTTCAGTAACGAAACAAATTGGTCGATGATTGATGAATTGATTGAAAACAGTGCCATCCTTTTTATATTAACTGCGCTTAAATAAAAGGCATTTTTTTTTCTAAATATTTAGTTTATCACACAGGTGTCTAATGCAATTTTTGGTCAGCGGGCGCCGTTCGTTTTTATATTTTTAATCTTAAGATCTTTTTAGGGTTCTGTACACAATGACTCCGCCATCTGTCTGCTACCAGGCTGTATTTCATGAACCGTGATTGCTTTTCTTTTTAACGTGAGGGAAAATCCTTCATGTATGCTATTCCGGACTCTTACCGACTAAAAACCTCACGCAACGCCCAACAGCCTACAGTTGAGAGCCCAAGTAAGCTATCGGATGGATGTCCTAAGACTGAACCGTGATAGCTAGATAGTTGATTTTCACAAAATAAATTATGTATTTCTGTTGTGAACATAAAACATGTCCTATTTCAAAATTACTCTTCTACTATTTTGCAATTATTGTAAAAAGTGTAAACTGTAAATACCTATATCAAAATATAATATCATTTAAACAGTTATTTATTTTCTCGTCTCTCAAAAAGCAAACTTGTCCTAGCATTTCAAATTATACGCTGTGAAACCTATCGATCTAGCGTTTTAGGTCAGCTGAACCCGACAAGCAGCGTCACATGTAATTTGTACGAGTTGACAGCGAAATTGAGACCCGCCTTACAAATGGGAGTTGATAAAAAATCTCTCTAGATACAACGACAACGTGTTTTATTTAATCAATCGTGCTCCTGAAAATAAAACCGACTTGTGACTTGTATGCGAAACATTAAAATAATATTATACGTTTTCTTCCAAAAAATCTTTTAACGAGACGTGGCATTTACATGTGTCAGTTGATACTACTTCATTTATTTATTTATTTACAAAGGTACGTTAACAGATTACTTTCATTGGGAAATACCGCATTGCAAATAATAGACTAGTTTTGGTAATAATTATTTATTTAGAAGTCACCTTCACAGGCATATTCATATTATTGCCAACAGTTTTTTTTACGTGTGGATCTACATGGATGCCATGCCGGACTCCTACCGACCAAAACCACACGATGCCCTACAAATGTCTATGGCCGGGAGTTATAGCACGATGTTGATTAAATTATCAATGAAATGATTAATTATTGTTGTAAACATCATAGCGCATTGTGTCGTGTATCTGGTGTTGCAAACTTTCAAAGGCTACGGTGATCACTTTCCATCAGATAGGCCGTATGCTTGTCTGCCACTTTAGTAGCATAAAACAGATTTTTTACCTGCATAGGCAATTTTCTTGTCGACGAAGTAACGTCATCATTGAACTTGCTAATTAGCGCAGTCCCATAGGGTTTGCCTAATTACGAGGAAGATTCTTATCAGCCGAGGGATTTATTATGAAGGGTAATTACAAACATTTCAGGTTCTACAATGAAATCTAATATATCATGAACAAATAAATGGGTGTCTTGTTGTCACACGGAATACCGTGTATACTGGCATGAAGTACTTGTATATTTCGTAATTAATGGGTGCTGCGAGCGAATTTGTACGTTTTATGAGCTCGCACCGTATGTGCAAAACTGAAAATGTTTTTATTAGTTTATTACGATGCTACTTTAGGTGCCTGTGCAATTGGTACTAGCTGAATTACTGACTAGCAGGTTTAAGTAAACGGTGCTTTGCGATCCAAAGCAGCCATACCTTACTATGTGTCCGATGCACGTATATAATCTTATCATTTTTAAACGACTGCTAAGGGAGTAAAGTTTGAAATGATGCTGGGAAATGGACCTCGTTGATAAACAATCATACAAAGTGACGAAAATGAAGTAAATATATGTCTTTTCTCCGTTCTATTGCACTGATACTTATCAACATGGCTATGACTTGCCAAGAACTATGGCCATTAATTTCGCAATTAATATTTTCATTTATTTCTGAAATATCTTTTTTTCGCTAGCCTTTGATTCGATTGACGTTGATCCCGATATTAATAAATGTACTAAAGCGTATATACATTGTGATATTAATAATGTTTACGTCAGAAAACTCTGGGGAAATATACGACTATTTGTGCGTTCTACCTCTTACGATCGATCTTTAGTTATATGTATTTCTATTGCTTACTGAAGAATGAAAATGTTTTATCCAGAGAAAGGGAGAGCAATAAATTGTATTGCTGTTGTAAAAAGTTATTCTGGTAGTTATTTTGTTTCAATATTACTTCGGAAAAATGAATGTGGTGATTATGTTGAGATACGAAATCCAGGGGAGTCAGTGGAAACTCAACACAAACCCTCGATTTGTCATTCGTTTGTGATTACAACAATCAAAGGTTATTGCAAGTACCTAATTGTAAAGGAATACCCCCCCCCCCCCCCCTATGTGAAGCCGCAGTGGTAGGTAGCCATAAGTTGGGATAGGAGTCCGGCATAGCATCCGTGTATGATTTTCCCCAATTATAAAAAATCAATAAAGAAAAGTATAAAGGACAGGTGTAAGTACTTCACCGACCAAGTTGTCAGTATCGAGCAATATTCTGCTTCAAGATGGAAAATCATCATGTACGAAAATATTAGAGAGACATCTATATCGTTTTATGATAGAATTCAGCAATGAAACGCCTGATTCGGTTAGTTATACTTATTGGATTCGTTGGTTTAGAACTTTTAACGAACATTGAGCTAGCTGGGGTACGATTAATGCATTTAAATCTGAAATAAAGTCTTTACTGATCAAAGAGGGAAATGGAAATAATTTCTATCAAACTCTTTTTTTTTTAAATCTCGGACATTTCACACAATGCTATCTGATCTGATCATGATCGGGGGCCTGAGATGAGGGGGCTGCTCACCGTTCTCAGAAGCAAGAGAAGTTCTAGGGCCCTAGACGACGGCGTGACGTAAGTGATTTACGTATGCGTACTTCCAAACTCTATCAATTTATTAAATAAATTCTAAAAATAAATAAAAAATAATAAATTTATAAAAGATAAATTCTTAAAAGGTGAAATGTGGGAATATAGTAGACCCACATTTCACCTTTGTCTACCCCTTCAGGGATAAAGGCGTGATCATAAATAATGTACCTGAATACCCCCGTACCTTGTATTGTGCTGGCAATCTTCATTTTAGGCATTTCCATTCCTAGGCATTAAACATTGTTGTCAAAGTATATTGTAGGCACATTAAGTTTTTAGGCATCGTGCAATTTAGGTACTTCGAGTTTCAGGTATTTCGCGTTTTAGGTTGTATGCAGCAGTGGCATCGTGCAATTTAGGTACTTCGCTCAAGAGGGATAATTTCTGTCTTCTTAAATTAGGTGTGTGGTTTATTTTATGTCACACGCGTAGCTTCCAAATACTTTGACCGATATGGGAACTATAAGATATTATATAATCTGTGCTATAAGGTGCCATTAAATTAGGAGAGGTGCAAAGGGCCATTCATTTTGAAGTCATGTTTCACAACAATCAATGCTTAGCCAGTCTTATAATATTTTGCCCTATTTAAACACGTAGTCATTTCGAGCTATAGAATAGAAACTAGTGTATAGTAGTAACAAACAGTGTATAGTGAAACCTAGGGTAGAAATACCATCATCAAAGCTAGCTAATTATTCATCATTTTTCTAAAGATATTAAAGATCAGTCATAGAGAATTAAAATTACCACGATGATAATAAATTAGTACGTTAAATATGATGTTAAAGTAGGTAATACTGACAACTCGTGGCAGGCATGGACGTTGACATTCTCTCGTTGGAGGCCATGGTGAAAGCCATAATCTCCAGTGGGAGTAAATGGGACTCCGCGGCCTCTTTCTGCTGCTCACAGAAAGAGGCAGCTGAGTCATGCTTGTGAAAGAGACAGCGGGGAGGGAGCAGGAGAAAACTTTCCCACCCGAGTTCCGCAATCTGCGGCGAGGGCGCCGCAGACGTTTCTTCGCCCAAGAGTATCGGCCTTCATGACCGGGGGCCTGAGGTGAGGGGGCTGCTCACCGTTCTCACAGAAGCAGGCCCTAGACGACAGCGTGACGTGAGTGATTCACACATGCCCGCCCTAAGACGTGGAATAACACCTGCAAAACCCCCAAAGACGCGGGATAGCCCCCGAACCACCCCCAGGAGAGTCCTGTGTAAATCGTTCCGTGTGTTTACCCAGGGCTCCAAACCGTAGGCAATAGGTAGAAAACGTGTGGAGGGTTAGCATCCTTGTAGGGTTTTACAAACGTTAAAAAAGAAGATCTCATAATAGTAACTCTTGTTTTAATAAAGTGTTTTACAGATAATTCCGTCAAAAACACGACTTTATCCTAGAAACCTTTTAAAGTTCTCTTTATGATCTCAAAACTTGACACAAGGTAACCTAGCAATCTAGCAACACGCCTTAGGGCGAGCTAGAAAATTGTAAATAACGTCCAGTTCTGAGTGCTCTGCGAATGTTTTCTTTGTAAAATCTAAACATTCTGATATAAGTTTAGAAGGAAGGTGAAATTACTGAGAATTTTCTGCTGGTGTTACTATACGATAACTTACTTGCAAAAGACTACAAACATAATTATGTAACCAATTTTATGTAATTAATACCACAACATTGAATATTAAATTAAAGTGTGACAGTACCAATTTTAATTTTACTAGTTAGATATATTGGATATTTAACTTTAACTAGCGGACCTCACGTGGTTTCACCCGCGTAGTTCCTGTTACCGTGGGAATAAAATAAAGCCTCTGTTACCCATGGATAGTGTAGCTTTCCAACAGTGAAAGAATTTTTCAAATCGGTTCAGTAGTTTCGGAGCCTATTCGATTCAAACAAAATATCAAATCATTCCTCTTTATAATATTAGTATAGGTTATAGTAAATAGCTACTCTCAAGTATTATAAATACAAGTGTTAAGACTAAAATTTTGTACAAATAATGCCGACTACGTAAATAAGTGGCAAAAGTGGGTTTGATCTTCGGTTTATTATTTTTAATTTGATTCCAAAGAGAGAGCTTTGAAACGTATACAACCAAAGCTCAGTCAGACATCAAGGCAAAACGATCTTTGTAAACAGATATACATACGTAAATTGCTTACTCCAAAATTATGCCATTATGAATACTGTTAAGAGCAATTAATAAAGTGAGCTGGCGTAAATAATCGTCTCTTCTGAAACGTGGCAAAGCGAAATTACATTGAAGACCTACACAAAGAAGACTGGTGTAATAGGCAGGGCGTTGAAATAACGATCAAGGAGTTATTGTTGTGTGTGTGAACTCATTCGACATAACACATAAATCAATACCCCACAGTCACTATACAATCCGGACGTACTTATACACAGTGGTGATCAGAGTAGGTACTTTACCCTATGTAATTACGGGGGCTAAGCCCCCGACACTCACACGCTAGTGGAGTGCACAGTATGGGCACAACAGCGACAGGTCCTCGTAGTGGGTCTGGACGTGGACACTCTCTTGCTCGAGACCATGGTGCGAGCCATGATCTCCAGTGGGAGTAAGTGGGATTGCGCCGCCTCTTTCTGCGAGCAGGTCATGCTCGTGAAGGAGGCGGCGGGGCGGGCACGGGAGTTACACATTAAAAAAGAAAACAAATTGCTCCTCCAACTACAAGCAAGCATATGGAAAAAAAACGGATAGAATATTGAATTACGAGTTATCGGAATCTGACAAAGATGAAATAAAAAATTGAGAGCGGGTTTAGTCTCGACAGATCTACATAGATACCAAACTCCAGCTCCAACAAGATTAGCAACATGCATCTCGTCAAAAGCAAAATCCAACCTGCGTTACCTGCAACTAATACAGATATCCAGGCAGAATTAGTTCCAGGTAACACATCCTATGTGAAACTAGCGACGTTGGAACCAATTATTGCGACAATAATGTTTCAGCATTGCAGATATATTATGTTCTTGGTAACGTTATACGTCAAAGGTAGAGTAACTATTTATATTGTAGCTACATAGATGATCTAAGATTTCTAATACTTGGATTATAGATTTTATTTGTCAAAAAACCGGCTAACATCACATACTGAATTTGTAGGCATTTGTGAAATATTGTAAAATTGTAGAAGCAGGGTGTGTAAGGTGCCTACTGTAAATTGATCTATTCAAGAGAGCATTACGATTTCGTTCTAGTGCTCGAATAGAAGAAATATAATTACGTATCAATATTGTTGATACCTACTCATTTAACCTCCAAGTCATCACAATATATTTTTGAAAATCTTATGTATGTAAAAAGAAATTTACAAAAATAAATTTGCTGTTTATCATAGCAGATTGCAAAAAATCAGCAATTTAAACAACAGTTTTGTCCCAGACACCCATGAAACTTCAGTAACCTCAAAAACGTTTAAAAAACACCGTGAAATGTTTATTAATATAATAAATCGTTTTAGTTTTGTTCGGCTCTTCTAAGAATAAAATATGTTTACATTTTAATCCTTTGAAGTATAAGTACCTACTTAAGTAGCCTAATTGTTTGAAAGACGCCGATGGCGACGGTGAATGTCGAAATTATTCCCGTTACACAGTAAACATTTGAGGTGGGTGATTTGAAAATTTAGAATTGTGTTTGACTTTAAGAATTTTAAAATACTCCAAAAGCCAGCTCTTTTACTTTACCACTATATTTTATTTATATTATACCTGACTTGCACAAAAAGGTTACTTGAAAACGCCGTAAGGCATAACCCGTCAGGTTGTTTTAAAATCAAAGTAGTGGTTGTATAAGTGATTTAATTTTCATAATGTTCAGATGAACATTATGAAAATTAAATCACTTATACGTAAAGATTTACGTACTTAGTTTTGACTACCTTGGTGTTGCATGCCGGGGGCGCGCAACTCATGTGGTCGGTTGAGAACGGGGGGCCGTGCAGAGGGCCTGGGTTCGAATCCCGGGTTGGTCCAAATATTTTTGTGATTTACAAATGTTTGTTTCGGAGTTTGGGTGATTTTTTGTGTATAATATGTATTTATTTACAAATATATAATTATGTCTATCAGTCGTCTAGAGTCCATAGCACAAGCTTTAGTTTTGGCTAGACGATGTTGTGTGAGAATATCCAACAATATTAATTATAATTAGTCTACGATTATGATTTTGATCTTACACAATGGAAAAAGCAGACTAGGCCCCTGTTTACTGCCATCGGTTACTGCCATCTGTCACTATCCACGGTGAATACCGTCGTATATACAACGTTACGTAACAATTCATTAAACATCACTTTCAGATATTATGTTCGCTTATAACCGTCTCCCGGGGCAAAATAACTTTAAACAAATTTGTGATCAACTCTAGTTTTGAGATATTCTAGAGTTTAAACTAATAATAATTGGATCACCCGCATGTTTCAAAAGTTTCGACGAACTTCTTTTTTTGGTATATACTCGTAACTATGTAGCTGAAACTACATGCATAGAACGTTTGGTGTCGTATTTTACGGTGTAATAAAAACATAATGTCATTTAAGCTTCTGCGTAATTGAAGTCAGTTAGTTCTTATTAAGTTCAAGTTTAGTTTTAAGCAGTTAAGAAAATGCCCTTTATATAGACTGTCCTTTACAACTGAAACATAATTATACACAATTAGTCTAGGAACTAAGAGAGGCCTTCAAGGCATAGCAACATTATTTTCAATGCGTTTATTGAACTACTACTTCCATTGAAAAATCGTATCGCTCCATTCTAATTTCTTGAGAAAATCATACTGGTTGGAATCCTCCTTTAAATTATATTTTAAGAGTGCCCCATTTTACGTCTTTAGAGATATCTACGGCCAACGTAATTTGTTTCCTCTGTTTCTTAAAATAAGTATGGCACATTACAATTGAGATTGATTGAGATGAGAAGTCGTCGAATAAATTTTTGAAAAATAAACAGCCAAGTTAGAGTCTGACTCGCGAGCATGGAGGGTTTTGTACCAAATAAGAGGAAAAAAATCACGTTTGATATACGGGACGCACCCTTAATTATAATATTTTTCTAATTTTAGTATTTGTTGTTGTTAGGTATGGCGGCAACAGAAATATATCATCTCTGAAGATTTTAGCTCTCAAGCTATTACAGTTCCTGATATAGTTCCCTGTGACAGACACAAACCTACAGACGGACAGACAAACGGACAGACGAGTCTCAGAAATAGGGCTCACTTTTTAACCTTTGGGTATGGAACTATATAAAGGACTGTGTGTAAGTGGCCTAAAAGAGGTTGTTAATAAGTATAATGTAGCAAATAACCCTGTATAAATCAATTGCGCACAGGTTTTTGGATAAAAGATTTTTATATCATAAAAGCCATTCTGTTTTCCCTCTAACCTGTCAGTTAAGGACGTCAAAAGGCTCCAAGATGTCGACAGTCTTTTGTGAGGCACGTCAACAAATATTCGCCTTTCTTGTTAGAATATGAAGAAAAAAGATTTCGACTGAAAGCAAATCTTATTTTGTATAGTCACGTTTACGGCGGAAATTTTGTGAAAGAAGCATTATATAATGCGGAAAAGATGGTTGTTAACGTCTTCATAGGACCTGCAGATTTAAAATATATTTTTACGAAATGTTTTGCACAAGTAGACTAGCTTACTACAGTGCAATCAACCTGTTGCAGCCTATAGTCGCGTACCTGTACCAATTATTTTGTGAGAGTTTATTGTTTCGGTGGCTAGTTTGTGAGGCTTTGCTATACTGATGGGTTGGTACAGGGTTATGTTACCAGTTTTTTTATATTTGCCATGATTTTGTTCATCAGTCAGCAGATGCTCTGCGTCAGGTGAGACCCTAAGATCTTGACAGGGTCCTAAGAAATTGGTCTCAATCGTAAAGATTATGTCTGTTAGAACTCTTAATATATTATATTCGCACCTATTTTAACAATTTTCATATTATTTAGTTGATCAATTCGTAGTTAATAGTGTAATATTTTTATTTTAGGAATGTATGACGTCATAGATTGATGTCATGGTTCCACAAGACGAGTAGAAGAGTAGTGCTTATGAAGACGTTGATTTGACTTGATAAGAAATTCCTCTTTTTATGAAAGCAGACGGATATGCATCAGGTCTAAAATTTGAAACTAAAAATAATATTTTACTGATTCTAAAGTATTTTATATTTAGAAAATTTACTTCATGAATCAAGTTGTGTATTAGTAGAGTAATAAGCTTATTAGGAACCGAAGAAAGAGTATTTATTGATTGTTAATATATTCTAATTATTCTAAATATATATAACTCAAAGGTGACTGACTGACTGACATAGTGATCTATCAACGCACAGCCCAAACCACTGGACGGATCGGGCTGAAATTTGGCATGCAGGTAGATGTTATGACGTAGGAATCCGCTTAGAACGGATTTTGATAAATTCTACCCCCAAGGGGATAAAATACGGGAAGCGGGAACAATTGTTTCGCGTGCGAAGCTGTTGGTATCAGCTAGTCTGACAATAAAACAGAACGATTTGAAGTTTAATACCCCAACATTCTCAAGAAAGAGTGCTGGATATCCTCAATGACGGCTCAAGAGTCGCCCGAAAAACAAATAAGTCAGACCGATCGCAACCAACTGTGGTTATAAGAAGGGTTTCTTGGGTAGATGTTATGACGTAGGAATCCGCTTAGAACGGATTTTGATAAATTCTACCCCCAAGGGGATAAAATACGGGAAGCGGGAACAATTGTTTCGCGTGCGAAGCTGTTGGTATCAGCTAGTCTGACAATAAAACAGAACGATTTGAAGTTTAATACCCCAACATTCTCAAGAAAGAGTGCTGGATATCCTCAATGACGGCTCAAGAGTCGCCCGAAAAACAAATAAGTCAGACCGATCGCAACCAACTGTGGTTATAAGAAACCCTGCGGTAGTTGTTTGAACAAATGTCGGCGGGTGTGTGGTGAAAGATAAAAGAGGGAAGCGGGTAGGTACTAAATATTTACTTTACGTCCTAAGCTGTACAAAATTCAGGAAATATAGAAACTATGAATCGATATAATTTAAAGGATTAGCTTTTATTTTAGTCGTGTACATCGGTTATGTAACATTTTTTTATGAAATGCTGTTAGCAGTACATAAAAAGAATTATTTTCTTCACTTTGATAAAATTTGTTACATAGACCAAACCATAGTCTTATAGAATATACTTGTGATATGATGAAAATAAATACCGACTCAGACAAGAATCCTTTCAGTAAAATAACATGGCGGATATAACGATATAATTGCTTTGAAGTTCAATTTAAATAGTAAATCTATGAAATTTTGACGTTCAAATTTCGGTAGTATAAATCTCTATCTTCTTCTATACATATAAATAGTTGATCAACCTTTACCATGCACGTACCTAATACCGCTTGCGCTCACAAGTAGCACCACACTATAAAGCATTGTTTAGACTAGTGACCCCCGGCATCGCGCGGGAATACATTACCGGACTTGTGAATGGACAATTTCAATGTTGATATTGACATTAAAATAATTATGTTTACACGACGAGATTTATTTCTCTATTCAGGAAATTGTGCCCTTGTTTACATGACGCGAAATTAGAAATTCATTGAGTCTGAGTTCTGAAGTTAGATATTGTTGAATGCCAGGTTTTAAGTAATAGTTGACAGTTCTCAATTTGCATTACTTACCAAATTTTTGTCATATCTACCATTTAAATTTGAAATACATCATCAAAGTTTTATTACCTTACCTCAAAGTATACACCACCTTATTAATATTCAACAATATAAAAACACGTGCAAAGGAACGTGGCTCATCTTTTATCCGCGTCCCAAAATTTCCAACTTGAAAACATCCCTTACCAGACTTATCGCAGGTACTTAATTCCTTAGCAAGATTTGAATGCTCTATCTCTTTGGAGGGATCTAAAGGCCCTCCTATTTAAAAGCATCGTTAGATTCTCAAACAGAAGTGAACACAAAGTCTGAATAGCAAGACATCAAATGATATCTCACAAATTATAATTTCTCAAAGAATTAACTTGAATTGTGAGAATCTTGGATTATTGGGGCAGAATAATTTAACATATAAAGTTCCACAGACATTGTCGGTAACACATTGATGTATTTATATAATTTCTCAGAAAAAAATGCCTTTCATAAAAAAGAACGCCGATGACGTGAAATTTGTTTACATAAATATAATATATTCCCATGAAAAGATGTTGTTCCAGAATTAATATACAAACACGTAAAAGAAGAAAGGACAAACAAGCGTAAGTACTACCGTATTAATAATATTTACATGGTATGAATTTATTGCACTGAAAAAAGACAACTTGATCTAGAAACGAAAAATACACACAATTTGTCGTATCTAGAACTATACGCAGAGAATTGAGAAACTTTTGTAGCTTTGCTGACTCAGTGTCTGGTGAGTAAATAATTACTCCAATAGATAAGGAACTTTCGCTACGGCTGGTCCTCGGGTGGGTGTTAGCTTTGTGACATATCTTTCGCGAGACCCGTTTAAACGTCGGTCGGTCCCGGTTGTCAGTCATGACAATCTATAAAGACCTCTTAAAATTTCAACGGTGGGTGGTCCAGCGGCTGGGTCTCGAGGTCGCCCTTCACAAATCCGAGGCTCTGTGCTTCCACGGACCTCGGATGGGGCCACCTGCGGGATCCAGCCTACAGGTAGGGGGCGTCAGCATCGGCATCGAGCCCTCGATGAAGTATCTGGGGCTCGTACTCGATGGCCGGTGGAACTTCGGACATCACTTCCGAAGTTTGGTCCCAAAACTGAGGGGAGCATCGGCCGCACTCGCGCGGCTGATGCCCAACATCAGGGGACCCAACGCTCCCTACAGGAGGCTGTACCTGGGGATCGTGCGAAGCATGGCCCTGTACGGGGCTCCCGTATGGGCGGAGACCCTGACGGCCAGCAATGAGGCTAGACTGCTGAGCCCGCAGAGAATGATGGCCGTCAGGGTGATAAGAGGATACCGCACGATCTCCGGTGAGGCGGCATGTCTCCTAGCCGGGACCCCTCCATGGGACCTGGAAGCGAGAGCCCTTGCGTCACTGTTCAGATGGCGCAAGGAGGCGCTGGAGCGGGGCCAAAGGCCTGCGTCTCGAGAAATCGAGGCCCAGCGGACCCTGCTCCACCAGGAAACCGTGGAGACATGGAAGGTGCGACTTGAGCAACCAAAGGGGGGATTCGCCACAATCGCGGCCGTCAGACCGGTCATGGACGAGTGGCTGGAGAGAAGACACGGTGCTCTCTCCTACCGGTTGACACAGATGCTTGCCGGGCACGGTAGCTTCGGTAGGTATCTGTGGCGAAAACACCGGGAAACCACGGCCGAGTGTCAGCACTGCGAGGACCGCAGCGATGACACAGCGCTCCACACGCTGGTGGAGTGCACGGCGTGGGCACAACAGCGACAGGTCCTCGTAGTGGGTCTGGGCGTGGACACTCTCTCGCTCGAGTCCATGGTGCGAGCCATGCTCTCCAGCGGGAGTAAGTGGGACTGCGCCGCCTCTTTCTGCGAGCAGGTTATGCTCGCGAAGGAGGCGGCGGGCCGGGTACGGGAGAGAACTCTCCCACCCGAGTTCCGCAGTCGGGCGCCGCCGACGTGTCTTCGCTGAAGACTATCGGCCTCCATGACCGGGGGTCTGAGGACGGTGAGAGGGCCGCTCACCGTCCTTACAGAAGCAGGCCCATGACGGCAGCGTGACGTGAGCAACTCACGCACGCCCCCCCTTAGAAGCGGGGTCACACCCGAAACCCCCCATAGACGTGGGATTACACCCGAACCACCCCCTGGGCGAGGCCGCAGCGGCGGCCGTATGTCTGTTGGGAGTCACGGGACATCCTTCCTGAGGGCTTACCCGGGGCTCCCAACCATAGGCTGTTAGGCGTGGCGTGAGGTTTTTTAGTCGGTAAGAGTCCGGCATGACATCCTATGAGGATTTTCCCTCACGTTAAACAAAAAAAAAAAAAAAAAACGGTGGGTGGTCACAACCTGCACCTGTCCATTCTAACACCTTTCTAATGCGTCTGATTACTTTTTAGGGAATACAGTACTATTATGTATCTATTATAGGTACAATTGATTGTTGGCACTTGATGGAACTTTTTGTAATACATTATGAAAAAACACAATCACTTGTACTATTCCACTATAATTTATTATGTTTCTATGTTAATTATCCGTCATAATAACTTTAGATGTTCAATAGCATCGTATTTGCTAGTTATCATCAGAATCTAGTAGACCATTAACAATTGACTAATGATTGCTTCCAATTTCGCCAAGCATATTCGGTTCGGCCATAACATCACTCCACAAACACTTTAACTGCCAATAAAACGTTACAACGTCGTTAACTATTATATGGTTAACTAACCAAACTGAAATTTATAGTGAATTTTGGATACTTAATTCGCTACATAATTATTACATTTCTATATATTTACGTTGTTACTATCTAAACTTAACCAAAATAAGGCCTCCGTAGCATTGTGCCCAAAAGACTAGCAGAATTCCTCCTTTGAATAGCAATAGAATACCTAACGCTACTATAACCACGATCTACTTGCGTGTTTTGACGGGTAAATAAAGTACCTACTAACATAATGAGGTATTTTAAAAATAATACTTACTAAGCTAAGAAGATTATAATCATTAAAGTAATCTAATACAGGTAAAATTTTGTTTCCACAAATAAAGTTTTATCTTATCTTATTTGATCTAATCTCATTTAATCATATTTGTATTAAATATGATTAAATGAGATTAAAAATATAACAAAAACTACAACACTAAAATGCGTCATAAGTATTTTCAGCATCGCAGTCCTCATGTGGGAGCGTCCCCAGAAGACTTACCTCATCTTCTCTGTCCTAAAAAGAAGCCAAAAAATAAATAGTTAAGTAATCCGTCAAATAAACGTGTAAGTTTGAGTGTTCGTGTAAAATTGATTGATTCCTAAACATAAAAGATTGAACAACGTGCACAAGGGTTGGGAAGTTTTAGAACGCCTGTGAAACGAAGCTTTTCTTGTGTCGCTCCTAATTTCAATAAAGTTTTCACCGCTTTTACTGCAATAGAACCTTGATCAAACCTGGGCGCTATCTAATATTAAGAACAAGAAATATTCTAAATTTTTCACTTGGTAAAATTTTTAGGCAAAGAAAATCCAAAAATTAAGTAAAAGAAACGGTCAAGTGCGAGTCGAAACTGTGGTATACAGCCTAGGTTGACATAATTTTGATGATAAAACCATTATGGTTCATAAAATACATCATAAAAAATACAGAGCCCTTGATGAGTTGATAATAGAAAAGTACGGGAATGCCGTTAGAGCTTTTGAAACACGATCATTGACAGCGTGACGATAAAACTACGAGCAGAGCGCGTTATAAAGGAGTTTCAGGCGCGGCGGAAGGTTACGAGAGAGAGAGAGAGAGAGAGAGAGAGAGAGAGAGAGAGAGAGAGAGAGAGAGAGAGAGTGAAATGTGTATAGTGATGTGATTTCGTTAATACAATAGTTTCATTACCATGAAACATGGCATTCTTACGTTATGCAGACGTGAAGTACTAACTACTATAAAGCTAAAGTTTGTTTTCTTGAGCGCTAGGATCTCAAAATCTACTGGTTGAATTAAAAACACTCTTGTACAGTTCGATAATACATTTTTTGAGGAGGGTTATAGGCAATTATAACGCTAAGACGAAAAAGAAAGCGAAGCAGCAACGTAAAATGTTTCAAAAACGGAAAATAATATTACTTTAGTGAACTTTACAAGCGACGAAAAATATGAAAAACAAACTAGGTAGCGCTCAGGTCAGCTATAAAAATAAGTTTAATAACTACAGTCATTGTACTAATTAGAATACCGTTATCAAAATGCTGAAACCCGCAATTAATGTGACAAGCACAAGGCAAACGATGGGAATTAAAAAGGTTTATTTATGTAAAAATTAGTACACCTATCTATACTAATATTATAAAGGGGAAAGATTTGTTTCTTTGTTTTGTTTTTTGTTTTTTTTTGTTTGTTTGTTTGTAACGAATAGGCTCCGGAACTACTGGACCGATTTGAAAAATTCTTTCACTGTAGGGGAGCTACACTCTTTGCGGTGAACATAGGCTATATTTTATTCCCGTATTCCCACGGGAACGGGAACTACGCGGGTGAAACCGCGTGACGTCAGCTAGTAGTATATATATTCAAACGAATTTTAAAGAAGGTTTAGACTACTTTAGTTCTTACTACTGACTAACTAGTATTAAATACATTAACATGGAATAGGGCAACCCACTTCAAACTATCAAAACTATTGAGAGCCTAATTGCCCAATTATCCGAATCGACTACTTAATAGCTAACAATTTAGGACATTTTAATTAGATACCTCCCAATTCGAGCTAATATGCCGTTGTCTAATGTGGACATGGATTACAATTAACCTAGATCACGTTGATATTAAGCATTGTTAGCGAAAGGATCATAAGTCAATTAGATATACCTACTTGTTTTTGAGTGGCCACCTAGTGAGGTGGTACAAAAAGTAGACAGTTGTATAACCAAAGTATAAAGGTGGACCCAGTGGCTCCTCCTTATCGGAATCACAACAATGAAAATGCGGGTAAAAATATTATAATTACGAAGATATAATATGCGACCTTAATAAAATAATATAACTTTTAACAACGTTTTTGACAATAAATAGGAGGGAATGCATGCTATGGCCACGGGGTATTAACGCATACAGCATATCTTTAATAAACAGAAAATATCAAAGATGGCACTGTTAGCTTCATATTCCGGAATTTAAATTTCAAAATATCTTATTTAGATATATAATGCATGGCAAATTATTTTAAAAATTAAATCATGATATTGGCTGCCATAGTAGCACATCAAACTCGTTGATTATAGAATAAACGTAGATTGTGTAAAAATTATCTCTCGATAGAGTTTGATTAAGATAAAAGATGGCGCTCATGTTAATCATGTCAATGATTAACATGAGCGCCATCTATATCGATGTTAAAGAAATTTTTATTTTATTAGTTGTTACGAAACTGGCCGAGTTCACGTTATCGAAACAAGCAAGCGGCAACGTTGGTGGAGATGAAATTATCAAGCGTTATTTGGCCGATTCTCTCAGTGGCACTTTAGCTCAGCGGGTACGCAAGCTGCTTAGGGCGTATATTTAAGTTAATAATTCTGGTTCGAATCCTACTGACTGTATTTCTTTTTGTATTTTTCTTATTTTTTTTTACTTTTTCACTTAATCTAACATAGATTATTAAATAGTCCTACTTATTTCTCGAATTTTATAATCCTTTTTATTCCTTTCAGAATTGTTTCACGTTATTGTTATAAAAAATGAAAGCTGTAATCTATGTGATAATTGTAAGAGAAATTTTGTACCAGATTTTATTAGGGTTCCAACGGGTAAAAACGGGACCCCATTGATGAGACTTCGCCATCTGTCTGTCTGTCTGTCCGCCATGACGCTGTATCTCAGGAACTGTTATGGCCAGAGCGGTGAAATTTTCACAGATGATGTAGGTATTTAGGGTTACCAACAGTACTTTATAATAAAGTATTGTACTTTATTCCGGGTATTTGTACTGTACACTTTATGAGAACAATAAAGTACGCGAAAATACTTTATTTCGCATGATTTGATTTTTCTGGGATTTTGAAAAGTTTCCTCTGAATATTTTTTCGTATAACGGAATGGGCCAAGATCCCCGGCCGTGGAGCCAGACTTAAGTAATTATAGGAAATAGGTATGAATCTTTTCTCCTAATCTGAGTAAGTACATAAGTTTAGAGTCTACCTGTATGGCCTTACAATCTATACTAACATTATAAAGAGGAAAGATTTGATTGTTTGTTTGTTTGCATCGAATAGGCTCCGGAACAACTGGGCCGATTTAAAAAATGACTTCCGCTCGTTATTTATTAAGAGGAAAGATTTGATTGTTTGTTTGTTCGCATCGAATAGGCTCCGAAACTACAGAACCGATTTCAAAAACTTTTTCACTGTTGGGAAGCTAATCTCTTTGCGGTGAACCTGGTTTATATTTTATTCCCGAATTCCCACGGGAACGGGAATTACGCGGGAGAAACCACGTAACGTCCAATAGTTTTAAAAATAATAAAAAGCACTTGCTACCCGCTGAGCTAACTGTGCGACTGATACATGGAGTAAAATACTGTCATATCAGAAGTTGAAACGAATTCAACTGTTCTCATATCATTATATGATATAAGAACAGTTGATGATTGATTTAAATTTTAAATCATTAAATTGCAAAAAATAAATACTCAATACAAAGATAACATGCTTATTTAAGGCAATTAGTATGTCAACTTTTTCATAATATTTTTCTTATATAATAAAAAATGACAAAGTCCCGTGTGAGTAAGTAGTCTGTTTTCACTTAATAAAAATAAAGAGTGGTATAAAATGTGGGTACGTTCAAAAAGTAAAACTTAAAAAAATAACAAAAAGAATCGTGTGAAAAGTGGGATTCGAACTGGGTCTTGCATGCACCGGGTACCGCCCGTTTACCATTCTGTGCTAATTAAGTGACTGCGTCACGATTGAAATAACTAAATACTTTATCAAAACAGTTGAAACGAAATCAAATTTGACCTTGAAATCTAGTTGAACGTTTTGCTAAAAATATCGTCGCCATCTAGTTACATTTGAGGATTCCCACACTGACAGATAGGCGGCCAGGGGCCTTACTCTTGACTTTAATTCCGATCGATCGACATTGGAATTTTGATGTTTCGTACTCTTGAATTCAATACTAGCGCAATCTATATATATAAAAATCAGTGCCACTTTTCGTTGTAATTTTATAATTCAAGAACAGGCTCACCTATCCAAACCAAATGTTTAGGCTTTGTTCGGACTATGTAGTAGATGGTTTATGTGAAGTTTGCACAAAATCGGTCTAGTGGTTTTTCATTTATCACGGAAACGAAGTTGCGCGGGTCAGCTAGTATTATCACGGGTACCCAACTCATACAGATTATCTTTAATAAACCGAAAATATCAAAAGATGGCACTAGTAGTTTCATATTCCGGAATTCAAATTTCAAAATATCTTATTTAGATATATAATGCATGGCAAAATATTTTAAAAATTAAATCATGTTATTGGCTGCTATAGTAGCACATCAAACTCGTTGATTATAGAATAAACGTAGATTGTGTAAAAATTATCTCTCGATAGAGTTTGATTAAGATAAAAGATGGCGCTCATGCTAATCATGTCAATGATTAACATGAGCGCCATCTTTTATCGATGTTAAAGAAATTATTATTTCATTAGTTTTTACGAAACTGGCCGAGTTTACGTTATCGAAACAAGCAAGCGGCAACGTTGGTAGTGATGAACTTATCAAGCGTTATTTGGCCGATTCTCTCAGTGGCACTTTAGCTCAGCGGGTACGCAAGCTGCTTTGGGCGTATATTTAAGTTAATTCTGGTTCGAATCCCACTGACTGCATTTCTTTTTGTATTTTTCTTATTTTTTTTACTTTTTCACTTAATCTAACATAGATTATTAAATAGTCCTACTTATTTCTCGAATTTTATAATCCTTTTTTTTCCTTTCAGAATTGTTTCACGTTATTGTTATATAAAATGAAAGCTGTAATCTATGTGATAATGTAAGAGAAATATGTTCCAGCGAGATTTTGTACCAGCTATTATTAGGGTTCCAAAGAGTAAAAACGGGACCCTATTGATGAGACTTCGCCATCTGTCTGTCTGTCTGTCCGCCATGACGCTGTATCTCAGGAACCGTTATAGCCAGAGAGCTGAAATTTTCACAGATGATGTAGGTATTTAGGGTTGCCAACAGTACTTTATAATAAAGTATTGTACTTTATTCCGTGTATTTGTACTGTATACTTTATGAGAACACCGATGCTGGTGTAGAGTTATTGAAATGTATTTACGAGGCCTGGGAGAATAAACAAGATGCAATTGGTGTGTTTTGCGATTTGTGCAAGGCATTTGATTGTGTCCAACATGAAACATTAATCAGGAAATTACACCATTATGGCATAAGAAGCAAGGCTCTCGATCTTCTGACTTCATATTTGAACAATAGAATTCAGAGGGTTGATGTTAATGGTACACGCTCAGAGGGCTCTGTAGTTACTATGGGCGTCCCACAGGGTTCAATACTCGGACCATTTTTATTCCTTATATATTTTAATGACCTACCCTTTTACGTGGGGGACAACAACAGGATTGTTTTGTTTGCAGATGATACTTCTTTGATTTTCAAAGTTAAAAGACAAATAGATAACTATGACGATGTCAACAACGCAATCTTGAAAGTGGTTCATTGGTTTAACACTAACAATCTTAGACTGAATGATAATAAAACTAAATGCATAAAATTTACCTTGCCTAATGTAACACAGTCAGAAACCAATGTTCAACTTAATGGTCGGGTGTTGGAACTTGTGGAATCAACGACGTTCCTAGGGTTAACGGTCGATGCTGGTTTACAATGGGGTCCACATATTGTTAAACTAGCAAATAGATTAAGTTCAGCAGCATTTGCTGTACAAAAGATAAGGCACTTGACGGATGTAGATACGGCTAGAATAGTCTATTTCAGTTACTTTCATAGCATAATGTCTTACGGTATTCTACTGTGGGGCAATGCTGCAGATATAGATAAAATTTTTATTTTACAAAAGCGGGCCATAAGAGCTATATATAGATTAGGTCCAAGGGTCTCTCTGCGCGAGAAATTCGAAGAGGTTAAAATTCTTATAGTAGCATCACAATACATTTTTGAGAATCTTATGTACGTACAAAGAAATTTACATAGTTTCGCTGAGTTAAGTGATAGACACAATGTCAACACTAGAAATAAAAGTAACCTTGCTGTTTATCATAGCAGATTGCACAAAATCAGCAATTCTTTCATGGGTAACTGTATACGCTTTTACAACAGGCTACCAGACGAAATTAAAAGTATGTCCCTTAATAAATTTAAAAAGGTTGTAAAAAGTAAATTGTACTGCAACTATACAATTGGTGATTATTTGTTGGATGGAGAAGCCTGGAAATGACCTGCTCTACTGGATTCTCAAAAAATTGTCAAATGCATAGTTTTTTTAGATTCATTTTGTAAATAGAGGTCTAAAAAGAATTACCCGATGAGTTTCTTGCCAGTTCTTCTCAGGTGGGTCGCGTTGTGAACTGGTGGTGGATTTTGATTTATATTCTGGACGTTTTACAAGAGCATCTGTAAACGCCTATGTGAAATAAATTTCTTTTTCTTTCTTTCTTTCTTTCTTTCTTTAAAACAATAAAGTACGCGAAAATACTTTATTTCGCATGATTTGATTTTTCTGGGATTTTGAAAAGTTTCCTCTGAATATTTTTTTGTATAACGGAATGGGCCAAGATCCCCGGCCGTGGAGCCAGACTTAAGTAATTAAAGGAAATAGGTATGAATCTTTTCCCCTGATCTAAGTAAGTACATAAGTTTAGAGTTTACCTGTATGGACTTACAATGTATACTAACATTATAAAGAGGAAAGATTTGAGTGTTTGTTTGTTTGCATCGAATAGGCTCCGGAACTACTGGGCCGATTTAAAAAATCTTTCACTGTTGGGAAGCTACAATCTTTGCGGTGAATATAGGCTATATTTAATTCTCGTATTCCCACGGGAACGGGAACTACGAGGATGAAACCGCGTGACGTCCGCTGGTTTATAGTAATATACCTACTAATATTATAAAGAGGAAAGATTTGATTGTTTGTTTGCATCGAATAGGCTCCGAAACTTTTGGACCGATTTGAAAAATTCTTTCACTGTTGGGAAGTTACACTCTTTGCAGTGAACATAATATATGCTATATTTTATCCCCGTATTCCCACGTAAACGAGAATTACGAGGGGGAAACCGCGTGATGTCCGCTAGTTATCTATAAAGAGAAAAGATTAGATTGTTTGTTTGCATTAGGCTCCGGAACTACTGAACCGATATCAAAAATTCTTTCACTGTTAGGAACACAGATATCAGAATTCCCACGGTTCCCGAATTCCCACGGGAACGGGACCGCGTGACTTCCGCTCGTTATTTATTAAGAGGAAAGATTTGATTGTTTGTTTGTTCGCATCGAATAGGCTCCGAAACTACAGAACCGATTTCAAAAACTCTTTCACTGTTGAGAAGCTAATCTCTTTGCAGTGAACTTAGTCTATATTTTATTACCGATTCCCACGGGAACGGGAATTACGCGGGAGTAACCACGTAACGTCCAATAGTTTTAAAAATAATAAAAAGCACTTGTGTACTGCCAAGGTTCTAAAAAGTACAATTTTAAAATTGTAAATAGAATGTACTCTTTTTTGTTAGTCTGTACTTTTTTTACCCCATTGAAATCAGATAAGTATACTTTATTTCTTCTAAAAAAAGTTGGCAACCCTAGATGTATTCCTGTTGCCGCTATAACAACAAATACTAAAATCAGAAAAAAAAGGAAAGATTAAGGGGAATCTCATTCAAAAATCGTGACTTTTTTGCCGTTTTTTGGTACGGATCCCTGTGTGCAAGTCCGACTCGCACTTGGCCGGTTTTTTTATATAATTCCGCCTGCCGCCCGCTGTAAAAATAAGTATCTACCAAGATAAAATATTTATTTTTTAGTACATAGGCCAACTTTTCCATAGGAAGTATTTATTTTTATTGTAAAATGAAAAAAGACGAGTCCTGTGTGAGCTTATTGTCATTTTCACTTCATAATAAAAATATTAAGTAAAAAAAATAAACAAAAAGAACCATGCTACCAGCTGGGTTTGAACTGGGTCAATTCGTATCAGGCGCCACCCGCCTACCCGCTGAGCTAACTGTGCGACTGATACATTGAGTGAAATACTTAGTCATATCAGAACAGTTGAAACGAATTCAACTGTTCTCATATCATTATATGATATGAGAACAGTTGATGATTGATTCAAATTTTAAATCAATCAATTGCAAAAATAAATACTCAATACAAAGATAACATGCTTATTTAATGCAATTAGTATGTAAACTTTTTCATAATATTTTTCTTATATAATAAAAAATGACAAAGTCCCATGTGAGTAAGTAGTCTGTTTTCACTTAATAAAAATATTGAGTTGTATAAAATGTGGGTAAGTTCAAAATGTAAAACTTAAAAAAATATCAAAAAGAATCGTGTGAAAAGTGGGATTCGAACTGGGGCTTGCATGCACCGGATACCGCCCGTTTACCAGTCTGTGCTAATTAAGTGACTGCGTCACGATTGAAATAACTAAATACTTTATCAAAACAGTTGAAACGAAATCAAATTTGACCTTGAAATCTAGTTGAACATTTTGCTAAAAATATCGTCGCCATCTAGTTACATTTGAGGATTCCCACACTGACAGATAGGCGGCCAGGTCTGTGGAGCGAGTTACGAGTGTAACCGATTTTTGTTCCTGTTCGTGCATCTGTATAGAATATATTATATAATCTGTGGTATTATTATAGAATTGCGTGGCCGTATTGGGAACTAAATGGGATTGGAATTGCTCAATCGCCCCCCATTTCGCTACTCTTGAGTACATTTGACATCTGTCTATTGCCGTAGAATTGTGTTTATTATTGTTTGTTGTAGGGGTTTCCTACGAATAGAATATCTTGCACTTACGTGGATAGAAATGAAAAGTCCAGAGTTCTTGAAGATATAAGAGTTTATATTAAGAAAGCACAGAATAGTTGACAGTTTCAAGAACAAGCACAAGAGTAACACAGAAGGCGAAAGTATAGTGTCAATAGCGCGAAACAGAATAGCGAGAATATTATAATTTTATTACAATGCTAGGTACGTCAAACACGGTATCGAAATGCGCTGAACTAAGCGCACGCGGTAACAACAGGTCAGTACGAATAATAAATCTCGACTGAGTGTCGGTCGGAGCGGGGCTCATCGCCTCGCTGTGCGGTGCGCGGTGCGCGCGCGCAGCTGACCGGCCGTACACAAATTATATATATCGACGACAAGAATTTATATAAAGTTGTCCGTCGGCACATTGACGGAAATAAACTATAAATTATAAAGGAAGAGAAATTACATTATTACGATATCAGAAATATACAAGACAAGAAAGTACAGTCGACAACACAAATTATTAAACACAAAATTATTAAATTAAATTAAATTAAAACAATAAAATATAAGAAGGCTAGACGCCACATCAGCCCCCCCGGAGACCGTTACACGGGCGATAATAGTCCGGGAAGTGAACCCGGCGACCTGATCGTGTTCTCCTGACATCAGGCGCCTCAGCTTCAGGTTCACTGAAAGTCTGTGGTTGAGTTGATGTATTTAGTGGCGTGTGTTGTGTAGGTTTGAGTGTTGTGGATGTTGTATGTGGGTCTTGCAGTATGTAGGCTGGCTTAACTCGGTCTACCGATACTGTGACCGCTTTACCTTTTAAAAGGATCGTGAGCACCTTGTCACCTCTTTTGAGAACCTCGTGAGGACCTGTGTATGCTGGTTTTAAGGCCCCACGGTTTATTTCCTCCCTGAGGAAGACGTGGGTGGTGGTGGCAAGGTCTTTAAATACGAAGACAGCTCGGTTACCATGACGTGCTGCAGGTGCTGGCTGAAGTTTTGCGGCGAAAGAACGTAACCGTGACAGGTAATCCGTCACGTCACTAGGCTCGTTCGACTGTAGGTGAAGGAACTCACCAGGCAGTCTGAGCGGTTCGCCGTATACGAGTTCAGCTGAGGAAGCCTGTAGGTCTTCCTTGAAGGCACTTCGTATGCCCAGAAGCACCATGGGCAAGTTTTCCACCCAGTTGCAGTCCCCGTGGCAAGTTATTGCGGATTTAAGGTGCTTGTTGAACCTTTCCACGAGGCCATTGCAGGATGGGTGAAACGCTGTCGTACGTCTGTGTCGAAACCCTATTAGGTCTGACAGACGTTTGAATAGGGCACATTCAAATTGCGTGCCACGATCGGTAACGATGTCAGATGGACATCCAAAACGGGCTATCCATCCATATAGCAACGCATTGGCCACGGTCTCGGCAGTGATGTCGCGGAGCGGTATTGCTTCAGGCCAACGAGTAAAACGGTCGACGGCTGTGAGGCAATACCTGTATCCATGAGACACTGGAAGTGGTCCAATTATGTCTATATGGATGTGTGCGAACCTCGATCGTGGCAGCTTGAATGTGCCGATGGGTGGAGCGGCATGGCGAGAGACTTTGGACTTCTGGCAGGCTAGGCAGCTCTGCGCCCAACTTCTGCAGTCCTTTCTGATACCTGGCCAAACAAATCGCTCGGCAACAAGCTTGGCCGTAGCGTTTGCGCCAGGGTGGCTCAGAGAATGCAGGCTCTCAAAGACGCGATACCGAAACTCCATGGGTACATACGGTCGGGAGGTGCTACCGCTCACGTCGCAGAACAGTTCAGTACCAGTACCCGGTATGTTCACTTTCTTCAGGCATAAAGACGTGTTGCTGGCCAGCAGTTTGTCCAACTCCTTATCGGATTGTTGTGAACTTGCCAACTGCTGTAAGTCTACTGGCTTGGCAATTTCCTCTATCCTGGACAGAGTATCAGCAACGACGTTGTTCTTGCCAGATATGTGCCTGATATCCGTAGTGAACTGGGATATGAAGTCAAGGTGTCTGAACTGTCTGGGCGAGCAATTCTCCTTACGGGAGCGAAAAGCGAAGCATAGGGGTTTGTGATCTGTATAGACCACAAAGTCCCTGGCCTCGACCATATGGCGGAAGTGCTTGATCGCTTCGTAAATGGCAAGCAACTCCCGATCGTAAGGTGAGTACTTACGTTGGGAAGGTCTTAGCTTACGAGAGAAGAATGCTAGCGGTTGCCAGGCATTATCTTCTCCCAACTGCTGTAGTACCGCTCCCAACGCAGTGTCAGAGGCATCTGTCACTATGGCCAGCTTGGCCAGATGATTAGGATGAGCCAATAAGGTAGCCTTACAGAGGCCTTCCTTACAGGCGTTGAATGCCTCGAGCTCAGCTGCCTTGAACGTGACAGGATGGGAACCCTTCACGTTCCAACCGTACAACCGTACAACACGTACCCAAGAAAGGTTACCTGTGAGACTCCGAAGGTGCATTTTGAGGTGTTTATTACCATGCCGTAGTCTTTAAGCCTGGTAAAGACTTCACGAAGATGGCATTTGTGAGTCTCTTCGTCTGGAGAGGCTATTAAAAAATCGTCCAGGTACGCGTAGCAGAAGTCCAGCCCTCGGAGCATCTCGTCTGCGAAGCGCTGGAACGTCTGGCCACTGTTGCGGAGTCCGAAGCCCATAAAAGGGAGCTCAAACAGGCCGAAGGGGGTGGTAATGGCAGTCTTCGGGATGTCATCAGGGTGGACTGGTATCTGGTGATAAGCCTTGACCAGATCTATTGTCGAGAAAACCTTGCAACCCGATAAGCTGTAGGCGAAGTCGTGAATGTGGCGTATAGGGTACTTATCAGGAATAGTCCTGGCGTTAAGCATCCTATAGTCACCACATGGTCGCCAGCCATTGTCCTTCTTAGGTGTGAGGTGCAGCGGAGAAGACCAGGGAGAGTCGGAAGGTCTGGCTATACCTAATTGCAGCATAGTAGCAAACTCTTCCTTTGCGATCTTCAATTTATCAGGTGCCAACCTACGTGGTGTACATGATACTGGTGGACCCGTTGTAGTGCGTATGTAGTGTACGGTGTTGTGTTTAGGTGCGTGAAGTGTACCAGCAGGACGGGTAATGTCGGGGTACTCCCCTAGTATTTTGTGATACACAGACTCACCAGTGATTACCTTTACTGAAGCGATGATGTCCGAAGAACACGCAGGCGAAGCCACGGCGGCGACACTAGTTTTATTGTCGATGAGGCGTTGATTCCTGCAATCGACAACTAGGTTATAGTGACATAAAAAATCTACGCCTATTATCGCCCTTGTTACGTCAGCAATTATAAACCTCCAGACAAAGTCGCGACGCAAGCCTAGGTTTAACCTTATATTTATAAAACCGTACGTACAAATTTTTGTACCGTTAGCGGCACTCAAGTCATAGTTTGTAGATGAAAGTTTTTGTTTCACTAATTTAACTGGGAACACACATAAATCACTCCCGGTATCCACTAAAAACTGCACTTTAGATATACGGTCTGTTATGAATAGGCGACCTGTAGTAGGGCAGTCGGCTGTCGCCATCACTGACCGCCCGGAGCGTTTCCCGTGTAGTCACAGGGCTTGTTGCAATGTTTGGCCCTGTTGCCAAACTGCAGGTGGTACCAGCACAGCGGCTGGTTCTGGTAACTGGTTTGCGACCTGGACCTGGACCTAAATGTAGGCCGCTGACGCTGACGGCTGCCGGAACGGTCTCTTTGGGCTGGACGAGATCGCCTGACCTCGTGAGACAGCGCCTTGACCTGCTCGGTGAGGGCGGCAATCTGCCGCTCCATAGCGGCGACGATATTATTTGTAGGTGGGAGTACCTGCACTTTTCCTGATGAAGTCGCTGCAACTTGCATACTGGGCGTGACCACGTCGTGTACCCTGTCTGCCAGCTCTGCCAGCTCCTCAAGCGTGGCATTGGGTTGTGAGGCGATGATCGTCTGCGTACCCTGCGGCAGACGGCTTGTCCAAATGGTACGCAGGAACTCCTCAGGGACACCTGGGCCAGCCAGGTTCTGCAGGTGGCGGACGAACTGCGACGGCTTCCGGTCGCCAAGCTCTTCGTGGACCAAAAGCTGCTTCACCTTCTTCTCCCTCGACGCTGAGAGGCGCTTGACAAGTTCAGCCTTCAGCTTGTCGTACTTGCCAGTGGTGGGAGGCGAGGTGATGATGTCTTCTACCTCCGCTGCATATTGTGGCTCCAGCTGGGCGATGGTGTGGTAGAATTTGGTGGTATCGCTTGTGATGCTTCCCAACACAAACTGACCTTCCAGCTGAGCGAACCACAACGCTGGCTTCTCGGGGTAGAACGGTGGTACCCGAACTCTGACCCGGCATGACTCGCCGGTTAGTTGGAGGGTATCACGGCCTTCTGTCATCTTCGCGAATGTTCGAGACGTTCGAGAATGTTCGAGAAAGTTCGCGAATGTTCGACACTATTTTTTCCGTGCACGTTTTTCGGGTCACCAAATTGTAAGGGTTTCCTACAGGAATTATAAGTCTCTTGGCACTTACGTTATAATCTGCTATGAAATAAAACAGCATACAGTTCTTGGAAGATAGAAATTGTATTGTAGCACAGCAATAGTTAACAGTTTATAGAATTGGCACAAGAGTAACACAGAAGGCGAAAGTATAGTGTCTTAAGCGCGAAATAGAGGAAAGCAAGGATAAGCACAATATTACAAACTATTAAAATCTAGGAACATTAAACACGGTATCGAAATGCGCTGAACTAAGCGCACGCGGTAACAACAGGTCAGTACGAATAATAAATCTCGACTGAGTGTCGGTCGGAGCGGGGCTCATCGCCTCGCTGTGCGGTGCGCGGTGCGCGCGCGCAGCTGACCGGCCGTACACAAATTATATATATCGACGACAAGAATTTATATAAAGTTGTCCGTCGGCACATTGACGGAAATAAACTATAAATTATAAAGGAAGAGAAATTACATTATTACGATATCAGAAATATACAAGACAAGAAAGTACAGTCGACAACACAAATTATTAAACACAAAATTATTAAATTAAATTAAATTAAAACAATAAAATATAAGAAGGCTAGACGCCACATTTGTTGATTAGAATTTTCTCAATAACAAAAGTGCTACTTCGTAGATAGTGTTTTACGTTTTGAGTGGTAGTAATAACAATTATAGTGGTTAATATGGTGCGTTTAGTACTAATGTACAATTTTTTACATAATTACATACATATAATCATGTCCCTATCCCCGATGGGGTAGGCAGAGGCATAGTATACGGAATGGATCTTTTTACGAACGTGTTTCCTTAGTCGCCTTTTATAACACCCTTGGAATGTATTGGGGTGGCGACCAGTTAAAACTAAGACGAAACGAGGGAAGAATGATGCGATATATGGATAAGTCTTTTTGTATGGGAGATAAAGAATTTAATGCCAATTATCGAGTTGCAGACGTCTATAACAACATAAAGCCCTTTATGCCAACTCATTAGAGAAGAAGTGATATAATATCATCATAGTATAAGGTACCTACTACCCGTTCGCTTTAAGGTTGCCGGTCGCCTCCCATACAACGCCTCTACACCAGCCTCTACGCCAGCGGCAAACCAACGAACGGAAGCGAACGGGATATACCCCCTTCTTACCCACCACACTACCAAGCCACACTACCGGTAGTGTCGTGGGGAAAGGGGATTGTTTTTTTATGGAATCACTTAAAATGAAAGCGTGTTTTAAATCGAAAATTGTGTTAATTTCTGTAAATGTCTTTTACGATTTAATTTAACAATAAAACATCGTTTCACCGTGGGAAATCACAAAAACATTTAATAGTTTTTATTGCATTTTCCGCCCCGACTATTAATAATATGGCGGCTGTTGACCAGTGTTGCCAACATGTAAGGCATATTCTTAAAATAAATAATTCAACAATAAATGAATCGATTAAAATCTATAATCGATACATTTTAATATACGTCGATATTGTCTTATATTGCTTTTACTATATATTATATCTATGATTACCATTCGCAAATATATTTATTCTACCTGCTGAGGCGGGAGGGGCGCACCTCCCGACTCAGCTGCTCAGTAGTTCACCCTGTGATACCTAATCGTGCATAATTGCTGCGCGACCGAACGAAATTCATAAACTCAAAGTTATGTGGCGCGAGCTGTGTTCCATATAGCTGTTGCGTCTACGTATCTATAAGTATTAGGGCGCCTTCAAATTAGAGGCGTGAAGAAGCGCTGCAGTGGCGCGTCTAGCTCACCACTGTGGCACCACTGCAGCGCTTCCTCACGCCTCTAATTTGAAGGCACCTTAATTTGTAAGCTCTTGATTCTAGTAAAGTACCACCGCTATACTAGAGTAGAACTTAGTTCAAACTTGGACCTACACGAATACGCTGCTGATATTATATAATTATGGAATCTAGATTTGGCTTAAGGTCTAAATAACCAAAGTCGGTATAAATTAATTGAAAAAAGAAATATTGTACGCGCTTGAGCGAGAGCGATGCTAATGGACTTGCCCAAAAATGGCATCGTCCAAATTGATTAGTGCAATAAAACACATATTTTAGTACGAATATTACGGTCTAAACTTGTGTTTTAAAGAAATGAGTACATAGGCCACAGTTATGTGGTACACGCTTGTTCTGATCACCGCATCTGATTGATGATGTTTACGATTAAATATAGTAAGTAATTACATAAGTAAAGCAATCATAAAATATATTAAGGTATAATCATAATTTCAAAAATCTATATTAATTTAAAATAAACTATCGATTGATTTTATCGATTTAGTTTTAGTTGGCATCCCTAAATAACAGTACTAAATCGTCAAACGGGCCGGCTCGGCTGCCCGGCCGCCATATTGTATTCGGTAATTTCGGTACTCCGTTTCGTTGATAAAGATATTGCTTTTATTAGTAGTAAAAGTACTTGGAATTTATGATTTTAGCTGTGAAAAGAGTGTACTTTTTATGTTATAACTTTTAATTTATTGTATTACAATGCGTCGCTGTGTTTTTTGTTCGCTTAATTGATAACTCCGCTCCGCCAGTAGCAGTCATTATTGGATTTAAATGACTTAAGTTACACTGCATTACCGTCATGGATTTTGCCAACGCTGGTGAGTATTTATTTTATTACTACCAACCAACATGTGAATAACATAAAATATAAAAAATGTGCTGACTGTTTAGTCAGGGGCTCGACCAAGTTGTTCAAGGGCCACGGCAACCAGGGCGGCCATCTGCCCGATCGTTCTCGCGCTTTGGCGACCGTGGTGGCACGCATTTTTCGTTCAATCTTTCTAGCACAACTACCTAAGCTAGTTTCACTGCGACCATTACTGATCTATTGTGATCAAAGCGGAGTTCCTAAAAGAGATGATGTTTTAAAAATGGCACCGTGTGCTTCAGATTAGAAGATTATCAAAAGTATAATAGGTATGTATGTGCCTATTATGCTTTTAAATAAAATAAGTTATGCCTCTCACTGAAACTTACCAGGTCTACTGGCAATCCTAGAAGACACTTTTTGACAATACATGTTGGGTTTATGTGAAAAAGGTACTAAAACTGTGATACATACTGAATCAGTAAATATTTGTATATTAATTAATGAACAAGATCCTAAAAACTACTGAACGATTTTAATGTTTACTGCTGCAATAGATCATTTACAGATAGCACTAGATTCGAGGGGAATGATTATAATTATGTATTTATATTACAAAATATCATAGTTAAAAAGCAAAGGTGTAGCAAATATGATGTTGTGTGAGTCAGCTGTTTTAATGCAGATTAGACAAATGCAGTGATATAAATGCATCCCAGGAACTGCGAGTGCATTGCATAAGAATAATTTGACACATGGAAACTGTTTGTGTTGTAGGTATCACGTGACAATAACATATGCATAAAGTGCTATGAATCGATGCAAGCTGCTCTTGAAACTGGGCTGGGAGAAGCCCCAGCATTCGGACATAGAAGTATCTGTTATTTCTGTGGCAAATCTACCTACGGACAAAATCAGTAAGAGTGCCACTAGATTGTGATGAAAGGAACTTACTGCTTACCGAGATATATCCACACTTGGTATGTACTTACAGTTAATTTAGTATAATCAACTGTATAGCTGTATCGGTTATTTCTAATGTACTCACAGAAAGTCAGCTTTGTTAATTTCATAATATGACTATTTTCACAATGCATGTTCACGGTGTAAAACCAGTTGTTTTACACCGTGAACATGCACTCTTCAAAACTCACACACTATATCTAGCTAGTAAGCTGTTTGGAGCCTTGATGTAAGAGCATCAATAGACATACTTATAATTTCTATGTATGCTGTTAAAAATGGTCCTGTCCTGTTATTAAAATAGACCCTTGGTCCATGAATCTTGGGTCATGGATCCATGATCTTTAATTGGGGATCCTGGACACTGGATCTTTTGATATTGGTCCCGTCTTCTACAAACCTTAAATATTTGATGTTTTTGGAGTTTATTATTCAGTCAGCTTTATTTGGGCTAGATGATGTTTTGTGAGAATTTCTAATAATATTTATGTATGAAATAATAATCTTTAAAACAATTCATATAATGTAGCATATCTTTTCCTTTCAGGGTCCTCACCTGGAGAAAGCTAGTGAAGCATGTTGGATGAGAGCTAGAAGGGCTGTACAACGGCATTCTCTTCACGAAGCCGAGCATTTGGTTCATGAATGTGGTAGAAGACAGTGCAACTGCAGCATCTGAACCTTCACTACCAGCATCACTACCATCACCACCACTACCATTACCACCAGAACCTTTGTACCAGCCACAAGTAAGGCATCAGGAACCAAAAATAAATTCAAACATATAAATGTGTAACTGTACAAGACATTGCATGTTTCGAAACTGTGACAATATGGAACATATGTTAGTGCCCAAAGATATGTGAGAAGTGCTGAGCCGTCATAGAATTTACATTCCGGCTAATGCAAGACTGTTTTATTTTTACTTATAATTTATACTTACTCTGTTGATTAAGAGACTAGTACCCAATGCACTGCTATTTGACTCTGTTGATTATGACAGTACCTTAAGATACTCTGTCATATAACTGTGTTTATATTAGTTAAGAAACTCTGTATATTAACTATGTAACAGAGAGAAGCGCTGAGCCGTCATAGAATTTACATTCCGGCTAATGCAAGACTGTTTTATTTTTACTTATAATTTATACTTACTCTGTTGATTAAGAGACTAGTACCCAATGCACTGCTATTTGACTCTGTTGATTATGACAGTACCTTAAGATACTCTGTCATATAACTGTGTTTATATTAGTTAAGAAACTCTGTATATTAACTATGTAACAGAGAGAAGCGCTGAGCCGTCATAGAATTTACATTCCGGCTAATGCAAGACTGTTTTATTTTTACTTATAATTTATACTTACTCTGTTGATTAAGAGACTAGTACCCAATGCACTGCTATTTGACTCTGTTGATTATGACAGTACCTTAAGATACTCTGTCATATAACTGTGTTTATATTAGTTAACAAATTCTGTATATTAACTATGTAACAGAATATCTTATGATAGTAGCTATCATAAGATATTCTATTATTAAGATAATAATTGGTTTAACACCTACCTGCCGCCTCTGTTAATCCCGTAATCATTCCTTAAATAATTATAGTTTGCATACATTCCCAACGGACTCGGTATTCGGGCGGGCATACCGTGTTATTTTCGACATAATTTTTAAAATATGCTCTCCAATTTAATATACTAGTAGTTATGGTAAAATGCTTTGTTATTCCTATAGCTTTTGATAATCCTTTCCATCAGGAGTTTGGTTTGGCCTTCCTTAGAGGCTCCATACACGTACAATAATATAATATTGATCATTAGAGATGATTGTTGGGGTAATATTGATGTTTGAACAGACATATACTTGGACGGAAATAAATATTGATGCAATGTTATTAGAATCAATATTATTGTAGGTGTATGGGGCCTCTTACCATCATAAGGGTAACATTTACTATTGTGACCATTAGGATTGACACACCGAGGGTGTGTGGCAGGCTCCCTCCTTTCACTCTCCTTTATTTAAGTCTATTTTACGTTGTCGCTGTCCGGTCGGGTTACATGAAGTATTTTATTAAATATTTGCTTGCATTGGAAAATGTTTTCAACTACTCAGGTCACAATAGGCTTTATTCCAAAAATAAAATATCTTTATTGTATTATTCTATTATTTATTAATTAAAATATCAATCCTCATTGAAGCTGTGTTACAGTAAGTTTTGTGGGTGCAAGCAATGCCAGAGTCGCTCACCGGTAGTTGATATGCTTTTACTTATGCTGTTTTCATTATCTAACTGCACTTTACTAATATTCATTAAGCGCCTGTGTTACGACTTGATAGTAGATGGAGCATCAAGGATTCTGCAGTTTGTTATTGCAACATCGCAAGGAGCATCTGCACCAAAGCCTCGGTTGGTCAGCAAGTACACCACACGCAGTTGATGTTGACCTGAACCCTGAAGATTGTGGAACCCTAGTACTGTACTGTCTTTCCACTCTGACCATGAAAGAAAGGTAAGGGGAATGCTAATTCCGAGTACCTAAGTGAATTGGAATGAGTAACCATCTGTGTCAGGAACAACGCTTAGATGATGATGATGATTAATTAATACCACAACGGTAACCAATTATTAAGTGCTCACATTTAATAATTCGATGTCAATGGGGCTAATTATTAGGTATTTTTTAACCCTCCATGGGAAAAGTGCGTACAATTAGGGTATTTAAGACCTAATTTGATGCACGATTTGCCACGAAATCCGGTGCTAAATATAATAGTTTATTATTATTTCTTAAAATATAGCATAATATCATCAGGATGCAGACATTTTTATGGAGACACAGCAAACTTCATAGTGATACGAGCTTCCATAGTCACCTGGTCATCCTTCTTTCTTTCCCTTCTACACTACCAGCTAGTAGTGTCGCGGGTAATTTCTAAAAGGTCTTACATCTCCGTTCCCATCGACACTACCATAAGATACCGCACTACCAAATACTCTACCGGTAGTGTCGTAGGGAATAA
The DNA here is from genome assembly GCA_933228765.1 of Miltochrista miniata. Classification (NCBI taxonomy): domain Eukaryota; kingdom Metazoa; phylum Arthropoda; class Insecta; order Lepidoptera; family Erebidae; genus Miltochrista; species Miltochrista miniata. The sequence continues at coordinate 1,824,143 of OW121764.1, forward strand.
TTCTGCACTAGCAGCCCTTTTTACCCGCTACACTACCAAGCCACACTACCGGTAGTGTCGTCCCCTCCGGAGCAAAATGTGCAAACCGCAAAATGACTACCACACGCAAAATGTACAAATTGCAACAAATGAAGATCGACAAAACAAATAAAGATCGGTTAAACAAATGAAGATCGGTAAAACAAATGAAGATAGGTGAAACAAATGAAGATCAACAAAGCAAATGAAGATCGGTGAAACAAATGAAGATCAACAAAACAAATGAAGACTATAAGCAAGTTGATAAGGTCAAAAGTTAAAACCCATTTTTTGTAATCTAGATGCGATAAACATTAATTACTTCATTTGTTTCACCGATCTTCATTTGTTTTGTTGATCTTCATTTGTTTCACCGATCTTCATTTGTTTTGTTGATCTTCATTTGTTTCACCGATCTTCATTTGTTTTGTTGATCTTCATTTGTTTCACCGATCTTCATTTGTTTTACCGATCTTCATTTGTTTAACCGATCTTCATTTGTTTTGTCGATCTTCATTTGTTGCAATTTGTACATTTTGCGTGTGGTAGTCATTTTGCGTTTTGCACATTTTGCTCCGGAGGGGACGACACTACCGGTAGTGTGGCTTGGTAGTGTAGTGGGTAAAAAGGGCTGCTAGTGCAGAATTATTCCCTACGACACTACCGGTAGAGTATTTGGTAGTGCGGTATCTTATAGTAGTGTCGATGGGAACGGAGATGTAAGACCTTTTAGAAATTACCCGCGACACTACTAGCTGGTAGTGTAGAAGGGAAAGAAATTTCCCCACGACACTACCGGTAGTGTGGCTTGGTAGTGTGGTGGGTAAGAAGGGGATATACCTATGTTGTTACAAGTTATTCAATCAATTATTTATCGTGGTAAATGTGGTAACGATAACTTAATATTATCAACAAATGTGTAGATTCTAGTGGCTCTGTCATTTTACGCCACTGGAAGTTACCAAAGACCTTGGACCTCGGTAAAGGACATAGGGTAAACTATAATGTACAAAGAGCACTTTATGAGAAAATAAGAAACACATAATTATTATAACATTATAAAACCTTTATTAAGAAGAAGAAAAAACTTGACAATTAGGAACGTAAGGACTTAATGCATCTTTCTGGCTATCTCCCATAAAGCCTCACGAACAGCCAGGACTGCTTCCGCTAGCTTGTTCAGTGCATGCGCTGAACTCAACTTTGCTTCGACCCGTCGCGCTTCTATATTGGCGAACCGTTCTGTATTTTAGGTCCATCGGAACGGAAAGGTGATGCCGCGCCGCCGGCGAGGTCTCGGCATGTCGCTTGCAAGCGGGGTGGATGATGCAGGTACTGCAATGTAATAAGACATAAATTTCATTAAAAATTGGTTTTATTATTTGTTTTTTTTATGGATTCTTCCTATTGTAACTAAACATTGAACATAAAATGACAGTGGTAACGATAACATTTCAAAGGGCTAGACAGTGACGGTGCCCGCGTTGCAAACTAAATAATGCCTGTAGAGGCTCACTGGGTACTGGAAGTTATCGCGAAAAAAGGCCTGACTCACAATGGTGTGCACCGACGGCAGGGCACACCAAAAAGGACAGCTAGATACGAACGCTTATTAGAAAGAGGGAGCGTTTTCATCCCGACATGGGCGCCTCTGAGGCGTAGTTGTTCTTTCTAGGTTTAATGCTATGTAAAACACAGTATCACCTGTTAAAATAACAAGTCTAATTGAGTAAATATTTACTTACCAATATTATTCTTAGGTCCTTGCTTACCAATATAATATAACTAATAATATGATATTGAATAAAATATAACTAATCAAAACCAACACCACTTCAGTGTTTTTGATTTTTAAATCGTTTGACACCGTCACTGACACACAAAAAAGTTTGACACTTCATCTTAGACATATTGAATAACACTTTTTAATAGGCAACGATAATGCTACATACAGCCAATACCGTAGTTAATTTTATGATTTCGACCATTTGCTTCCATTAAATTGAATTAAAAAGATTACAAGTAATCTACAGATCAATTATTTTTGTTAAATTTATTTATTAGCCTTGTATTTGAATTGATTGATCATTTTACAGTTTTTTACCAGTTTATCGTAATATGTTGAGCAACACTTATGCGGCCGGTGACGTAGCTAACTTCAAGTGAATTAGAACGATGACATTTCAATCGCGCGGCAATAGCGATTCCGATACAATTTTGCTTCAAGAGTACCAAATTAGGCGACATTAAAATTAACATTGGAATTGGATTACGCTTAAATTGAGATTGAAATTAATTTGCAGAGTAAGGCCCCAGGTCTGTGGAGCGAGTTACGAGTGTAACCGATTTTTGTTCCTGTTCGTGCATCTGTATACAATATATTATATAATCTGTGCTATGGCCCTAGACATAACTAGGAGTAACGTGCGGTTTTTAAAAAAGTAAAGTCATGCACGCATGTGCCTGCCAGATTAAATAGTTATACAGTTTGATTTATACAGTAGTATGGCTCAAATATTTATACAGCTTGAGTTATACAGTAGTATGGCTCAAATAGTTACACAGTAGTATGGCTCAAATAGCTATACAGTTTGAGTGAATATTTACTATTTAGCATATTCTTGGGCTTCTAATGGCCATAACTTGACATCCCCCTTTGAGTACAATCGGAACATTTTGTTTTTATTTGTCATTGGCCACTTTCTGACTGCCAGATCCCTTCCTCATCAGTCTTGTAAAAAACTAATTCAAATATCTTTGTCAGAATAGTTGTGAACACTTCCTTACTGTCAGTTTACGGTTTCTATCCGCTCATATAGCTACGTAGATCACCAAGTAACCGAGATATTATCCTAACGAGGCCAGCACGCATTAATCAAACGCCGAAAGTAATAAGAACCGATCTAATTGGGCTAATTCCCTCCAAATGTAAATTGATTAATGTATCGTGTGTTGGAGGATTTGGATTTCTTAAATAGACAATAGTCGTTATGACTATTGTTTTTTCGACCTACTTATTTTATTATCTTGTGTGGTGTGAGTCACAATAGCAGGGTTCTTGCGGCTATCACCAAAAAAGAGGATTTTTTTCATTCTTTTTTGATAAGAAATATATAAAAGGTTGTCAGCGGGTACATTATTTTTGAAATTTTGTTAATAAAATATTAAATTTTACTAAACTTGGCACTGATTGGCACAAGAAATTAAATACTAGTTGCAAATAGCAAACTGTCTGATTAGTACAAGTAAAATTATTAAGTAGGGTCAAGTGTTCAACAATGAAACACTAAAAGTTCATAACCTCGTACATCTTATATTTTTGCTGATAGAAGTCTATAATTTTACAGGCATGTAGTCAATATGATTGGGTATCGAATGTCATTTATAGATTTTTTTAAATAAAGTGATTTGAATCGACAAAGAAGTAAAAACTAAAAAATGGGATTTGTGTCATTGTGTCCATATAGGCGTACACAATGAAACACAATATATTCAACAATGAAACACCATAAATAAACTGTGCCTAAATCAACTTTTGTTTAATGTAGGTAGTTATTAAAGAAAGAGCAGTCCGTTTTTACGTTAAATGCAGTGGCATGACGTGCCATGCTGTATGCTTCAGGCTTTTTTAATGACAGTTCTGCATGCCTTGATTTATAAGACCGTAAACATTCGATTCTAGCCATTTTCCCAGCTAACAAAATATCGAATATTGTTAATTTTTGCCATTTGGTAAGCAATACGCCGCTCGTCCTTTTTACAGCTTTGTTACGCGCCATGTTAAAATAAAAACAAATTTTAATAGATAAGGTTACACAATATCAACCATTCAAAATCTAGATTTGTATAGATATCTTATGATGGTCCACAATAAAACAGTGTTTCATTGTGTCCATTGTTAAACTGTTTCATTGTTGACTACCTAGGGTTTATCTAACTAACTTTTAATTTATGTTCACAAAATTGTAACTATCAAACAAATGATATATGCCAAAATAATCTACAATACATGTAGAATGCTGGACAATCATAAAAAATATAATATTCCTAACCATTAAATAATGAAAAATTTTTAAAGATAGCCAAAAATACTTAAATTTTTGACGAAAATAGTAAAAATGATCCGCAGACGCGTCTTTTCTCACGCAGTGCCGCCGCAAACTGGGATACGCCGGTGGTATCTATTGAGTGTCCCTACGCGATATATTGCACAAATTGCCAACGTCGCGTTTTAGAAATATTACTATGTTTTATTGTGTACCACTGTTTCATTGTTGAACACTTGACCCTAGGTGTACGCGCCTAATTAATTATATGTATAACGATTGAAAAATAATGTAACAAAGATTGAAATTCAAAAGCTGTGATCATTACCATTATGTAATTACCATTTTCATGCTCAAATTTTGAAAACTAATTTTATGAAGCAGTTTTCAAATTCTATGTTTACAAAACATCATAAAAGTCACATTATGTAACAGATGCGCGGAATACAATTTACACCAAAAGTTTCCGCTCGGCGACTTCCTCACACATTCAAACACCTATATACACAAAATACGCACACATTAGTACACTTCCGTAATAGGACTTTATAAACGCAACGGTGTTTATTGTATAGGGGCATAAAACTTGAGATGGAGTTAGCATTAGATTACGCGTATAATTTCGTTGTCAGCAGTTTGATTTACGTGGCATTTACACACTTCGCGTGAGAAGTGTTTATGTTAAGGTAAGTAGACTTTTGAAATATTTGTTGTCGGAGTAATACCTAAGCTTTTAATATAATAATATAAACTCTGTTCATTTTAGGCGCTGTATACACTGAAATACCAAATCGCTGTGCGCGCGGACACAATGTAGACGTTTATATACGTATTGTATGAAACAGGTGCAGAAGAGATATTATGTCCACGCCCGTTCTCGCCCTACATCGTTTCATCTCGATTTGAGTCTTAACGATTTAAAATGGCTAAGGTATCATCAACTAAATTTAAAATTCAAGTCGAATGGCTTAGAAGCACGTTAGAAATGATCGCGGGAAAAACTCAAACCAATGCAGTTATTTCGGCGAGATTGCGTAAACTCGATGAACGATACGCACTTTTGTCGGAACAGTATGAGTTATTGCTGGATAATACCGTAGATTCGAAAATGATTAAAATCTATACGGCTGATTATAATGAGGCGGAGTTAGCTTATAATCAGCTGGAAGCGGTCTCGTCGGCTTACCCGGGTTTGGACGGGGTTCATAGACCGTCCGAGAGTTCAAATACGGCAAGACTTCCCAGAATCGATTTATGCAAATTTGATGGTGACGTTTTTCAATGGACAAGTTTTATAAGCCTATTCAGTTCGTTAGTACTAACACGGAAAGATATATCAAAGACGGAAAAATTTCATTACTTAATTTCTCATGTGTTAAATGAACCGCATACCTTAATACGGCATTAACCTATGGTAGACGAATCTCTAGATATAGGCTTAGAAATTCTTAAGGGTAGATATGAAAATATCAGAATGCTAGCAGATAGTCACATTTCTAGAATCCTACAGCTACCTACATTAAATAAACCCTATGATCTGCGTTCCAAAATTCTAAACCCACTGTTGGAGTCCACTCGCGCCTTGAATAATTTAGGCCTTCCTATAGATCAATGGTCTTATATTTTATTATTCATTAGCTTAAATTAATTCCGTTAGACGTTAAAACTCGGTTTGAACAGAAGTACGGCGGAAATATAATCACCCTACCCACATTCAATCAACTTGTGGAGTTTCTGCAAAATGAATGTCGGCTTATAGACTCGACAACAGCTGACGGCGCGACCTTGAAGGACAATTGTACCCGCCGCACCATACACATCATCGGAAACGAAAGTGAATCTTATAGGAATGAACGAATAATCGCTAGGCGCTGTTTATTGTTGTGATTTTTCTAAAACCATTCAGTTTTAAGTAGTAATAAGTTATTTTTGTGATGTCAACACCGCCTCATAGTAGAATGATTAGCCTGTACATAAAACATTAATTGATTATTCGAAAATAGTGGGTAGTTGATTTGACATAAAAATGTTCACTATGAGGTGGGAGTTGTTGAGAGGCGATAAAAAGTGAATATTCTGGAAAAAGAGGACATTCTGTTTCCTGATCGAGTTCAGTAAAGTGCTAATTAGTTAAAGTAGAATATTTGTATTAATTAATAGTTAGTACTTAGTTGTGCAAGTAGTAGTTAAATTGTGAAAATAAAAATGTAAAGAATCTACAATCATAGGATTATTATTTCGTAATACCATTAAGTGGAATGTAGGAGTAGTATCTATTATTATACGAAGAACAGAAGAATAAATAGCTATGTAAAGGATATTGGAGTATCATTTCTCATCAAGTCAGAAGTGGTAACCTGCGAGCCGAGCCGTGACAAGTTAATACTGTAAGTAAAAGTTTATTCGAATTCTAATCATGGTTCGTGATTATTCCTATTAGCGTGTATTATTATTCGTAGCAACTTCTACTGTAGTCAAGAAGGTATTTGACTTTTAACGAATTGCTGCAAACTGGGGTTACATAACTCTATTGACTGCGGTGTCCATTTAACAACGTTTTTTTTATCTCCGGTAAGGGTTATAGGAAATATTCTCTACCGGAACGGTGAATACATTTGTTTTAGATTGAACACAGAAATGTGACAAAGGTCCTTATCGTTTTATTGTAGTTGCATAGAGCTATATTTTTATTGTGGTAATACCCACTATTATGCCCATATGTACCTATTAGTTACCTTGAAACAAACGTAGGTACATATTTAAGTTACAAAGCCACTTCTCAAGGGCTAGGCTTCATTTTAATTCGTGGATCCTCAGTTAATAAGACGTCCTATTAGAAATGTTGGACATAACTACAATTAGTTATTTTAATTTATTTTGTGAATACCCTCTACCGGTACGGTAAATAAATTTATCTTTAGATAGGATAAATAAATGTGACCAAATACGATAGGTACGCACCGTTCTTATTGCAGTTACATAGATCAATTATATGTATTATATTTTGTGTTAAAACCGACTAGACTAGCAGTCTTTGCTATTTATTTTTAAAAAGTATGTGATTAAGATACTTAACGACTTCTCAAGGGCAAAGACTGTACTTAGTGCGTGGATCTCCAATCAACGAGACGTACTATGACAAATTTAGACATTATTTTATTAATTTAAGTATGAATGCTGCTGTGCAACCCTGAGCGTTGCAAGTGATTGTTTAACCATGCAGGTATTATCTGTATTAGTCCCATAGCCGTGCAAGGTGTGTTGTTTGCAGCCATTCAGGCGAGCTGTTATGTGAAACCATGCAGGTATGTTGAGACTCAGTTCCATTAGTCGTGCAGGTGTGCTGTTTGCCGCCATGTGGCTGCGCTGTAGAAGCACAACCATGCAGATATGATGTAAGTTAGTGCCATAGCCGTGCAGGTGTGCTGTCTGCAGCCATGTAAGTGCGCTGTAGAAGCGCAACCATGCAGGTATGATGTGAGTTATTTCCATAGCCGTGCAGGTGTGCTGTTTACTGCCATGTAGGTGTGCTGTAGAAGCGCAACCATGCAGGTATGATGTGAGTTATTTACATAGCCGTGCAGGTGTGCTGTCTACAGTCGTGTAGGTGTGCTGTGGAAGCGCAACCATGCAGGTATGATGTGAGTTATTTCCATAGCCGTGCAGGTGTGCTGTCTACAGTCGTGTAGGTGTGCTGTAGAAGCGCAACCATGCAGGTATGATGTGAGTTATTTCCATAGCCGTGCAGGTGTGCTGTTTACAGCCGTGTAGGCGTGCTGTAGAAGCGCAACCATGCAGGTATGATGTGAGTTATTTCCATAGCCGTGCAGGTGTGCTGTCTACAGTCGTGTAGGTGTGCTGTAGAAGCGCAACCATGCAGGTATGATGTGAGTTATTTCCATAGCCGTGCAGGTGTGCTGTCTACAGTCGTGTAGGTGTGCTGTAGAAGCGCAACCATGCAGGTATGATGTGAGTTATTTCCATAGCCGTGCAGGTGTGCTGTTTACAGCCGTGTAGGCGTGCTGTAGAAGCGCAACCATGCAGGTATGATGTGAGTTATTTCCATAGCCGTGCAGGTGTGCTGTCTACAGTCGTGTAGGTGTGCTGTAGAAGCGCAACCATGCAGGTATGATGTGAGTTATTTCCATAGCCGTGCAGGTGTGCTGTCTACAGTCGTGTAGGTGTGCTGTAGAAGCGCAACCATGCAGGTATGATGTGAGTTATTTCCATAGCCGTGCAGGTGTGCTGTCTACAGTCATGTAGGTGCGCTGTAGAAGTGCAACCATGCAGGTATGATGTGAGTTATTTAAATAGCCGTGCAGGTGTGCTGTCTGCAGTCATGTAGGTGAGCTGTAAAAGCGCAACCATGCAGGTATGTTGAGAGTTAGTTTCATAGCCATATAGGTGTGCTGCTGAAGTGCAATCATGTAGGTGCGGCAAATGATTTCTATAAGCTATGTAAGTAGACTGCCAGTGCACAACCATGTAGGTAAGTATGTTGAGATTGATCTGTTTAGTCATGAAGCGATGCTACATGCAGCCGTGTTAGTGTGCAGCCAGTATGCAACCGTATAGGTGTGCTGTCAATTTCAACCAGGCGAGTATAGTGAGAATGCTTCACATTATCATCTGTGCTTTATGCGGTCATATTGTTGTGCTGCTATTATGGTGGCGATCATAACAATATAGAAGTTTTTTTCAATGATTTAGGCTGACATTAGGCTTACTTGGATTGGTATGTGTGGAGCGTTTAGATTACACACACATGAATGCATAACAAATTTTGTTCCCCAATAGTAAATGAAGCGTATGTGAAACAGTATTGATATTTTTCGATTTACTTAACGCCTCCAGCCTTGTTTATGCCTATAGTGTTATTTAGATTCCATACCAGCGGCTTAGTGAACTTTCCCAATCACGGAATCGCTCAAGAAAGATTACGGCACAAACTGTACCCTTTTCATAACTAGCCGTATGCATAGTAAGGCATAGACATTTTTTTTTTTGGGGACGCCAAGCAGGCGAGATATAAGCGCCTTGGACGTAATAAACGCCTTAGATGAGATGATAGATGGGAAATCGTTAGCTTGAAAGAGCAGTAACTGCGTTCAAAATGACAATTCCAGGTGACTGAAGTGAAAGCTTCACGCCCAAGCAGAAAGACGGGTGAACTGTCGTGTCGGAATACAGTGCGGCGCGGTGTGACCGCCAGAAGGCGGAATCTAACCAGTGGCGGCGATACTGACGGCAACGGTGAGGATCGGGCCGAGCGACAGGTGAAATTAAGACTTTTATTCGGATAATTGCTAACGACCTTGAGCAACCGCGACACGAGTCCTCCAGACAGTGGTCTTTTATAACTTATTTTAGTTGTACCTTATTGATAAGAACTCCTAGTGCATTATTTATGGAATTATAATTTTATTTATTTATTTTATTTTATTTTATTTCTTACATACAACAGTCATAACAGGCAACTTTCCCAATGCGACAGTGTAGGAATTGACATAGGTATCTAATGTACTTTCAGATCACAATATATAGGTAAATAGGTATACATTTAAATATTTCTTATTGATTAGGTACTTACTTCATTATCAAAAACAACATAACTAAATATTGATGCATGTTAATTAGGTAATTATAATTATTGTTCTATCATTCTATATACATACATAATTGAACATAATTTCCATTAGATCATACTTAATTATTTATTTATTTTATAATACATAATTCACTTCTTTCATTACCATGTTATACAATTATTCAACAAAATATTGAAGTTGCAACTTCATATTTTGTTTAGAAAAGTCAGCTACGTTATTAATTAATTCATAATTGAAATAATAAAAATACACAATAATACTAAATAATAATATAGGTAATCATAATAATTATTTATAGATTTTAAATAATAATTAATAAATTTAATCAGCATAGCATATAGAATGCAAGGTAACCTTTGCAAATTCGCTCATTGGACACGAGAACAAATCTATTTTTTCTGCAACTATATTTAGGGTGTTAATAGCTCGCGTGATTGGTGCATTCTTTAATAATTTAGTTCTGCCCCGAGGCACCGCAAATAAATTGGGCAGTCTGCGACGATGCACATACCTGTCCGGAACGCTTAAACAAATCCACTGTAAAATACCCGGTTCGCTGACGCATCCACGGAACACTTTAAGTAGATATGTGGCTGACCACAAGTCCCTCCTAACTTCCAACTTGTTGTATCCAACCATACCCAACACAAATAAAGTTGGATACATCAAGGGGTAGAAGGGGTAGACTCCATACAGTCTTAAGTATAGGTACCTAGTAAATTTATTTTGAATGCGCTCTAACATAAGACTGTACTTGACTTCATGTGGAGCCCACACCATGCCGTTACCTTCTAACTGACTCCTTATAAGAGCATTATAAAGTGCCACTATAGCTTTCATATTCGTAAAAGTTCCTGCCCTACGAAGCACAAACCCGAGTCCTCGATAAGCCTTTTTGCAGACATCAGTTATATGCTCACGGAATGTTAGCTGACAATCCACACGAACGCCCAAATCCCTAACTGATTGTACTCTGTTCATGACCACGCCATCCATTTCATATTTATAATGAATTGGTACCTTGGCGCGGCTGAAAGATAGCATTGAACATTTTGAAATGTTAAAAAGAAGCTTATTAGTATGGCTCCATTCCAACACTCGATTAATGTCCCGTTGAAGGCGCTTGCAATCGTCCTCGCTTTCGACAGCCAGCAGCAACTTTAGGTCATCGGCAAAAAGCAGGCACTTTGCGTCCCTTAAAACCTCGGGCAAGTCGTTCATCATGATGAGGAACTCCAACGGGCCCAAATTGCTGCCTTGACTCACCCCCGACCTAGTGAAATAGGGTTCAGATCGGTATCCGCCGAACTCCACGTACTGCTGCCTGTCCCTCATATAGCTGGCAAAAAATTGTAGCAGTTTTGGTGTGCAACCGACCCTCGCCAGCTTCGCTAACAGTGTGTCATTATCCACTAAATCAAATGCCTTTTTAAAATCTAGGTAGGCGACATCAACCTGCAACCCCGAATCTATATGTGGGATCAAATACGCCGTGCAATTTAACAGGTTACTGGTCGTACTGCGAGCCGGTCGAAAGCCATGTTGAGCATCTGATAATTGCGATGTGACTTGCTGCAGAAAAGTTTGTTGGACCGCAGACTCGAACACCTTCGCTGGGGTCGACAGAATTGCTATTGGTCTATATGACTCAACAGATATCAATTATATATAGATATAATGTATCACGTTTTAAAAATGTGAAATGCCTGAGGATTTGCTGAACTTTTTGGCTTCATAACAATCTATATGTGTTATAGTGTGGGTTTCCTCAAGAGTTATCCGTGTCAAATACATGTCGGAAGTTTGAGGCGGAAACACATTGTTAAAACGCGACGCAACGCGTGTTGAGTAGAATCAATTTGTGTTGTTTTCTATGACCAGAGTCACACTATCAACATCCAATGCGCCACCATACGCAGTACATTCTATCTACACATAGTCGCGTCGTGTTTTTAGTGTGTCGCGCACATTAAAAATCCCGCGACCATTTTAGGCATGGACTCGTATTATTGGGGAATATAATATAATTTCTAATTGTAATAGACGGTGACCTTTTTGACCAATTGTACCAAATCGTATCATATCATATCAGGTGTTCAAAATATCTCGGTAGATACCGTGCAATGTACATGGGTAGACAATTTTAGGATTTCTTATCTAATTTCGACGTTTTGTGGAAAGATTTTGTGAGACAGCTAGCAATATCTATTATAAAGACCTTTTTTTAATTGAAAGAGCTATACAACGGCAGTGGACTGTACGAGTTAAGCTAAATATTACACTTGGATCCTTGTAAAAAGACCTAGTTGAACGACCTCTACTGGTCGAAGACAATACTAGCGGTTACCGCATGGTTTTCCCTGCGTAGTCCCATTCCCCTGGAGATACGGGAACGTTACTCGGGGAGGGTGTGCCTTCGCAGTAGTGGAAGAGTTTTTCAAATTGATTCAGTGGTTTTGGAGACTATTCAACGCAAGGAAACAACCATACAGGCAATCGAATCTTTCCTTCTTATAATATTAATATATATAATCCTGATTGAAACACTGAGGCACGGAATAACTTTTAGTAGTACGTACACAAGTTTTACTTCCTTGATCTTGATTAAAGCCAGTGCTAGAGAGTAATAACTATTTTGTGCTATCTTATAGGTATTTCTAAACATACCTACAAATCGCAAAAAAATATCTATATACAGAGAAATTTAAGTAAAGATCGAAACATTTAGAAACTGGCTCCGAAACGGTCAGTCGACCCAATGTTTTGCGTGCCGCCATACGCGGTTTAGAAGTCTCCGTTCGGGCGTTAATTATTGCTGTAGGTGTAGGCGAGTTTCAGAAGCCTGACCGAAGTGCATACGGTTGCTGTTCACCAGGGTTAGGTGGTATTCTCTGACTAGTTTAGTTTATCAGATTATTCAAGTTGCGTATTTCAGTCGACAAACTACACTACAAGAACGCCCTGTAAACTGTTAGCAAAAAAAAAGGGTACATAGGTGTCTATTAGGCCTTAATTTTACGCTGTACACCGGCTGTAACATACTTCGTACCAGCAGTCCTAATACTGTAGTACCACTATGACAAAGAGGGATTTAGTACCACAAATAGCGTCAGGTTGTTGATTTCTTTTAAGCCCGCTTCAACATGGACTAGTGTCCAGTCAAATGAGTATACTAAGACATAATGCCCTATAGGGATAATTTAAGACCAAATAAACTAAGTATAATTCTGATGCTTATTATGGTCATTTTGGTTACGCTAGAACAGATTCAGTCTTACTGGTTTACTTATGCAATATTTATAATTCCACTAAGACTGAAGAGAAGGTAAAACTGCCTTTTAACAGTTTATATGCACTTAGACCACTTAGGGCCATTTCGTTAGAGGTAAAGGCTAGAATTAAATGTATATCCTATATTGTAACAAAAGTTGACTGGTTCGCAAAATGAAAAAAAAAGAACCCTGAACAGCTTACGTTATCAGAGTTCCTTGTAGAATCTTATCGTATCGTGGGACTGCTGCCTAGAAAGTATTGTAGCATCTGACAGAATGAGACTTGTTACATATTTATTTACCAAAATAATCCCAATGTAACATTATCTATTTACATTATAACTATCTAAACTAACCTAAATCTAAATAATGACATTGTACCCAAAGACTGGCAGCATTTTCCCTTTAAATAGTTATACCCATTGGTTTAGAGAGATGACTGCAGTCTGCCAGTCGACTCTACTAGGACTTTTCTTTTTCATAATTTTTAACAAATATCGTTAATATTCTTATTCTGATAAAAATTAAAAAGCAAAACCTTCTAAAGTCTTAAATTTACCGTGACTATTGTAACACATAGAAACCAATGCTTAACTAAATGGTCGAGAGTTGGAACTTGTGGGGTTAGCCGCTCCTAGTAGTTTATTTTAGATAATTTGATTCAATTTAAAACTAGCTAAAGGTTAAGTTCACCAGCTTTTGCTGTGCAAAAGATGAGGCATTAACAGATGTAAATGGAATTGTAAATTTGAGTTACTTTAACAGTGTATTCAAATTTAACCTGTATCCTTCTGCGGAGTAATCTTGTATCTTACAAAATGTCCATAATAGCGATATTCTATAATTTAGATTACGCCCAAGAGTCTCTCTGCAAAAAGAGTAGGTAGGTACATAACATTATGAGAATAAAAAATACATCAGAATCTTGTGGCTGCACCTCACAAGAAATATAGGTATCGTACCTTGCAGTTTCTTTTATTCAAATACAATTTCTAAAGTAATACCATACTATTTCTAAGTAAGTAGTAGTCTAATAATTATATGTCTAGTTTTTTATCCTGTATTTGTGAAATAGGATGGTTTTACTTACCAAAAAGTTCCCAATAAATCTTGCGAATTTATAACATGTACATCAACCATAAAAGAAAGTCTTTCTGGTTATCATAGTAGACTGCATAAGGTCAATGACACTTTATGGGTAGTTACCCAGTTAAACAGTGGTAGGTATACGCTCTTGCGACAGGCTACCAACCGAATTTGAAGGTATTGGTATGGTTAGATTAATCAGAGTATCTCAGTGATTGACTTAAGAATACTTACACATTTTGCATTGACACATTTTATGCGCATACCATGATTATTTTATATTATTATTATTATTTGACATAATTCGTACCTACTTCAGATTTATGTTTGCAAACGTTTGACACAATTTATTATAGTATGATATGAAATTATTAATTATTGACATTATTACATGAATGAAACTATTATTACATTATAAGACGCCAATATTTTTGTTATTATCATCTGAGATTTTTATTAATATTTAAATTGATTATCTAAAGTCATTATTATTTGCATGAAATTTATTAAAGTTAGTTTACAGTATCGGAATTTAATCTATTGATGTATTTATGACCTAAGTTACAATTTATTGATTAAAATTGTCGGCAATAATAAACACATTGTAACACTATCGAATTAGGGAAACCTGTAAGGGTAGATGTTGATATAAAAAAAGGTAACTTCGAGAATGCCACAAGAGCTACCTTAAATACTATATTTATGTGTCCTTAGGGTTAAGGTATAGGTATATTGTGGCTTCATCACGTTGCCTGAAACGACGATTATTAAGGTTAAAAGAACTTTATTTCACATAAGAACAATAGTTCGCTTAAAATGAGACTAACAATTTAATTTACAAATATTATTTAAGTAATATTATTATGATGGTAGTATTAGATACCTAATGATTTTTTTTATGAAAAATCACTCGCTTGTACTAGTTGTATTCCACTATTAAATATATTTTACACTTATTGCTGACACTTGTAATGATTTCTTTTGCTGGAAAAGGAAACCTGGAAGTGATCTGCAGACTCTGCTGGGTTTTAAAAAAGAGATCACTTTTTAGATTGTACATTTGTAAATAGTTTCAGCAGGCGGTCTGCTCTGTAAACTGGTTACTTGTTGCCTTTGTTTTGTATTCTTGACGTTTCGCCAGACTCAAGTTCTCACTTATAGTTTTACAAAATAAATAATGATTGAGTTAATATTATAAACCTATAGACTATAGACAGAGTAGATAGAAGATATAGAGAAGGTTTAGGTTTAATTAAACTTTAAGATTTTGATTTAGCATATTATGAAAAGCCGCATAAAGGTATTATTGTTATGTACGTTATGTATAAAAATATGAGATTAGTTTAATATACAGGTCCGAATGTTGTGATTACTGCGTGCTCCGGAGATAGCACGCTGTCTGATGGCCGAATGTTGTGATTTTTCTAAAACCATTCAGTTTTAAGTAGTAATAAGTTATTTTTGTGATGTCAACACCGCCTCATAGTAGAATGATTAGCCTGTACATAAAACATTAATTGATTATTCGAAAATAGTGGGTAGTTGATTTGACATAAAAATGTTCACTATGAGGTGGGAGTTGTTGAGAGGCGATAAAAAGTGAATATTCTGGAAAAAGAGGACATTCTGTTTCCTGATCGAGTTCAGTAAAGTGCTAATTAGTTAAAGTAGAATATTTGTATTAATTAATAGTTAGTACTTAGTTGTGCAAGTAGTAGTTAAATTGTGAAAATAAAAATGTAAAGAATCTACAATCATAGGATTATTATTTCGTAATACCATTAAGTGGAATGTAGGAGTAGTATCTATTATTATACGAAGAACAGAAGAATAAATAGCTATGTAAAGGATATTGGAGTATCATTTCTCATCATTATACTGTGAAATAAGCGGTCACATGATTTCGGAGTGTTTTAAATTTAAAAAATTAATCGCGGGTCAGCGTAAAGACGGGTGCTAGCTGAAAATTTATGCTTTAAATGTTTTGGTAAGCATTCGGCATCTACGTGCGATAAAAAGACAGCATGTAAACGCTGTGGCCATCGGGGTCACAACGACTTAATATGCATGCACAACTATACTGTAGCTCGCCTTCGGAGGGACCTGGCTACCGCAGCCACCGTCCGCGTCGTCGCACGCGCACGGCCTCTCCTCGCGAAAGAAGAGAGGTACCGTCGCGCTCATCAGGTCAGCTCGCGCAACGGCTATCAGGCATGCGAACGGCGGGAATCGCACGAATCGCGCGGTCAGTCACGTAATAATTCTCAAAAGCAATATTCAGCGTAGCAATTAAGGTTACATGATGACTCATCTTCAACGTCTTTGCATCGAAACCCGTATAATGTTGTTCTACCCACAGCTATTATTGAAATTAAGAATAAAAATGGTGAATTCGTTAAAGCACGGGCTCTCTTAGATTTAGGGGCTCAAATGTCGGTAATAAAGGGGGATTTGGTATCTACCCTCGGATTGAAACGGTCTTATAGTAATGTACAAATCACGGGTATCGGTGGCATTCAAGCCAATACATATCAACACGATGTTGTTATATATTTCAGACCAGAACATTCAGAACACCCAGTACTAGCGGTAACGGCGGCAGTTTTAAGAAGGCTTACGTCTTATTCGGTTAACAGAACAAATTTGGTTTTTAAAGAGTTGAAACTCGCAGATAACGGCTCATTGAATTCTTCAGAGATAGACGTAATTTTTGGATTTGATATACTCGTTCAAATCTTAAATGGGGAAAAGATTACCTTGTGTCAGGGTGGGCCCTACGCGTTGGGCACGGTATTTAATTTCGCGGTATTCGGACCAGTTTCGCCAGAGACGCGGGAGCTGGCCGAATCGTCGGTTAACCAGTTGACACTCAAGGAAACGGTGGAAAGGTTTTGGCGATCTGAGGAACCCCCTCTTAATAAAATTAAAAGTCCTGAGGACTTGGAATGCGAACAATTATTGGTTTCAACGGTATCGCGAGGCCCGGACGGTTAATATATCTCGCGCTTACCTCTTATGCAGGGCTCCTAGGCAGGTGATAGACGTCTGTTAGGAGACTCACGCCAGCCCGCTTATAAGCAATTTATGTCGCTTGAGAGGCGGATGCAACGGAATCCGGAATTTCGGGAGAAATACATTGAATTTATTAATGAATATATTAGACTGGGACACATGAGTGTATCGCAATTTGATATTTATTCGGGGCAAGAACATTACTTTCTCCCACATCACGGAGTATTTAAAAAATTGGGCGATGTGAATAAAATTCGCGTTGAATTCAATGGCAGTCAGAAAACAAGTTCGGGAGTGTCATTAAACGACTGTCTGTTTTCGGGAGAACGATTGCAAAACGATATCACTAATATTATAATGAAATTTAGGGTTCCACAAATTGTATTTACTACGGATATTAAAATGATGTTTAGGCAGACGTGGATTCACCCGGACGATGGGAGATATCAGTTGATTCTCTGGCGAGCGTCGCCCACGGAGCCCCTACTTACCTATCAATTAAACACAAAGACATACGGTTTGAAGTCGAGCTCTTTCATAGCTATACGCTGCTTACACCAGCTCCGCATGCATAAAACCCGTGCCGCTAAGTTACTCATAGACAACACATACGTTGACGATTTGAATGGCGGTGCAGACTCGCTGATTGAGGCGCGTGAGCTTCGCGATGAGTTAATCTCATTGATGAATTTGGCCGCCTATGAGTTACGGAAATGGTCCAGTAATATGCCAACATTACTGAATGACTTACCCACGGAACACTTGGAGTCACCGCGGCGTTTCGATGATCGCGATTCGGATGGAACGGGCTTTGTCAAGATTTTAGGCATACAGTGAGACCCCAAATGTGACAATTTCACTTACCATGTAAATCTGCCCATAGATAGTGACGTCACACGTCGTAGTATTTTGTCAATAGTGGCTGGACTTTACGACTCACTTGGGTGGATCTGTCCAGTAGTTTTTAAAATAAAACTTTTATTACAGTCCCTATTGGCGACTTCTGATAACTCAAAGGGGGTAGCATGGGAAGCCCCAGCCCCCATAGATTTAGTGCGACAATGGAGGGATATTATCTCTGACTTACCGCATCTGCAACGTATCTCCATTCCCCGGTGTGTCAAGTTGGAAGGACCGACTAAATATACTCTTCACGGGTTTTGCGATGGCTCCAGCGTCGGTTACGCTGCAGCAGTCTACTTGCGCGCGGAGGTCGCAGACGGACGAACTCACGTACGCCTACTTATTGCTAAGTCTCGTATAACGCCATTAAGGGTTAAGTTAACCATACTGAAACTGGAGTTGAATGGTGCTAAGTTGCTGTCAACGTTGGTTAATCACACGGTCGAGTCAATGGAGGATAAGGTTCGGTTAGACCAAATTGTAGGCTGGTGCGACAGCACTATCGTTTTGGCGTGGTTACGGACACCCCCTCATAAATTACAAGTCTTTGAAGGAAACCGGGTTTCGGATATAATAACCTCTAAGACCAACATCGACTGGCGTCACGTACCCGGCGAGATGAATTGTGCGGACGTTGCGTCGCGCGGTTGCTCGGCGGCAGAACTCTTGAACCATCCCTTGTGGTGGGGATCGAGTTGGCTGGAGCGGCCGCCCCATACGTGGCCGTCCGGGGGCCCGGAGTTCCCGCCAGATTTGTTACCTGGCCTGAGGACGGCCGTTAGGGTTGCTAATGTAAACGAATTGATATCGGATTTTAATTTATTAGATCGTTTTAGTTCATATGAAAAGTTGCTAAACGTTACTACATACTTACTACGCTTTAAAAACAATTCAAAAATTAACTCTGAGAAGGTTTACGGTAGTTTAACGGTGTCGGAACGTAGACTCGCCAATCTGCGCTTAATTCGTATTGTGCAGTCAAAAAATTTCTCCGATGAATTGACAAACCTTCGAACGGGTACTGAAATTAAAAATTCATTGCGACGGTTGAATTTATTTTGGACAGGGATGATATTATTCGTGTCGGCGGCAGAATCGGCGCCTCTACCCTTCCGTATGAGTCACGGCACCCTATATTAATGCCGGCGAGGGGTAGTTTCACAGACTTGCTAGTCAATCATTATCATAAGGTCTACTGTCACGTCGGAGCTAACGCGTTGAGTGCAATTCTCTCACGACGCTACTGGATTATCTCGGCGCGGCGTGTCACGCGACACATAACGTTTAAATGCGTACAATGTTTTCGACACCGGGCTCGGCCTAAACAGCCATATATGGCGGATTTGCCTGCCGATCGTGTTACCGGAGTCAGACCTTTCGTCGGGGTCGGAACGGATTTCGCTGGACCTTTTTACGTTAAAACGAGCTCGTTGCGTAATTCAAGGGTTCAAAAGTGTTACTTATGCGTTTTCATTTGCTTGTCGGTTAAGGCGGTACATCTAGAAAATGTATCAAACTTATCAGTTGAAGCCTTCGTGGCAGCCTTGACTAGGTTCGTATCTAGGAGAGGCGTACCGTCCTTGATCCGATCAGACTGCGGTACAAACTTCACGGGAACCGATAAATATTTAAAGGAGTTATATATATTCTTACGGAACCATCACCAGGAAATTGATCGGAAGCTGACGGCTCAAAACATAACTTGGCTCTTCAATTGCCCTTCAAACCCTTCAAGCGGTGGGATATTCGAGTCGGCAGTGAAGGGTGCCAAGACACATGCGAAACGGGTTCTCGGAGAAGCCAAGCTCACTTTCGAAGAGCTGACCACCTTTTTTACCAAGGTAGAAGCGGTAATGAATTCTCGGCCGCTTTGCCCCCTTAGTACGGACTCGGAAGACCTTGATGTATTGACCCCCGGTCATTTCCTAATAGGGCAACCTCTCGTTGCACTTCCTGAGTATCCCTACACGGAAACTCCGGAGCACCGGTTGTCTCGGTACCAACTTATTCAAAGGTTATCCCAGCATTTCTGGTCACGGTGGAGATGTGAATATCTTCACACACTCCAACAAAGGCATAAGTGGACTTCTCATAACGAGGCACCTAAGGTCGATGACCTGATATTGATAAAGGAGGATAATTTACCCCCTCTCCAATGGAAACGCGGTCGGATCGTTAGGTTACTTCCGGGTAGGGACGGAATTGTCAGAGTTGTAGAGGTCAGGACTCAGCAAGGGAACATCTTACGACCTGTCTCTAAGCTTTGTGGATTGCCTTCGGTGGTTTAGTGGGTAACCAAGGCAGAACCTTGGTTAGGCGGCAGGATGTTTCGGCGACTCGGTTGGCCATCGTGAAGGATCGCCGCTTGGCCGTCGTTCCCCCCGCCCAGCGCTGCCTTGACCAGGCAGACGGCCATCTCGCATCGACCGCTCAGTTACATCTCGGACGCGGTTCGAACAACCTGTGTGTGCGCTTGTGGTGGATTGCCGGCAACCCATCCACACGTCAGAGCGCCTCGGTCGACACGGCAACTCAGAAACAACTCAAAATAAACAGCATCAGCCTCGGAGCATCCTTAAGAAGAGCGGGAATCAAGGTAAGTGGCGAATCACTCTTGGTGGCGGTCCGATTTCCGAAACTTCTTGTGTCGTCTTATGTGCCTGCAGGAACGACCTAAAGACAGTCCATTAGCTACACTGAGTTATCGAACACACGACTCCTCCCAGGCCTCATATATACACTCTAACAATTTGATTCCAGCATCCGTGGTAGACCGACCGCGCGTGAAACCGATTTGTTTAGTATGGAATAGTTTATTTGTATTAAAATGATTTTGCATTTGATCATAAAAGTCACATTACACACAGAATATACCTATAATATAATTGAACTTTGTGAGAGAATAATATTAAGCTAAATTCACTGTTTGGTACCAGTTACACAAATTAATGAATAAATAACTAACGATATGACTTAATCCATATCGTGAGGGGAAAAACTGCTGCGTTTAGCGAATACTTCAGCAATGTGTCTCCACAATATTGTCTGTTATCCATAATCCAGCTTACCATAATGACACCACCCGCCTGATGGAAAGCCATGGCGGTATCTAGCGATTGGGGGCCACTCTCACGGATTAAGAGACCCTTGACAGTGGCCCTCAAGTTGGCCTATGATGAGCCTCATCACGCTCCTCCTGAAGAATCCGGGTTTGTAAGAGGAGGGAAGCACGTGCCCTGGCAGGTTATTCCAAGTATTTATTGCTTCGATAGATAAACGACCTTTTGAATTGTTCGGTTCTAGCGAAGATTCTCTCCACGGTGTAGGAGTGGCACCTCTGTCTAGCTTGCGTTTTTTGGGATCAAAAAGTAGAGCGTGGGATTAGGTTGAAGAGCTCTTCAGAACACCAGCCATTTGTTAAGAATTCTCTAAAATATTTACTCGGTATAACCAATTCCTAAAAGACTGTACAACACTAAATAATAATTATATACATACTAGGTTTCTCGAATAATAAATAAATGGTTTAAAAAACCCTAGAAAAATACGCTTATATAATGCACGAAAAAAAACAAAAATAAATTATGGATCGTTTAAGTTGCCTCGTATTTCTAGGCTGAAGTGTAAACTATGTGCTTTTAGTTATAATATTTGATTGCAAAAGCGTGGGGTGCTGGGACAAGAAAGACTTTCCTGGCGGAAGCTGCATGATATCTAAAAAAGAAATGTCACACACGTCAAAATGCTAACCGCCTCTACAAGCATTTAAAATTATAAACAAAGCAACACAACGGGAAACACGGAGCATAAGAATTCAAAATCAGAATAAACGTACGACGAAACAAACGGAACGGGTTGTAATTTAGCAGGTTCAGGTGTAAACTTAACCGTACTTGGGGAAACGCTAGCTAGGCGGGAGGTGTGTCAGCAATCCTGCAACTTTGACTAACATGCGGGCGAACCCCGGTGTCGGCAATTTATTTGCGGAATTATGTTGATTGTGTCTTGTTGATTCTAATAAATGTTGAATTAACCTCAAATAAGTTTACGTGAATCAATTTTTCATTGAAATGAAATCTCTAAAACTAAACTGTACAGGATCAAAAATCTGTACAGCGAAGATACTTTGAAATTTTTTGTCTGAGTTACTACAAAAGAATCTTTAAGCTCGTTTACGATAAAGCACACAAGGCGGTTTTGCATGCTCCTTTGAGCCTGATGAATATTTACATTTTTCTCTGTCTCGTTTTCTAATATTGCGTAAATGAATTTGCTTGGGACAGCTAGTAACTAATTAAATGGGCTTAATATTGGTCCATTTCAGAATATTAATTTCAAAACATCTCATTCCCCGTTATGATAGGTATCTTATGACCTCTATTTTATCTCTGTATCGAATTTCATGAGAATCGGTTCATTGGTTTCGGCGTGAAAGCGTGGTAGTGAGACAGAGTTACTTTAGATTTTATACTTATTAGAGAAAATATATACACTTATTCGGATAGACGGATCGACAGACGGAAAACAAAGTGATCCCATAAGGGTTTCGTGTCATCATTTTGATGAATTGGACCCTAAAAAAGAACTTTTAAGTTTAGTACAATATTTGGCAGTCTTGCTAATTTAGTTTCTGTATAATTATTTATCTCTATTGGCTAATTAATTAAATTAAATTAATTAATTAATTAAATTCTATTACGTAACTTTTTAACATCATTCATGAGCAGAACTGTAATTTCATTTCTTTTTAATAAATTAATTTCTTTATTTCAAAAAGATATAGTCCAAATGTCAAAAGCGATCTCACAAGCTCCCGTTCTATTTTGGGGACCAGAGATCCTAATTGGAAGATTTAAAATGTTAATGACATTGTTAATTAAGAAAGCGCTGACAGAGGGGTGATCAAATTTTATTAGAATTTTATTTATTTACTCGGCAAATACTGGAGATTACGGTTCGAGAAATCTTGTGTAAGGAATAAATCATTACATCACGAAAGGTATTTTTTGAATATTAATTGTTACTGAGCTATCTATTTTAGGCGCTTGTGTGTATTTATGAATTAATAACAATGCAATAACAGTGAAATTATAAGATAAATAAGATGGCAAATGCCATGCACAAGGCAAAGCTGGGTAGCAGGTGTAGTTGCAAGCAATACGCAAGTATTATTCCTGCGCAAGAGTGCAGTCGCTTCGAGGTTCTGTGTTGGCACCTTTGATTTTGAGTCGGTTGCAATGCGTGAAAGTTTCATTATCTGTGTTCGTTAATTGCAATAACCAGCCGAGAATTTGTTGATGGTAGATTTACTGATCGGTTCTTTGACATTTTCGAATAATTTGGGCACTTTAATTTTAGTTCTACACAACTTGACCACTGATAATGCTGTAAAGCAAAATTGGTAAGGTTGTGTTAAACTAAAATTAAATTGTGGTTTAGGTATATCACACTACAATGGTTTGTTTCCATCATGATTTTATTTGGGTTCCGGTTCTCCTTTTGAGAAACCTAACCCTAAAAATGTAAATATTGGTTAAATAAAGAAAATAATTTGCTATTTCCAGCTCACTGAACTTAAAAGAGTTGAAAGATATCAAAATGCTGTAAAAGTAATTCGAGACAGCAGCTAAAAGTCTTTGTCAAAGTGTAACAATACAATCATTGAAATTTAAAGTAAATATAAAAAACCGGCAGGAAGCGTTCCGTTCCAAAAAATGTCCTTATATTTTTCTGATTTTATATTTGTTGGTTATAGCGGTAACAGAATATATCATCTGTGAAAATTTTCAACTCTCTAGCTGTCACGGTTCCTGAGATGCAGCCTCGTTACAGACAGACAGACTAACGAACAATGAAGTCTCAGTAATAGGGACCCAATTTTACCCTTTGGGCACGGAACCCTAAAAAGTATTTTATTCGCGATCCAGTCATACATGAAACTCAAAAACATTCAACTAGTTTAGGTTTTGTGAATTTATAAAGGTATGCGCCTTTATTTTGCTGTGCTGTCTTGATTTTCGGTAAAGAGACACGACTAGTCGGCTACGTTGTATCATCGCACCGCTCGCCACAGACAGGGTCTTCATCCTTACACTCTACGCCCGGTGCGTTCGAGCACGGTTAGATCCGATCAGGGCACCGATTCTCGCTTCACACGACATGAATGCGTGGACGGAAATCGGCGGGTGACGCGTCGCCTGTCTCATATTTAGGAACGGCGAACATGAGAAGGACGACGTTTCACCCGTAAATTTGCGTCCACTCATTTACGTCGTGTGGTCGAGAATCGGCGCCCAGGTCTTTCTTCCGCGCACGCTTAGGTTGTGGAATGATCTCCCTGCCTCGGTTTTTCCAAATGCCTACAGTATGGGGTTCTTCAAAAGGGCTCTTAGAAGGTTTTAATGTTCCTAGATTTCAGAACTTGATATGCGAAACAAAATACGTTGCGTTTGATCTCTACCGATTACCTTTTATTATTTCTGTTGTGTAGTGTCTCTGTATAGGAAGTTGAATTCGTAGTTTTATTATTTTACAGTTTCACAGCACTACAATTTTTGTTATGGCTAGTACTAGGATGGGTTACCACCACGTGATCACTTCGTGACATTTCATTTGCGAGATTTTTCGTGTTATGGTAAGCACGTTAAGCCGTTAGTCCCGGTGGTCAGAAACATGACTGTTGTTATGCCAAGTAAAGGCCTCGTTGGCGACTTGAAAATTTTTAATACTGGCTTGTCACAACTTTCGCCTGTCTATTTTAGCAAGGCAACAGAAGAAAACATTAAGAAATGTGGGAGCATGCTCCTTCGCCTACCATTTCGGAGATAAAAGCGTGACTATGTTATGCAAATGCAAATAAACAAACAATCAAATCTTTCCTCTTTATATTATTAGTATAGAAAACATCATTGTAATCCAGGGAATGACTCTGTGGATGTGTAACATCTATACCTATTTAGCTGTTGGAATTTCGGTTCAACTAACAGAATGGCTTCACTTTATAGTGCTCAGTAACGGTAATAGGTTTTCCACCTATTGCGTGGGACCAAGAAAGCTATTGGCAAAGATCGGGTATGAAATTTACCTCTGTCTACGCCCTCGCGGTTACTTGAGTGATTTTATGTAACTGTACCACATAGAAGTCTACTTTAAATTTAAAACTTATAAGGCAGTAGTCAAATTTGGACTCGTCAGATGGTTAATGAGCAAGGGTTCGAAGTAGTAGAATTCTCACTTTGGACTCGGGTATCCACCTTCCTACCCTACTCTGCAAGCTCTTCTATAGTCCTAAAAAAGAGCGCATAATGTTAGGAACGGGGTAAACAACATTTCATTTTTTATATTGCCTTCGAAATCCCGAATATCCTCAGTTAACTTTAACGATAAAGATGGTTACACACAGACTCGTTTTTATATTATGTTTATTATTCAGCAGGTAGAAAATGGTTTATGTAATCTCTTTCTATATAACATTATAAGTACAGGTTGGTAATACAGCAGCCACGTAATTGAAACTCAATTTGTAAGTAATAAAAATTTCATTGTCACAAAGGTATGAACTTTTTTACCTTAACAAAAAAGCTCCTGCGGGAAATACACGAGTGACAATATAATGCGCAATGATATAAAAGTTGTGTGAAAGTTACCGAAATGTATATAAGAACAATGAAATCGTCTCAAACGTAACTTTGTTTTATTTTATAACCTGTTTGACTCAGGTCTTTTCACAAGAGGCACGTAAAAGTGAGTTTTTATTCAGAGGAAGAGCAACTGATGACACTAGTAATAGGACGAGTAAACTATGGTTATTTTAATACCGTATTTAAATAGCTGAGTCAAAGGGTTCGTATTCTCATGCGTGGTTACAATGTCAAATTAGCTACATTCAACATTATAATTTCAGTACTGTTAAAATTGTGCTATTCCTATTCCAAATTTTCACGTCTAAGTTCAACGCAGCTGTATTTTAGATTGTATCTAACATTTTATCCATTTAGTTGAAGAGATTATTTAATGTACTGGTTGTATAAACGATATCGATTTTCATAAGTTGCCAAATATTCTGGCAGTTCAAGGAATCGTTTTAATGTATGCTGTTTTATAGTTACTATTTATTTATGGGGCTAATTTAGAGAGATTATAAAAAAGCCCCATAGTTGATAAAACTCTCATCTCTATGAAAGTTTTGTGAACAAAGGGGCTCTTTTCTTAAGTGTGGAAATTTCTCATCGATGCTATACTAAAACCACACGTGCCCTCCTACTGCCTTCGCCCCGGGTAAGCCCTCGGAAGGATGTCCCAGGATAGTAAATAAATCTTAAAACGATCACCATTTTATTCCGCGACAGTGAAACTTCTTTATTTATGAACAAGTTCGGAAAAATCTTTTTGTTTGTTTGAAGGCCTGTCTTTATTCTCATATATATTTGGCTAGATATTTGGGACATCTGAATGACAAGCGGCACTTCGACAAAAGTTAAACTTTGAAGTTGGCTGTAAGATACTACGTAACTTTTGATTGCTAACTTAGTCATTTGAATTTTTTACACGTCTAAGAAATCTTCAACAAAACAAAGATTACTGTTGAAATAATTAAGCTTATATTCTCTTCGCAAGACCTCGACATTGACAAACGCATGAAAGGTTCACTGAGATTTATCCGCAAATTTACAGTTTCTGTTCCGTTATTATCTTTTTAGGATTAGGAACCCTAAAACACAGACATTTTAAGGACAACCAATAAAAGGAGATGTTTTATCTTGAGCCGACTTTAGTACCGACAAATATTAATGTAACGCGAATAATCTATGAACCTTAGGAAAACAACTTATAATTCAAGTTTTTATTGAACCGTTTTTTATTATTTAGAACGTGGCGCCTCTACGCTGTTAGTTTACTATTCTGAGCAGCGTGGCCAGGAAAAAGCTCTGTTTTTATGCGTCTCGGTATTATTAAGATTAAAAAAGGTCACTACTATAATAAGCAGTGACATTCTTTTAAAAACGATTACAGTTTACTTTGAAAGAATTCAAAACGATTTAACGTTTTTAAAACTTTTGCATCTGTAAGTACTAAATAGGTAATTAGTGTAATTTCAGTAAACGTTAGGCACACAGTGGTCTGTATGACCAAGTTGGTACAAAGTAATAGTAGATTGTTAACCGAGGGTGGAAAGAATCAATTCCCGCAGCGAGGGCGGCTATAGTCCGAGTCGGAATTGATTCTTTTACCCGAGTTAAACACTCTACTTTTCATTTCAAATACGAGGAAAATAAAACTAATAATAAGATTCAAACCTTACCATAAAAGATTATTACCAATTGTTTTGAATTCTGTTACAGATAAATAACAACTATGTACATTATGTCGACTTTTTAAATTTTAAATATGGAACTCACCGCGTACCTAATTGTTGCAGAGATTATTACCGGCCCCATACACGTACAATATTATTGACTCAATAATATTGCCACAATATTTATTTCCATCCGAATATAGTCTGTTCAAACCTCAATATTACCCACACACGGTGAATTTATTGCAATATTGATCAATATTATTGTACGTGTATGGGGCCGGAAGAAATTTTTGCTAAGTTCACACTGGCTGTTTGGAAAGTAGCATGGCCGCAGCATTTTTTTTATTTTATTTTTTTTACACATATCTCTTCACTATCACAGCTAACCTGTCAGCAGTTCTATTTTTAAAGTTCATTCCGGCCCTTGGGTGGGAAATTAATTTGTATGAGTTTTTCCCTCCCTAGGGAGGGAAACAGCATTTTCCACCCAATAGTCAGATCAAGAAAACACTATTTTCCGAGTATGAGAAATGAAAAAGAATATTATATAGGGGTACAAATTGAAAACTTATGTACAGTACATAGTACCTAATTACTATACAGGGTGTCCCACGGCTATGCCACATGGAGGGAAAGTACCTTAAATATTGTAGATGGAACATTTTACTGAAAGAAGATATTTAGAATTTAAACTGCATTCATAGATTTTTAAATAATTACATGGTTGAGCCGGAATCGAACCCGCTACACGAAAAAATTAATTACCCTGTAGCTTTATCATACCAATCGAAAGGCTTCATCATAAGGATTACTTTTTGCTAAGGAACATAGTGTCAGAAATAAAAGGACAACGTTTGATTTTTTATGGGGTTATGACATGTAATTAAATGTAGTTTACAAGAAATGAAAATGTCCACGAGCTACAAACAGATCTTGGATGTATTATTATAAATATCCACCACAGCAAGACCAAAAGATCGACAAGGAGTAAAATAATCAAAAGAGTGCGACTTCGTATTCAACAGTAAGAGGTTTTTGTATTAAAAATGCAAAAAAAATGGTCTTTCTTTTATTTCTGACATTATGTTAATTAGCAAAAAATAATCTTTGATGAAGCCTTTCGATCGGTATGATAAAGCTACATAATAATTAGTTTTTCTCGTGTAGCGGGTTTGATTCCCAGCTCAACCATGTAGTTTTTTAAAAATCTATGAATGCAGTTTAAATTGTTTTTTTAAATGAAATAATGTCTTCTTTCAATAAAATTTTCCATCTACAATATTTAAGGTACTTTCCTTTCCCTCCATGTGCCATAGCCGTGAGACGCCCTGTATATTTTTGATGATGTGTAATTTCTAGAGGCTTTACAAAAAAAAAAGAATTATTAAAGTTCTTATTTGTCTTCAAAATTAGAATTATATAAAGACAAAGCATTTGAAGGATCCAATTAGCAGCAATTATGTAAAGAAAAATGTTTGTAGGTACACTGTTTACGATCAAACTGATTCTGTTGGTCGTGTTTGATGAAAATCTTGACTGCAAAGATTTGATGTTTGGTTGGATTGTTTACACTATGGTTTGAAGATTACAAGTCTGACGATGGAGCAAATTTTCGCCATGAGTAAATGATAAACACTTTTATCAGATTTTGATCCTTTTAATATTTTTTAAATATTAATGATGTGATATTGATTTCAGTACACAAACGCGACAATGTCAATTCCATTACCACTTACTCGGATATCACCCAAACAACCTCCAAAGACGTGGGATACTACCCGAACCTAGGTGAGACCGCAGTGGTAGCCAAAGTCTGTCATTAATCTTGGGACATCCTTCTGAGGGCTTACCCGGGGCTCCCGACCGTAGGCTACGAGTGGTTTTGTTAGTTAGCAGCCATGAGGTATTCCCACATGAGAAAAATACCACTTATTGCTTCCACTCACAAATAAAATAACAATTAAGTGTCTTATCTGCACCAGTCGTGTGATCTGGCATCATGAAACGATGCCGTCTACTTTGCCACATACTCACATTTGGGACAAACAACTTAACCCATTTTTTTAAACCGAATATGTCCAGAATGCAGAAAATATAAGTTATTGCTAATTGGCATAATTTTAACTAAATAAATACTATTATAAAGTTAGCGTGTCTGGTACAAATGAAATGGGCTGAAAAACTAAATTTCAAAAATATATAATTACTTATTTCGTATTCAAAAAAATGTTTTTGTTTGTGTTATTCAATACCTGGCTAGATAGTAGAATTTTAGAACTTAAATTGTTTAAAAATCTTTGTCGATTCAATTTCAAGTATTTTTGTACCTCATTCAAAATGGTTTTCAAAACGTTGTGTTGATACCTTCGCTTTGAGTGTAATGTGTATTCAGTTGGCTCCGTTTCTGCAAACGCAATGTCTTTTTGTATTAACTCATCTGCTTACACGACAGTATTAATTAAAATTGAATGAAATAGAATCGTAAAGGGTTTAAAAAAACTATATTGCATTGTTAAAGTAACTTAAAATGAACGTTTTTAAGTGACATATAATCCAAAATATTTTTTTCTTAGCTTTGCGAAAGTTTTGGCAATAATATCACTGTTTCTGAATCGTAATACACTTTTAGTATTTTAGAAACAGGGGCTATGCTTCTTCTTTATCCTAGCGTCTTTCTAGATAGAATTTACTTTTATTGAATGGTAGGAACAGATAAAATCTAAAAGTGAGTAATTTCAAACGCCTTCCGTATGAAAAATAATCAATTAGAGAATAAAACTGTAATTGACATTTTCTATGTCTAAAACAATTAACTACAGAATGCTATATCTGTCATGAGAAATTATCTGAAGTTCAATATACTTTAATACTAAAAAACATTTTCTAAAATATTAAACAGTAAGTACCTACTTATAATTACTAGCGACAAACAATTTCAGCCTATAATTCAACTGTCACAACCGTTTTATTATCGTTACCGAAACCCAAAAGTTTTGTAAATGCTAATTCTACCAAATAATATGTAAATGCGCCCTTGTGTCGGATGACATGCGAGCTATCCGTATAAAAAGGCTGGGCTAACCGCAGTCATATCTTTTGTAATCCCATGAAGGGCGCAAACTGAGGTGTCGGGTGCGGTCTGAACTCCAAATATCGCCGTGAACGCTTTGTATTCAGAAAAGTTTATTGTCAAGACGTGACGCGTGGTGTACGAGCTTGGGAACAGAAAAATCTCGCACCAGCTGTTATTCTGTGATAAAAATATAGAAGTTGTAATGAAGATGTCATGGAATGTAAGTTGACAGCTTCACAAGTATTTTAATTAGGGCTGACAGAGTATAAAATAACTTTTTTATCTACTGTTAAGTAATAAAAAGAAATAAATTAAAGATATCAATTAAAGATATCCTATTTTGTGGGGACTTCAATATAGATGTTTTAGAATCTGCACGGGAACCTTTACAGAGAGAGAAATTGTTAAATTTGTTCAAGTCGTTTGGTTTGTATAATATATTTTTAGAACCTACTCGTATAACTGCCACTACTGCTACTTGCATTGATAATATTTATACTAATATACATCCCATTAAAAAATGTATAGTGGACCCTGTAAAATCAGATCATCGCGGACAGTCCGTTTCTTATTTGAGAAATAGTAGGGAAAGTAAGAAGATAATCAGTTTTGTCCCAGTCAACACACAGCGCTTGGAAACTTTCAGAAGAAATTTAGTGAAGAAATTACCAGAATTGCCTGATTACACTAGTTTAGATGAATCCTACACCAATTTATTTAATTTGATACATGATGTGTTTGGGAAAATTTTCACCCCGAAAACATTATCAATTGGAGGCAGTTCTGCTTTCAGTGATTGGGCAACACCCGGAATTTATAAAAGTCGTCATAGCGTGGCGTTTGAAATTACTCACTTTTAGATTTTATCTGTTCCTACCATTCAATAAAAGTAAATTCTATCTAGAAAGACGCTAGGATAAAGAAGAAGCATAGCCCCTGTTTCTAAAATACTAAAAGTGTATTACGATTCAGAAACAGTGAAATTATTGCCAAAACTTTCGCAAAGCTAAGAAAAAAATATTTTGGATTATATGTCACTTAAAAACGTTCATTTTAAGTTACTTTAACAATGCAATATAGTTTTTTTAAACCCTTTACGATTCTATTTCATTCAATTTTAATTAATACTGTCGTGTAAGCAGATGAGTTAATACAAAAAGACATTGCGTTTGCAGAAACGGAGCCAACTGAATACACATTACACTCAAAGCGAAGGTATCAACACAACGTTTTGAAAACCATTTTGAATGAGGTACAAAAATACTTGAAATTGAATCGACAAAGATTTTTAAACAATTTAAGTTCTAAAATTCTACTATCTAGCCAGGTATTGAATAACACAAACAAAAACATTTTTTTGAATACGAAATAAGTAATTATATATTTTTGAAATTTAGTTTTTCAGCCCATTTCATTTGTACCAGACACGCTAACTTTATAATAGTATTTATTTAGTTAAAATTATGCCAATTAGCAATAACTTATATTTTCTGCATTCTGGACATATTCGGTTTAAAAAAATGGGTTAAGTTGTTTGTCCCAAATGTGAGTATGTGGCAAAGTAGACGGCATCGTTTCATGATGCCAGATCACACGACTGGTGCAGATAAGACACTTAATTGTTATTTTATTTGTGAGTGGAAGCAATAAGTGGTATTTTTCTCATGTGGGAATACCTCATGGCTGCTAACTAACAAAACCACTCGTAGCCTACGGTCGGGAGCCCCGGGTAAGCCCTCAGAAGGATGTCCCAAGATTAATGACAGACTTTGGCTACCACTGCGGTCTCACCTAGGTTCGGGTAGTATCCCACGTCTTTGGAGGTTGTTTGGGTGATATCCGAGTAAGTGGTAATGGAATTGACATTGTCGCGTTTGTGTACTGAAATCAATATCACATCATTAATATTTAAAAAATATTAAAAGGATCAAAATCTGATAAAAGTGTTTATCATTTACTCATGGCGAAAATTTGCTCCATCGTCAGACTTGTAATCTTCAAACCATAGTGTAAACAATCCAACCAAACATCAAATCTTTGCAGTCAAGATTTTCATCAAACACGACCAACAGAATCAGTTTGATCGTAAACAGTGTACCTACAAACATTTTTCTTTACATAATTGCTGCTAATTGGATCCTTCAAATGCTTTGTCTTTATATAATTCTAATTTTGAAGACAAATAAGAACTTTAATAATTCTTTTTTTTTTTGTAAAGCCTCTAGAAATTACACATCATCAAAAATATACAGGGCGTCTCACGGCTATGGCACATGGAGGGAAAGGAAAGTACCTTAAATATTGTAGATGGAAAATTTTATTGAAAGAAGACATTATTTCATTTAAAAAAACAATTTAAACTGCATTCATAGATTTTTAAAAAACTACATGGTTGAGCTGGGAATCAAACCCGCTACACGAGAAAAACTAATTATTATGTAGCTTTATCATACCGATCGAAAGGCTTCATCAAAGATTATTTTTTGCTAATTAACATAATGTCAGAAATAAAAGAAAGACCATTTTTTTTGCATTTTTAATACAAAAACCTCTTACTGTTGAATACGAAGTCGCACTCTTTTGATTATTTTACTCCTTGTCGATCTTTTGGTCTTGCTGTGGTGGATATTTATAATAATACATCCAAGATCTGTTTGTAGCTCGTGGACATTTTCATTTCTTGTAAACTACATTTAATTACATGTCATAACCCCATAAAAAATCAAACGTTGTCCTTTTATTTCTGACACTATGTTCCTTAGCAAAAAGTAATCCTTATGATGAAGCCTTTCGATTGGTATGATAAAGCTACAGGGTAATTAATTTTTTCGTGTAGCGGGTTCGATTCCGGCTCAACCATGTAATTATTTAAAAATCTATGAATGCAGTTTAAATTCTAAATATCTTCTTTCAGTAAAATGTTCCATCTACAATATTTAAGGTACTTTCCCTCCATGTGGCATAGCCGTGGGACACCCTGTATAGTAATTAGGTACTATGTACTGTACATAAGTTTTCAATTTGTACCCCTATATAATATTCTTTTTCATTTCTCATACTCGGAAAATAGTGTTTTCTTGATCTGACTATTGGGTGGAAAATGCTGTTTCCCTCCCTAGGGAGGGAAAAACTCATACAAATTAATTTCCCACCCAAGGGCCGGAATGAACTTTAAAAATAGAACTGCTGACAGGTTAGCTGTGATAGTGAAGAGATATGTGTAAAAAAAATAAAATAAAAAAAATGCTGCGGCCATGCTACTTTCCAAACAGCCAGTGTGAACTTAGCAAAAATTTCTTCCGGCCCCATACACGTACAATAATATTGATCAATATTGCAATAAATTCACCGTGTGTGGGTAATATTGAGGTTTGAACAGACTATATTCGGATGGAAATAAATATTGTGGCAATATTATTGAGTCAATAATATTGTACGTGTATGGGGCCGGTAATAATCTCTGCAACAATTAGGTACGCGGTGAGTTCCATATTTAAAATTTAAAAAGTCGACATAATGTACATAGTTGTTATTTATCTGTAACAGAATTCAAAACAATTGGTAATAATCTTTTATGGTAAGGTTTGAATCTTATTATTAGTTTTATTTTCCTCGTATTTGAAATGAAAAGTAGAGTGTTTAACTCGGGTAAAAGAATCAATTCCGACTCGGACTATAGCCGCCCTCGCTGCGGGAATTGATTCTTTCCACCCTCGGTTAACAATCTACTATTACTTTGTACCAACTTGGTCATACAGACCACTGTGTGCCTAACGTTTACTGAAATTACACTAATTACCTATTTAGTACTTACAGATGCAAAAGTTTTAAAAACGTTAAATCGTTTTGAATTCTTTCAAAGTAAACTGTAATCGTTTTTAAAAGAATGTCACTGCTTATTATAGTAGTGACCTTTTTTAATCTTAATAATACCGAGACGCATAAAAACAGAGCTTTTTCCTGGCCACGCTGCTCAGAATAGTAAACTAACAGCGTAGAGGCGCCACGTTCTAAATAATAAAAAACGGTTCAATAAAAACTTGAATTATAAGTTGTTTTCCTAAGGTTCATAGATTATTCGCGTTACATTAATATTTGTCGGTACTAAAGTCGGCTCAAGATAAAACATCTCCTTTTATTGGTTGTCCTTAAAATGTCTGTGTTTTAGGGTTCCTAATCCTAAAAAGATAATAACGGAACAGAAACTGTA
The DNA here is from genome assembly GCA_933228765.1 of Miltochrista miniata. NCBI lineage: Eukaryota > Metazoa > Arthropoda > Insecta > Lepidoptera > Erebidae > Miltochrista > Miltochrista miniata. The sequence continues at coordinate 1,858,670 of OW121764.1, forward strand.
AATTTGCGGATAAATCTCAGTGAACCTTTCATGCGTTTGTCAATGTCGAGGTCTTGCGAAGAGAATATAAGCTTAATTATTTCAACAGTAATCTTTGTTTTGTTGAAGATTTCTTAGACGTGTAAAAAATTCAAATGACTAAGTTAGCAATCAAAAGTTACGTAGTATCTTACAGCCAACTTCAAAGTTTAACTTTTGTCGAAGTGCCGCTTGTCATTCAGATGTCCCAAATATCTAGCCAAATATATATGAGAATAAAGACAGGCCTTCAAACAAACAAAAAGATTTTTCCGAACTTGTTCATAAATAAAGAAGTTTCACTGTCGCGGAATAAAATGGTGATCGTTTTAAGATTTATTTACTATCCTGGGACATCCTTCCGAGGGCTTACCCGGGGCGAAGGCAGTAGGAGGGCACGTGTGGTTTTAGTATAGCATCGATGAGAAATTTCCACACTTAAGAAAAGAGCCCCTTTGTTCACAAAACTTTCATAGAGATGAGAGTTTTATCAACTATGGGGCTTTTTTATAATCTCTCTAAATTAGCCCCATAAATAAATAGTAACTATAAAACAGCATACATTAAAACGATTCCTTGAACTGCCAGAATATTTGGCAACTTATGAAAATCGATATCGTTTATACAACCAGTACATTAAATAATCTCTTCAACTAAATGGATAAAATGTTAGATACAATCTAAAATACAGCTGCGTTGAACTTAGACGTGAAAATTTGGAATAGGAATAGCACAATTTTAACAGTACTGAAATTATAATGTTGAATGTAGCTAATTTGACATTGTAACCACGCATGAGAATACGAACCCTTTGACTCAGCTATTTAAATACGGTATTAAAATAACCATAGTTTACTCGTCCTATTACTAGTGTCATCAGTTGCTCTTCCTCTGAATAAAAACTCACTTTTACGTGCCTCTTGTGAAAAGACCTGAGTCAAACAGGTTATAAAATAAAACAAAGTTACGTTTGAGACGATTTCATTGTTCTTATATACATTTCGGTAACTTTCACACAACTTTTATATCATTGCGCATTATATTGTCACTCGTGTATTTCCCGCAGGAGCTTTTTTGTTAAGGTAAAAAAGTTCATACCTTTGTGACAATGAAATTTTTATTACTTACAAATTGAGTTTCAATTACGTGGCTGCTGTATTACCAACCTGTACTTATAATGTTATATAGAAAGAGATTACATAAACCATTTTCTACCTGCTGAATAATAAACATAATATAAAAACGAGTCTGTGTGTAACCATCTTTATCGTTAAAGTTAACTGAGGATATTCGGGATTTCGAAGGCAATATAAAAAATGAAATGTTGTTTACCCCGTTCCTAACATTATGCGCTCTTTTTTAGGACTATAGAAGAGCTTGCAGAGTAGGGTAGGAAGGTGGATACCCGAGTCCAAAGTGAGAATTCTACTACTTCGAACCCTTGCTCATTAACCATCTGACGAGTCCAAATTTGACTACTGCCTTATAAGTTTTAAATTTAAAGTAGACTTCTATGTGGTACAGTTACATAAAATCACTCAAGTAACCGCGAGGGCGTAGACAGAGGTAAATTTCATACCCGATCTTTGCCAATAGCTTTCTTGGTCCCACGCAATAGGTGGAAAACCTATTACCGTTACTGAGCACTATAAAGTGAAGCCATTCTGTTAGTTGAACCGAAATTCCAACAGCTAAATAGGTATAGATGTTACACATCCACAGAGTCATTCCCTGGATTACAATGATGTTTTCTATACTAATAATATAAAGAGGAAAGATTTGATTGTTTGTTTATTTGCATTTGCATAACATAGTCACGCTTTTATCTCCGAAATGGTAGGCGAAGGAGCATGCTCCCACATTTCTTAATGTTTTCTTCTGTTGCCTTGCTAAAATAGACAGGCGAAAGTTGTGACAAGCCAGTATTAAAAATTTTCAAGTCGCCAACGAGGCCTTTACTTGGCATAACAACAGTCATGTTTCTGACCACCGGGACTAACGGCTTAACGTGCTTACCATAACACGAAAAATCTCGCAAATGAAATGTCACGAAGTGATCACGTGGTGGTAACCCATCCTAGTACTAGCCATAACAAAAATTGTAGTGCTGTGAAACTGTAAAATAATAAAACTACGAATTCAACTTCCTATACAGAGACACTACACAACAGAAATAATAAAAGGTAATCGGTAGAGATCAAACGCAACGTATTTTGTTTCGCATATCAAGTTCTGAAATCTAGGAACATTACGTCTTGGATCTCAACGACGGTTACGACTAGTAGTATTTACGACTATCCAATTTACGAATAGTCGATACGGATAGATTCGATACTTGAAGCGTTATGTTTCATATAAGATTTAAAACACGCTTAAATTGAACACTGACTTTTAGCTTGCAAATACAGGAATTAACTACGCCGAAGCTTTGAAGCATATAATTCTGGTAGTTATTTCCAAAAAAACCTAATATTGGATATTTATTCCACTTTTGTGAAATAATTACAAGGAATAAAAACATCTATAAAATTAGTAATTTGATCAAATGAAAATAGCGCTGGCTAGATCAACTAAACAACGAAACAACGAAAAGCTAAGCTCTAGTTGCTCTTATCAGCGAGTAGGTACGTAGTTGACCCAGAACATTTCTGAGCGCTCAGATATCTTAAAACTACAAATGGCTGAAGACAAATAGAATACTGAACAAACCACTGAACTAATTCGATTCAATTGTATAAAATCTGTATCCACTGAAAAAGGGTTTTCAGTGGATACAGATTTTAAGGAAAAGCACTTTAGAAGCAAATAACAGTTTTGTCGAGAGCAAAGCCGCGAGGGAAATCTATTTATCGAACAATAATTAAAATACAATACTAAAGAGGTTGAAATATAAACTGGCTTAATTAAAGTCTTTTAAGGGGAAAAATAAAACCATTCCTTAAAAATTTTGAACTTTTTTAAATGGATGGAATTTAAGTGACTGAAATGTGGTATCTAAATCTGCCTTAGCGTAGGTGAAGTTTTACAATCAAGACCTTATGAACCTACGCATCAGCTTGCAGGTACACCGCCTGCCTTTGCGGAGCGGTAATGTGATGGTGTAGATGCTCTCAAAGTGTTCAGGAAGTCGGATAGTAAACTTTTCCTTTACAGCCAATCAAAGTAGACCCAGTTTGCAATCAGGAGTGGTGAATATAACCGGTACTTTATGTTAAGATGAAGACAAGGGAAGTATTAAAATAATTATTTTGGTTTTATTAAATGCAAATAATATAGTTTGGAGATTGTTTTAGCACTAAAACTTTAATGAGCGAGTATGAGGGGTTAAATATAACACACATACCACAAAAATCAACTAATTTCTGCTCTAGTCCTTTTATTCATATTGCAGTATAACTGCCTTAGATTCTTTAAAGGGCTGTGACAAAATACTCAAAACGCCTCAACTTCTAAAGAATTGTTTTATGTCGCAAAGGGAATTAAAGGGATATCTTCAGGATGCCGTGAAATGACAGAGATAACGTAAAGAACAGTTTTTAAAGAAAATTCCTTTTAAGGATTAACTTAAAGCGACGAGCGTTTCAGAGAACAGTAGACTATTGTATTTTTTGGTTTATAATGGTGTTGAAATAAAATTGTAATCATAAGTGGGTGGTTTAAAATATAGAACATCTATTTTTATTTTAAATGGTTAGGTCGACCAATTTGACACCACTATGAACCTGTTTTGCATAATTTCACTCGGGATAAATTACAGTCTGGAATAATACATAGGCTACTAATTATGCCTGCAACATGTTCCCATAAGATTAGGGAACGAAAATAGAATATAGTCGCATTGTTGATTAAGGTTTGGCAAAGTTACCAAAATAATAATAGAAATCTTAACACCAATATACTTTCCCTCGTCTGATTTGAAGTCCATTCTCGTATTCTTTTTTGAAATGGTAAACACCTACATCCCATTTTGCCGCTTTGCTATTCTGTCTGTGTCACAAAAGTCGAAATTATTTTTGCCAAACAGAGCATGAAATGAAAGTCTGGGATAAAATGTATAAATTTTGTAGTAGCACTATTACAATTTATAGTTCGGACGTCGTACCTGTAACTAAAATTCTACACTTACTAACCTCCTTTTTTTTTCGTTTTTTTTTTTTTTGTTTGTTTAACGTGAGGGAAAATCCTCATGGATGTTATGCCGGACTCCTACCGACTAAAAAACCTCACGTAACGCCCAACAGCCTATGGTTGGGAACCCCGGGTAAGCCCTCGGAAGGATGTCCCAGGACTCCCAATTACTAACCTCCTTATTCGCATTACAGACACATAGACATTACAGTTATTTATAAAAAAAATATCAGTCACTATTCCAAGCAACGTTAAACATAGAATATAATTTTTAGTACTATTACATAGGTGGATTTAAATAGATTAATTACAGTGACTGTCGCATCATCCGGTGTTTCGGTTGCGGTCAACCTAAATTTGTAGAGCGTCCCCACGGGCTCTCTGTTTCAGACAAGGTTCACTAAATAATTTAAATCCGCAGAGACCATTTTACAAATAGCATAACATCCTGTAAGTACGCTAAGCTTGTGTAAACTGAGGACCAAATTCTATGAGCTGTTGTTAATGACTTAATGATAAACGAGTAGAGAAAATAGCTAGCTTAGTTTTTATCCAGGCTTCTTAACCCCCAAACGTGTTTTTGAGATTAATTATAACGTTATAAGTAATAAATACTTATAACTTTAGCGACTTTTAGTCCCCCAGTAGTAGACTTAGAAGAATCTTCACGCACTGAGTCAACTACATTATAGGTAACCTATCTCAAAAAATGTCAAGCTTCTAGGTTCAAGGCTTTCGGCTAGACGTTGATAGGTGAATAAGTTACCTTCTAACTTTATTGTTATACCTAGTTGGATCATATTTACAACATTACTACGATTGCTAAGTATCCTAGGCTTACGCGCTTCGCCCCATTTGAAATACATTTACTCGTAAAAAAGTCATTTAATAGTATCTACATATAAAGTAAACTACGTAAAATAATAGGTTATAACATTGAGTCAAAGAATCAAGTGTGGCTTACATAAAGCAGAAACCAAATTACATTGCTCAAAAGAATATCTTAAGTGACAAATGAAATCACGATAATGTTATTACTTACTCCCCTGAGTCTTCTCGTGTCTGTTTACTTCCCTCTAAGATTGTGAGATAGCATGATGAAAGGAAGACTATTTTCTACCAAGTGAATAGAGTGCCCCATATAACACGCGGAAATAGCGATTGTGATTTGTTGTTGTTTCGATTATGATGGTTCCGTACCCATAGGGCAAAAACAGGACCCTGTCCCCAGGCTGAATCTCAGTATCTCATGAAGCGTGAAGGCTGACTAAGCAGTGGAAATTTTCACATAAATTGCCGCATATTTCTTTTGCCGCTATGGTAACAAATACAAATTAAAAACATAGACCAAACAGGTGTGCACGTTCGACTCGCACTTCGCTGGTTTTTAGGGTTCCGTACCTAAAGAGTAATAATGGAACCCTATTACTATGTGACAAACAGAGTGTTAACTCTACAAACTCTAATAAACTCGAGGTATGAAAAATAAGCAATTATCATGAACAAGCGTTTTCAGTGCCTAGTAATAAAAAGTTCAAGGTTTCACGAAAGATATTCTTTGGCCCTAATAACAGACAGAATAATGTCACTGGAGAATATAATTTACATACAAAGTTACGATGACCTCCTTTTTTAGAGTTATAGCTGTCAACAAATAAATACGGGTCAAGTGCGAGTCGGCTCAGGCCCGGAGTCAGTCATGGTATTTTTTTTGATATTGAACTTGCAAAATTGAAGTGGCCAGCCTCATAAAAAGTCATGGCGCATCTAGCGATTGGGAGCCTCTCTCACAGTCCGTAAGACTTCTGACAGTGGTCCTCAAGTTGGCGACTCTGTGATGTGCCTCTTTACACTCCGCGTGAAGAACCGTGAGATCGTAAAAATGAGGAATCGGAATCGTAAGATGAGGGAACCACGTGTGCGGGCAGGTTGTTCCAGGTTTACTGTAAGGGTATGCCCCTAAATAATAGTTTATTTCAGCCTGGTGACAAACTTACAGACGAACAGACGTACAACGGAAGCTCGGTGATAGGGTCCAATTTCTACCCCCTGGGTATGGGGGTTTCAAAAGGTCAATTGGGCTTAGATTCTCTTCTATGTCCCAATGAATATATCTCACAGAATAAACTTAACATTATTATTTATTATGTAGAATACTAACGTTTTTATTTTTTGAAAACGTATTAATGTTACTCTAGGCCACAAATGTCTACTATGTCCCTATGAAAATATCTAATAGAATGAACTTAACATAATATTATTATTATTTTAAAACGTAATAACGTTACCCCAGGTGAGAAACCACAAAGTCGTTTAAGTACATATTTCCATTACACGAAACAGCTTTTTTAGTATTACGGACGAGCATAAGTGTTAAAATCACGTATAAAACCCACATACTGTCGGCCCTGAAATAATCAACTCGCTCGTTGGCAAAGTACTGCCAAATGTATTAGTATTCTAGAAACATTGCTGCTTTTATAGTAGGGGCCCACCTTTCTAATATTTGAAGTCTACATCGAAATCAATGCGTATATTTCCTTCGGTTAAACCGATCGACAGAGCCAACCCTGAATGTGAAAACTATTTAAACAGGTCGAGGACAGGTCGTATTTCAAGTAGCTGTTGGCTAACAGCAGTAACTTGTGCAACCACACAGAAAAACTGACGCGCTGGAAAAAGCCGTGAATTATGTAAGAATAATCTGGTTGCCCCGGTTGAAGATATTATTTATTCCTTGGCATAAGACAAGGAAGCTAAGCTCTAGGTTGACTTCCGTTCCATTGAGAACCTTATTATTAAAGCAGAAAAATGGTGATTAATTTAGAACATGCATCTGAAGGAACCAAAGAGAGGGTGGGCGGAGGAACTAGGCAATGATGAATTAAGACGAATAGCTGAGAGATGCTTTTGAGAGAGGTTTGAAATGTTATTGGTTTTAAAAATTTATGAATAGCTTATTGGCTAAGCCAGGTTTATCCGAAAAAAGAGAAATGGAGCCTTAGCAGGACTTTTGTGACCCAACACAGTCTTATTGCAGCTAATGCAACTGCTGCATAACAGACAAAGTACTTACTAGCAAAGACAAGGTCAAGGTGAAACAAAATCCTGCATTGATTGCGTTCAGTAAGGAGTTAGTTGCTTCCTTAGCAATAATAACCCCAGTGGCTGAATGGCCGCTGGTTCCAGACACTGCCGCCGTTCCATATAACAGTGTCGTCCAGATTTGATCGTCACTTTAGGTGTATTTCAAATGCCACCTCTATGTAAGTTTCACTTTGTTTGAGTAACAGTTATATTGTCATAATGGCACATACTCGTAAGTTTTATCCCTGGTCAGACATTACATAACGTCGCTGCGCTTGCAAAAGTCGCTATGTATTTTTAACCTACTTTTCAGGAGGAAGTAAAAACCGATTTACTCGAAATATAATTGTGATAGAGAAAGTAAATATTTTTTTTATAATGTAAATATTATATTTACGTTGTGGAAAATGACTTTTAGAAAGATAACGTTTAAAACGAAAATACCAAAAAATTAATATTGTGGATCTGACACATAGCTAAAATTGTTTGGGTCACAAATATCGCCATGTGTTGTTGAGCACATAGCGGGAACAAATAAAACATAATTCACGTTGTTTAATTACACATAGCTATTTAATAAAAGGTGTCAATTGAAAATAAAATCAAATTTTATTTAGAAACTATGGCAAACATTGTGTTCTCTGTCATAAAACTCTACTGCCTTGATGTTTGAGGATGTGTTGTACGCAATAAAGGCGCCGAGGAAGGATCGGGAGAGCAACAGTTCTTTCCCGTACCGCAGCAGAAACACTGGTCGCCGGAGATCCCAGAACGATCTCCATCACTCTGGGCTGGCTACTACCCTTGCCTTTTTTTTTAACGTGAGGGAAAATCCTCATAAATGCTATGCCAGACTTTTACCGACTAAAAAACCTCACGTATCCTGTAGAACAGCCTACGTTTGGGAACCCCCGGTAAGCCCACGGAAAGATACCCCAGGACTCCCAACAGACCTACGGCTTCCACTGCGGCCTCACCTAGGGGGGGGAGGGGGGGGGGGTCAGGTGCGATCACGCGTCTTTGGGGGCTTTTTGGGTGCTATCCCGCATCTTAGGGGGGGCGTGCGTGAATCCCTTCGTCACGCTGACATCTATAAGGACGGCGGCCTGCTTCAGTAAGGACAGTGGGTAGCCCCCTTACCGTCCTCAGGACCCCGGTCATGGTGGCTGATAGTCTTGGGCAAAGATATGTCGGCGGCTGACCCGCCGAATGTGGAACTGGGGTGGGAGAGTTCTCTCCCGTTCCCAAACCTCTCTAAACTCTTTTGCGAGCTTGACCTGCTTGCAGAAACAGGCAGCGCAGTCCCACTTACTCCTGCTAGAGTTCATGGCTCGTACTATGGTCTCCAGCGAGAGATACTCATCCAGACCTGCCACGAGATACTTCCAGCCTAGTAAGACGTGGTTTCCACGACAACCGTGGCGAAAAATCGCCGCAGCTTGGCGACCACGGCTGGTGAGGGCGCCTGGGATTTCCTTTCGAGAGTGCACCAAAATCCCTGGCTACACACAACCGGGAAGGAGACTACGAAAAGGCGTGCTGTTCCAATTATTTACCTCTACCAACTCCTTTATAGCAACCAAAAAACCTCACTATTTTTAAGGAACCCTGGTAGGTATGCAAATGTACGTACCACCTAGTAGTTTTAGATACTTGTCTGTAAATGTACGCGACTATTGTGCTAAGATCCCGTAAGGAGGTTGATTCCCGATTAGACTCAAATACTTGTGTGATCCAAAAAAATAATGGCTGAAAAGGAATGAGTGCAGAGCTCGGATTTTTTAGCAAGAAATTTTAGAATGAAACGTAAAAGGGTCCTTTATGAGAAAAACAGGCTTACGAAAGGGAGATTGGGATTTTATGGGGTAATGAATAAAATAGACATTCAAGTGATCCAGCGAAGACGGAAGGAATCCACTTGAGTTTTAGGCGAATATATAAAATTCAGCGAGGCCACAGCACTTCCCACAATTAGGGAGTACATAGGGTGGGCGCAGCAGTGTCAAGTTCTCGTTGCAGGTCTGGGCGTGGATATTCTCTCGACTATGGTGTGAGCAATCACCTCCAGCGGGATTAATTAAGGCTCCGCGCCACCGCGTCTTTCTGTGTGCAGGTTATGCTTGTAAAAGAGGCGGCGGGGAGGTAGCAGGCTATGGAGAGGCACGGTGAATCTCTGGCTATTGGCCTAGACATCGCTAAAGGCTTTGATATGCGTCATGCGTCGCTTCTTTTCAATTTGCTGGCATACGGTCTATCGTCACAGTTGTGCCGCTGGTTGGCCAGCTTCCTGCATGGGCGACGTGTACGGGTCCTCTGTGATGGTCAGGCTTCCTGTTTTTTGCAGGTAAATGCCGGAGTACCACAAGGATCGGTATTGTCCCCAACTCTCTTTCTTCTGCATATCAATGACATGCTGTCCCTTGGGTGCATTCATTGTTATGCGGATGATAGTAGTACTCTGCATGGGAGTTATTCTGGCTGTCCAGCGGAGGGGCGAGGCGACGTGGAGGGGTAGAGACGACAACTCGTGGCGGATCTCGACCGGGACCTGGGCTGCATTGCCCAATGGGGTTTGGACAACCTGGTCTAGTTCAATGCCAGAAAAACGTGTGTGCGTTTACAGCTAAGAAGTCTCCATTCCTACCCCTACCCTCTCTTCAGAGCATTACGGTTCCACTAAAGGACAACCTGGAGTTCTTCGTATAGAAGTCCGGCGTGAGCTCAATCACAAAAACTACATTTAGAGCTGTATTGTGCTGGCCTCGCGAAAACTAGGAATCCTGAATAAAGTGAGACGGTATTTAACGCCACATCAGAGATGTTTACTGTACAAGACGCAGATTCGCCCCTGCGTCGAATACTGTTCTCAACTTTGGGATGACGCCGCGAGGTACTTACTAGATGCACTTGACGCTATGCAGAGACGTGCTATCCGAATAATTGGTTGTCCTGAGGTGACGGGAGGCCTCAAACCTTTAGCGCAGCGAAGAACCATAGCATTCCTCGCTGCCTTCTACCGAATGTATAACGGTGAATATTCTGAAGAGCTCTTCAACCTGCTCCCACCCTCTCCTTTCCGATCCCGAACAACGCGTGTCGGGCAGAGGTGCCACTCATACACAGTGGAAATCATTTTCGCCAGAACGGAGCGTTTCAAAAGATCGTTCCTCTTTCCATCTGCCCGCACACGTGTTTCCCTCATCTTACAATCCCGGGTTCTTCAAGAGGAGCGTGAAGAGGCACATCACAGGTCCGTCAACGCCCTTAGAACGTGATTTAGTAACAAACATCCAAACATTTTCACAAACTTTCACATTTATAATATTAGTAGGAAGTAGGATTAAAAATTAAGGATCACTGTCAGAAGTGGCCCCCAATCGCTAGATGCGCCACGGCGCACCATGAGGCTGGTGGCGACGTATCATTACGACACATAGTTGGCGAGCTCAATTTAAAAAGTAATAAACTTTTTACACTTTACTGAAATATTCTAGCTCCAAAGCTGCCTTATTATTTCAATACATTCCTGAACGGATCGATGACATAAATATCCAAAACGACTGCCAAATTTCATAGAAAAAGATAGCTATGTGACACTTGATTTGTGCAATGCGCGATGTTTCAGGTCAAATATTGTACACCAATATCGCTATGTGCCCGTAAACACATAGCGGGCGCAATTCCGCGCAATTGACTTATATTTTAGTTAAGGTGAACTTTTTAGCTATGTGATTTGAAGCACATAATTATTTTGAGGGCGCAAAAAAGTATTGATTTCACATAGCTGTATTTTGAAACTCCGTTAATATTAGGTTTTTTAAAATTTCGGTTTTTGCACCTTGTGCGCCTTGAAATAAGGATCTAAATGGCATCAAAATCCAAAATTCGAAAAAAATCACATAGCGACTTTTGCAGGCGCAGCGACGATAATGTATGATATATTTTTGCCCAGACAGTTGAACGGCCGACTGATGTCTACCCCCGTTTGCGTATAACCTCAGTTATTTGTAATATATAGCTCTCCATAGAAGCAAAACTCATGTAAATAATACTCGTATCTAAGAAATAACGATTGAAAAAGAGGGGACAATAATTTTAACCTCCAAAATTGGCCATATTAAAAGTACATTTTATTTTATCTTTTCGTCGTCGTTCTTCTTTCTCGTTTTTCGTCGAATCGTTATCCAAGTAAGTATAATTAAAACATGTATTGTAAAGTAAAATGTATTTAACTACAGTGGTGACAATTACTCTGCTGAGCCAATTTAGGATGTGTTGATACGGACAAGCACAGGCTGTGACAAACTGCTGTAAATGAACGTTGAAGACTGTGTGAGCTCCACGCGCCTCTCACAACCGGAATGTCAACTCAATGAGGGTGTGCGCCAATGACGGGCTTTTTGTGGGACCGATAACGGGGCCGACTTTGTTTCGCTTTTATTTGTAACCAACTTTTTGTACTAAGAGTACGTTGCGTTGCACTATTGCAAATAAGTACATCTATTTTATTTCTGCTACAAAACATCAGCGTTCGATTTCTAAAACTCTGTCGTACGTGCTGATTTGAAATATTATGCAAACTTATATAATGGTATATTTTAGACCGGACCTTTTTTTACGGTGGCAGAACAGCTTACGGTCCACCTGGTGGACTATAGAAACCGTAGCCAACCCTATAATGTAGGCGTTTGGGGAAACCGAGGCAGGGATTTATTTTTTCAAGTGTGCGCGGAAGAAAGCCCTTATCAGACCTTACCGTTATCGAACGCTCCGGATGCAAGATTCTTATGAAAACAATCAAACACTGTAAAAATCTTCTCTTTGCCTATAATTCGTTTTCTCATTTTACGAAAGGCAGTAAAATTCCATTTTAGCTTGATGCTAAATACCAAATGTGGAACCGCAGAATACATTCAGAATGTATGCGGTTGCAACGTAACCCGGCTCATAAATAATAGCCCATCCTTTGTTCTGTTTCATCCTAAAATTCTATTCGACGCAGAAAAATGTCAGTTGGATTCCGAGACATTTTAAGACGAATGTAAATTTAAGCTGACATGGTCCAAGCGGCTGGAGGGGGTCCTGGACTCCTTGTTCCCGTCGAGAGCAGAGGAACACGTTCCTCCGCGCATGGCTCCGTCTCAGGCGCCCAACGCGGAAGACAGCGAGAACGACGTGCCCGTAGTCACCGAGGGTGAGTTAGGGGCGGCTGTCCTGCGGCTTAAATCCCGTAGAAACACCGCCCCTGGACCCGACGGCATTCCAGGCCGTGCATGGGTCCTGGCTCTCGAGGAGCTTGGGCCTCGACTTATGGGTCTTTATAGCGCATGCCTCGAAAAAGGCCAGTTTCCCAAGGTCTGGAAGACAGGGAAACTGGTCTTGATTCGAAAGGCGGGGCGGCCGGCAAATTCCCCATCAGGGTACCGGCCGATCGTGTTGCTCGACGAGGTGTGCAAGCTCTTTGAGCGCATTATTGCACAACGCCTCGTCGGGCACCTCACACGCGTGGGGCCTGATCTGGCGGATAGCCAGTTTGGCTTCCGTCAGGGACGCTCCACCGTGGACGCGATCATGCGCATTAGAGGCCTGACGGAGGAAGCAGTCTCACAGGGTGAGGTGGTGGTGGCGGTGTCTCTCGACATCGCCAACGCATTCAACACCTTGCCCTGGAGCTGCGTCAGGGAGGCGCTTATCTATCATGGAGTGCCTCCCTACCTCCGTCGAATTGTCGGGGCTTATCTCTCCGAGAGAGCCATAACTTACCCGAGCTGGCTAGGGCCGGGTCGGCGAGATGTGTCGTGCGGTGTTCCACAGGGATCGGTTTTAGGGCCGCTCCTGTGGAACATCGGTTACGACTGGGTGCTGCGTGGTCCGTTGCTCAGAGGGGTCGGCGTAACATGTTACGCCGACGACACCCTCGTTACGGCGCGGGGAGCAACGCACCGTGCCGCAGCACTTAAGGCCACGGCAGGGGTTGCTCAGGTCGTGGGTCGGATTCGGCGGCTGGGTCTTGAGGTCGCCCTTCACAAATCCGAGGCTCTGTGCTTCCACGGACCTCGGATGGGGCCACCTGCGGGATCCAGCCTACAGGTGGGGGGCGTCAGCATCGGCATCGAGCCCTCGATGAAGTATCTGGGGCTCGTACTCGATGGCCGGTGGAACTTCGGACATCATTTCCGAAGTTTGGTCCCAAAACTGAGGGGAGCATCGGCCGCACTCGCGCGGCTGATGCCCAACATCAGGGGACCCAACGCTCCCTACAGGAGGCTGTACCTTGGGATCGTGCGAAGCATGGCCCTGTACGGGGCTCCCGTATGGGCGGAGACCCTGACGGCCAGCAATGAGGCTAGACTGATGAGCCCGCAGAGAGTGATGGCCGTCAGGGTGATAAGAGGATACCGCACGATCTCCGGTGAGGCGGCATGTCTCCTAGCCGGGACCCCTCCATGGGACCTGGAAGCGAGAGCCCTTGCGTCACTGTTCAGATGGCGCAAGGAGGCGCTGGAGCGGGGCCAAAGGCCTGCGTCTCGAGAAATCGAGGCCCAGCGGACCCTGCTCCACCAGGAAACCCTGGAGACATGGAAGATGCGACTTGAGCAACCAAAGGGGGGATTCGCCACAATCGCGGCCGTCAGACCGGTCATGGACGAGTGGCTGGAGAGAAGACACGGTGCTCTCTCCTACCGGTTGACACAGATGCTTGCCGGGCACGGTAGCTTCGGTAGGTATCTGTGGCGAAAACACCGGGAAACCACGGCCGAATGTCAGCACTGCGAGGAACGCAGCGATGACACAGCGCTCCACACGCTGGTGGAGTGCACGGCGTGGGCACAACAGCGACAGGTCCTCGTAGTGGGTCTGGGCGTGGACACTCTCTCGCTTGAGGCCATGGTGCGAGCCATGCTCTCCAGCGGGAGTAAGTGGGACTGCGCCGCCTCTTTCTGCGAGCAGGTCATGCTCGCGAAGGAGGCGGCGGGCCGGGTGCGGGAGAGAACTCTCCCACCCGAGTTCCGCAGTCGGCGGCCTGGGCGCCGCCGACGTGTCTTCGCCGAGGACTATCGGCCTCCATGACCGGGGTCTGAGGACGGTGAGAGGGCCGCTCACCGTCCTTACAGAAGCAGGCCCATGACGGCAGCGTGACGTGAGCACTCACGCACGCCCCCCCTTAGAAGCGGGGTCACACCCGAAATCTGCGAGCAGGTCATGCTCGCGAAGGAGGCGGCGGGCCGGGTGCGGGAGAGAACTCTCCCACCCGAGTTCCGCAGTCGGCGGCCTGGGCGCCGCCGACGTGTCTTCGCCAAGGACTATCGGCCTCCATGACCGGGGTCTGAGGACGGTGAGAGGGCCGCTCACCGTCCTTACAGAAGCAGGCCCATGACGGCAGCGTGACGTGAGCACTCACGCACGCCCCCCCTTAGAAGCGGGGTCACACCCGAAATCCCCCATAGACGCGGGATTGCACCCGAACCACCCCCTGGGCGAGGCCGCATTAGCGGCCGTAAGTCTGTTGGGACTCACGGGACATCCTTCCTGAGGGCTTACCCGGGGCTCTCAACCATAGGCTGTTGGGCGTTGCGTGAGGTTTTTTTTAGTCGGTAAGAGTCCGGCATAGCATCCTACGAGGATTTTCCCTCACGTTAAAAAAAAAAAAAAAAAAAAAAGCTGACATGGTCCATGTCAGCTTAAATTTACATTCCAATATTTTCGTCATTCATTTAAGAGCTATAAGTGGTACTTCTTATACACACACTGATTGGCGCGTAAAAACATACACAAACTTTTAACACATCCTTTTTACGCCAGTGGTTAAAATAAAGTAAACATAGGGACTCATCGGTTA
Source organism: Miltochrista miniata (assembly GCA_933228765.1). Lineage (NCBI taxonomy): Eukaryota > Metazoa > Arthropoda > Insecta > Lepidoptera > Erebidae > Miltochrista > Miltochrista miniata. The sequence goes on from OW121764.1 coordinate 1,873,743, forward strand.
ACTAACTTAGATAGGAATTGAAAATTAGCGCTGGGAGGAATCTAAAACTTCTTTCGATTTTTGTGACTGTGTGTTTTACCTACAATGTAATGTACTAAAACTTTTTAACTCCCAGGATTTCATTAACAATGGTTTTAAATTTCATTTAAAAATACAAATCAAATTATTATTTTTTGTTTCCTCTTATTTACACTCGAGTTTCAAGAGCGGTTAGGTAAACAGAAACCCTGCCATAAAAACCAGTTTTATAAACAGAAGCTGATAAAAACAATTTTCTAAAGACCTCGTAGACTCTTGACGAGATTAGAGAACAAAAACAAGTCACTCTAAGGTCTCACCAGGAAGTGAGTCTCGGTGAGTTTGTTTCTTGGCTCTTAACAAAACATTAATTGTTCAATTACTAGAATCGCTAAAATACTGTCGAGTTTTATAAAATTTGCAATGATTTTTAATTGTTTTTATGATGTCGTTCGAAATTTCGGAAGGAAGTGAAAATGTGGGCTTCATAGAAAGCCACTACAACCAAAGACTTCTATATAAACTGAGGTAGACATGCCCTACGCACCGATTTTTGAAACCTATAAACTGAGCTAATTAGCAGCGTTACTCGCACTGTTGTGAGTCAAAACTTCGAAAGTAGGTGCTCGACTTGCAATCGGAGTCCATACGCCTTCTCTTTTACTCTTGTTCTATCCGTATATTACTATTGTGTGTGGTGACAATTACGTAAAAAATATTTATAAGTGAGTGTAGTCTTATTAATGTGTGTATTTGAGGATTGCTTTTGAAATCTCGTTTGTTAGAGTACGGCACGTCTACCTCAGTTTATATAGAAGTCTTTGACTACAACTTGATGGATACTTAATATTTGAGACACTGTAAATTCCCTTATTTGCGTCACATAGAAATGGAACTTGGTATTATATTTTCTTACTAATATAACCGTACATTTCTATACATTATGAAGTAAACTTCCTAGATATATAATATATATTTAAGTTACAACTCCAGTTACGAAATATTTCAATGTCATAACTCATCCCCCAAGCTTCATTGTAAGTGGAGACAAATTGAAGATATGTCATCCTTCTTCATCACACACACAATATTATTGTTGAATGTTTTGATATAGCGCTGGGACCGCTTTTACTCAAATTCAAACATGTTTGGGTTTTGGAAAACATGACAAGGTAATACAAGAATCCAAATTTTTCCTCTACTACCGGCTAAGTGAAATTTTGTTCCCAAATCTGCTAAAACCAAACCAATGTAATAAAAGGCAGTCTATAATGTTATTTCAGACTGTAGGTAATCTGTCTCTGTACTGATTTGTTCAGCTGTTGGAGCGTGTGGGAGTAACAAACATCTGACATTTGCACCCTCAAATTTTCGCATTGAGGTATAATACTAATAAGATTTCAAAGTATTTCGTAGAAAATAGGAACGGAATTTAAAAAGCGGTCTGGTTTCCTGCGTATTTCTCAAAGTGTCACAAATCTCTCATTTCTCCGGAACAACGTGTGACAAAAGTAATTCAGCGTACTGATAACAAGTTTTAAACGATGACTAAGGACGTTTAGTTCAGTTATGAGCAAATCATGATCTACTTTGCTATTTAAATTCCTTTCAGAAATCCCTATTAAGAGACTCTGCTGTCCGTCTGTTTGTCTGTCTGTCACTACGCTGACGCTAAATACAGTATCTCACAGTATTTTTTTCTGCGTATGTAAATATCTTCAATCTATTTATTTTCATTAGTTTACAGTGGATAAAAATGCAGTTTTCATCTTCATTACAATTTTTATATTTTTATCACATAACAATAGCTGGTGCGAGATTTCAGTTCCCAAGCTCGTACACTACACGTCACGTCTTGACAATAAAATGCTAAGAAACTTTTCTGAATACAAAGCGTTCACGGCGATATTTGGCGTTCAGAGCGCACCCGACACCTCAGTTTGCGCCCTTCATGGGATTACAAAAGATATGACTGCGGTTAGCCCAGCCTTTTAATACGGATAGCTCGCATGTCATCCGACACAACGGCGAATTTACATATTATTTGGTAGAATTATCATTTACAAAACTTTTGGGTTTCGGTAACGTTAATAAAACGGTTGTGACAGTTGAATTATAGGCTGAAATTGTTTGTCGCTAGTAATTATAGGTAGGTACTTACTGTTTGATATTTTAGAAAATGTTTTTAGTATTAAAGTATATTATTGAACTTCAGATAATTTTTTATGACAGAAATAGCATTCTGTAGTTAATTGTTTTAGACATAGAAAACGTCAAATAGAGTTTTATTGTCTAATTGATTATTTTTGACGCAGAGGGCGTTTGAAATTACTCACTTTTAGATTTTATCTGTACCTAATCAATAAAAGTAAATTCCATATAGAAAGACGCTAGGATATAGAAGGAGTAAGATTATTAATAAGGTTATGTTGTGCTGCATAGCTCCTGTTTTTTTAATCCTACAAGTTTATTACGATTTAGAAACAGTGATATTATTGCCAAAACTTTCTTAAAGCTAAGGAAAAAATATTTTCAATTATATTGTCATTAAGAACGTTTATTTTAAGTTACTTTAACTGTGCAATATATTTTTATAAAACCCTTTATGATTCTATTTCATTCAATTTTAATGAATACTGTCGTGTAAGCGGATGAGTTAATACAAAAAAACATTGCGTTCGTAGGAACAGAGCCAACTGAATACAAATTACACTCAAAGCGAAGGTCTCAACACGTTTTGAAAACCATTTTGAATGAGGTACAAAAATACTTGAAATTGAATCGACAAAGATTTTTAAACAATTTAAGTTCTAAAATTCTACTATCTAGCCAGGTATTGAATAACACAAAGAAAAACAAATTTTTCAATACGATATATTACTCTGGACTGCTGGACTCTTACCAACAAAATCACATGTGCCCTACCACTGCCTACAGGAGCCCCGGGTAAGCCCTCAGCCCCGGGTAAGCCCCCAGAATGATGTCCCAGGATTCACGACATACTTTAGCTACAACTGCGGTCTCACCTAGGTTCGGGTACTATCCCACATCTTTGCAGGTTGTTCGGGTGTTATCCGAGTAAGTGGTAATGGGATTGACATTGTCGCGTTTGTGTACTAATATCAATAGAACATTATTAATCTTTAAAAAATATTAAAAGGATCGAAATGTGATAAAAGTGTTTTTAAACTCATGAAGAAAATTTGCTCCTTGCAGACTTGACGTACCTGATCCTCAAACCATAGTGTAAACTATCAAACCAAACATCAAATCTGTGCAGTCAAGATTTTCATCAAACACGACCAACAGAATCAGTTTGATCGTTAACAGTGTACCTACAAATATTTTTCTTTACTTATTTGCTGCTAGTTGGATCCTTAAAATGCTTTGTCTTTTATAGAATTCAATTTTTGAAGAAAAATTAGAAGTTTAAAAATCATAAAAATATATTATTTTTTATGAGCTCTAGAGATTACATAACATTTATTTATTTAATTAACAAATTTAACATCAAACGTAATTACATATAGTAATTAGTTACAAGATTAGTTTTCAATCTTTAGGTACACGGGGCACCTAAAAATTTGATTATCTTATACTTTGTACCAACTTGGCCATACAGACCACTGTGTTACTAACTATTTAGTACTTACAGATGCATAGTGCATACGTTTCAAAAATTACTTAATACGATGAAAACGTTTTCAAAAGTCAAATCGTTATGAATTCTTTGAAAGTAATCGTTTCTAATAGACGGTCACTTCTATTATATTGAGAAGCAAAGATAGCGCTTTTGACTGGCCACGCTGCACAGAATAGTAATCTAACAGCGTAGAGACGCCATGTTCTAAATAATCAAAAACGGTTCAATAACAACTTGAATTATAAGTTGTTTTCCTAAGGTTCATAGATTATTCTAGTAACATTAATATTCGTAGGTACTAAAACCAGTTCAAGATAAAACGATAAAACATCTCCTTTTATTGGTTCTTAAAATGTCTGTGTTTTAGGGTTCCTAAACCTAAAAAGAAAACTGTAAATTTGTGGATAAATCACAGTGAACCTTTCATGCGGTTGTCAATGTCAAGGTCTTGCGAGGAGACCATAAGTTTAATTTCTGCAACCTTAATCAAGTTAAAAATTTCTTAGACGTGTAAAAAATTCAAATTACTAAGTTAACAATCAAAAGTTACGGTTTCATTTATTTTTTACAAAATTTTACAGCCAACTTCAAAGTGTAACTTGTGTCGAAGTGCCGCTTGTCATTCAGATGTCCCAAATATCTAACAAAATATAAACTAAAGACAGGTTTTCAAACAAACAAAAAGATTTCTCCGAACTTGTTCATAAATAAAGAAGTTTCACTGTCGCGGAATAAAGTGGTGATCGTTTTAAGATTTATTTACTATCCTTGGACATCCTTCCGAGGGCTTACCCGGGGCGAAGGCAGTAGAAGGGCACGTGTGGTTTTAGTATAGCATCGAAGAGGAATTTCCACACTTAAGAAAAGCCCCTTTGTTCACAAAACTTTCATAGAGATGAGAGTTTTATCAACGATGGGGCTTTTTTATAATCTCTCTAAATTAGCCCCATAAATAAATAGTAACTATAAAACAGCATACATTAAAACGATTCCTTGAACTGCAAGAATATTTGGCAACTTATGAAAATCGATATCGTTTATACAACAAGTACATTAAATAATTTCCTCATCTAAATGGATAAAATGTTAGATACAATCTAAAATACAGCAGAGTTGAACTTAAGACGTGAATATTTGGAAATGGAATACCAAAATTTTAACAGTAGGTACTGAAATTATATTGTTCAATGTAGCTCATTTAACATTATAACCACGCATGAGAATACGAACCCTTTGACTCAGCTATTCAAATACGGTATTAAAGTAACCATAGTTTACTCGTCCTATTACTAGTGTCATCAGTTGCTCTTCCTCTGAATAAAAACTCACTTTTACGTGCCTCTTGTGAAAAGACCTGAGTCAAACAGGTTATAAAATAAAACAAAGTTACGTTTGAGACGATTTCATTGTTCTTATATACATTTCGGCAACTTTCACACAACTTGTATATCATTGCGCATTATATTGTCACTAGTGTATTTCCCGCAGGAGCTTTTTTGTTAAGGTAAAAAAGTTCATACCTTTGTGACAATGAAATTTTTATTACTTACAAATTGAGTTTCAATTACGTGGCTGCTGTATTACCAACCTGTCCTTATAATGTTATATAGAAAGAGATTACATAAACCATTTTCTACCTGCTGAATATTAAACATAATATAAAAACGAGTCAGTGTGTAACCATCTTTATCGTTAAAGTTAACTGAGGGTAGTCGGGATTTCGAAGGCAATATAAAAAATAAAATGTTGTTTACCCCGTTCCTAACATTATGCGCTCTTTTTTTGGACTATAGAAGACCTTGCAGAGTAGGGTAGGAAGGTGGATACCGGAGTCCAAAGTGAGAATTCTACTGGGTACACTACATTAATACGAAAAACTTAATTCCGAAAGTCACAATCACGAATTTCATAATTCCGAATTTCATAAGTCCGAATGATTCGAAATCCCGAAAGTCAAAAATCCGATGTTTCATAAATACTTTTTATTAAAATTCATAATTTTAAAATTCCGAATGTTTACAATTCCGACTGTTAGAATGCCGAATTTCAAGAAACCGAACCGTTGAATTCCGAATTATTAAAAATCCGCCATATTATAAATACGAACTCCGATTATCAAAAATCCGAAATATCAAACAAACGAAGGGTTAATGTGGTTTCCACCCGTTCCTGTTTTAACCCGAAAACTTATTATTAAAGACGATTATTTACTCCCGTTCCCGATTCTACCCGTTTTTTTATAAAGTATGGTCAAGTCTAACTACCGAAAATATTATTTCCAAGTGAGTGGAAGGCAAACGACAAAACAAAAAAAAAATAACCACGAAGGTTAAGGTTAAGCCTTCTAACCTAACCTATCCGAGTCGGGGTACTCTGAGTCGGGGTGTTAACCATTTACAATTATTATGGTTATATGGTATAGGTATATATGGGTATAGAAGGCTAAGGCGAAAGCGAAGCGGAGCGGAGCTCCGGCCTTAGCCATCGTGGTTTTTTTTTTGTTTTGTTGTTTCCCTTCCACTCACTTGGAAATAATATCTTCGGTAGGTAGTTAGACTTGACCGTACCTTATTAAAGAAAACTTAAACAGTGAAATTTCGGATATTTAAAATTCTGAATAATGTTTTTAGGGAAAATAACAGTCCGGTCTTTTGATTATTCGTAATAATGAAATTAGGAAAAATAAAAACTCGTACTTATTACTTTCGGGTAAATGAATATCGTCCTTTTGAATATTCGGAGCTTTGTTTCTTAGGAATTATAATCTTCGCAATTTTGAACATCGGAATATTGAAATTCGGAAAAACATATTTCGGAATTTTTGGGTGTTCCCAATTCTACTTCTTCGAACCCTTGCTCATTAACCATCTGACGAGTCCAAATTTGACTACTGCCTTATAAGTTTTAAATTTAAAGTAGACTTCTATGTGGTACAATTACATAAAATCACTCAAGTAACCGCGAGGGGGTAGACAGAGGTAAATTTCGTACCTAAATGTTTTCAATAGCTTTCTTGGTCCCACGTAATGGGCGGAAAACCTATTAACGTTACTGGGCACTATAAAGTGTAGCTATTCTGTTAGTTGGACCGAAATTCCAACAGCTAATGGGTATAGATGTTACACATCCACAGAGTCATTCTCTGGATTACAAATATGTCTTCTATACTAATAATATAAAAAGAAAAGATTTGATTGTTTGTTTATTTGCATTTGCATAACATAGTCACGCTTTTATCGCCGAAATGGTAGGCGAAGGAGCATGCTCCCACTTTTCTTAATGTTTTCTTCTGTTGCCTTGCTAAAATAGACAGGCGAAAGTTGTGACAAGCCAGTATTAAAAATTTTCAAGTCGCCAACGAGGCCTTTACTTGGCATAACAACAGTCATATTTCTGACCACCGGGACTAACGGCTTAACGTGCTTACCATAACACGAAAAATCTCGCAAATGAAAAGTCACGAAGTGATCAAGTGGTGGTAACCCATCCTAATACTAGCCATAACAAAAATTGTAGTGCTGTGACTCTGTAAAATAATAAAACTACGATTTCAACTTCCTATACAGAGACACTACACAACAGAAAATAATAAAAGGTAATCGGTAGAGATCAAACGCAACGTATTTTGTTTCGCATATCAAGTTCTGAAATCTAGGAACATTACGTCTTGGATCTCAACGACGGTTACGACTAGTAGTATTTACGACTATCCAATTTACGACTGATCGATACGGATAGATTCGATATTTGAAGCGGGGATAGGATCGTTATGTGTTTTATATAAGACTAGCCGACCCGCGCAACTTCGTTTGCGTGATAAATAAAGAACCGCTCGACCGATTTTGTGCAAACTTTACCTAAACCATCTACTAAATAGTCCGAACAAAGCTTAAACATTTGGTTTGGATAGGTGAGCCCGTTCTTGGGTTATAAAATTACAACGAAAAGTGGCATTGATTTTTATATATATAGAAGATTTAAAACACGCTTAAATTGAACACTGACTTTTAACTTGCAAATCCAGGAATTAACTACTCCGAAGCTTTAAAGCATATAATTTTGGTAGTTATTTCCAAAGAAACCTTATATTGAATTGCTTATTCCACATTTGTGAAATAATTGAAACGAAAAAAAAAAAATCTGTAAAATTGGTAATTTGATCAAATGAAAATAGCGCTGGCTAGATCATTGAAAGCTAAGCTCTATTTGCTCTTATCAGCGAGTAAGTACGTAGTTGACCCAGAACACTTCTGAGCGCACAGATATCTAAAAACTACAAATGTCTGAACACAAATAGAAAACTGAACAAACCACTGAACTAATTCGATTCAATTGTATAAAATCTTTATCCACTGAAAAAGGGTTTTCTGTGAACAGCACTTTAGACGCAAATAACAGTTTGTCGAGAGCAAAGCTGCGAGGGAAATTTAGTCAACGAACAACAATGAAATACAATACTAAAGAGATTGAAATATTAACTGGCTAAGTTTAAATACTTACAGGGAAAAAATTAACCATTCCTTAAAAATCTTGAAGTTTTTGAAATAGATAGAATTTAAGTGATAGAAATGTGGTACCTAAATGTGCACAAGCGTAGGTGACATTACAATTAGGACCTTATGAACCTACGCATCAGCTTGCAGGTACAATGCCTACCCTTGCGTAGCGGTAATGTGATGGTGTAGATGCCCTCAAAGTGTCAGTAGTTCAGGAAGTCGGATAGTAAACTTTTCCACTACAGCCAATCAAAGTAGACCCGGTTTACAATCAGGAGTGGTGAATATAACCAGCACTTTACGTTAAGATGAAGACAAGGGTAGTATTGAAATAATTATTTTAGTTTTATTAAATATGTAAATTATAATAGTTTGGAGATTGTTTTAGCATTAAAACTAGCGATTTTTATAGCAAACACCCCACAAAAATCAACGGATTTCTGCTCAAATACTTTTATTATTCATATTGCAGCATAACCGCCCAAGATTCTCTAAAGGTCTGTGACATAATACTCAAAAACGCCTCAACTTCTAAGGAATTGTTTTATGTCGCAAAGGGAATTAAAGGGATATCTTCAGGATGCCGTGAAATGACAGAGATAACGTAAAGAAAAATTTTTAAAGGAAAAATTCCTTTTAAGGATTAACTTAAAGCGACGAGCGTTTCAGAGAACAGTAGACTATTGTAATTTGTCAGTTTATGGTGGTGTTGAAGTAAAACTGTGATATTAAGTGGGTGGTTTAAAATATAGAACATCTATATTCTAAGGTGGGTAGGTAGACCAGTTAGACACCACTATGAGCCTATATTGCATAATTTCAATCGGAATAAATTACAGTCTGGAATAATACATAGGCTACTAATTATGCCTGCAACATGTTCACATTAGATTCAGGAACGAATACAGAATGAGGTTGCATTGTTGACTTAAGTTTGGCAAAGTTACCAATATAATAATAGAAATCTTAACACCAATATACTTTCCCTTGTCTGATTTTAAGTCCATACTCGTATTCCTTTTTTGAAATGGTAAACACCTACATCCCATTTTCCCGCTTTGCTATTCTGTCTGTGTCACAAAAGTTGAAATTATTTTTGTCAAACAGAGCATGAAATGAAAGTCTGGGATAAAATGTATAAATTTTGTAGTAGCACTATTACAATTATAACTGGTGTTTTTTATAGAGGTATAGAACTTTAAGTTGGCAAAACTTTTTTAACTGGCTGTAATTTTGTCAGCTGTAAAGCGATTTATGTTAGGCTTGGTTTGGCATTTCAACATGAATAGACTGACGCCTGAACAACGCTTCCAAATTGTGCAAATTTATTTTGAAAATCATGGTTCTGTCCGAAATACGTATCGCGATTTTCATAAGCGAATTTTGTTTAGCGGTGAAGCTCGCTTTTGGTTGAATGGATATGTCAATAAACAAAATTGCCGTATTTGGGATGATGACAATACTCAAGTGTATGTAGCGACACGGTTACATCCAGAAAAACTGACTGTGTGGTGTGCTTTATGGGCTGGTGGAATAATTGGTCAGTACTTCTTTAAAAACGATGCTGACCAGAACGTTACAATCAATGGTGACCGCTATAGAAAGATGATCATTGACTTTTTCGTTCATCAATTGGACAACCATGACGTGCAGGAGTAGTGGTTTCAACAAGACGGCGCAACCTGTCACACAGCTCGTGCCACAATTGATTTATTGAAGGAAACGTTTGGTTACCGCATAGTGTCACGTTTTGGACCCGTGGATTGGCCTACAGGATCGTGCGATTTAACGCCACTTGACTATTTTCTGTGGGGATATGTGAAGTCTCTAGTTAATGCCGATAAGCCCGAAACGATTGACCACTTGGAGGACAACATTAGGCGCGTTATTGCCGATATACGGCTACAAATGTGGAAAAAAGTCATCGAAAATTGGACCTCTAGATTAGACTACGTCCGAGTTAGCCGTGGCGGTCATATGCCAGATATCATATTAAAATCATAATGCCAGAAGATTGTCTTTCGAATAAAGTCATTTTCATATCAATAAAAACTATCACCTTTGTTTTATTCCATTTCAAAGTTCTATACCTCTAAAAAAAACACCCTTTAGTTAGGACATTCTACCAGTAACTAAAATTCTACACTTACCAACCTCCTTAAAAGCAAAATAGACATTACAGTTTGTTTATTAAAAACCACGTTAAACATAGAATTTAATTTTTTGCAGTATTCAAAACAACGTTATACATAGAATTTAATTTTCAGTAGGTACTATTACTTGTGTGGATTTAAATAGATTAATTACGGTGACTGTCGCATCATCCTGTGTTTCGGTTGCGGTCAACCTAAATTTGTAGAGTCCCCACGGGGTCCCTGTTTCAGACAAGGTTCACTAAATAATTTGAATTCACAGAGACCATTTTACAAATAGCATAAAATCCTGTAAGTACGCTAAGCTTGTGTAAACTGAGGACAAAATTCTATTTAGTGTTGTTAGTGACTTATTAATGATAAATGAGTAGAAGAAAAAAAGCTAGCTTACTTTTTATTCAGGCTTTTTAACCCATAAACGTGTTTTTTTTTTGAGCTTATGAGCTTAATTATAACGTTATTACGTGATAAAATACATTATAACTTTAGTCATTACTTTTCGGGGTTAATTTTGAGAAATCTTTACGCAGCGAGTCAACATTATAGTTAAGTGACCTGTCTCAAGAATGGTCAAGCTTCTAGGTTCAAGGCCTTTGGCTAGGCGTTGATGGGTGAATAAGTTACTCGCTAACTTTATTACTATAGTTAGATCGTATTTACAACAGCAGGATTTCTAAGTATTATTGGTTTACGCGCCCCATTTCAAATACATTTACTTGTGGAAGACCCATTTATAATAGGTACCTACAAACAAACTAATTGATTATTACATCGAGTCAAAGAACCAAGTGTGGCTTACATAAAGCGGAAACCAAATTACATTGCTCAAAAGAATATCTTAAGTGACAAATGAAATCACGATAATGTTATTACTTACTCCCCTGAGTCCTCTCGTGTTTGTTTTCTTCCCTCTAAGATTGTAATATACCATAATGAAAGGACGACTATTTTCTACCAAGTGAATAGGGTGCCCGGCATAACACGCGGAACTAGCGATCGTGATTTGTTGTTGTTTCGATTATGATCGTTCCGTACCCATAGGGTAAAAACAGGACCCTGTCCCCAGGCTGAATCTCAGTATCTCATGAACCGTGATATCTTACTAGGCAGTGGAAATTTTGACGGAAGATGTATTTCTTTTGCCGCTATGACAACAAATACAAATAAAAATACATAGAAAACGGAACCTTTGGTGTGCAAGTTCGACTCGCGCTTGGCTGGTTTTTTAAAAGATAAATAGAGTAAATGGAAACCTATTACTATGTGACAAACAGAGTGTTAATTCTACAAACTCTAATAAACTCGAGGTATGAAAAAAAAGCAATTATCATGAACAAGCTTTTTCCTAGTAATAAAAAGTTCAAGGTTTCACAAAAGATATTCTTTGGCCCTAATAACAGACAGAATAATGTCACTGGCGCCATTCATTTATATACAAAGTTACGATGACCTCCTTTTTTAGAGTTATAGCTGTCAACAAATAAATACGGGTCAAGTGCGAGTCGGCTCAGGCCCGGAGTCAGTCATGGTATTTTTTTTGATATTAAACTTGCAAAATTGAAGTGGCCAGCCTCATAAAAAGTCATGGCGCATCTAGCGATTGGGAGCCTCTCTCACAGTCCGTAAGACTTTTGACAGTGGTCCTCAAGTTGGCGACTCTGTGATGTGCCTCTTTACACTCCGCGTGAAGAACCGTGAGATCGTAAAAATGAGGAATCGGAATCGTAAGATGAGGGAACCACGTGTGCGGGCAGGTTGTTCCAGGTTTGCTGTAAGGGTATGCCCCTAAATAATAGTTTATTTCAGCCTGGTGACAAACTTACAAACGAACAGACGTACAACGGAATCTCGGTAATAGGGTCCAATTTCTACCCCCTGGGTATGGGGGTTTCAAAAGGTCAATTGGGCTTAGATTCTCTTCTATGTCCCAATGAATATATCTCACAGAATAAACTTAACATTAATATTTATTATGTAGAATACTAACGTTTTTCTTTTTTGAAAACGTATTAATGTTACTCTAGGCCACAAATGTCTACTATGTCCCTATGAAAATATCTCATAGAATGAACTTAACATAATATTATTATTATTTTAAAACGTAATAACGTTACCCCAGGCGAGAAACCACAAAGTCGTTTAAGTATATATTTCCATTACACGAAACAGCTTTTTTAGTATTACGGACGAGCATAAGTGTTAAAATCACGTATAAAACCCTCATACTGTCGGCCCTGAAATAATCAACTCGCTCGTTGGCAAAGTACTGCCAAATGTATTAGTATTCTAGAAACATTGCTGGTTTTTTAGTAGGGGCCCACCTTTCTAATATTTGAAGAGTCTACATCGAAATCAATGCGTATATTTCCTTCGGTTAAACCGATCGACAGAGCCAACCCTGAATGTGAAAACTATTTAAACAGGACGAGGACAGGTCGTATTTCGAGTAGCTGTTGGCTACCAGCAGTAACTTGTGCAACCACACAGAAAAACTGACGCGCTGGAAAAAGCCGTGAATTATGTAAGAATAACACTGCACAACAGCATTTCTGATGATTGGGTTATGTTATATGATATTAGTCCAATTTTTAATAACGAGTTCAAATCTGTGACTGAAATTTCTATATCACATTTAGTTAAAAAAATATGACACATGTTTTTTTTTTAAATTCAACACTTAATATTTGGAGATGACTTCAATTTATTTAATTTTAAGTGGAAAAGAACTTTCTTTTATTCAATTTTCTTGCTGAAGCTGAAGGCAGAGAGCTATTCTGAATGCTCCAACAATAGTCAGCAATCATGTGAGCGTTCCAGTAGCCTTGATAGCGTTTCTCCATCGTACGAAAGTCCTGGTGGAATCGCTCGCCCTGTTCTTCAGTTAGATCCCCAAAATTGGCGAGAAAATAGTCTAAGTAGTTGTGAAGCAAGTGTAGATTTATGCTCATGTCACATCCGAACTTTTGAAAGCTACTCATTAGTTCTTCCACGTGTTGAGAAAAGTCCAAACGTTACTTATTTCCCAAAATCTTTAGTTCCTTTTGTTATTAAGTTTTTTCATTAAGCCTAGAAGTCAACAGGTCTGAAGCAGATTTTGACAGTCCCAGATCTCTGATAAGGTCGTTTAAATCATCTTGGTTGAATAGTTCTGGCGCAACACAAGTCACATTTAAAGTCACTATCACAATTGTCAATTTTCGCCTCAAAATGCATAGCTTCTGTCTGAGAATTACCGGTTTGAGGTTCCAGTGATATTTTAGGGGCTCAAAACACGTCTGTTTGCCGACCGTATGGAAGGATATTCCCATTTGGCTCGATTTTTTCGGTTAACACCAGTTATGTTCACCAAGCAAAAATAACAGTCATCGTGATGGTTCACGGGTTCTTTCCGGATTATAGCCGTTTCGTACCTAAATCTATTCTTTTTTTTATCTGTCCACAAACGTAGAAACTCAAGACACGTTTTGCATAGCTTTTGCGGATTCCAAGGCTTGTCTTTCATTTCCAGCGGGTGACCAAAGGAACTTTTGTAAGCCTCATTTTCGAACTAAGTCACATTCAAATGGGATTCTTTAAAGATTTACTCTCCGCAAATGAAACAAAATTGATTCAGATCATTCACACAAACTCGTCTTGACGACGCCATATCAAAGTATATTAAAAAAACCAAATGAAAATATTATTATTAGCGAATTAACACGGTCATACGTCGACTTTATTGTGAAAGCTATAACTTGTAAACAAGAGCTGTTACAAAAAAAATGAGGGTATATCTAGAATCAGCGACGTCAAATTAGTAAACATCATGTGATAAAAGCCAATCATCAGACAAAAGTTGCAATTTTGTTGCGCAGTGTAATCTGGTTGCCCCGGTTGAAGATATTATTTATTCCTTGGCATAAGACAACGAAGCTAAGCTCTAGGTTGACTTCCGTTCCATTGAGAACCTTATTATTAAAGCAGCAAAATGGTGATTGATTTAGAACATGTATCTGAAGGAACCAAAGAGAGGGTGGGCGGAGGAACTAGGCAATGATGAATTAAGACGAATAGCTGAGATATGCTTTAGAGAGAGGTTTTAATTGTTATTGGTTTTAAAAATTTATGAATAGCTTATTGGGTAAGCCAGGTTTATCCTAAAAAAAAAAGGAGCCTTAGCAGGACTTTTGTGACCCAACACAGTCTTATTGCAGCCAATGCAACTGCTGCATAACAGACAAAGTACTAGCAAAGACAAGGTCAAGGTGAAACAAAATCCTGCATTGATTGCGTTCAGTAAGGAGTAAGTAGCTTCCTTAGCAATAATAACTACATAAGAATAAGATTGTGAGATACTTTGATGAAAGGACGACTATTTTCCACCAAGTGAATAGAGTGCCCGGAATAACACGCGGAAATAGCGATCGTGATTTGTTGTTGTTTCGATTATGATGGTTCCGTACCCATAGGGTACCTAAGAACAGGACCCTGTCCCCAGGCTGAATCTCAGTATCTCATGAAGCGTGAAGGCTGACTAGGCAGTGGAAATTTTCACAGAAATTGTATTTCTTTTGCCGCTATGGCAACAAATACAAATAACAAAACATAGAACCTTTGGTGTGCACGTTCCACGTTTTTAGGGTTCCGTACCCAAAGAGTAAATGGAACCCTATTACTATTAGACAAACAGAGTGTTAATTCTACAAACTCTTATAAACTCGAGGTATGAAAAAAAGCAATTATCATGCACAAGATTTTTCATTGCCTAGTAATAAAAACTTCAAGGTGTCACACACCGATCTATATGTACTACGTACGTCGCCGTCGGTAGAATTTATGTCAATAGTTTCACAAAAGATATTCTTTGGTCCTAATAACAGACAGAATAATGTCACTGGAGCCTTTAATTTATATATAAAGTTACGATGACCTCCTTTTTTAGAGTTATAACCGTCAACAAATAAAAAAGGGTCAAGTGCGAGTCGGCTCAGGCGCGAGGTCATTCATGTTATTTTTTTTTATTAAACTCGCCCAATTGACGTAGCCAGCCTGATGAAAGGCCGTCGCGCATCTAGCGATTGGGGGCCACTCTCACAGTCCGTAAGACTTCTGACAGTGGTCCTTAAGTTGGCGACTCTGTGATGTGCCTCTACACACTCCGCGTGAAGAACCCGGAATCGTAAGATGAGGGAAACACGTGTGCGGGCAGGTCGGTCGAGGTTTGTTGTAAGGGCATGCCCCTAAATAATAGTTAATTTCAGCCTGGGGACAAACAGACGAACAGGCATACAACGGAGTCTCGGTAATAGGGTCCAATTTCTACCCCCTGGATATGGGAGTTTCAAAAGGTCAATTCGGCTTAGTTTCTCTCCTATGTCCCTATGAATATATCTCATAGAATAAACTTAACATTATTATTTATTATGTAGTATACTAACGTTTTTATTTTTTGAAAACGTAATAACGTTACTCCAGGCCACAAATGTCTACTATGTCCCTATGAAAATATCTCACAGAATGAACTTAACATAATTTTTATGTAGAATACTAACATTTTTATTATTATTATTTTAAAACGTAATAACGTTACCCCAGGTGAGAAACCACAAAGCCGTTTAAGTATATATTTCCAATACACGAAATAACTTTTTTAGTACCTATTACGGACGAGCATAAGTGTTAAAATCACGTATAAAACCCACATACTGTCGGCCCTGAAATAATCAACTCGCTCGTTGGCAAAGTACTGCCAAATGTATTAGTATTCTAGAAACATTGCTGATTTTATCGTAGGGGCCTACCTTCTAATATTTGAAGAGTCTACATCGAAATCAATGCGTATATTTCCTACGGTTACCGATCGGCAGAGCCAACCCTGAATGTGAAAACTATTTAAGCAGGACGAGGAGAGTTCTCGTATTTCGAGTAGTTGTAGTCTAATAGCGGTAACTTGTGCAACCACACTGAGAAAAAGTGACGAGCTAGAAAAAGCCGTGAATTATGTAAGAATAATCTGGTTGCTTGGGTTGAAGATATTATTTATTCCTTGGCCTAAGACAAGGAAGCTAAGGTTGACTTCCGTTCCATTGAGAACCTTATTATTAAAGCAGCAAAATGGTGATTGATTTAGAGCATTTGCATCTGTAGGAACCAAAGAGAGAGTGGGCGGAGGAACAATGGAAACGTATTAAGACCAATAGCTGAGAGATGCTTTTAGATTTTGATTGTTAATGGCTTTGAAATTTTTATGAATAGCTTATTGTGTGAGCCAGGTTTATCCGAAAAAAGAGAAATGGAGCTTTAGCAGAATTTTTGTGACCCAACACAGTCTTATTGCAACTAGTGCAGCTGCTGAATAACAGACAAAGTAATGGTAAAAAGAAGATCATGGTGACTCAAAATCCAGCACTGACTGCGTTCCGTATCAAGGAGTAAGTGGCTTTTTTAGTAATAATAGAACCCCAGTGGCAGAATTGCCGCTAGTTCTCGACACTGCCGCTGTTCCAGATAACGATGTCGTCCGGATTTGATCGTCACTTTAGGTGTATATCAGATGCCACCTCTATGTATGTTGCATTTGTTCGAGTAACAGTTTTCTTGTCATACTCGTAATGGCACATAAGATAAATCCATTGGAATACAGTGCACAGAACAATTCTACAATACACGCTCTGTTATAATAAGCCAACGTGAGACACGACCCCGTGACCAGCCTTAAACAGATTAACCCTGTTTTACGATGCAAGAAACACGTGCCTTACTGTTACAGCCTTTGTTCAAAGAACTTTCAGTTTTTTTCAGTTTTCAGTTCATGCGTTGCTTCTCATGGAGCTAATGTTACACCCTGAGGGTACAGTAGTGGCTTCTTCAATCAGATCCCTAAGATTCAATATCTTAGGGATTAACGAAAAAGCCCACATTAGGAGGAAGGGCATAACGGTACTCCGTTCGGTGAGCAGCCCGCCTGGGGCAGTACCTCCGCCCTGCAGAAGACCGCGGTAATAGTAGCCTGACTCCGGTTGGGTTATGTTCTCCGTCGGTTAGCAGGGTTCCAGAGCTCATTGGGGTGACTCTGTGCCGGTGACGGTGATACCAGAGGCTTAATCTGTCTCCATTGGCGGATAGAGGCGCGGAATATTGGTACGGCGGTCAGGGAGACCCGGTGAAACGGTTGACCGCTGACCGCCCGCAGGCTGTACGGAACCCGAACCTGGGGATTACATAATCTCCGCCCCAGGAGGCTGAACCAGCAGCCTGTGTAAAGTCCCTGGTGCTGTGGTCGTGCCGGAGGAGGATACCGGAGTGGACGTGGCCACTGCATCGGGGGGGGACCGGGGGCCCTTCCGTACGCCGTGCCAATCTACCGCACTACCTCTGTCTGCCTTTGGTTAGTTAGAGTCTCACTTAGTCTCTTGCGCCACCGGCACACAGGCATCCCTTCACTTTTCTAACCCCCCTTTCTTAAAAAACATGGCTAGAAGAAGAAAAATAGAACGAGTATACACAGCGGCATCGTCGTCCACACTTTACATGGGCCTTTGCAACATCAGAGGTATGCATAAGAACCTCAATGTAGTCCACCAACATCTCGAAACTACGAAGCCGTCTCTTCTTTTCTTGACGGAGACGCAGATCTCATGCCCGGGCGATACATCTTACTTAATGTACCCAGGCTATAAGCTTGAGTACAACTTCAGGCCGAAAGCCGGGGTATGTATGTACGTCCGTGATGAAGTCTGTTGTCGCCGTCTTAAAAGCCTTGAAGACAGGGACCTGTCTACGTTATGGGCGCGCGTGGATCACGGGGGCCACACCCGGATCTACGCGTGCGTGTACAGGTCTCACAGCGGTAACACGGACACAGTTCGCCTTTTTGACCACCTGCAACAATCGACTGACAAGGTGATTGAGCAGTATCCCACTGCGGAGATAGTGATTCTGGGGGATTTCAACGGTCATCATGTTGACTGGTTGGGCTCCCGGATGACCGACTTTGCGGGGAAAGCTGCACACGAATTTGCCCTGACCTATGGGTTCTCCCAACTGGTTAAATCCCATACGAGGATACCAGACAAGGAGAACGAGCATAGTGCATTGCTGGACCTCCTGCTGACAACGCGTCCGGATGGATACAACGTCTCAGTGGATGCTCCGCTCGGATCGTCGGACCACTGTATCATTCGGGCGCATGTGCCACTCGCAAGGCCTGAACCACCTCGGCCCAAGGAGTGGCGACATGTGTGGCACTATAAGTCAGCAGACTGGGATGGACTGCGGGAGTTCTTCGCGTCGTACCCGTGGAGGCGGCTTTGTTTTGCCTCAGACGATCTGGATTCCTGCGCTGCAGCAGTCGCTGAGGGGATCTTGGAGGGCATGGAGTGCTACATTCCTAACCGCTGGATCCCTGTAAGAGCAAAAAAGCGACCGTGGTTCAATCGGCTCTGCAGAGAAGCTTTGATGCTGAAAGAATCTGCCTACAGAGCCAGGACCACGGCTCGTGCAAATTCAGATCCAAACATCTCTGAGGTGAAACGCAAATTAAATGCCGCCTCGAGGGCTAGCAATAGAGCAATTGTCAGGGCTAAATTCGATTTCGTCGGCAGAATTGGTGAGCGGCTAGCAGGGTACCCTTCAGGGAGTCGTGAATTCTGGTCGCTTGCCAAAGCTGCCGAGGGAAACTTCTGTCAGTCAGGTTTACCACCTTTGCTTAAACCCGACGGTAGTCTGGCCCAGAGTGCCGGGGAGAAGGCCGACCTTTTGGGTTTTCTCTTTGCCGCTAACTCGACCATGAGCGACGGGGGTGCTGTACCGCCGGACGTTCCGTGGTGTGGAACTTCCATGCCGGAAGTTAAATTCACGCAGCGGGACGTCCGACGGGAGCTTCGTTCTCTGGACGTTCATAAGTCGAGTGGGCCGGACGGTATACCCGCGGTGGTACTTAAGCAGTGTGGTCCAGAGTTGTGTCCGGTACTTACACGTCTTTTCACGCTTTCATATTCTATGCGACAAGTCCCGGCGTCGTGGAAGATCGCGTATGTGCATCCTGTGCCCAAGAAGGGTGATAGGACCGACCCGGCCAATTACAGGCCTATAGCCGTCACCTCACTATTGTCTAAGGTGATGGAGCGTGTAATTAATACACAGCTCCTGAGGTACCTTGAGGAAAACGACCTGCTCAGTGACCGGCAGTACGGTTTCCGTCACGGTCGCTCGACGGGCGATCTTCTCGTGTGCCTCACACACCGATGGGCGACGGCTATCGAGAGTAAGGGCGAGGCTCTAGCAGTGAGCCTCGACATTTCTAAAGCCTTTGACCGGGTCTGGCACCGTGGTCTTCTTAATAAATTGCCCTCCTACGGACTGACCGAAAGATTATGCGGATGGGTGTCCAGCTTTTTGGCCGGTAGAAGCATCAGGGCTGTTGTCGACGGCAGCTGTTCTGACTGTATGGCCATTAACGCTGGAGTACCGCAAGGCTCAGTGTTGTCCCCTACTCTGTTTCTGCTGCATATCAATGACATGTTGTCTATTGACGGCATTCATTGTTATGCAGACGACAGTACGGGGGACACTTGTTACACAGGCCGCCCCGGTATCTCTCGGGACGCAGTGGAAGAAAGTCGTGAACAGCTTGTGTCTGAAATCGAGGCTACTCTTACTAGACTGTCCGATTGGGATAGACAAAATCTTGTTCAGTTCAACCCCTCCAAGACACAGGCGTGTTTCTTCACCGCTAAGAAAGCCCCAATTACTGTGGCGCCACAATTCCAGGGCACATCTCTTTCCATCTCTAAAAGTATAGGGATCCTTGGTGTTGACATCTCCAGTGACGTTCAGTTCCGCAGTCATTTGGAGGACAAGGCCAAGCTAGCGTCCAAGAAGCTCGGTGTGCTCAACAGGGCGCGGCGGTACTTTACTGCGGCGCAAACACTGCTCCTCTATAAGTCGCAAGTGCGGCCACACATGGAGTACTGCTGTCACCTCTGGGCGGGGGCACCTGAATATCAGCTTCGTCCATTTGACTCGGTGCAGAGGCGAGCTGTGAGAGTTGTCAACGATCCTTTACTGACAGGTGGTGTTGAACCTCTTTGCGACAGGAGAGACTTTGCCTCCTTATGCGTGTTCTACCGCCTGTACAATGGTATCTGCTGTGAGGAATTGTTTGACATGATGCCCACGGCTACGTTCTATCATCGCACCGCTCGCCATAGACTGGGATTTCATCCTCACACCCTACGTCCGGAGCGTTCGAGCACGGTTAGATCCGATAGGGGATTTCTTCCGCGCACGCTTAGGTTGTGGAATGATCTTCCTGCCTCGGTTTTCCCAAACGCCTACAGTATGGGGTTCTTCAAAAGGGGTCTAAGAAGGTTTTTACAGGGTCGGCAGCGCGAGTGTGGCGCCTCTGGTGTTGCAAACGTTCATAGGCTGCGGTGACCACCAGTCCTCCTGGTGGGCCGTATGCTTGTCTGCCACCTTAGTGGTATAAAAAAAAAAAAAAAAAACTTTAAACCTTATAATTTGTTTACAAAGGTTGAGGATCGTTTAATTTGAAGCCACGTAGTACTTAGTACATTTAAAGTGATCATTCGTCAATGTGGATCAGAATTAAGAGAATACTTTAACTGCCCTTGTAATTATCTACGGCTATTTAAATTCTCTAACTGTTTAGAGATATTAAGCTAGTATCATTGGCCTGTAATAGGTAATAGGTTAATATTTTTCTTTGCCGTCTGCTACTTCGTAAACTTGAAGTATCTCGGAAAAGTTTATAAAAATAAGTCCAATCACCATTCAAGCACCGGATGCTATCAGGACATAGCATCCGGTGCAAGCCGTATGCAAAGGAGGCTAGAATCATCGTTCTTAATTTTCTTTTCCATATAACAGTTTTATCATGAGTAGGTACAGATGAAAATCACAGTGGACCAATGATGTTATGAAAATATTCCTTTCAATTTAAAATCCATTCTAATAGATCATTTAGTCATATTTTGCTTTTAAAGCACTTATTGATATTAAAGTTTGAAATGGCTAGTTTTGGACAATTAGTCACTGCTTATTCAAAACTAGCCCCTATAATAAATATCGTGACCCATGAAAGCGAATTGTCATGTAGAACGTTTGTTTTTTACAAGAATACCAATGCACGGACACTAGAGTGTGCCGACAAAAAATATGCACCGCAAAAGGTTTCCGAACAGTAGCCGGTTGTCACAGACAGGATATAAGAGTTTTTAAATAAAAATCAGTCAACTACTAGCGAACTGGAATGAGTTTTTTGATATAAAAGTGATTGCTTCTTATAACATCACAAAGATTTAGCAGGCTTCCATTATACTTTATTAAATAAAAGGTCTTTAAAATTACAACCTGGTAAGTGTTGCTATCCTCCAGTCCGAGGTCGTAAAACACGGATGTTTTGATGTTTTATGGAGTCCGTACGGGAAAACTGCGTTTTCGAGACACGTTTTTCCCGTATACCGTACGAAGTTGCCACTAGTAACGCCGTGCCTCGGAACGATTTTCTCGAAACCGACACGTAGTGGCATAATGTTCACGTTGATTCGTTCATACGACTAACCCATTCATTCGATTTTATCGGAACGTTAAAAACGCTTCAAAAGGGCGCCCTGTGAATGATTGCATCGTATACGGGAAAATCGTATACGTGAAAAACGTTCGCCGTGTGAACGTACCCTAAATGCTGGTATAGACGTAACATAACCACTGACTACTGACCTACTAAGATGAAAATATTGTATTTTTATCGGTTTTACTGGTAAGTTCCATTTTTTTTACAACATCTCGACTGGCAATACCTGATAAATATCACGATACTCCATAATTTACATATTATCTATTGTCGGTGCCTAATTATCAAACTGCTATAGAAATTACATAACGCGTTTATCGAATTGTCACACTTCACAGACGCTGTATAGGAATACCTCCGTTAACAGACATTACTTGCTAATTGGACTGTTCATTTGACTGCCTCTGTGGCGCAGTCGGTAGAGATACCGCCTGCGGCGCTGGAGGTCGTGGGTTCGATTTCCACCGGAGACAAATATTTTTGTGACCCATAAATGTTTGTCTCAAGAGTCTGGGTGTTTCTATGTATAATATGTATGTATTTAAAAAGTATATAAGTATTAATATCCGTGGTCTGATACCCATAACACAAGCAGGTTACTCCTAGCTTACTTTGGGATCAGATAGCGTTGTGTGAAATGTTCGTGAATATTTATTTATTTATTATTTAATTTTACACTGTATTCCCATGTTATGTAGATTAAATGGATCGGAATAATCGACATCTGTCAGTATGTGTCGGAGAATTTAGACAAAGTTATACCTACGAGTAACTGATATGGAGCTTTGCGTTATTTTCTTGTACTTGTGTAGACTATATCGGTGGCGCGATGGTATCGTGCGTGACTGTGGTGCTGAAGTCCTGGATTCGAATCCCTGGTCGGTTAGAAAATATATAAGTCTGTTTATCAGTTGTCTAGTGAAAAGTGTATAAAAAGTGAAAAAAGTTAGTCTAGATTCCATAGCAACGGTTATTTCCACGTAATTTTTACATTGGAGAAAACAAAATCAAACTGAGGTGAGGCATTTATAGGCTTCTTACTACTTACAGAATGTAGGCGTGAGTGTGAAACAAATTTCCACTAAGAAGGAAACAGCACATTCACATAGATTATGCAGCTATTACTTAGACTCAAAGTAATAGCACCGCACTTAAAGGTTTTCTTTCAGACAACGCTTTCACTATCTTTGTGGGCAAATTGGGCAATAAATTACCTGGGGATGGCTTTAATAGTCTCATCGCTACTGTAAGTGCGGTCATTCTGAATATTCTCACTGTAAAAATACGTTAATTCAAGAATGAACAAAACAGAGGTACAATTCTAAATAATTATTCACGAATAATGATGTAGAATTGCTGTTTTACTCGTTTAAGATTTGTATTTATTTAACCTTTTTTAACTACTAAATAATGACCATGGCTCCACATTCCACGGGGTCAAATTTCAGGTAGATATAATTTAGCGTTATTCCAGACTATAATCTATCCACTGCCTATAACAAATTTCAGCCCGGTCCGTTCAGCATTGAAACCGTGATGAGTAATCCAAACATCTTCACAAACTCTACATTTATAAGTTTGGTAAGATGTCTGCTAATTCTAAAACCTGGAATCAAGTATTCTGTGCGAAGCTTTTCATTGTACCGTTGATACTTAGTAATTTAACATTTTATAAATTATGAACCTACATAAGTTGTATAATTATCTTTCCATAATAACAATATTGTAACACGAATAAATTCTTACCTACTTACGTTAGTAACATTGTCGCTATTTATTTTCGAAAAATCAATTGATTAGGTGCCAAAGTGCTGAGAATACTGTTTTATGTTTTTGTTCAAATATTAAATCTTAGCTAGTTTCAGTTAAATCGATAAGGGATTGTGCTTTACAAGAATAAATTTAAATTTGGATGTTAAAATCAATTCGATGATTACCTAACATATTCAGTGTTTGTTAGCGATCACTGTGTTAAGAATCTTGCGCTAAAGTTTGCGAACAGATTGGTGACCGTTTGCAGACTTTATTTTAGAGCGTTCTCCTGCTTCGGAAGGCACATTAATCAGTTTGTTTTAAGCCAAGTCAACGGCCTTTATAGCCATTGGTTTCAACTTAAATTAAGATTAGCGTGTTGCGGGTGGCTTGAAAATGTTCAACAGCAGGCTAACATCTCAGCCGGTTCCTTGTTTAAAAATGGCATTTGTTCGGCAGTGCGAGGGCAAGACCTCTGGTGTTGCAATCGTCTATAGGACTCGACAACCGCTTTCGATGGTAAGACGCATGCTTGTCCGCCACCATTTCAATACATAAAAAATGGCATCGATAAGGTTACCTTTTATTATCAAGTAATGACATAACCACATTGTTTTTACACACTTATCAGCTTCGCGTGTGTCCACACATTGAAATAAAGCCTCCTTTTTCCGAGGACGTAATTTAATCACGACACGTTCGGTTGCTTTTCAGCTAACGAGGAAGTGAGGATAGTGATCGAATTGTTTTTGACAGACTTTACTGAGGAATATAGTATCAAGTCAATTATAAATATTTTAGTTTCGACGATCCTATTTACACCAAATGGATTAATAATAATCGTAATCTATACTAATATTATAAATAGGGGAGGTTTAATTGTTCGTTTGCATTGAATAGGCTACGCAACTATAGAACCGATTTCAAAAAATAGTTTCATTGTTAGGAAGCTACACTACCCCTGGGTTACAATTGCTATATCTTATGCCCGTATAACCACGGTAACGGAAACTACGCAGGTAAAACAAAAAGTCATCAACTAGTTATTAATAAAATGTGACTTACGTTGATGACGCAGAGAAAACTTTCAAGGATAGAGTTTTAAGTCATCAAACTCTCACTTTAGTTTGCACCATTTTTTTACGTAACCTCAAAACGGTGAGACAAAAATCTGTGTTATTTTCGTTTCCATGAATGTGGTTCTTTATATTTTAATTTTCAGAACTGCAAGAAATAAGGTTACCGAATTTTATTTTTGCCTAATATTACTTTTTTGCGAAGACAAAAGTTGTTATTCAAAAAAGTCATAAGGGCTCCTTTTAAGTCTCTACCGTTTACACTTCAATCAAATTAAAAACGTTTACGTTATCTATACTAATATTATATAGAGGAAAAAATGGTTTTTATGTTTTTTTGCTTTTTGTTTTTTTGTTAGTTAGTTTGTAACGAATAGGCTCCGGAACTACTGGACCGATTTGAAAAATTCTTTCACCGTTAGAAAGCTACACTCTTTGCGGTGAACATAGGCTATATTTTATTTCCGTATTCCTATGGAAATGGGAACTACGCGGGTGAAACCGCGTGACGTCCGCTAGTTTTTTATTTGAGTATAATAATGCCTATGGATTGTAAGGTTGAGCATGTAGGTGGTTATAATTTACATTGCGATAAAATACATTTAACGTTTACAAATTCTTAAGTAGGTACACGAGTATTCACTACACAACACCACTGAAACGAAACATGAAACCGCACATTCAAATGGCTTGCAGCTCTCCTTTACTGGAGCACCGTTTTATTTCCAGTCTAGAACTATTTCCACGAACGCTGTTGAGAGCTTCCTTTGTATACTTTGTCCGTGTTGCCGAGACAATTTTCAGACGGTTAACATAACAAGAAAAATGAAAATACTCAGTTTCTTAGAAGAAACAATCTCAGACAGTTAGATAAGAAACGAAATACGTCAGCGCTTATAACTTTTTTATAAATGTGGGGAGGTAACCCGCAGAGCATTTTCATTAAATAAATTAAATATTCATTACAAATTTTACTTCAAAATCAACTTTTTACAGAAGAGTCTTACTTTCTACGGAAATATTCTTTTTTTTCTTTTGTCTTGCCTTGGATTATTTTTGTAACTTAGATTTGAGCGTGCCGCGCCGTGCAGAGATCCGTGACAAACGGTCATTACCAACCAGAGCCAAATTCTCAAAAACTGATGCAGCAATGACACTTGACACTTTGAACGTACCATGACAGTCAATGACATTGACTTACAATGTGGTTGTTCCAGAAAACATTAATGATCAGAAAATTTTAACAATTATATGGGTAGGTATGTCAGTTTACAATGATTTGGGCTATGCTTCTGCCGCCCCTTCGGGAAAAATTGTGACTATTTGTAGTTATAAAAATGCGCAGTCGTATATTTTTCAGTGCTAGTCTGTAGAGCCAACATTTTGTCTTACTTGAATGAATGGGTACGTAGTTCGTTAAAATTGAATGGATTCGTGGTACGCCGCGTGAATTTGTTTGTTTATTTGATGTGTGCCATTCTGGTGAAAATTGATGGGTGCTATAACGAGATTATTTTTATTTAGTTTGATTGTACTCGTATATAGCAGCAAATACGTATACCAATTTTTATAGATTGGGTCTGTTCGTTGCGAATTGAAGAGTTGGCGAGCAAGATTTTTAGCTTTTTTTGACTTATAATATTCCCTAAACTTATGAGAAGGCAGTAACCCATTTCCAACTGTAAACTGCTTCTATATAATTTTAATTAAAGTAAAGAAGGCATCTAGTTTGAAGCGGGATTTGAACTCGTCACCTTTTTAGGGCAAAACTCTGACTACTAAGCTCAAAAAGCCCCCTGAAACATTTTAACTACAGTATAGGTTCTACACAAGAGGTCTTCTATGGATTTTGCTGGGTTAGCAGCGCGAGTTTAGCGCATCTGGATAAGCAAACGTCCACATTCTACCATGACCACTTTCCATCAGGTGAGCCGTTACCTTGACTGCCACTGTAGTGGTATAAAAATAAGACGTAGTCCAATAAACCCAAACACAAACATTATTATAGCTAGTATTATCGAGACGTCATCAAAGCTTCTAATCCAATCTAAGATGTAATAATATACGTATTATTACTACATCCAATGTAATGACGCAGAGACGTATTTATCATTAACTAGCTGACCCGCGCAACTTCGTTTGCGTCACATAAGGAGAGTAAATCACCCGTTCCCGTCGCATTTACTCTGAGTGACCAAAAAAGCGCATAAAAAAAGCGCGCTGAAAAGGGATAAAAAGTTTCCTATGTCCGTTTCCTAGTTCTAAGCTACCTCCCCACTAATTTTCAGCCAAATCGGTACAGCCGTTCTTGAGTTATAAATAGTGTAACAAACACGACTTTCTTTTATACTGGTAGAATTTATAGTCGTTCTGGACCCAAAAGGGGGTTACTCAGAATCAATCATGGAACAATTATGGGGGGTCAAAAGTGTTGTACAGGCTATAATAAAAAAAAAACTTTTGTGTTATCATTTTCACTCGTTCGAGTTGAAACATTAGTAGCGCTTCGATTATTCATTGACATTCTTCAGTGAATGAAACGCCGGAACATGTGATTAGTTCATTGACCGAAAGCATTCGATTCGATTAATAAAGGACTCCAATTTCTCTTCATACTCAACACGGGCGGCTTAGGGCCGTCGGAAATACTTTAGTATTGTGCTGTTTTCGCGGTTAAACGATAAATTAATAAGGTCTATTGTACTAATAGGTACTAATAGGTAACGAAAATAAACGCGAACAAAATAATGAACTTAAATCTAGACCT
Source organism: Miltochrista miniata (assembly GCA_933228765.1). Classification (NCBI taxonomy): domain Eukaryota; kingdom Metazoa; phylum Arthropoda; class Insecta; order Lepidoptera; family Erebidae; genus Miltochrista; species Miltochrista miniata. The sequence continues at coordinate 1,901,223 of OW121764.1, forward strand.
ACCTATTTACAGTTTATTTACGCTACCGAGTACCCCGGCGACTGCTCAAAATGGAGTCCAGAACTTATGATACATAAACGGGCACGTTTTATGTTATTGCCTTCACCATTTCAAAGGCCAACAGTCAACAGTCCGGAAGGGTCCACTCTATCACACTGCGTAATTCGTAATTCATCACAAGTTTCCTACTTCAGGAGTACGAAACTCATGATGTGCAACAGCCGAACAACCCCCCAAAGAAGCGGGCTAGCATCCAAACCCCTACATGAAGCCGCAGTGGTAGCCAAGATTTGTTGGGAATCCTGGGAGTCATCCTTACGAGGGCTTACCCGGCGGGACTCCCAACCGTAGGCATAGGTACGGAACGTGTGGTTTTTAGTCGGTAAGTGTCCGGCATAGCATCCATGTAGGATTTTCCTCACGTTAACTACTAAACACGCACTGTTCGTTTGAATATTTCGCACTGAATGACGACGACTCATTTTCGAAAATCGTAACGAACGATCTGTCTGCGCGGGAGTCGCGGCGTTACTGCGCGCCGCCGCGCCGCCGGGCGAGCGGCCGAGCGCGTTACGTACCTACAAGACGTAACTAGTCGAGTACCTACGTTACTTGGCAACGGGTCCACGTGGACTGCGGTGGGATCATGCGTGTGATTGGTCGAATTTTCCCGACGCGGCAGCTCGTCTTAGTGATTGGAACGTTAAACATTGAATGAAAAATTATAGTAGAAAATAGTAGTAAGCGTATTCCGTGAAATTTAAAGGAATTACCACAAGTTCTCATTTTGACTTCGGCAAACGATATAAATTTTGACATTTCCGTAATTTTTTTTCGTTGATTTTCAAATTGACAGTGCCGATCGGTTCTGTTATCGAAACTGTGCCTAAACCTTTTCGTTCCAGAACGACTATAAATTCAGCCAGTATATATAGAAGATAATTTTGATACAATACTCATACATACATATACATATGGTCACGCCTTTATCCCCGAAGAGGTAGGCAGAGGCATATCATATGCCCACATTTCACCTTTTGTATAATTTGTCCCACGTAATAGGTGGTGACAACAAGATTTCATTCCAACACACTACGCAATGGATTGTTTTGCGATGGTGTTCCCTTAGTTGACTCTTACGAGACCCTCAGGATTATTATTAGATTTTTAATAAAATTGATTTTCAATTTTACTTAGTGAATTCCTAACGTTGTAAATAAATGATTTATGAAATTATGAAATATATTCGCAAATAAATGAATTATGAAATTATGAAATAATTATGTACATAAATATGTAATAGTTTAACGTTCTCATATATCTTGAACCCCGAGAGATATATTATTATACATTACTGTTCCCAAGTTCGTCCTAAGAAGTTAAAGTAATGAATTTTTAACTAGCCACGTCTGGGATTGGACAAACTCTGAGCTAAAACACTCTACAAGAATTACGCGGAGTTTGAATGTGGTTACCTATAAAATACTAGATGATAATCGCGGCTTCGCCCGCGTGAAATTCGGTACCCGTTCCCGCTACCTGTTGGAACATTTTTGGGATGAAAAGTAGCCTATGTGTTAATCCAGACTATAAGCTATTTCTGTACCAAATTTCAGCCCAATCCATTCAGCCGTTAGAGCATGATTGAGTTACAAACATCCAAACATCTTCACAAACTTGCACATTTATAATATAAGTAGGATAGCCTCATTGCTTGATTGAAAACTGTTGGTGCGGGCACCCTACGCCTCTCCAATAATAGGGACATTTTGAAAAAGACTCTTACACACAAATTCATCTGAAACTTAATTTTAAGCGTATGTACGCATATAAATTCCAATCGAGTCCACCAAATCGGCTGATTCTTTTTTCTTTGTCTTCGTTATTAGACTCTAATTTGATGCAAGTAGAGCTATCTCTGGTCTATACGTACGGTCTATACAAAGTCTCAGCTATCTGAGACTTTGGAATAATACATGGACTAGGTACCATCTATTGTATCCCGGGAACCATATAATGTGGGAAACGGGTGCAGAATAAGAATACCACGAGCAGAGCCCCCGCGGCTCTGCTCGTACTAGCTAGCTTGCAATAAAACTTGTGATTGGGCCTTAGGTAATGTTGCCTTAAATCCCTGGTCAGACATTACATAATCTATGAAATATTTCTGCGCAGACAGTTGAACGGCCGACTGGTGTCTACTCGCACTCGTTCGCGTATAACTTCACTTGTATGTAATATGTAGCTCTCCATAGTAGCAAAACTCATGTAAATGATACTCGTGTCTAAGAAATAACGATTGAAAAAAGAGGGGACAATATTTTAACCTCCAAAGTTGGCCATATCTTCTTATATATAGAAATGAATCGCAAAATGTGTTGGTAAGCGCATAACTTCAGAACGGGTGGACCGATTTCACTAATTCTTTTTTTTTGTTGTGTAAGGTATTGTCAGGAGAAGGTTCTTATGGAAGAAAAAATATTGTATTCCCACGGGAACGGGAACTACGCGGGTGAAACCGCGTGACGTCTTCTAGTTTCAAATACTTTTTATCTAACAGGTAATTCAAGTAAGTAGGTATAATTAAAACAAAGAATTGTAAAGTAAAATGTATTTAACTACAGAGGTGACAATTGCTCTGCTAACCCAATTTAGGATGTGGTATATGGACCCGGATAGCTGTTACTTACTGCTGTAAATAAAGGTTGAAGATTGTGTGTGAGCTCCACGCGCCACTCACAACTGGAATTTCAACTCAATGAGGTTGCGGGCCCATGTCAGGCTTTTTGTAGGCCGACTTTGTTTGGATGTTTTTTATGACCAAATTTTTGTAGTACAAGTACGTTGCGTTGTACTATTGCAAATAAGTACGTTCTATTTTATTTGTTTACTAAAAACACCGATGTTCGATTTCATACAACACTGTCACGCGTGCTTAATAGAAATACGAGTATATGCCAGCTCATATAATAGTATAACTATTTATAGCAGATTTTAGTATTTTTACTATTACGGTGGCAGACAAGTTTACGATTTACTTGATGGACTATAGAAACCGTAGCCTATGAACATTTTGCAACATCAGAGCGCCACGTTCGCGCTGCGAAACCCAAGTTGTTGTTCATAACCCAAGAGTGCGCGGAAGAAAGCCCTTATCAGATCTTTCCGTTATCGACCGCCCCTAACTAACCGTAAGATTCTTATGAAAACAATCATAGACTGTAAAAATCTTCTCTTTGCCTATAATTCGTTTTCTCATTTTACAAAAGGCAGTAAAATTCTATTGTGGCTTGATGCTAAATACCAAATGTGGAACCGCAGAATACATTCAGAATGTATGCGGTTGCAACGTAACCCGGCTCATAAATAATAGTCCATCCTTAGTTATGTTTCATCCTAAAATTCTATTCTACACAGAAAAACTTCAGTTGGATTCCGTGAAATTTTAAGACTAATAGGACCATGTCAGCTTAAATTTACATTCCAATATTTTTGTAATTCATTTAAGAGCTTATAGTACTTCTTATACACACACTGTTTGGCGCGTAAACTTTTAACACACCCTTTTTACGCCATAGGTTAAAATAAAGTAAACATAGTACTCATCGGTTAACTAACTTAGATAGGAATTTAATATTAGCGCTGGGAGGAATATAAAACTTCTTTCGATTTTTGTGACTGTAACTGTGACTTAGTTTAATGTACAAAATGTTTTAACTACCAAGATTTCATTAACAATGGTTAAATTTCGTTTCAAAATACAAATCAAAGTATTATTCTTTGTTTCCTTTTATTTACACTCGAGTTTCAAGAGCGGTTAGGTAAACAGAAACCTTGCCACAAAAACCAGTTTCGTAAACAGAAGCTGTAAAAACAATTTTCTAAAGACCTCGTAGACCCTTGACGATATTAGAGAACATAAACAAGTCACTCTAAGGTCTCACCAGGAAGTGTTACTTCATGAGTTTGTTTTTTGGCTCTTAACAAAACAGTAATTGTTCAATTACTAGAATCGCTAAAATGTTGTCGATTTTTCTTAAATTTTGCAGAAAAATTTTTCTTTTTTTTTGCTGTCAACAAATAGGGAATAAATTGAAAATGTGAACTAAAGAGGAAACCACTATTACTTGATGGATACTTAATATATCAAGCTATGAGGACGTGCACCTTTCTCGACGGTTACCCTTCCAATGGTAAACAACACAAAAGACATGCTACTTTGTCCCCTATTAATTGGAGGATCCCAAAAGAAACAATAACAAGTCCATAAACCCACACAACATCTAGAAAACCAAACAGAAAACGTGCTCTATCTAAGACAAAGCGGTAAGCTAAGGATTCTAGGAAATAAATTTGCAGATAAAAGTTCAAAACCGTTGTGGTAATGCAAAGAAAAGGTTTGGGTTGAGATTGTTTTCATACGGAATAATACTCTAAACCTGCATGCATTGTTTTGAATTGAAAAGAAGCGCCTGAGGGAATATTATATGAAGGAGTGTTTTACTGTAATAATCACGGTAGATTGGGTAAAATAATGCCAAAACGGCAGCATTTCTATGCGTCTGCAAAGGTTTGTTTGCAAAATTTTTCAAATAAACATTATATACTACGGCGTTTTACAATACTGGTAGAATTTATAGTCGTTCTGGACCCAAAAGGGGGTTACTCAGAATCAATCATGGAACAATTATGGGGGGTCAAAAGTGTTGTACAGGCTATAATAAAAAAAAAAACTTTTGTGTTATCATTTTCACTCGTTCGAGTTGAAACATTAGTAGCGCTTCGATTATTCATTGACATTCTTCAGTGAATGAAACGCCGGAGCATGTGATTAGTTCATTGACCGAAAGCATTCGATTCGATTAATAAAGGACTCCAATTTCTCTTCATACTCAACACGGGCGGCTTAGGGCCGTCGGAAATACTTTAGTATTGTGCTGTTTTCGCGGTTAAACGATAAATTAATAAGGTCTATTGTACTAATAGGTACTAATAGGTAACGAAAATAAACGCGAACAAAATAATGAACTTAAATCTAGACCTTTCAAAGGCCAACAGTCAACAGTCCGGAAGGGTCCACTCTATCACACTGCGTAATTCGTAATTCATCACAAGTTTCCTACTTCAGGAGTACGAAACTCATGATGTGCAACAGCCGAACAACCCCCCAAAGAAGCGGGCTAGCATCCAAACCCCTACATGAAGCCGCAGTGGTAGCCAAGATTTGTTGGGAATCCTGGGAGTCATCCTTACGAGGGCTTACCCGGCGGGACTCCCAACCGTAGGCATAGGTACGGAACGTGTGGTTTTTAGTCGGTAAGTGTCCGGCATAGCATCCATGTAGGATTTTCCTCACGTTAACTACTAAACACGCACTGTTCGTTTGAATATTTCGCACTGAATGACGACGACTCATTGTCGAAAATCGTAACGAACGATCTGTCTGCGCGGGAGTCGCGGCGTTACTGCGCGCCGCCGCGCCGCCGAGCGAGCGGCCGAGCGCGTTACGTACCTACAAGACGTAACTAGTCGAGTACCTACGTTACTTGGCAACGGGTCCACGTGGACTGCGGTGGGATCATGCGTGTGATTGGTCGAATTTTCCCGACGCGGCAGCTCGTCTTAGTGATTGGAACGTTAAACATTGAATGAAAAATTATAGTAGAAAATAGTAGTAAGCGTATTCCGTGAAATTTAAAGGAATAACCACAAGTTCTCATTTTGACTTCGGCAAACGATATAAATTTTGACATTTTCGTAATTTTTTTTCGTTGATTTTCAAATTGACAGTGCCGATCGGTTCTGTTATCGAAACTGTGCCTAAACCTTTTCGTTCCAGAACGACTATAAATTCAACCAGTATATGTAAGTACATCTCGGGAAAAGCCAGTCAACCAAAATTACATTTTTATGAGGAAACATAAACTTTTACAGCAGTATAACCAACAGCAGTAACATCGCTGTCTCGCGGGTAGGCTTTATCAAATAATAACAGACATACGTTTTTATTTCAAAGATTGTTGCGATTCTAGTAATTGAAGACGAACTAGGCCAAGTGCTACTTTAGGACCCATTAAAAGTTATTCCGGATTTACTAATTAAAGAGAGACACATAGCCTCCGTAGCTCAATATTCTGTCAACATACATACATGCATAATGTTTGACGATTGGTCTCGCCTTTATCCCCAAAGGGCTTACCCTTCAGAGGTATATTATTATATGTAAACAATCGCTACCGTAAACTGGGGTAACATTGGCAGCCGGGGTTACTTTAGCAGTGTGCGCCGGAGCGCGGTTCGCGGGGGTAGGAAAGCAAAGCGAGTGCGTTTGCCGACCATTGCGCATCCCAATCTTGTTGAGGGAATACGTGTCGCTTATTATCATGCCTCGAAAGCACGTTCACGCGTTGGGTGTGCGTAATTATCGCAATTTTAGGGATGATACTTTAAAAAAGGCAATAAGGGACATTAAAAATGGCTTATCACAAGCCAGTGCAAGTAAAAACTGGAAAATACCCCGTGGAACACTTCAAAACAGATTAAGTGAGACACACAGCACGCCAGTCGGTGGTTCTCTTGCATTGAGTCGTGAGGAAGATACTTTGATTGCAGATACTTTGCGTCAAGTTGCAATATAGGGGTTCCCCATTGAGCAAAGGACAAAAAAGAAGGATATAGACAACGATTTATGCGGTATTTGTAAAACGAAATGGATCAACTTTAAGGCGGTAGGCTGGCTACAGTGTATCCTTTGTCAGCGATGGGTATGTGGTATCTGTCATGAAGACAGTAAAGACCTACATTTTGAATGTGCCATCTGCGAAGATGATTTTTTTTTATTAAAGATTGATGTGTCAATTTAGTAATTATAGTTTGCCAATAAAAATACCTGATCGTATTAAATATTGCTTGCTTTTACAGTCCTGTACTTTTAACAATCTTGACATAATAGGGTCGTAAACGGTCATAATTCGTCACCTGCCAATGTTACCCCAGACCCGGGGTAACATTGGCAGGATCCTTTTCTGGGTTTTAAATTAAGGGTATTAATGGCACTAACTTTTTAATTCAATATGGTATATTATAGGGATCAGAATGTCAAGATAATGCTAAAAAAATTATAATATTCACATAATTTCTGGAAAAAAAATAGAAAAACTGTAAAAATCTGCCAAAGACACCCCAGTTTACGGTACGTTAAGCATCTTACGCTCGGATGAATCATAAGAGGGGTGATCGTTTGTGGCATTGCAATTTAAGAGCGTTTCCGTGCTTCGCAAGGACATTGTGTCATTGTTCCCGGTTTTCAAAAACATTGTAGTGTGCCAAGTTGAACACATTACGATTCTATCAACTCTGACCCGTAAGTGCTTTTCGCGATATGAAAGGAGAGTATGGAAACTTTTTAGAATACTCGCTAAGGAACATACGGTTCACATGAGCAACAGATTTCTTTCATTGGGAATCATTTGAAGACTAAATAATAGATATTAAGATCTAGACAGTATTCCAAAAAAAGCGTACACATCTTGAAACAAAAAGACAATACTTAAATAACTGAAAACTGACTGCAAACTAATCAAACCAGATTCGACAATTTCAATATACTTACCTGTAAAATTAATAAAACTTATTTCATAATTCTGTTGTAAATTCTCCCACATGTCATATAGAAATGGAACTTTGTATTATATCTTCTTACTAATATAACCGTACATTTCTATACATTATGATGTAAACTTCCTAGATATATAATATACTAGCTGAGCCCGCAACTTCGTTTACGTCACATAAGGTTTATGAAAGGAAAGGTATTTCTTCATCAGAGTCATCAAGCAGCGTCTGAAACTGCCCTGTTTGCTTAATCATAAAAGAGCTTAATGATTAAGTCTATTTTAAAACAATTCAGTCCACGTCTTCGGCGCGGACTGAATTCTTTAAAAATAGTCTTAATCATTAAGCTCTTTTATGATTAAGCCTACACGCCAGTTTAGGTTCACACACATTCAAAGAAACCCCTACAATTAAAATTTTCAAAATATCTGATTCTTAAAAGTGTTATAACTCTTTTATTTCTAAACCGATTTACATAAAACAAACGCTAAATGTTAACTGGAGCAAACTTCAACACAATAAAAAAACCGCATTGCAATCGGATGAGCGGTTACTGAGATTAGCGTGCACAACCGTACAGACAAACAGATATACAGATATACAGACATACAGACATACAGACATACAGACAAACAGACAAAAATTCTAAAATCATTGTTTTGGGTTCTATTGCGTTCATAAAGCCCCCCTATCATATTTTTTCTTATTTATCTTCCATGTACAGACAGCGACCTGTTACGATTTTATTATATGTATTGATTGATAACATAGAGCCGCCATAGGATTTCACAGGATTCAACGATTTAAAATACTGACATATGAGTACACAATTTGCTTTCTCTTTTCCTCTCGAGCTAAGTGTACTGGATAATGAGGTCTCGCTCGCACGCTTTGTATATCTATTGAGAGTAGCAAAAAATCCTAAATCTAATGGAAAATATGGTTACTCTACTTACAGGACATGCTGGCAAAATCCTGACATAATACGACCTTCGTGACATCACTGCCATACTATGCTATAGTAACAGTTTATGTACACACATTAAAAATTCATACAGTAATATAGTTAGGAGAAAGGGAGTACAATGGCGCTTTTTTATTTTTTTAACGTGTGGAAAATCCTACAGGGATGCTATACCGGACTCTTACCGACTATGGTTGGGAGCTCCGGGTAAGCCGTCGGAAGGATATCCCCAGGACTGGCTATATTTGTTTGAAAAGAATGTACTATGAAGAGTTTTATATACAGACATAGGCTCAGCTCCACCTATTAACATTGAATGGATCAAATACAATGTGGACTTACAACGAAACTCGTAAACACTTTTCATGTCTCATTGCTCTGAATAAAATCGCAGGCGTACTGTCACAGAATAGTAATTAACTATTATACATGACACTTGCGGCTTCGTCGGCGTGAAATTTGGTATCCGTTCCCGCTTCCCGTGGGAACATATTATGTGTCATTCCAGACTATAAGCAATCTCTGTATCAAATTTCAGCCCGATCCGTTCAGCTGTAACAGCGTGATTGATAACAAACATTCAAACATCCTAACATTCAAACATCTTCACAAACTTTCACATTTTAAATATTAGTAGGAAGTAGGATTATGTAGGTACCGATGCCTTTCAGGGTATGTACCTATAACTCTAATTTGTGATCACGAAAAGTTAAGAAGAGCCGACGGAGAAGGATCAATTGTTTCGCCCACACAGACCGCCTTCGGCGCGGACTGAATTGTTTAAAAATAGTCTTAATCATTAAGCTCTTTTATGATTAAGCCTACACGCCAGTTTAGGTTCACACACATTCAAAGAAACCCCTACAATTAAAATTTTCAAAATATCTGATTCTTAAAAGTGTTATAACTCTTTTATTTCTAAACCGATTTACATAAAACAAACGCTAAATGTTAACTGGAGCAAACTTCAACACAATAAAAAAACCGCATTGCAATCGGATGAGCGGTTACTGAGATTAGCGTGCACAACCGTACAGACAAACAGATATACAGATATACAGACATACAGACATACAGACATACAGACAAACAGACAAAAATTCTAAAATCATTGTTTTGGGTTCTATTGCGTTCATAAAGCCCCCCTATCATATTTTTTCTTATTTATCTTCCATGTACAGACAGCGACCTGTTACGATTTTATTATATGTATTGATTGATAACATAGAGCCGCCATAGGATTTCACAGGATTCAACGATTTAAAATACTGACATATGAGTACACAATTTGCTTTCTCTTTTCCTCTCGAGCTAAGTGTACTGGATAATGAGGTCTCGCTCGCACGCTTTGTATATCTATTGAGAGTAGCAAAAAATCCTAAATCTAATGGAAAATATGGTTACTCTACTTACAGGACATGCTGGCAAAATCCTGACATAATACGACCTTCGTGACATCACTGCCATACTATGCTATAGTAACAGTTTATGTACACACATTAAAAATTCATACAGTAATATAGTTAGGAGAAAGGGAGTACAATGGCGCTTTTTTATTTTTTTAACGTGTGGAAAATCCTACAGGGATGCTATACCGGACTCTTACCGACTATGGTTGGGAGCTCCGGGTAAGCCGTCGGAAGGATATCCCCAGGACTGGCTATATTTGTTTGAAAAGAATGTACTATGAAGAGTTTTATATACAGACATAGGCTCAGCTCCACCTATTAACATTGAATGGATCAAATACAATGTGGACTTACAACGAAACTCGTAAACACTTTTCATGTCTCATTGCTCTGAATAAAATCGCAGGCGTACTGTCACAGAATAGTAATTAACTATTATACATGACACTTGCGGCTTCGTCGGCGTGAAATTTGGTATCCGTTCCCGCTTCCCGTGGGAACATATTATGTGTCATTCCAGACTATAAGCAATCTCTGTATCAAATTTCAGCCCGATCCGTTCAGCTGTAACAGCGTGATTGATAACAAACATTCAAACATCCTAACATTCAAACATCTTCACAAACTTTCACATTTTAAATATTAGTAGGAAGTAGGATTATGTAGGTACCGATGCCTTTCAGGGTATGTACCTATAACTCTAATTTGTGATCACGAAAAGTTAAGAAGAGCCGACGGAGAAGGATCAATTGTTTCGCCCACACAGACCGCCTTCGGCGCGGACTGAATTGTTTAAAAATAGTCTTAATCATTAAGCTCTTTTATGATTAAGCCAACACGCCAGTTTAGGTTCACACACATTCAAAGAAACCCCTACAATTAAAATTTTCAAAATATCTGATTCTTAAAAGTGTTATAACTCTTTTATTTCTAAACCGATTTACATAAAACAAACGCTAAATGTTAACTGGAGCAAACCTCAACACAATAAAAAAAACCGCATTGCAATCGGATGAGCGGTTACTGAGATTAGCGTGCACAACCGTACAGACAAACAGATATACAGATATACAGACATACAGACATACAGACAAACAGACAAAAATTCTAAAAATCATTGTTTTGGGTTCTATTGCGTTCATAAAGCCCCCCTATAATATTTTTTCTTATTTATCTTCCATGTACAGACAGCGACCTGTTACGATTTTATTATATGTATTGATATTTAAGATACAACTCCGGTTACGAAATATTTCAATGTCATAACTCATCCCCCAAGCTTCATTGTAAGTGGAGACAAATTGAAGATATGTCATCCTTCTTCATCACACACACAGTATTATTGTTGAGTGTTTTGATACAGCGCTGGGACCGCTTTACTCAAATTCAAACATGTTTGGGTTTTGGACAACATAGGAAGATATACAAGAATAAGAAAATCAAAATTATTCCTTTACAAGATCGTCAATGGTACCGGCTGAGTGAAATTTTGTTTCCAAATCTGATAAAACCAAATGTGATAAAAGGAAGCCTATCAAGTTATTTCAGACTGTAGGTAATCTGTGTGGGAGTAACAAACATCTGACATTCGCACTCTTAAATTTTCGCATTCAGGTATAATACTAATAACATTTCAAAGTATTTCGTAGAAAATAGGAACGGAATTTAAAAAACGGTCTGGTTTTTGCTCTCTTGAATTCATCCTGCGTATTTCTCAAAGTGTCACAAATCTCTCATTTCTCCGGAACAAAGTGTGACAAAAGTAATTCAGCGTACTGATAACAAGTTTTAAACGAAGACTAAGAACAGTTTAGTTCAGTTATGAGCAAATCATGATCTACACTGCTATTTAAATTCCTTTAAAAATCTCTATTATGGAGACTCTGCTGTCCGTCTGTTTATCTGTATGTACGACTGTCTGTCACTACGCTGCCGCGCTGTATCTCACAGTACTTTTTTCTGCGTATGTCTTTAATCTATTGATATCTTTAATCTATTTCTTTTTATTACTTAACAGTAGATAAAAAGGTAATTTTATACTCTGCCAGCCCTAATTAAAATACTTGTGAAGTTGTAAACTTGCATTTCGTTACATCTTCATTACAACTTTTATATTTTTATCACATAACAACAGCTGGTGCGAGATTTTTCTGTTCCCAAGCTCGTACACCACACGTCACGTCTTGACAATAAAATGCTAAGAAACTTTTCTGAATACAAAGCGTTCACGGCGACATTTGGCGCTCAGACCGCACCCGACACCTCAGTTTGCGCCCTTCATGGGATTACAAAAGATATGACTGCGGTTAGCCCAGCCTTTTTATACAGATAGCTCGCATGTCATCCGACACAAGGGCGAATTTCCATATTATTTGGTAGAATTATCATTTACAAAACTTTTGGGTTTCGGTAACGGTAACAAAACGGTTGTGACAGTTGAATTATAGGCTGAAATTGTTTGTCGCTAGTAATTATAGGTACTTAGGTACTTACTGTTTGATATTTTAGAAAATGTTTTTAGTATTAAAGTATATTGAACTTCAGATAATTTCTCATGACAGAAATAGCATTCTGTAGTTAATTGTTTTAGACATAGAAAATGTCAAATAGAGTTTTATTATCTAATTGATTATTTTTGAAGCAGAAGGCGTTTGAAATTACTCACTTTTAGATTTTATCTGTACCTAGCATTCAATTAAAGTAAATTCCATCTAGAAAGACGCTAGGATAAAGAAGAAGTAAGATTAATAATGAGATTATGTTGTGTGATGCATAGCCCCTGTTTCTAAAATACTAAAAGTTTATTACGATTTAGAAACAGTGATATTATTGCCAAAACTTTCACAAAGCTAAGAAAAAAATATTTTGGATTATATTATCACTTAAAAACGTTCATTTTAAGTTTCTTTAACAATGCAATATATTTTTTTAAAACCCTTTATGATTCTATTTCATTCATTTTTAATGTTTGAAAATGTTTTGAAAACCATTTTAAATGAAGTACAAAAATACTTGAAATTGAATCGACAAACCAGATTGATAAGGTTTTTAAACAAGTTAAGTTCTAAAATTCTACAATCTGTCCAGGTATTAAATTACACAAACAAAAAATATTTTTTTAATAGTACCTATATACGTATATATTTTTGAAATTTGGTTGTTCAGCGCATTTGATTTGTACCAGACACGACAACTTTATAATAGTAATTTTTTCGATAAAATTTTGCCAATATTTTCAATAACTGAATATTTTCTGCATTCTGGACACATTCGGTTTAAAAAAATGGCTAGAGTTGTTTGTCCCAAATGTGAATATGAGGCAAAGCAGACGGCATCGTTTCATGACGCCCTGGCAGATCACACGACTAGTGCCGATAAGACACTTTAATAATAATTGTTATTTTATTATTGGAATTTTTTATCGTGTGGGAATACCTCATGGCTGCTATGCTGGACTCTTGCTAACAAAACTACTCGTGCCCTACCACTGCCGGTCGGGAGCCCCGTGTAAGCCCTCAGCCCCGGGTAAGCCCTCAGAAGGATGTCTTAAGACTCACGACAGACTTTGGATACCACTGCGGTCCCACCTAGGTTCGGGTACCTACTATCCCACGTCTTTGGAGGTTGTTCGGGTGTTATCCGGGTAAGTGGTTTGTGTACAGAAATCAATATCACAAATACAGTCGGATTTTTAATCTCGGTCAGTAAAATGACAAGTGCAACTGTCACTGATACAAAAAAGGGTGACCCGCTACAATAGTGATGTTCGACAATCAATAGACTTAGACATTTTTTATTTTATTAGGTGTGAAAGTGTTTTTTATAGAATTTTAAAATTTATATTGTATATATAAAATTTACGACTATAATACGACTGCCTCTGTGGCGCAGTCGGTAGTGATACCGCCTGGAGGTCGTGGGTTCGATTCCCACCGGAGACAAATATTTGTGTGACCCATAAATATTTGTTTCGAGAGTCTGGGAGTTTCTATGTATTATATGTATGTATTTAAAAAGTATATAAGTATTAATATCCGTGGTCTGATACCCATAACACAAGCAGGTGATTCCTAGCTTACTTTGGGATCAGATAGCAGTGTGTGAAATGTCCGTGAATATTTATTTATTTGTTTATTATATGTAATGTCTATTACATATTTACAATACGTATTTTATGTGGGGTGCGATGGGGCCCTATCAACATCCCCGGGGTCCAAGCCAGCCTCACCTGCCAGTGGTGCACCTGCCGATTAACGGACGAGCTCGTGGCGTAGAGAAGGAATACTCGAAATGAAACCCTGTACCAACCCGTTTGGCCAGCTTGGTACAGTAAGGCCAACGAAACCCTCCCAAATATGATAAGTCATACAAAGCAAAGGCCCCCAGTTCCCGGCACTTCCGCTGTCCCCGATTAAGGTCGCAGGGACTGACTGGATGCGAAAGGCGCAGGACCGTGTGTTGTGGCGTGATTTAGGAGAGGCCTTTTTTTTTTTTTTTTTTTTTTTTTAACGTGAGGGAAAATCCTCGTAGGATGCTATGCCGGACTCTTACCGACTAAAAAACCTCACGTACCGCCCAACACTATGGTTGAGAGCCCCGGGTAAGCCCTCAGGAAGGATGTCCCGTGACTCCCAACAGACCTACGGCCGCCGATGCGGCCTCGCCCAGGGGGTGGTTCGGGTGCAATCCCGCGTCTATGGGGGATTTCGGGTGTGACCCCGCTTCTAAGGGGGGGCGTGCGTGAGTGCTCACGTCACGCTGCCGTCATGAGCCTGCTTCTGTAAGGACGGTGAGCGGCCCTCTCACCGTCCTCAGACCCCCGGTCATGGAGGCCGATAGTCCTCGGCGAAGACACGTCGGCGGCGCCCAGGGCGCCGACTGCGGAACTCGGGTGGAAGAGTTCTCTCCCGCACCCGGCCCGCCGCCTCCTTCGCGAGCATGACCTGCTCGCAGAAAGAGGCGGCGCAGTCCCACTTACTCCCGCTGGAGAGCATGGCTCGCACCATGGCCTCAAGCGAGAGAGTGTCCACGCCCAGACCCACTACGAGGACCTGTCGCTGTTGTGCCCACGCCGTGCACTCCACCAGCGTGTGGAGCGCTGTGTCATCGCTGCGGTCCTCGCAGTTTTAGGAGAGGCCTACATCCAGCAGTGGACTAATATAGGCTGATGTGTTTAAATGTATTTAAAATAAAATAAATTAACATTTATTCCTAATATTCACGGACATTTCACACAACGCTATCTGATCCCAAAGTAAGCTAGGAGTACCTGCTTGTGTTATAGGTATCAGACCACGGATATTAATACTTATTTACTTTTTTTAAATACATACATAATTATTATACATAGTAACACCCAGACTCAGACAGACCCAGACAGGGGGGGGAAGTAGTGTGCCTTCACGAAGAGCGTTACCTGTGCTCGGGCCCTCCCCGTAAGTAGCGGCGAAAGCGAAAACGCGAAACAAAACACTACCGATGAGTGCCGACAGGGCTAGGGCGTCCCCCCAAGGCGACGCGTACCGGTATGCCCCCGTCGGTACGACTGCATGCGCACGCGGCGAAGGGGGCCGCCACCCTTCACGCAGCGCCAACTCTGGCGGGATGCGAGGAGCCGAGTGCCGGATAGGCACGTGGAATGTGCGTGGTGGTATGGAAGGTAAGATGAATGAATTGATGGATGTAATGAAAGAGCGATGCCTGGATGTATTGTGTGTCACAGAGACTAAGCGGAAGGGGAGCGGCATCGACGATCTTCCTGGCGGAATAATTGCTTTGTGGTCCGGAGTGAACCAAGAGGAACATGCCAGTAAGGGAGTGGGTGTCTTGCTCTCCTCCCGTTTGGCCTCTGGAGTGAAAGATTATGGATTGGTAGGCCCAAGACTCCTGTGGGTACGTATAAAACTGGGGATCACGAGAGTTTTTTTGGTCGCAGCCTATGCTCCCGTCAGCTCGGCTAATCCCCAAGTGCTCGCGGAGTTCTGGGAATCCGTTAGGGACGTCCTCGATTTGGCTGACGGGAATGAAAAGTTGATCATGTGTGGTGATTTGAATGGATGGGTGGGGACCAAGCGAGATGGCTTCGATGCTGTCCTTGGTCCGTATGGAGATAAGAGAGCGAATGATGCTGGTAAGTCAATCTTAGACGTATGCTTGGAACGAGACCTCCTTGTGGCGAACAGTTTATTCCGTCACAAAGATATCCACACGTATACATGGAGACGGAAGGAAGAAAAAAGTGTGATTGATCTGATTTTGATAGACAATCGTCTTCGACAGGCTATAAGGGATACAAGAGCCTACAGAGGCCCCACTCTTGAAACTGATCACTACCTGGTGGTAAGCCGGTTTGTTGGTCTTTTCAAGAAGTGGAGGCACTGGCGAGTGCGTGTCCCTTTCGGAGACTATGAAAGGATAAAGAGTGAAAAACTGGAAGATGAAAGCGTAAGGAGTATGTATGTTGGCTTAGTCAGCGAAAGGCTTGCAAACGCGAGCCTTTCCGACTTAGATGTGGATGAATGCTGGAATATTATGAAAGAAAGTATAGTGGATAGTGCAAAAGAAGCATGTGGGAGTGCAAAGAGACATGAACATTCGAAAGGTGATGCCTGGTGGGATGCAGAAGTTCAATCCTGCGTAGCAAGAAAGAAGAAAGCGTGGTTGGATTATGTCTCATCTTTGCAACTGAATGACAGTATGAAAGACACGAAGAAAGAAATTTACCGCCTCTGCAAGAATGAAGCCAAAGCTTTAGTGAAAGAGAAGCGTGAAAGAATAAATATGATTGCGGAAGAGAAGTTGACGAGGAACTTCGAGACGAATACCAAACTCTTTTGGAGGGAGGTCAAGAAGTCTCGGAGCTGTTCGTCAGTTTCCAGAATGGATAAGATAAAGAGTAAAGCTGGGGACATTCTTGCGGACCCCTTAGAGGTGTTAGAGCGGTGGAATGAGTACTTTGGAGAAATGTATGAATATTTCCCGGATGCGGGCACTGCGAGGGAGGCGATGACTGATCTTGCGGTGCAAGCATCAAGCGGAGATATTACTTTGGAAGAGATTGAATGGTCGATACGAAGCTTGAAAAATGGAAAGTCTGCGGGAATTGATAGGATATCTGCTGAAATGATCAAATTAGGTGGTCCTTGCGTCCGGGACGCCTTCTGGTCATTGAGCAATCTATGCTGGAAGACTGGAAGGGTCCCAATGGACTGGAGGCGTGCTATCGTCGTGCCCTTGTATAAAGGCAAGGGCTCACGTATGGAGTGCGCCAACTATAGGGCCATCAGTTTGATCAGTATAGCAGCTAAAGTGTATGGCAAAATTATTGAAAGGAGAATGAGGGTGGAATCTGACGGATTACTGTGGGAGGCGCAGGGTGGTTTCCGAAATGGAAGGGGATGTATGGACCAAGTTTTCTCGCTCCGCAACATTGTAGAGAAGCAGCTGGCTGTAGGCCGGAAGGTTTTCTGCGGTTTTGTGGACATGGAGAAAGCATTTGACAGAGTTGTACGGAAGGACCTCTGGGATATATTGCCAGGATACGGGATTGATGGTACGCTGCTTCGTGCTGTGCAGTCTACATATGTGGGATGTACGGCATGTGTGCGGGTGGGCGGCAGCCTGTCTCCCTGGTTTGACGTCAACATTGGCGTCAGACAGGGCTGCGTGCTGTCGGCTCTGCTGTTTGTCCTGTACCTGGACGATTGTCTTAAGAGAGTAAGATCGATGAATGTTGGATTGCGAATGGGTGACTTACTTGTGAACTGTTTGCTGTATGCAGATGATGCCGTGCTCATAGCCGAATCGCCATCAGAACTACAGTCACTAGTCACAACGATGAAAGATGATTGTCTAATGAGAGGCTTACATTTGAACGCGACTAAAACGAAAGTGATGGTATTCGAAAGAGAAGAGGACAGAACGAATGCCAGGATAACTGTAAATGATGTAGTGCTGGAACAGGTGGATGAGTTTGTATATCTTGGATGTGCATTTAGCAGGGATGGACGGTACACCGCTGATGTAGAAAAGAGGGTAACTGCGGGAAATAGTGTGAATGGAGCGTTAGGCAAACTTTTAGGTACCAAGGCCTTAAGTAAAAAGGCCCAGCTCGCAGTACACAATGCGGTGCTGATACCTACGCTAACGTATGGAAGCGAGAGTTGGGTATGGCAGGAAACGCATGAAAGTAGAATAAACGCGGTCGAGATGCGCGCGCTACGCAAAATCTGCGGAGTAACGCTCGCAGATCGCGTTCGGAATGAAGATGTAAGAAAGAGAGTTGGTCTGAAAGAGAGTGTCGGTGTTAAAGTAAGGAAGGGCATGCTACGATGGTTCGGGCATGTGGAACGAATGGGAGATGAAAGAATGACAAAACAGATATACAACGCGAAAGTGGATGGACGTAGGAGTCGGGGAAGGCCACGACACACCTATCACGACCAAATTAATCATGTGTTAGTGGAGGGTGGTGTCAAGAGCCGTAGGAACCGACGTGCATGCATGAAAAGAAAAATGAAAGTTGAAGAGGCGAGTGAGGTGTGTATGGACCGTGCCGTGTGGCGCTCGGTTCTTTCTGCCTACCCCGCAAGGGATTTGGCGTGAAGATAGTATAGTATAACACCCAGACTCTTGAGACAAACATGGTCACACAAATATTTGTCTCCAGTGGGAATCGAACACACGACCTACAGCGTCGCAAGCGGTATCACTACCGACTGCGCCACAGAGGCAGTCGATATAATATGATTGGAGAAATATGGACCTTACCAGCATATTACATTATTATAAAAGCTTGCTATTACATTATTATAAAAGCTAATAAAAAAGCTTAAGAAGATTTGACTTGTGGTTATGTATTATGCAAATTACCAAATAGTCGTAGAAAAAATAATTTAAGGACAAGCTAAAATGACAGTTTAAATTTTTTGTCATCAAAGTATTTTTCATGAAATTATTTTCAAGGTAAATTGGTGTGAAATGTTTGTATAAAACAAACTATGGTTCCTAGAGAAGTGATTATATTTAAATGTAGCTAAATAATTTTGGAGCAATCGAGATCCAAATTGTTTGTTTACTGCATTGTTTGAATGGGTTGAAATACGATATAATGTGGTTTTATGTAATATTTAATTACTGTTTGATTTTGGATAAAAAAATATAATCTCGACTAACTTGTTGTTGACTTAATAGTAAACCTCGATTCAACCACATCACTATTTATTTGTGACAAGAAACCCGCAACACTGAAAATGTCATTTTACTGACTCGAATTAATAATTGTAGTTTAGGATCTTAATCTTTAAAAAATATTAAAAGGATCAAAGTCTGATAAAAGTGTTTATCATTTACTCATGGAGAAAATTTGCTCCATCGTCAGACTTGACGTAATCTTCAAACCATAGTGTAAACAATCAAACCAAACATCAAATCTGTTCAGTCAAGATTTTCATCAAACACGACCAACAGAATCAGTATGATCGTTAACAGTGTGCCTACAAACATTTTTCGTTACATAATTGCAGCTAATTGGATCCTTAAAATGCTTTCTCTTTATATAATTCTAATTTTGAAGACAAATAAGAACTTTAATCCATAATTTTTTTTTGTAAAGGCTCTAGCTAGAAATTACACATCATCAAAAATATACAGGGCGTCCCACGGCTATGCCACATGGAGGGAAAGGAAAGTACCTTAAATAATTGTAGATGGAACATTTTATTGAAAGAAGACATTATTTTATTTAAAAAAAAACGATTTAAACTGCATTCATAGATTTTTAAAAAAACTACATGGTTGAGCTGGGAATCGAACCCGCTACACGAGAAAAAATAATTATCATGTAGCTTTATCATACCGATCGAAAGGCTTTATCATAAGGATTATTTTTTGCTAAGTAACATTGTGTCAGAAATAAAAGGAAGACCAATAATTTTAACATTTCTAATACAAAAGTCTCTTACGGTTGAATACGAAGTCGCACTCTTTTGATTCTTTTACTCCTTGTCGATCTTTTGGTCTTGCTGTGGTGGATATTTATAATTATACATCCAAGTTCTGTTTGTAGCTCGTGGACATTTTCATTTCTTGTAAACTACATTTAATTACATGTCATAACCCCATAAAAAATCAAACGTTGTCCTTTTATAGAAATAAAAGGACAACGCTATGTAACATAGTGTCAGAAGACACTATGTTACTTAGCAAAAAATAATCCTTATGATGAAGCATTTCGATTGGTATGATAAAGCTACAGGGTAATTATTTTTCTCGTGTAGCGGGTTCGATACTATTTAGTACTTACAGATGCAAAAGTTTTAAAAAACGTCAAATCGTTTTGAATTCTTTCAAAGTAAACTGTAATCGTTTGTAAAAGAATGTCACTGCTTATTATAGTAGTGACCTTTTTAGGGTTTCGTAGTCAAATGGCAAAAACGGAACCCTTATAGATTCGTCATGTCTGTCTGTCAGTCTGTCCGTCTGTGTGTACGTCCGTGTGTCACAGTCACTTTTCTCCGAAACTATAAGGCCTATGCTATTGAAACTTGGTAACTAGATGTATTCTGAAAACTAAAAAAAGAGCAGTAAATTTTGGGGGTCCCCATACTCAGAACTGAAACTCAAAACTTTTTTTTTCATCAAACCCATACGTGTTGGGTATCTATAGATAGGCCTTCAAAAATGCTATTGAGGTTCCTAAAATTATTTTTTTTCTAAAGAGAATAGTTTGCACAAGAGACACTTCAAAAATGTGTCCCCCCCCCTCGAACTTCTAAACTAAGAGAATGATATATCTAAAAAAAATATATGATGTACATTGCCATAAAAACTACCAACGAAAATTAGTTTGGACGAGATAGAGCTGCTAGTTTTTTTTTAATACGTCATAAACCGCAATTTTCGGATAGAAAAATCACTACCACTGCGAACGTGTTAAATCATCAATCAAAGTTACAACGAACTATAAGAACTTTTATATTATGTTACTTGCTGCTACGAAACCCTTTATGGGCGAGTTCAACTCGCACTTGGCCGGTTTGGCTGGCTTTTTCCTGGCCACGCTGCTCAGAATAGCAAACTAACAGCGTAGAGACGCCACGTTCTAAATAATAAAAATCCGTTCAATAATAACTTGAATTATAAGTTGTTTTCCTAAGGTTCATAGATTATTCGCGTTACATCAATATTTGTCGGTACTAAAGTCTGCTCAAGATAAAACATCTCCTTTTATTGGTTGTCCTTAAAATGTCTGTGTTTTAGGGTTCCTAATCCTAAAAAGATAATAACGGAACAGAAACTGTAAATATGCGGATAAATCACAGTGAACCTTTCATGCGTTTGTCAATGTCGAGGTCTTGCGAAGAGACCATAAGCTTATATTACTTCAACAGTAATCTTTGTTTTGTTGAAGATTTCTTAGACGTGTAATAAATTCAGATGACTAAGTTAGCAATCAAAAGTTACGGTTTCATTTATTTTTTACAAAATCTTACAGCCAACTTCAAAGTTTAACTATTGTCGAAGTGCCGCTTGTCATTCAGATGTCCCAAATATCTAGCAAAATATAAACTAAAGACAGGCTTTCAAACAAACAAAAAGATTTCTCCGAACTTGTTCATAAATAAAGAAGTTTCACTGTCGCGGAATAAAATGGTGATTGTTTTAAGATTTATTTACTATCCTGGGACATCCTTCCGAGGGCTTACCCGGGGTGAAGGCAGTAGGAGGGCACGTGTGGTTTTAGTATAGCATCAATGAGGAATTTCCACACTTAAGAAAAGCCCTTTTGTTCACAAAACTTTCATAGAGATGAGGGTTTTATCAACTATGGGGCTTTTTTATAATCTCTCTAAAATAGCCACATAAATAAATAATAACTATAAAACAGCATACATTAAAACGATTCCTTGAACTGCCAGAATATTTGGCAACTTATGAAAATCGATATCGTTTATACAACAAGTACATTAAATAATCTCTTCAACTAAATGGGTAAAATGTTAGATACAATCTAAAATACAGCAGAGTTGAACTTTATACGTGAAAATTTGGAATTGGAATAGCAAAATTATAACAGAACTGAAATTTTGAATGCAGCTCATTTGACATTGTAACCACGCATGAGAATATGAACCCTTTGACTCAGCTATTCAAATACGGTATTAAAGTAACCATAGTTTACTCCCTGTTACTAGTGTCATCAGTTGCTCTTCCTCTGAATAAAAACTCGCTTTTACGTGCCTTTTGTGAAAAGACCTGAGTCAAACAGGTTATAAAATAAAACAAAGTTACGTTTGAGACAATTCCATTGTTCTTATATACATTTCGGCAACTTTCACGTAACTTTTATATCATTGCGCATTATATTGTCACTCGTGTATTTCCCGCAGGAGTTTTTTTGTTAAGGTAAAAAAGTTCATACCTTTGTGACAATGAAATTTTTATTACTTACAAATTGAGTTTCAATTACGTGGCTGCTGTATTACCAACCTGTACTTATAATATTATTTAGAAAGAGATTACATAAACCATTTTCTACCTGCTGAATAATAAACATAATATAAAAACGAGTCTGTGTGTAACCATCTTTATCGTTAAAGTTAACTGAGGATATTCGGGATTTCGAAGGCAATATAAAAAATGAAATGTTGTTTACCCCGTTCCTAACATTATGCGCTCTTTTTTTGGACTATAGAAGAGCTTGCAGAGTAGGATAGGAAGGTGGATACCCGAGTCCAAAGTGAGAATTCTACTACTTCGAACCCTTGCTCATTAACCATCTGACGAGTCCAAATTTGACTACTGCCTTATAAGTTTTAAATTTAAAGTAGACTTCTATGTGGTACAATTACATAAAATCACTCAAGTAACCGCGAGGGGGTAGACAGAGGTAAATTTCGTACCTAAATTTTTTCAATGGCTTTCTGGTCCCACGTAATGGGCGGAAAACCTATTACCGTTACTGGGCACTATAAAGTGTAGCTATTCTGTTAGTTGGACCGAAATTCCAACAGCTAATAGGTATAGATGTTACACATCCACAGAGTCATTCTCTGGATTACAAATATGTCTTCTATACTAATAATATAAAAAGAAAAGATTTGATTGTTTGTTTATTTGCATTTGCATAGCATAGGCACGCTTTTATCGCTGAAATGGTAGGCGAAGGAGCATGCTCCCACATTTCTTAATGTTTTCTTCTGTTGCCTTGCTAAAATAGACAGGCGAAAGTTGTGACAAGCCAGTATTAAAAATTTTCAAGTCGCCAACGAGGCCTTTACTTGGCATAACAACAGTCATGTTTCTGACAACCAGGACTAACGGCTTAAAGTGCTTACCATAACACGAAAAATCTCGCGAATGAAATGTCACGAAGTGATCACGTGACGGTAACCCATGCTAGTACTAGTCATAACAAAAACCGTAGTGCTGTGACTCTGTAAAATAATAAAACTACGAATTCAACTTCCTATACAGAGACACTACACACAGAAAATAAAAAAAGGTAGTCGGTGGAGATCAAACGCAACGTATTTTGTTTCGCATAATCAAGTTCTGAAATCTAGGAACATTACGTCTTGGATCTCAACGACACGGTTACGACTAGTAGTATTTACGACTATCCAATTTACGACTGGTCGATACGGATAGATTCGATACTTGAAGCGTGAATAGGATTGTTGTTGTATCGTGAAAGGATCGTTATGTGTTTCATATAAGATTTAAAATACGCTTAAATTGAACACTTTAGCTTGCAAATCCAGTAAGTAACTACGCCGAAGTTTTTAAGCATATAATTCTAGTAGTTATTTCCAAAGATACCTTATATTGGATTGCTTATTCCACATTTGAGAATTAATTAAAACGAAAAAAAAAGACATCTATAAAATTGGTAATTTGATCACATGAAAATAGCGCTGGCTAGATCATTAAAAGCTAAGCTCTAGTTGCTCTTATCAGCTAGTAAGTACGTAGTTGACCCAGAACACTTCTGAGCGCACAGATATATAAAAACTACAGATGTCTGAACACAAATAGAAAACTGAACAAACCACTGAACTAATTCGATTCAATTGTATAAAATCTTTATCCACTGAAAAAGGGATTTCTGAAAACAGTTCTTTGAAAACAAATAACGGTTTTGTCAAGAGCAAAGCCGCGAGGTAAATCTAGTCAACGAACAATAATAAATTATACAATACTAAAGAGACTGATAAACTGTGTTTAATGAAGTGTTGCTAAAATAGACAGGCGAAAGTTGTGACAAGCCAGTATTAAAAATTTTCAAGTCGCCAACGAGGCCTTTACTTGGCATAACAACAGTCATGTTTCTGACAACCAGGACTAACGGCTTAAAGTGCTTACCATAACACGAAAAATCTCGCGAATGAAATGTCACGAAGTGATCACGTGACGGTAACCCATGCTAGTACTAGTCATAACAAAAACCGTAGTGCTGTGACTCTGTAAAATAATAAAACTACGAATTCAACTTCCTATACAGAGACACTACACACAGAAAATAAAAAAAGGTAGTCGGTGGAGATCAAACGCAACGTATTTTGTTTCGCATAATCAAGTTCTGAAATCTAGGAACATTACGTCTTGGATCTCAACGACACGGTTACGACTAGTAGTATTTACGACTATCCAATTTACGACTGGTCGATACGGATAGATTCGATACTTGAAGCGTGAATAGGATTGTTGTTGTATCGTGAAAGGATCGTTATGTGTTTCATATAAGATTTAAAATACGCTTTAATTGAACACTTTAGCTTGCAAATCCAGTAAGTAACTACGCCGAAGTTTTTAAGCATATAATTCTAGTAGTTATTTCCAAAGATACCTTATATTGGATTGCTTATTCCACATTTGAGAATTAATTAAAACGAAAAAAAAAGACATCTATAAAATTGGTAATTTGATCACATGAAAATAGCGCTGGCTAGATCATTAAAAGCTAAGCTCTAGTTGCTCTTATCAGCTAGTAAGTACGTAGTTGACCCAGAACACTTCTGAGCGCACAGATATATAAAAACTACAGATGTCTGAACACAAATAGAAAACTGAACAAACCACTGAACTAATTCGATTCAATTGTATAAAATCTTTATCCACTGAAAAAGGGATTTCTGAAAACAGTTCTTTGAAAACAAATAACGGTTTTGTCAAGAGCAAAGCCGCGAGGTAAATCTAGTCAACGAACAATAATAAATTATACAATACTAAAGAGACTGATAAACTGTGTTTAATGAAGTCTTTTGAGGAAAGAAATAAACCCTACAGTTCCATAAAAAAATTGAAGTTTTTTTAATGGAATTTGTGACAGAAATGTGTTGCCTAAATGTGCGCTAGCGTAGGTGACGTTTTACAACCAAGACCTTTGGAACCTACGCATCAGCTTGCAGGTACGTAGGTACACCTTCTACCATTGCAAAGGTATACCTGCAGGCTCATGGAAAGCGGTGATGTGGATGTGATGACATAGATGCCCCCAAAGTGTTCAGGAAGTTTTCGACTACAGCCAATCAAAGTAGATCCTGCTTGATCCCGCAAGCGAGAGTGATGAATATAACCAGTACTTTACGTTAAGATGATCCTTTTATATTGCAGCATAATTGCCTAAGATTCTCTAAAGGTCTGTGACAAAATACTCAAAACGCCTTAACTTCTAAAGAATTGTTTTATGTCGCAAAGGGAATTAAAGGGATATCTTCAGGATGTCGTGAAATGACAGAGATAACGTAAAGAACAATTTTTAAAGGAAAAATTCCTTTTAAGGATTAACTTAAAGCGACGAGCGTTTCAGAGAACAGTAGACTATTGTATTTGTTGGTTTATAATGGTGTTGAAGTAAAACTGTAATAATAAGTAGGTGGTTTAAAATATAGAACATCTATTTTTTTTAAGATGGGTAGGTCGACCAATTTGACACCACTATGAGCCTGTTTTGCATAATTTTAATCGGGATAAATTACAGTCTGGAATAATAAATAGGCTACTAATTATGCCTGCAACATGTTCCCATAACATTCAGGAACGAATACAGAATAAGGTCGCATTGTTGATTAAGGTTTGGCAAAATTACCAAAATAAAAAAAGAAATTTTAACACCAATATACTTTCCCTCGTTTGATTTTAAGTCCATACTCGTATTATTTTTTGAAATGGTAAATAGCTACATCCTATTTTGTTGCTTTGCTATATATTCTGTCTGTGTCACAAAAGTCGAAATAATTTTTGTCAAACAGAGCATGAAATGAAAGTCTGGGATAAAATGTATAAATTTTGTAGTAGCACTATTACAATTATAGTTAGGACATTCTACCAGTAACTAAAATTCTACACTTACCAACCTCCTTAACCTCCTAACCCCTGGCGTACTTTACATAGTACATCAAAACAAAAAAAATCTGACGAGATAGCTAATTAAAAAATTGCATTTTTTTTCTGCTATAGCATGGTATGTGAACGTCTCTTTTAAAAAAAAATACTACCACCTTCACCAGATTGACAAATTTCTTTCTAAGAAACACTTTCAACGCAGGTGTACGCGTTTTAGTTCGAAACATAGTAAGTAATTCATATTGATTCATTCTTTAGGATAATATTTTTAGATTGCACTGTGTTTTCTATTTTATTATGAAGTATATGATAATATTGACGATGTATTTTGGTTTTGGTTTCAATAGTTTTTTCACTACAAGGTCAAATATTTTGATGTCCTACATATAGTACAACAGGGGTCAAGTTACTGTTTTTTAACTGTTTTGATGTACTATGCATAATACATCAGGTGCCAATGGTGTGATTGATGTTCATATTTTTTAGCTTAATTTTGACAATATTAGACGAAACCGAGCATGATTTTTCAGATGATTCTGACTATGACCCCCTACATATCAAGAGTATAATATTTCTAGTTCATTATCATTATCAGATGTCGAAGAAAATATTGAATCAGCTCCTCCATTATCAGTACCAGTCCCTTCGCCTTCATGGTCGCCTTCATGGCTCCTAAGCTCTTTAACAGAAACGTAAACTTAGCCATTTTTATGTTATGGTAGATATTTCTCCACTAGAAAACTGCTTAATGAATAACATATTAAATTAAATTGCGTGAAGTGAGGAGTTCACGCTCGCCACAAATTATCATGAAAAGTCAAACTGTGTTATTGTGCTAACATTACTTTGAAGATTCTGATTACTAAGAAATTATTTCCGTAAATTTATGTTTATAGTTTCATTCTTTTTTGTATTTTTTTAACGATTTAACTTATTTTATAGCAATATACAAGCATTTTTTGAAATAAAAACTAAAATTTTCTTTCTTTTTTTACACTATTTCACAACTAAAGTACTACAGATAGAACATCATATTAAATATTTAAGCTTAACAGACACCGAATGTACTATGTATAGTACATCAAGAAAACCCACTTTTCCAAGCTTACGATTTTTTTCAATAATTTTCCCATGGTTTTCATACCATACCTAACATCTCCACTAAGTTTTATAAGAATCGGAAGGATTTTATACCTTCAGAAGTTAAGAGGAGAAAAATAGACAATACAGTTTGTTTATTAAAAACCACGTTAAACATAGAATTTAATTTTCAGCAGTATTCAAAACAACTTTATACATAGAATTTAATTTTCAGTAGGTACAATAGTACCTACTGAAAGTAATAACTTGTGTGGATTTCAATAGATTAATTACAGTGACTGTCGCATCATCCTGTGTTTCGGTTGCGGTCAACCTAAATTTGTAGAGCGTCCCCACGGGCTCCCTGTTTCAGACAAGGTTCACTAAATAATTTGAATCCGCAGAGACCATTTTACAAATAGCATAACATCCTGTAAGTACGCTAAGCTTGTGTAAACTGAAGACAAAATTCTATGAGCTGTTGTTGGTGACTTAATGATAAATGTGTAGAGAAATAAGGTACCTTTGTTTATCCAGGCTTTTTAACCCTCAAACGTGTTTTTTGAGCTTAATTATAACGTTTTTACGTGATAAAATACATTATAACTTTAGCCATTACTTTTAGGGGTTAATTTTGAGAAATCTTTATGCAGCGAGTCAACTACATTATGGTTAGGTAACCTGTCTCAAGATGGTCAAGCTTCTAGGTTCAAGGCTTTCGGCTAAGCGTTGATAGATGAATGAGATACTCGCTAACTTTATTACTATAGTTAGATCGTAATTACAACAGCAGGATTTTTAAGTATTATTGGTTTACGCGCCCCATTTCAAATACATTTACTTGTAAAAGAGCCATTTATAATAGGTACCTACAAACAAACTAATTGGTTATTACATCGAGTCAAAGAACCAAGTGTGCAGAAATCAAATTACATTGCTCAAAAGAATATGTTAAGTGACAAATGAAATCACGATAATGTTATTACTTACTCCCCCGAGTCCTCTCGTGTTTGTTTTCTTCCCTCTAAGACTGTAAGATACTGTGATGAAAGGACGACTATTTTCTACCAAGTGAATAATAGAGTGCCCGACATAACACGCGGAAATAGCAATCGTGATTTGTTGTTGTTTCGATTATGATCGTTCCGTACCCATAGGGTAAAAAACAGGACCCTGTCCCCAGGCTGAATCTCAGTATCTCATGAAGCGTGAAGGCTGACTAGGCAGTGGAAATTTTTACAGAAATTGTATTTCTTTTGCCACTATGGCAACAAATACAAATAAAAAAACATAGAACCTTTGGTGAGCACGTTCGACTCGCACTTGGCTGGTTTTAGGGTTCCGTACCTAAAAAGTAATAACGAAACCCTATTACTATGTGACAAACAGAGTGTTAACTCTACAAACTCTAATAAAGTCGAGGTATGAAAAATAAGCAATTATCATGAACAAGCGTTTTCAGTGCCTAGTAATAAAAAGTTCAAGGTTTCACAAAAGATATTCTTTGGCCCTAATAACAGACAGAATAATGTCACTGTAGCCTTTAATTTATATACAAAGTTACGATGACCTCCTTTTTTAGAGTTATAAAAATCAACAAATAAAAAAAGGTCAAGTGCGAGTCGGCTCAGGCACGGAGTCAGTCATGCTATTTTTTTTATATTAAACTCGCCAAATTGACGTGGCCAGCCTGATGAAAAGCCGTGGCGCATCTAGCGATTGGTGGCCATTCTCACAGTCTAAGACTTCTGACAGTGGTCCTCAAGTTGGCGGCTCTGTGATGTGCCTCTTCACACTCCGCGTGAAGAAGCCGGAATTGTAAGATGAGGGAAACACGTGTGCGGGCAGGTTGAAAAGCTGTATGCTTTCAGGAAGAGGAGAAGAGAGAAATAATACTATAGAATTTAGAACATGAAAATCAATAATTTATTTAAATTAAGCACTTGGGGGTCGTGGGTGTGGTAACTTCAGGCAGCAAGGATTTTAGCGATTCCCGATTGATTTCGCAGGGTTCCGACTTATCTTAGTATTGGTCTTCCTGTAGACCGCTGCCGTTCGCCAGGTAGCCGTGCCGTCCACAAACTCGGCTGGCACGGTGTTTTCAAACCGCAGGGTGGACGAAAGCTTGTCGCCCGTAGGGAGAATGATGGTTGGTAGCCCGTAGGTTAAACGTTCCTTCTTGGAACCCGAAGGATGGATCTCGACAACCCGTAGGGTGGACGAACACTTGTCGCCCGTAGGGTGGACCCTGGAATGTTCCAGAAGACGGGTTAGCTGAAACCCTTTTTTCCCGCCCATTGCTAAGACAGCCGGTCCCTGTTAAACCATTCAGGAGTCGGCTGCCTTACAATGTTTGGTTATATACTAAGTTTACAGAGACCTTTTTTTCACACCCCTGTAATCTACCCTCCCATAACAGGGTTGACCAACAGCCGTTAATTTTCACTGTTTTAAAAATCTAGATTCATTATAATTAATTTGACTCACCCAATGATGGGGTTATTGACGCTCGCAGCTAAATCGCTGATCACTTTGGGAGTACTTGGCTCCCTATAATATTTTTTCACTTTGAAATTATACTCTGATGCACCTACGCACAGTGTCTTATATTTAGATTATTTGAGTAATGGGGCTTTGAAATTTGCGCGCGGTTGTTTTTATATTTTTGTACAGCGCCTCTAGCGGCACCACTCGAAACTACTCAATCGTCAAGACCGCTTTTTAAATACGAATAAGGTTTCCGCCGTTGCGACACTTACTCGGTAGATGGCGCTTTCATATGTTGACCTAGATTTTACTTCTAAACCCCTAATGTTAATCAATATTTGCCCCCGTTGTTTCACAACGTTACATACTCCCCCTCCCCGGTGAGCGTTTGACGTACCCTAACGCGTCAAACGCTGCGTTCGTCCTCGAACGCCCCTAACATAATACCTACTACTCGTCTATGTGTGTGTGTATGTTAGTGTGCTGTGTGAATGAGGTGATGCTGGGTATAGCGAAGAGTCGGCCTTAACTTTAATGAAACCAACTCGCAGGATGTATTTGGGTGATTCTGAAGGATCTTATAGGACAGAAAGAGAAAAGACGTATTTGAGGCTTTGGGTTGAAGGTTCAAGTAATACGCACCGCCTGAAAGTGGGGTGTGTATAATAAGGCTTTTTGCTGAAGGCTGGGATTTATACAACCGTCCCAGAGAAGAACATCCTACTAGGGCTCGTGTAACACTTCCGACTCATAGGATGGACTATCCCCCAGGGCAAGCCTCTAGCTTCCGAGTGGTAGGAGTAGCCATATGACGAAAATAAAGATAACGGTGATCTACACCTACGACTGTTAGGGCAAGACAAATGCTGCCAAATAACAGTCCACCATAATTCTGTTCGGGTAAGCCTCATGCTTCCTCGTAACAGTACTAAACCTACACCATAAATCTGTTCGGGTAAGACTTATGCTTCCTCGAAACAGTAATAAACCTACACCATTAATCTGTTAGGGCACGACCATGCTGCCAACTAACAGTAACCGACGAACTCTGTTAGGGATAGACCCATGCTTCCAACTAACAGAAAACTCCCAACTAAACCAAGAAACAGAAAAGTGATAGAAATAATTTACTCGCAGAATCCTCCGTGATGCTAATTAACCCCTATGTCCCCATGACGAACACGGCATGTGTTTGTCACGTATTTATATGTCGTTCTTTGTAAGTCGTGTGTAGTGTGTAGTGTCCCTAACTAATTACTAGGCTATTTAGCCCTTTAACCAAATAAAATAAAAAAAAAACTAAGTGCTTATTGGCAATCTTAGCGGTAATCACAGAAACTAAGTGCTTATTCGCAATCTTAGTAGAAGAATGTTGACTATGACTATTATGTCAACCCTAATAAATAACGAAGATAAACGTTCTCTGGCCATTATGCCAAATCTCCAAAAAAATATGGTACCCTTGTGTGCCACCATGGCAGTGTAAAATGTATGTGCGTGCTTAAATAAATAATATGTATGTATGTACGTATGAAATTTCCCCTGTGCAAGTTTTGTTTTGTTTGCTGACGCTGACGTAATCGTGTTGATGTAAACGTGTTATTTATCGTTGCATCTAAGGAGAGTGTCACACTACTTTCCATGCTATATAATAACCCGTCAGCTTTGGTCGGGAACCAAAACCTTTGAGTCACTTTCTCTAATCTACGAAAGTGACTCGCCTGTAACCAGTTTGACTCCTACTTCCGCCTTTGGGAGTCACACAACATGAAGTTCAAGTGTCACTATGTAAACAAACAAACAAAAAAAAACTGCTTGTTAAGTGTTAGGAATGGTGTGTTAAGATGATTATGATGAATGTTTGATGAGTATATACTACCTAATTAGTATGTAAGTGAAATTGTGAACCTTCCGTATCAAAATGTACCTCGTTGTCCGATGTGAAGAAATGTGGTACATTATGTGCCACCCAAGTATTACTATTCTATTACGGTGTGCTAACACCCTTATATTTTTCAAAAGTTTAATTATCAAAAACACTATTGTGTACCTGTGCTGATGTACTATATAATTTTTCGCATACGCATCTTAGCGCAGTGTGTTACGGCCTTTACCGTTATCTGTTTACGTTCTTGAATGTTTAGGAATGTGAATATTTTTCGATACACCCGCAGAATAACGAAAAATAATTTCTACTTTTTAGGGTTCGTTGAACTAAATTTTAAATTGAACCTTTATAAAACTTAGTATTTGCTTTAGGAAATCTTAAGTTTGGAAATATTACCTTTTAGTGTTCCTTCACTCAAATAAAAATTTGGACCCTACTAGATATTCTTGTCTGTCTGTCTGTCTGTGTTTAAATGTAATCTAATCCGAAGCAGTAAGTAGTGAAAGTGAGGTGTATGATGATGGGTTGATGAAGTTAGCTAAATGTTTGACCGTTTTAATCGATTAATGCAATTTTTGACGTTAATATTATTTTTATTAAAATGTAACTATTCCCACGAACGTGCTAAGAGTTAATTGTATATTAACTCGTACCACTAATTTTTCTTTAAATCGTTCCTTACTACTACGGAACCCTTAATTATTATGAACTGTGTCAAAGACGATTCGCACTTGGACGGTTCTTGAAATAAACTATATAGTAGTAACCAACCTTTTATGTAAATTGTTCCTCACCACTACGGAACCCTTGAATATTTCGAATTGTTTGAAAAACCGATTCGTACTTGGACGCTTCTGGAAATATTTTGTATGAGACTGTTGGTGTCCGGAGTGTATTTTATTCACTTCCACCCACCGTTTATATGGAAAAAAAAAATTTCTTCTACTATCGAGCTAGTAATTCAACTTACTCGTAAACGTTATGAAAGCAACATCTGCCGTTGTTTATTCAGAACACGAGTCGAAGTTATTAGTTTACAATTGTTATGGCAAGAATGTTTTCACTGCGTGATCTACGTTTGGAATGTTTTTTTTTTTTTTTACAGTTGTATTTCAGTGTATCAGAATTCGACGTAATTCGAAAAGTGAAACAATTATGAATCTTTTATAATTTACGTGAAGTGAAATTCGTAAAATCTTTGTTGTACCGTTTTACTAGAGTGAAATTTCAATAGGGATTGTTACCCAGAAGTGTGATTATCGGCTGTTGGTCTCGCTGTAAATTCACATATAGGAAATACAACAAAATAATACACAAATTGAGGCGGTTTGACGCCGTAAAAAAAATAAAAACTGTGGTGGTGATATCCTGTGACTACTTTTTACGATGAATATAGGCAATACAACTCACTTACTAAAATTAATGTAAGCGTTTCAAATGAGAAGTTTTACTTCAGACTTTAACAAAGTACTATTTAAAATTGGAACAAAACAAAAAAAACTTTTACTTTAAATTTAATTAAAAATTTTCCACCATAAAATAAATACCTATAGAGGGTGTGAAAAATAAAAATGGGGACCGTTAAAATTTGGAAAAATTACAATTTACGTTGAGAAAAAAAATTCAAATTTTGCCTTGTTCTTGTTTATGCCGAAATCTGTCTAAAATCACTAAAAAAAACACACAAAATAAGCCGGAAAGAACAAGTTGGCAGCAGAGGTCAGGAGAGCCAAATTCCTGGGTAGTTGTAATAATTTGGAGGGAAACTACCCCGCTAACGGGCACTCTTAAGACTGGTTAGCTGGAACCGTTCCAGGTTTACTGTAAGGGTATGCCCCTAAATAATAGTTTATTTCAGCCTGGTGACAAACAGACGTCCAACGGTGTTTCGGTAATAGGGTCCAATTTCTACCCCCTGGGTATGGGAGTTTCAAAAGGTCAATTCGGCTTAATTTCTCTTCTATGTCCCAATGAATATATCTCAGAGAATAAACTTAACATTATTATTTATTATGTAGAATACTAACGTTTTTATTTTTGGAAAACGTAATAACGTTACTCCAGGCCACAAATGTCTGCTATGTCCCTAAAAAAATATCCCACAGAATGAACTTAACATATTTTTTATGTAGAATACTAATATTTTTATTATTATTATTTTAGAACGTAATAACGTTACCTCAGGCGAGAAACCACAAAGTCGTTTAAGTACATATTTCCATTACACGAAACAGCTTTTTTAGTGTTACGGACGACAATAAGTGTTAAAATCACATACTGTCAGCCCTGAAATAATCAACTCGCTCGTTGGTAAAGTACTGCCAAATGTATTAGTATTCTACAAACATTCCTTCTTTTATAGTAGGGGCCTACCTTTCTAATATTTGAAGAGTCTACATCGAAATCAATGGGTATATTTTCTTCGTTTAAACCGATCGGCAGAGCCAACCCTGAATGTGAAAACTATTTAAACAGGACGAGGACACGTCGTATTTCGAGTAGCTGTAGTCTAACAGCAGTAACTTGTGCAACCACACTGAGAAAAAGTGACGCGCTGGAAAAAGCCGTGAATTATGTAAGAATAATCTGGTTGCTTGGGTTGAAGATATTATTTATTCCTTGGCCTAAGACAAGGAAGCTAAGCCCTAGGTTGACTTCCGTTCCATTGAGAACCTTATTATTAAAGCAGCAAAATGGTGATTGGTTTAGAGCATTTGCATCTGAAGGAACCAAAGAGAGAGTGGGCGGAGGAACAATGGAAACGTATTAAGGGGACTGGTTGACAAAGTTTGCGAAAAAGAGGTGCAAATGAAGACATCCTTCTCGGTATTAGTATACGAAAAATTATAGCCAAAAGTAGATTTGAAATCTAAAAGAAGTGTGTCAAAAGATGGTTTTATCAGAAATTGTGTATTTATTATAAATAATTAGTAAAACATCATTGAAATAGCCCATAGTTTTTTAGAAGAAGGCGTTGTATGACATCTATTTATTAATGAATGATAATAAAATTTATATCAGACACTAAAGAAAACATAGACCTCTAAAATGGTTTTCTTCAATTTTGATTTAGTATAAGTTTTAACTAATTATACCTAATAATGTATTCAAAGAATACATTACATTGCTTGCTTCCCCGCGCTCGCCCGAAAATCTAGTGCGGGGGGAGTCGTGTTGCTAGACGGACGTGTGTCGCTCTGGTCTGCAAAATATTCTCGTAAAATGTTATATTTTCATTCATATTATGTCTGTTACACGCATTACAGAGTAATGCGTGTAACAGACAGAGCCCGAGTTACACAATGCATACTGCATTACATGAGAATATAATGCATTTGAGCTTATTTTATGTATTGTTTCATTAAATTACTTCGAAAGGTAGTCATGCTAATATTGTAAGCGGTACTTAATCATTTCAAAATAAATAAATGAAGAAATATTCGTGGACATTCCCACACAACTTAAGCTATTATAACTTTGTGCTAAGGGATATAGACAACTGATGAAAATACTTATATTACAGTTATTATTAACACACTGCTTTTTTTGAGACACTGCTCTCAACTTGACTGCCTCTGTGGCGCAGCCGGAAGTGATACCGCCTGCGGCGCTGGAGGTCGTGTGTTCGATTCCCACCGGAGACAAATATTTGTGTGACCCATAAATGTTTGTCTCAAGAGTCTGGGTGTTTCTATGTATAATATGTATGTATTTAAAAAATTTATAGGTAAGTATTATTATCCGTGGTCTTATACCCATAACACAAGTAGGTCATTCCTAGCTTACTTTGGGATTAGATAGCGTTGTGCGAAATGTCCGTGAATATATTTATTTATATTTATTATTTATTTTAACCGTCAATTTTTTCAGCTTATTACGTCTTGGGGTGACGTAGGCACCATCTACCGGCAACTTGGTTAAGGTAATAAAGTGAAAGAATTGACGGTCGAGAGTAGTGTCTCGTTGGTCCAATGGTGAATAACAGACAAAGTAATGGCAAAGAGAAGATCATGGTAACACAAAATCCAGCACTGACTGCGTTCAGTAAGGAGTAAGTTACTTCCTTAGCAACAATGGAACCCCAGTGGCTGAATGGTCTCTAGATCTCGACACTGCTGCTGTTCAAGATAACGGTGTCGTCCAGATTTGATCGTCACTTTAGGTATATATCACATGCCACCTCTATGTAAGTGTCACTTTGTTCGAGTAACAGGTTATACTATCATAATGGCACATAAAATAAAACCATTGGAATAGTGTACAGAACAATTTCACGATACGCGCTCTGTTATTAAACCAACGTGAGACACGACCCCGTGACCAGCCTTAACCCTACAGAGCACCCAGTGCCACATACGGTACAACCACTTTTTTCCTTCCTACAGATTTAATCAATACTCCTAGTGACATCTGTTGATTATTTATAGATACACTACAAGAGTAGTAACGATATAAGATAAGACTTTTCGCATAGATGTCTTTACTTTTGCCGAGCGGTCAGTAAAAGTCAAAACTTTGAGGTATAATGTCACATTCGCTGTTTGCGTAATTACAAAAATTCTTTAAAAATAATATTTAAACGATTTTCACCCGGAAAAAATATTACGATACGTGAAAAGTCTATATTGAACCGAGGTAAGCAATATTTTGTCATTATTTTAGTATTTGTATCGTAAAATTGTAATTAAATTGTATTGTGGGGAGGATGTAGTGTGCCTTCAGGGGAGGATGTAGTGTGCCTTCACGAAGAGCGTTACCTGTGCTCGGGCCCTCCCCGTAAGTAGCGGCGAAAGCGAAAACGCGAAACCAATCACTACCGAGAAATGAGTCCCGACAGGGCTAGGGCGTCCCCCCGAGGCGACGCATACCGGTGTGCCCCCGTCGGTATGACTGCATGCGCACGCGGCGAAGGGGGCCGCCACCCTTCACGCAGCGCCAACTCTGGCGGGATGCGAGGAGCCGAGTGCCGGATAGGCACGTGGAATGTGCGTGGTGGTATGGAAGGTAAGATGAATGAATTGATAGATGTAATGAAAGAGCGATGCCTGGATGTATTGTGTGTCACAGAGACGAAGCGGAAGGGGAGCGGCATTGACGATCTTCCTGGCGGCATAATTGCTTTGTGGTCCGGAGTGGACCAAGAGGATCATGCCAGTAAGGGAGTGGGTGTCTTGCTCTCCTCCCGTTTCGCTTCTGGAGTGAAAGATTATGGATTGGCAGGCCCAAGACTCCTGTGGGTACGTATAAAACTGGGGATCACGAGAGTTTTTTTGGTCGCAGCCTATGCTCCCGTCAGCTCGGCTAATCCCCAAGTGCTCGCGGAGTTCTGGGATTCCGTTAGGGACGTCCTCGATTTGGCTGAGGGGAATGAAAAGTTGATCATGTGTGGTGATTAGAATGGATGGGTGGGGACCAAGCGAGATGGCTTCGATGCTGTCCTTGGTCCGTATGGAGATAAGAGAGCGAATGATGCTGGTAAGTCAATCTTAGACGTATGCTTGGAACGAGACCTCCTTGTGGCGAACAGTTTATTCCGTCACAAAGATATCCACACGTATACTTGGAGACGGAAGGAAGAAAAAAGTGTAATTGATTTGATTTTGATAGACAGTCGTCTCCGAGAGGCTATAAGGGATACAAGGGCCTACAGAGGCCCCACTCTTGAAACTGACCACTACCTGGTGGTAAGCCGGTTTGTTGGTCTTTTCAAGAAGTGGAGGCACTGGCGAGTGCGTGTCCCCTTCGGAGACTATGAAAGGATAAAGAGTGAAAAACTGGAAGATGAAAGCGTAAGGAGTATGTATGTAGGCTTAGTCAGTGAAAGGCTTGCAAACGCGAGCCTTTCCGACTTAGATGTGGATGAATGCTGGAATATTATGAAAGAAAGTATAGTGGATAGTGCAAAAGAAGCATGTGGGAGTGCAAAGAGACATGAACATTCGAAAGGTGATGCCTGGTGGGATGCAGAGGTACAATCCTGCGTAGCAAGAAAGAAGAAAGCGTGGTTGGATTATGTCTCATCTTTGCAACTGAATGACAGTATGAAAGACACGAAGAAAGAAATTTACCGCCTCTGCAAGAATGAAGCCAAAGCTTTAGTGAAAGAGAAGCGTGAAAGAATAAATTTGATTGCGGAAGAGAAGCTGACGAGGAATTTCGAGACAAATACCAAACTCTTTTGGAGGGAGGTCAAGAAGTCTCGGAGCTGTTCGTCAGTTTCCAGAATGGATAAGATAAAGAGTAAAGCTGGGGACATTCTTGCGGACCCATTAGAGGTGTTAGAGCGGTGGAATGAGTACTTTGGAGAAATGTATGAATATCTCCCGGATGCGGGCACTGCGAGGGAGTCGATGACTGATCTTGCGGTGCAAGCATCAAGCGGAGATATTACTTTGGAAGAGATTGAATGGTCGATACGAAGCTTGAAAAATGGAAAGTCTGCGGGAATTGATAGGATATCTGCTGAAATGATCAAATTAGGTGGTCCTTGCGTCCGAGACGCCTTCTGGTCATTGAGCAATCTATGCTGGAAGACTGGAAGGGTCCCAATGGACTGGAGGCGTGCTATCATCGTGCCCTTGTATAAAGGCAAGGGCTCACGTATGGAGTGCGCCAACTATAGGGCCATCAGTTTGATCAGTATAGCAGCTAAAGTGTATGGCAAAATTATTGAAAGGAGAATGAGGGTGGAATCTGACGGATTACTGTGGGAGGCGCAGGGTGGTTTCCGAAATGGAAGGGGATGTATGGACCAAGTTTTCTCTCTCCGCAACATCGTAGAGAAGCAGCTGGCTGTAGGCCGGAAGGTTTTCTGCGGTTTTGTGGACATGGAGAAAGCATTTGACAGAGTTGTACGGAAGGATCTCTGGGATATATTGCCAGGATACGGGATTGATGGTGCGCTGCTTCGTGCTGTGCAGTCTACATATGTGGGATGTACGGCATGTGTGCGGGTGGGCGGCAGCCTGTCTCCCTGGTTTGACGTTAACATTGGCGTCAGACAGGGCTGCGTGCTGTCGGCTCTGCTGTTTGTCCTGTACCTGGACGATTGTCTTAAGAGAGTAAGATCGATGAATGTTGGATTGCGAATGGGTGACTTACTTGTGAACTGTTTGCTGTATGCAGATGATGCCGTGCTCATAGCCGAATCGCCATCAGAACTACAGTCACTAGTCACAACGATGAAAGATGATTGTCTAATGAGAGGCTTACAATTGAACGCGACTAAAACGAAAGTGATGGTATTCGAAAGAGAAGAGGACAGAACGAATGCCAGGATAACTGTAAATGATGTAGTGCTGGAACAGGTGGATGAGTTTGTATATCTTGGATGTGCATTTAGCAGGGATGGACGGTACACCGCTGATGTAGAAAAGAGGGTAACTGCGGGCAATAGTGTGAATGGAGCGTTAGGCAAACTTTTAGGTACCAAGGGCTTAAGTCAAAAGGCCCAGCTCGCAGTACACAATGCGGTGCTGATACCTACGCTAACGTATG
This sequence comes from Miltochrista miniata, assembly GCA_933228765.1. Taxonomy (NCBI): domain Eukaryota; kingdom Metazoa; phylum Arthropoda; class Insecta; order Lepidoptera; family Erebidae; genus Miltochrista; species Miltochrista miniata. The sequence continues at coordinate 1,940,509 of OW121764.1, forward strand.
GAAGCGAGAGTTGGGTATGGCAGGAAATGCATGAAAGTAGAATAAACGCGGTCGAGATGCGCGCGCTACGCAAAATCTGCGGAGTAACGCTCGCAGATCGCGTTCGGAATGAAGATGTAAGAAAGAGAGTTGGTCTGAAAGAGAGTGTCGGTGTTAAAGTAAGGAAGGGCATGCTACGATGGTTCGGGCATGTGGAACGAATGGGAGATGAAAGAATGACAAAACAGATATACAACGCGAAAGTGGATGGACGTAGGAGTCGGGGAAGGCCACGACACACCTACCACGACCAAATTAATCGTGTGTTAGTTGAAGGTGATGTCAAGAGCCGTAGGAACCGACGTGCATGCATGAAAAGAAAAATGAAAGTTGAAGAAGCAAGTGAGGTGTGTATGGACCGTGCCGTGTGGCGCTCGGTTCTTTCTGCCTACCCCGCAAGGGATTTGGCGTGAAGATAGTTAGTTAGTTAGTTAGTTAAAATTGTATTTTTATGGATGTACCACATAAAGTGCCGTGAGCTTTAGCTATCATTTTCATGTATGTATGAACTACAAATGTGCTTACGAATTCTTAGGTTTTTTATCAAACAATGTCACGTAGATTGTTACATGATTGTTAGATGAAGAAGGCCATTTGGAAGCTGAGAGTGATTATGACATCGCCAAAATTCAGTCTACCGTCAATCACTTAGCGAATTCATTTTGCAATATGGACGCTTCACCAAGTTTGTCCCCAGTTAACGTAGATGTTCGTGAACTAACTCCTAAGCCCAGTACATCAGATGCAACTTCAGAATCTACTTTAGGTACCACAAGACAATCACGTAATACTAGACGGTTATCTTCTCTCATATTTGCCAGTCACATTAGAAGCCTGAGCTCTGTATCTGTCATCAAAAGAAAGAACGGAAATTAAAAAAAGAAAGCTTTTCAATCAACACTTCCTCCGTTCTCTGGAGACATAAATTTAGAGTCACCAAATATCGAATTTGAGAATCAGCGGGTGGTGTCGACTTTCTGGATTCGTTCTTAGGTAAATACAGCATAAAAATTCGGACTAGAAAATGGTATTTGAGACTATTAACCATCTTCTTGATGTTATTTTTATAAATAGCTGGTTCCTGTACAGGAGAGCACAAGCAAACAGAAACTCCACTCAAGCTACGAGACTTCAAATATATATTAGACTACAAGACCTTGGAAAAGATCTATGTATGCTGGGGTTCATCGCTTACGAAGAAAAGAGGTAGACCATCAAGTCTACCCGATGAAATTGAAATGAAGAGAGAGAAGCCAAATCTATCTTGCCTCCGGTTGACATAAGACGTGATGGATACTGTAATTTTCCAGTTTGGGGTGAAAAAAGGCAATGGTGTAAATATCCTAGTTACAAAGGAAAATCCTACGTATCTTATGAAAAATGCTCAGTTGAACTATGCCTGAATAAGGATAAAAATTGTTTTAGGCAGTTCCTTCAATAGAAGCTGTAAATTCATGTTGTTATATTTTTGCTTTTTTACTATCGTAAAAATAGTTTATAATTATACCTTACATTGCACGCCCATCACACATGTACACGCCCCACACACATTTATCACACTTTTTTTATACACACATACCACACACAGACACACACACATTTATATAAATAAATATACACTCACACAGGCACACGTAAGGCACAGGCATACGCGCTAATTCATAAGCTGAACTATTCCTAAAATGTTCTAATTGATTACCATAAAAACAGAGTTAGAGCTCAGTGTACCACATGTGGAACCGAAATAAAATTTCGATTATTTACCAAAATATTTGATTTTCATCATTTTCATTGCTTTTCCCCAACATCTGAACACTTACCACATGACATATATATAATTTAATCAGTCAATAAAAAAAAACCCTGTTAACCCTGTTTTACGATGCAAGAAACACGTGCCTTACTGTTACAGCCTTCCGTTCAAAGAATTTTAAACCTTATAATTTGTTTACAAAAGGTTAAGGATCGTTTAATTTGAAGCCACGTAGTACTTAATGTATTTAAAGTGATCATTTGTCAATGTGGATCAGAATTAAGTGAATACTTTAACTGCCCTTCTAATTATCTACGGCTATTTAAATTCTCTAACTGTTTAGAGATTTTACGGCAGTATCATTGGCCTGTTATAGGTAAAAGGTACAAAAAATTCTTTGCCGTCTGCTACTTCGTAAACTTGAAATATCTCGGAAAAGTTTATCAAAATAAGTCCAACCATCATTAAAGCACCGGATGCTATCAGGACATAGCATCCGGTGCAAGCCGTATGCAAAATCATCTCTCTTAATTTTCTTTTCCCGTAACAGTTTTATCATGAGTAGGTACAGATGAAAATCCCAGTGGATTGCTGGCTCTAATTAACATCCAATGATATTATGAAAATATTCGTTTCAATTTTATATCCATTCTTCAATACGATTATTTAGTCGTATTTTGCTTCTAAAGCATTAAATGATTTTAAACTTTTAAATGGCTAGTTTTAAATAATTGGTCACTACTTATTCAAAACTAGCCGCTATAATAAATTTCATGACCCGTGAAAGCGAATTGTCATGTAGAACGTTTGTTTTTTACAAGAATACCAATGCACGGACAGTAGAGTGTGCCGACAAGAAATATGCTCCGCAGAGGGTTTCCGAACCGTAACCAGTTGTCACAGACAGGATATAAGAGTTTTATACGAAAATTCAGTCAACTACTAGCGAACTGGAATGAGTTTTTTGAACTATTCATATAAAAGCGATTGCTTCTTGACATCACAAAGGTTTAGCAGGCTTACATTACACTTTATTAAATAAGAAGTCTTTAAAATTATAACCTGGTAAGTGTTGCTATCCTAATATCAGTCTGAGGTCGTAAAACTCGTATGTCTTGATGTTTTATGTTTGCTTTTTAGCTGCTCTTTACTATCTACGTGATAGTAAAATGTCCGCCAAGCCCGTTCAGATACAAAAATGAAGGTTAAAGATTTAAACTATTTATATATATACTATTTTTTTAGTTTTTAAGTGATTTTATTGCAAGCAAAGGGTATTCGTCAAGATGTTTAGTGTCAGATATATGTAACTCTACCATACTGCATTTTGAATCTGTATACTAAGTTATTTGTTACTTACAATGAATTCAATAGTATTTTCCATATTACGAGTACCTCTGTAGCTTTCTTATTATTATGTTATGTGATGATTGTGTGTTTTTGTATTTCAATGGTTGTTAATAGTAAAAATAATTTATGGAATAAATTATTTTTTTATAAAAAGGGGAGGTGTAGTGTGGGGCTCGCGTCACCTTATATAATGTAACTGCACACATTATTTAGGACATTATATTACACCAATAATAATGGCATCGAACAGATGTCTCTAATTTACCCTACGTCACTCCATTACAGCACCTAGCTTAAGCGTTCTAGCATGGTTAGATCCGATAGGGGTTTTCTTCCGCGCACGCTTAGGTTGTGGAATGATCTCCCTGCCTCGGTTTTCCCAAACGCCTACAGCATGGAGTTCTTCAAGAGAGGTCTTATAAGGTTTTTACAGGGTCGGCAGCACGAGTGTGGCGCCTCTGGTGTTGCAAACGTTCATAGGCTGAGGTGACCACCAGTCCTTCTGGTGGGCCGTATGCTTGTCTGCTACCATAGTGGTATAAAAAAAGCTCATATACAGTCCTTTCTCCTTGCGTTGAGTTTAGATTACATTTACATGGGAGAGATAAAATAATCCAGACTTCAGAGGCTGGGATCCAGACGTAACCACTGTCTACTGACCTAATAAGATGAAAATAAGGTATCAATAGTCGGCATCGTCCTAACAGTCTGCTTATTAATCATGGTGGCTTACATACATTGATATAGTTACGCCTTTGTCTCCGTAGGAGATAGGCAGAAGCATATTACTGCCCCCGTTGTTATACTTACAGTAAGTCGTATTAACGGTAGTTATAAACAACGGGGGCAAATTAGACGGCCGCATTTCACAATCGGTTTTTGTGCCACGTGATAAGCGGTGAGTTGCCGTGTTGAGATGAACAGACAAACAGAATATAAGGCATTCAGCTTGGCCTAAAGAATGGTCCAACCGGGACTAACGACTCATTTCATTCATTTCAAAACGCTTTATTGTGACATAAAAATTAGCTTACAGAAGTGTAAATAAAAGTACTTACATTATATACACTGATCACAAATATAGGACACTTTATCAGGCTGAAAACACCTCTAAAAGTTTTACAAACTATAAAGATTCCACTTATTTACTTTAATACGATTACATTATGTATTAAACTACAAAAAATACTACTAATTACGAAGTATTTAGTTAAATTCTGCGTTCATTTCATGAACGGGACTAACGACTAAACGTGCCTTCATAAGCACATAAACGCTCGCAAATAGAAGCTATCTGAGGACATCGCTTACAGAACACTGACAGTTTTTTTACTGAAAACTAGGAAGATTTAGCAAAACTAGGCATCTGATTTAACGACAGTCCGGCAATTACTTATCTCCAATAATCTTCTCCAGTCACATGAAGGTTTCTACTGATTGTATAACTGGGAGAGTACCTATACCTACTAACAAGTTCTTTTCATATTTTCAGTTAGGTTCAAAATTGAAGTTTGAAACAATTTTATTGTACTTTTCGAGAGCAAAGAAAATTTGGATGACGTGAATAATATAAAAAGATGAAATATGAACTGAAAGATACATGCAAGCTTTCCACTGTACACAACGTATACAGTATAAGTTTATTGTGAATAGCGTGAAGTTGATAGTCATTTAAGTGAAGTGTTTTCAAGTTAACTTGCGAACGTCCGTCCGTTACAATTCCTTTTCAACAAGTTATCTTCAAGAAATAAGATAGGTAAATTTATTTTTTTAGTTTATTTATTCAGTTGATTATCAGCATTATTTAAAAAATATCGATATATGTAGTTATCTACGCCACCACAGCAAGTAAAGTATAGAAAGGTGGATAAGATCTATTCATTTATGCAGTAGGGAAGTATCCCGGTGAACTAAAATAAAAACCTACACAGAAAAGTTAAAAAACAATAATTATTATTCACTAGTTAATGCACGCGGCTTCGCCCGCGTTATATTTGGTTGCCGTTCCCGCTTCCGTGGGCACATTTTCCATGATAAAAGGTAGTTTATGTGTTAATTCGGACTATACTCTAACGTGTTAGAGAGGGGCAGTCGGGTGAGAACGATATCACGGCTTCTGGTTACAATTATTTTACGTCATAATAGAAAGACTTGAAAACTGGAAATCATTCTCATACAGAGAAAGCAGAAAATATCATTCTGCAATAGGTATTTACGATATGTTTACATTCTACATTCGTACATTTAAGTGAGTAATAAATTAAAAGAAAACGAAAAATAAGCTCAAAGCAAAATCAGTTCTCTAGTTAAATAATGCATTTCTCAAGTTTTGTAAAATAAAAAATAAAATAAAATTTATTCTCTTTAAAATTTAAAAAAAAATGATTAGAATAGTCAAAACTATTATTGTCGTGACTTAACGAGGGTTCGGAAATGTTACAGACTGAGAAGAACACGCCTAGAAACTCAGTCCGGCGTTCTACAAAAATTGTCTTAAAATCTAATACAGGTTTTTTCATGTAGAAAGGAGCAATTCATGTCACTGTCAGGCAGCCTTGTCTTCTAGAAAATCTTCTCGCTCAGGTTGTAGTTGAGCGCGTGGAGCTGAGTCTGAGGTGAGGCCTGTGCAACTAAGAGTGTTTGTTACTTCTGACTTCTGACCTAGAGGCGAGTGGGCATTGGACGGTAAAACGAGCATGGTATAATGTGTAAGAAGAACTAAAGTTAGTTTATATTTATATACACACAGATATACCTATATTTGGATATAAATAAGTAAATTACATTGACTCAGTTAGTGTAATCTGGTCGGAGATTAAGCCAAGAATCATAAACGTTATTACTTAGAATTATTTTTTTCGGAGAAATATCAAATAATACACATTATGTGGGTACTACTACTACTGATACATTGTGTATTAAATATCACGCCGATAGAACATTCTGATTTGGATAAGCACCAGTAGCGTAATATTAAAATCGGAAAATAAAATGTCCCAATATTTCTTTATCCAGATTAACAGTCATAAATCCACCGCGTCCAAACCACGCACCGCAACAGATAATACATCACTTGTATGTACTGACGTACAAACAAACTCGTGTTTTATGTGTCAGTGAGTCAATAAAGATAATTTTTATGCTGTAAGTCAAAAGTCAACCCAATTTGTCAAAAGAGTCTTTGAAAAATATCCTTACTATCGTAGCGGGGGAGAGAAAACAGGCGATATATCAGAGGCACATGCTGTATAATACACCGCGCCCGCGCCCCCTTTAGCCGTAGAGTTACGATATGAGCTACATGAGTAATGTGCAAATTAGTCGTTTTATGAACGCAGTTGGCACCTGCGAGCCTGTTGACTTTATATCTGATGTGCCTATGTGTACGAATATGTACCTGTATCTCTTTCATCGTAGCATTCAGTTTCGGTGGGATCCAGTCCCTATCAAAGATGTCTGAGTCCACTTGGATCGAATGTTAGGAGTTCCTTGTTGAGGCTGGATTGTGCCCCGAAAATCTAGATATGCCTGTTATACAACAGATTTTTAAATCTAACAAGTCTTCTCTCTCTAAAGCATAAGAAATCCAAGTCCATTTATTTATTTATAATGTCGCTACATACATACATACATATGGTCACGCATTTATCCCCGAAGGGGTAGGCAGAGGCATATTATATGCACACATTTCACCTTTGTATAGCTATTTTATCTAAATTTATGCGAACCCTAAACTGTTACTCTTCTATTCAGCTGTGTCAACACTTATGAGACAGCCAAGGTCTCATAAATCATGCTCATAATACTCGAACCGAAATTATACTAACGTAAATCATAAAAAATGGCTGGAGCGGTCAACGACGCGCGATAGCCGGCTATAGGCCCGCATCAATCAACCTTACCGTCCGCCTAAGGAGCGCCCGCCACTGCGCTGGGACCTAGGACACACCTCCGCTCCGGATTATCTTCCATTTAAAACATGAAGAGGATTATCTAGTCTTCACCGGTATTGCTGAAATGCTAAGAGCTTTGAATAATGGTGGCCAGATTTGCATGAAATTTGGACCGTGATTGCGCTTGGAACAATATGAAAGTAAAATTTACGTTTCGTTAAGACATGTCGACCGTAAAAATAAGAGCGTTAAAATTGATGTTTGAGTTGATTTGAGTTTTAACTGTTTTTGCAAACAGAATACATATGGTGATATATTTTTATCGTTTATTAAGTGTCGTTTTAACGTGTATCAGTCAGTGTATAACCAGGAGGCTGCTTGAAAGATTAATGCATGTTACCGCACCGGAAATAGTACCTACGTGGTAGTATTTTGCTGTTTTGTTTCTGCTTTTACTCTTAAGTAGATGTTATCTTTTAACAACATCTCTATCTACTTAAGAGATGATGTTTACAAAAAGTAGATATTGTCAACTTTAGAGTAAAGCAGAAAAACAATAGCAAATATGTACACGTAGGTACAATTCCTGTGCGGTAACACACATTAATCTTTCAAGCAGCACGGAGAAACCTTAACCTCATAAAGCGTGAGTCGTAGTGTAAACAATTCCAGTGTACGTCGTCCCTTATATCAGCTATAAATTTCATTATACGTCCGTTAATACTTACTTGGCAACTTTCTTCTCTCGTGTACTTGAAAAGCTGATGGCTTTCAGGAAGAAGAGAGAAATGAGAAGAGGTGACGTTTAGAATTCAACAATAACGATTTATTTAAAAGAAAAAGAAAGAACTCGGGGTCGTGGTAATTTCGGGCAGCAAGTGCGGTCTCAGAAGGCCTTCGCAGGGTTCGACTTATCTCAGTATTGGTCTTCCTGTAGCCCGCTGCAGTTCGCCAGGTAGCCGTGCCGTCCACAAATTCGGCTGGCACGGTGTTTTCAAATCGTAGGGTGGACGAACGCTTGTCGCCCGTAGGGTGAATGTTCCTTCTTGGAACCCGAAGGGTGGACTTCTACAGCCCGTAGGGTGGATGTTGACAACCCGTAGGGTGGAATTCTTGAACCCGTAGGGTGGATTTCTTGAACCCGTAGGGTGGACCCTGGAATGTTCCAGAAGACGGGTTAGCTGGAACCCTTTTTCCCGCCCATTGATAAGACAGCCGATCCCCGTTAAACCATTTAGGAGTCGGTTGCCTTACAATGTTTGGTTATATACTAATTTTACAGAGACCTTTTTTTCACACCCCTGTAATCTACCCTCCCATAACAGGGTTGACCAACAGCCGTTAATTTTCACTGTTTTAAAAATCTAGATTCGTTATAATTAATTTGACTCACCCAATGATGGGGTTATTGACGCTCGCAGCTAAATCGCTGATCACTTTGGGAGTACTTGGCTCCTTACTATGTTTCTTCACTTTAAATGAAATTATACTCTGATACACCTACGCCTTTGCGACTAGTATATTTAGATTATTTTAGTAATGCTCTTTGAAATTCGCGCGCGGTTGTTTATATATGTTTGTACAGCGCCTCTAGCGGCACCACTCGAAACTACTCAATCGTCAAGACCGCTTTTTAAATACGAATAAGGCTTCCGCCGTTTCGACACTTACTCGGTAGATGGCGCTTTCATATGTTGATCTAATTTTCGATTCTAAACCCCTGATGTTAATCAATATTTTCCCCCGTTGTTTCACAACGTTACATACTCCCCCTCCCCGGTGAGCGTTTGACGTACCCTAACGCGTCAAACGCTGCGTTCGTCCTCGAACGCCCCTAACATAATACCTACTACTCGTCTATGTGTGTGTGTATGTTAGTGTGTTGTGTGAATGAGGTGATGCTGGGTGTAGCGAAGAGTCGGCCTTAACCTTAATGAAACCAACTCGCAGGATGTGTTTAGGTGATTCTGAAGGATCTTATGGGACAGAAAGAGAAAAGACGTATTTGAGGCTTTGGGTTGAAGGTTCAGGTAATACGCACCGCCTGAAAGTGGGGTGTGTATAATAAGGCTTTTTGCTGAAGGCTGGGATTTATACAACCGTCCCAGAGAAGAACATCCTACTAGGGCTCGTGTAACACTTCCGACTCATAGGATGGACTATACCCCAGGGCAAGCCTCTAGCTTCCGAGTGGTAGGAGTAGCCATATGACGAACATAAACATAAAGGTGACCTACACCTAAGACTGTTAGGGCAAGACAAATGCTGCCAAATAACAGTCCACCATAATTCTGTTCGGGTAAGCCTCATGCTTCCTCGTAACAGTACTAAACCTACACCATAAATCTGTTCGGGTAAGACTCATGCTTCCTCGAAACAGTAATAAACCTACACCATTAATCTGTTAGGGCACGACCATGCTGCCAACTAACAGTAACCGACGAACTCTGTTAGGGATAGACCCATGCTTCCAACTAACAGAAAACTCCCAACTAAACCAAGAAACAGAAAAGTGATAGAAATAATTTACTCGCAGAATCCTCCGTGATGCTAATTAACCCCTATGTCCCCATGACGAACACGGCATGTGTTTGTCACGTTGTTATGTGTACTTATTTGAAAGTCGTGTGTAGTGTGTAGTGTGTAGTGTCCCTAACTAATTACTAGGCTATTTTAGCCCTTTAACAAAATAAAATAAAAAACGAGTGCTTATTCGCAATCTTAGTAGCAATAACAAAGCTAAGTGCTTATTCGCAACTTTAGTAGAAGAATGTTGACTATGACTATTATGTCAACCCTAATAAATAACGAAGATAAACGTTCTCTGGCCATTATGCCAAATCTCCAAAAAAATATGGTACCCTTGTGTGCCACCATGGCAGTGTAAAATGTATGTGCGTGCTTAAATAAATAATATGTATGTATGTACGTATGAAATCCCCCTGTGCAAGTTTTGTTTTGTTTGCGCGTAAGCTGCTGACGTAATCGTGTTGATGTAAACGTGTTATTTATCGTTGCATCTAAGGCCAGTGTCACACTACATTCCATGCTATATAATAACCCGTCAGCTTTGGTCGGGAACCAAACCTTAAGACCTTTGAGTCACTTTCTCTAATCTACGAAAGTGACTCGCCTGTAACCAGTTTGACTCCTACTTCCGCCTTTGGGAGTCACACAACATGAAGTTCAAGTGTCACTATGTAAACAAACAAACAAAAAAAACTGCTTATGAAGTGTTTGGAATTGTGTGTGAAGACAATTGTGATGAACATGTGATGACCATCTACTAACTAATTATTATGTAAGTGTAATTGTGAAACTTCCGTATGATAACATGTATGCGTGTAACATGACATGAAATGTGGTACCTATATGTGCCACCTAAGTACTAAAATTATATTACGGTGTGCTAACACCCTTATATTTTCCCAAAAATAATTATCAAAAACACTATTGTGTAACTGTACTGATGTACTATATGCGCTATTCGCACATGCGTTCTAATGCAGTGTGTTACGGCCTTTACCGTTATCTGCATTCTTCTTTGTAACATTGAGGAATGTGAATATTTTTCGACCCACCCGCAGAATAACGAAAAATAATTCCTTCGTTTTAGGGTTCGTTGAACCGAATTATAAATTGAACCTTTATGAAACTTAGTATTTGCTTTAGGAAATACTTAAGTTTGGAAATCTCACCTTTTAGGGTTCCTTCACTCAAATAAAAATTTGGACCCTACTAGATATTCTTGTCTGTCTGTCTGTCTGTGTTTAAATGTAATCTAATCCGAAGCAGTAAGTAGTGAAAGTGAGGTGTATGATGATGGGTTGATGAAGTTAGCTAAATGTCTGACCGTTTTAATCGATTAATGCAATTTTTGACGCTAATATTATTTTTATTAAAATGTAACTATTCCCACGAACGTACTAAGAGTTAATTGTATATTAACTCGTACCAAATATTATTTTTTTTTTAAACAGTTCCTTACTACTACCCGTTGAATGCCGCATGAAACCCGAGTTGCCAATCTCCCGCACAGTCGATTGCTTTGGCAACCAAGGCGGCCAACTTTTTTCGTTTGGTTCTCCTCGCACATTTTTCGATATCTATGGCTGTATGGTCGCGGGTCTAAGTCTTTCTGTATGAATTAATGTGTAGAATTGGTTATGGTACTGAATGAGATAGCTTGCCGAGTGAATGTAATGAAAAAAAAAGTCGAAATCACGATTTGATCGCTGTCATTATTTATTGTTTGTTTGGCGCCGTTCCTAGAAAGTATTAATACGATTAATTTTGAATATTTTCGTATATTCTGTTTCAAATGTTGTTGTTTTGCATTTAAAAGTATCCTGTCATGTTGTTTAACAGCTGTGATAAATATTTTCAGTGTAATTCGAAGTTAAATTTGTAAAATTTGATAAAATAACACGCGAAGGTCACCATTATTTTTTGTTGTTGTTTTTGTTGTGCAGTGCTCGTATTTAACCGATATTTGTTGAGATTTTCTCAATAGAAACTATAATCTTTTGTCAAAATACCATTTAACATTTAACATATGAATAATTTATGTGAAAATCAATAATAAAAATGGAGGGGGTTTTTTTTTAATAATTTAAGATTACATAGCCTCGATATCCCCAAAATAAACAAAAAAATAAACAAATAAATAGGCAGTAATATTTTATTTTATTTTCGGAGATTTTATATCTACAGATTATTATTTTTTTGGTGAAAGTGAATTGTTGATGTGTATATTTTGTAAATAAAATAATTTATGTTAGAAAACTGCTTTTTATTTTGAATTACATGGTAAAATCTGAGAGTACTCCTTCATTTTCCCCATCCTAATTTTCGGCCAAATATCATAAATCCATTACACATGGGGTGTTCTCGGATTTAGTGTAGTTATTTTCGTCAGTTATCCAGCATGATGAAACAGTAAGTATTTATGTAGTACGACTCCTGTAAAAGAAATAAGGATATATTGTGTGACGTCCGGCGTGCAGCCGCCGTTCCCGCCAAGGGCGTGGGCACCGCCTATGGATACGACGGCGTGACCACGCCACCGGCGGGATTGAGCGGCTACGGAACCCTTAAATATTACGAACTGTTTCAAAGACGATTCGCACTTGGACGGTTCTTGAAATATTTTGTATGAGACTGTTGGTGTCCGGAGTGTATTTTATTCACTTCCACCCACAGTTTATATGGAAAAAAAAAAATTCTTCTACTATCGAGCTAGTAATTCAACTTACTCGTAAACGTTATGAAAGCAACATCTGCCGTTGTTTATTCAGAACCCGAATCAAAGTTATCAGTTTACAATTGTTATGGCAAGAATGTTTTCACTGCGTGATCTACGTTTGGAATGTTTTTTCTTACAGTTTTATTTCAGTGTATCAGAATTCGACGTAATTCGAAAAGTGAAACAATTATGAATCTTTTATAATTTACGTGAAGTGAAATTTGTAAAATCTTTGTTCTACCGTTTTACTAGAGTGAAGTTTCAATAGGGATTATTACCCAGAAGTGTGATTATCGGCTGTTGGTCTCGCTGTAAATTCACATATAGGAAATACAACAAAATAATACACAAATTGAGGCAGTTTGACGCCGTAAAAAAATAAAATTTGTGGTGGTGATTTACTGTGACTACTTTTTACGATGAATATAGGCAATACAATTCACTTGCGAAAACTAATGTAAGCGTTTCAAATTAGAAGTTTTACTTCAGACTTTAACAAAGTACTATTTAAAATTGAAAAAAAAAAAAAAAAAAAACTTTTACTTTAAATTTCATTGAAAATTTTCCACCATAAAATAAATACTTGAGGGTGTGAAAAATAAATTGGGGACCGTTAAAATTTGGAAAAATTACAATTTACTTTGAGAAAAATTCAAATTTTGCCTTGTTCTTGTTTATGCCGAAATCTGTCTAAAATAACTAAAAAACACACAAAATAAGCCGGAAAGAACAAGTTGGCAGCAGAGGTCAGGAGAGCCATATTCCTGGGTAGTTGTAATAATTTGGAGGGAAACAACCCCGCTAACGGGCACTCTTAAGACTATTTTACACAAATTAAAATATCTTATAATTATGACCTCCCGTCGGAAATCGCTTTCTCGCTACCCGAAACCACGATGTGGGCGCCACTGAAAAGCTGATGGCTTTCAGGAAGAAGAGAGAAATGAGAAGAGGTGACGTTTAGAATTCAACAATAACGATTTATTTAAAAGAAAAAGAAAGAACTCGGGGTCGTGGTAATTTCGGGCAGCAAGTGCGGTCTCAGAAGGCCTTCGCAGGGTTCGACTTATCTTAGTATTGGTCTTCCTGTAGCCCGCTGCAGTTCGCCAGGTAGCCGTGCCGTCCAAAAATTCGGCTGGCACGGTGTTTTCAAATCGTAGGGTGGACGAACGCTTGTCGCCCGTAGGGTGAATGTTCCTTCTTGGAACCCGAAGGGTGGACTTCTACAGCCCGTAGGGTGGATGTTGACAACCCGTAGGGTGGATTTCTTGAACCCGTAGGGTGGATTTCTTGAACCCGTAGGGTGGATTTCTTGAACCCGTAGGGTGGACCCTGGAATGTTCCAGAAGACGGGTTAGCTGGAACCCTTTTTCCCGCCCATTGCTAAGACAGCCGATCCCCGTTAAACCATTTAGGAGTCGGTTGCCTTACAATGTTTGGTTATATACTAATTTTACAGAGACCTTTTTTTCACACCCCTGTAATCTACCCTCCCATAACAGGGTTGACCAACAGCCGTTAATTTTCACTGTTTTAAAAATCTAGATTCGTTATAATTAATTTGACTCACCCAATGATGGGGTTATTGACGCTCGCAGCTAAATCGCTGATCACTTTGGGAGTACTTGGCTCCTTACTATGTTTCTTCACTTTAAATGAAATTATACTCTGATACACCTACGCCTTTGCGACTAGTATATTTAGATTATTTTAGTAATGCTCTTTGAAATTCGCGCGCGGTTGTTTATATATGTTTGTACAGCGCCTCTAGCGGCACCACTCGAAACTACTCAATCGTCAAGACCGCTTTTTAAATACGAATAAGGCTTCCGCCGTTTCGACACTTACTCGGTAGATGGCGCTTTCATATGTTGATCTAATTTTCGATTCTAAACCCCTAATGTTAATCAATATTTGCCCCCGTTGTTTCACAACGTTACATACTGCCTACTGAAAGCCTAACTTTGCAAACTGACCTTTTCATCCATCACTTTTTGTTGATCCACGAAATATTTTAGTAGTCGGTACGTAGCACAAGCAACACGACTGGTACCTTTTTGAGTTTACATCGTTAGCATACATCCAGAAAGGATCGACAAAGAAACTTCATGTTTAAGTTTAATGTTACCTACGATGCTATTATTGAAACACAGACGATAGGTGCCTGTTTTTACGTTCTATTTACATAGATTATCTGGAAAGAACTATTTGGCATGAAAATGGTATGAAATGTCGGAGAAAAAAGTCACGATTCGACGTATTTCGTTGTATTTCACCTAAATTCATGGCAATGGGGCGCACCACATGTTATTACGAGGGATAAAAGTAACTGGTGAAAATATGAGCTTTTCGCTAAGCAAAATGTAGGTGTTATATTATATGCTTCGGCGCACTCAGATCTAATCTATTATATAAAAATAAGTCGGGTTTTCCTTCCTGACGCTATAACTCCAGAACGCACGAACCGATTTCCACGGTTTTGCATTCGTTGGAAAGGTCTCGGGCTCCGTGAGGTTTATAGCAAAGAAAATTCAGCAAAATTTCACATACAGCGCCATCGCGGGCGAAGCTGCGGGCATCAGCTAGTTATGTATATAAAACGTTTTGACAATCAATCATAATAAACATCCGCAAGTTACTGCTACTTTGATGCTTCCCCGTTGAGTGTTTCTAAACAAAATAAAGTTTGTACCTACAGCTTTAAATATTTGTGAAAAATCTTCTTTAGAACTACATAAAGTAGACATAGAGAAAACGAGAACATTGACAATAATGCATGCATTCTCTTAGCACGATAAATCAATAGAACCTTACCTAATTTGTTAATACCTACATAAAATACCTTTTAGCACGACCATAACATTATGTATGACACATACACACACATACATATGAAAATGTAAACTTGTTTACAGCTCCAATCAGTTCCTGATATTGGCAGCAGGCCGCAAACTCAGTGCACCGCTACAATCGTCATACATATTCCTGTACAGAGATAAACTCATTGGTATAAAAGTAATTTAAATGTGCATTTTATACTTTTATTTTCGAACTGATGCTCCTGTAAAGTCGTCGCAGTTTTTGAGGGATTTTTGGGGTTGGATGGGACAATGCCATCTACACACAATCGTTTCATTTCTCTGGGCTACTAAACAGAAGGGATTTTAAAACAATAAAAAAATATTTAATGCTGTTTTTAATTACTGTTATGATTGTAATGCGTGAGTCTGTGGTCCCGTTTACCCCGCTCATTAGGCAGTAGGTATAAGATCCACCGCCCCTACAAGCCGCTGATAGCATACTGATGACCCTCGCTAACAGCCATCTTATTCACTGTGTTTATCCGTGGAGGAAATGCGAAAACTGTCGGCATTAGACAGCCAGCCCTTTGGGCACGTCCTTGAGGTAGTGAGGATAAGAATTCGTAAGTGGCCGATCTTGATTATGCCGTCTCTTGTAATGAAAATGACCTTACAAATACTAAACGTATTTGCTACTACCAGTTCTGTATAATACGAGTATTATTTACTAAATAGGCGGTGAGTGGACGAATTACCAAGGGTCCGAAGAGTAAATAATACACCAGGTTACTATGAACACTAACTGTATATTTGCAATCGTAAAAAGATTCACACCAAACAATATAAAATATTATAATAGACGCGATAGTGCGGAACAAAACCATAGCGACGTATAAAACTTAGGTACAGCGCCATCTATCGAGTCACAATGTAAACGTAACACACGAACCATTATAACTTATACACAAAAGATAGGGCATTTAACTGTTTGTTATAGTGTGTAGATATTTCATCTGAACATTCCGCCCACCAAGGATACGTTGCAGAATGTCCTTCTTATAAATCCGCCCACCATGCCATAAACCGAACCCCAAAAAAAATAAGGAACAATGAGCTAACCCTAATGCTTAACCTAAAACTTAACTAAATCGTAACAGGTAGTACGCATAATTTAGAAGCAGCTCTCTTTATCAAAGAATCCTTTGTGCGTATTGTAACTACTCTCGTTACATTATCTGATCCTGGATGCTTTTGTTCCACCTTGCCTACCAACCACTTGCCAGGAGGCAAATCGTCCTCTTTAATCAAAACGACGTCACCAACTGATGGTTCTGGGGTTTGTTGGGTCCACTTATGTCGTTGCAGGAACTGATGCAAATAGTCTTGCGACCAACGGCGCCAAAAGTCCTGCATCATTCGTTGATAGAGTTGCCACCGTCGTAGGTTGTGAACATTGTCCTTGTAATTAGAATCGGGCACTACGACTAGTGGTTCACCCACCAGAAAATGACCAGGAGTAAGTACTACCGTCTCAGCCTCACTCGGAACATACGATAGTGGTCTCGAGTTTAGACATGCTTTAATTTGAGTCAAAACTGTGGATATTTCCTCAAAGGTTAGAGTTGAGTTACCAATAACCCTCTTGAGGTGATATTTCGTGGATTTAATCCCTGATTCCCACAGCTCCCCGAAAGATGGTGCCCTGGGTGGAATAAAGTGCCACTCAGTCCCGTTGTTGACGAAATAGTCGGCTACCTCCGACTTGTAATCAGATTTCTCTTGATTAAACAAAAATTGGAGCTCCCGTGCTGCACCTACAAAATTGGACCCATTGTCGCTGTAAAGGTGAGCACAACGACCACGCCTTGCTACGAATCTCCTAAAGGCAGCCAGAAAGCCTTGAGTGGATAAATCGCTAACTGCCTCCAGGTGAACTGCTCTCGTGGACATGCAAACGAATAATGCGATGTACCCCTTATAAGACTTGTGGCCTCTGCCCTTTGACACCCTAATGTTTATCGGGCCTGCATAATCCACCCCACTAGCGAGAAATGGTTTACTCGGTGTTACACGGGGTGCAGGCAGTTGTCCCATGAGTTGTGTTCGTGCTTTAGCGGAATATCTCATACAAGTTACGCAGCTTCGACAGTAACCCTTAACCAAAATTTTAACACCCATTACCCAATACTTGGTCCGCAAGTACGTAATCATTAATTGTGGACCTCCATGCATCGTCTTCTGATGAGCTTCCGCAATCAGGAGTTTGGTCAAGAAAGAGTCCTTGCCTATAAGTATTGGATGTTTTGCCTCATAATGTAACTGTGACATTTCCAATCTTCCTCCAACCCGAATAATGCCAGCCGAATCTAAAAATACATTTAAACTTTTCAACTTACTATTTTTCCCATTTAATGTATTGCTATTCTTTAGTAAGTCCTCCAATTCTGCTGCAAATGCTTGTTCCTGGCTTTTCTTGAAACAAACCGTTTGAGCTTGTTCAATCTCAAGTGCCGACAAAAACCGTGACTCGTGGGCAACCGTAGAAGACTTTCTCTTATTCAAGAATCGACGGCAGTACGCGATCACCCGAACCAGAGTTGAAAAAGAAGAAAATCGTTGCCAGAAATCATCCATTGTAACCTTATGGACTCGAACTTGTTCCAGGTTGGTAATTCCATGCTTAGCCTTTTTAAATTCTATCACCCTTTGTTGTAGAAATTCAGGACCCTTAAACCACATAGTCAGTGTTGGTAAATCTACAGGGGAAATACCTCGGGATGCGCAATCCGCAGGGTTTTCTTTCGATGACACATGCGACCAGTGGTGTGAGTCCAACGTAGTGAGAATATCCGACACCCTATTCGCCACAAAGGTTTTCCACCGACTAGGATGGTCATTGAGCCAAGCTAACACTACCTCACTATCGGTGAACGCATGTACATTAGCCATTTTCACTCCTAAAACTTCCGCAACCTCCGTCAGTAACTTAGCTAACAGGACTGCTCCGCATAGTTCGAGACGAGGTATCGAGACCTGTTTTATGGGAGCTACTTTAGTCTTAGAAGTTACCAACGAGACACGAATATTTCCTTTCTCGTCCACAACTCGGAGATATACAACGGCAGCATAGGCAAATTTGGAAGCGTCGGAAAATCCATACAACTCTACGTCTACAGTATTTAGAGTAGTGAACAGCCATCGCGGGATTTTAATATTCATCAAAGACGCCAAATTGTTTCGGTAAGTAACCCATTCATTTTTTATGTTACTTGGAACTTCCTGATCCCAATCTATGCCCGCCAACCATATCTTTTGAATTAGCATCTTAGCTAATATAATGCTGGGCGCTAACCACCCCATGGGATCAAAAAGTCGTGAAATGTCCGATATTATTTTTTTTTTGTTGCAGGACCTGTCAGCGGAGCTAAGTTAACCGAATACTGGAAGAAGTCAAGTCGTGGGTTCCAGGTAAGGCCGAGTATCTTAGTAGTATCATCAATCCTAATAGTTAATTTTTCAGCTTCTGATTGACTATCCTGTTTGATCTGATCCAACAACTCTTGGCTATTACTTATCCATTTTTGCAACTCAAATCCCCCTCTGGCTAGTACCATTTTTATATTTTCGTAAATATTATAACCCTGCTCTACAGTTTCAGCTCCTGTCATCAAATCGTCCATATAAAAATCGTTACGAATGATTTTCGCAATTTCTGGAGCATTTTTACATTCATCAGAAGCTATCTGCTGCAAAGCGCGTACCGCTAAGTATGGAGCCGAAGCTGTGCCGAAAGTCACGGTCATCAATTCGTACTCTTCTATGGGTTTATTAGGGTCATCTCGCCATAGAATACGTTGAAAAGTCTTCGAATCTTGCCTATTTACTAAAACCTGCCTATACATTTTTATTATATCGGCGACAAGACAGACCTTATGTCTTCTCCAGCGCATAACGGTATGACGAAGTTCCGCTTGCAAGGGAGGGCCAACCAACAGATTGTCGTTGAGTGACTTTCCATTAGTTCCCTTGCAGGAAGCATCAAATACGACCCGGACCTTGGTCGTCTCCTTGTCTTCCCGGACCACAGCATGGTGAGGTAAGTAGACAACGTGTTCCTGTTTACGTTCTTGCTCTGTTAGTTTCGCCATGTGTTTAAGCTGCAAATATTCTCGAATGACTTTACAGTAATCTGTCCTCAACTTGTCATTCTTTTGCAATTTGTACTCTAAGCTTTTTAATCTCTTTCAGCAATGCGTCGTGAATCACCATAACGACAATCGGGATCAGTATCACGAAACGGTAACCGGACAATATAACGTCCTTCCTCATCCCGTTTGGTGGTATCTACGAACAACTTTTCACACTTAATTTCGTCATCATATAGAAATCTTTTATTTACCGAAGGCTCCGCTTCTAGCTCCCAAAACCGTTTCAATTCATCATCTTCTGTGACACAAGAATGCATGACCGAAATGTGAGAGTGAACATGTGATGAATTATCTAACTCACAGGATCCAGACAGTATCCATCCGAAGGCCGTATTCTGAGCCAAAAGCGATCCGGTGGGACTTCTTTTAATGCCTTCTTGGATGACTTGACTGAACAATTCAGCACCTAATAAAATGTCTATTTTATTAGGCCTGTAATATTCAGGATCAGCCAAATCATCCAAAGTCAGGCTGGCCCATTGTATCCTTGTTGCCTTCGCAACAGGAAGAAGGGTTGTCACTGACTTGAGCACAAAAGCACTTACCTCAAATTGGTGGTTCGGATCAAATCTGGACCTTATCCTCAAAGTAACTGTGCATTTTGAGGTCACACTTTTGTCACAGCCCACACCTGTGATGATGGTTTTTACTGAAGTCTTTTTTAAACCTAAATAATTAACCATAGACTCCGTTATAAAAGATCCCTGTGACCCTTGGTCCAACAAAGCTCTTAACAGTCTATAACTGCCGTCTTTCGACTCGGCTTGCACCACAGCCGTAGTTAATAGAACAGTTTCACAACTGTTCCCTGTCGAAAGACATGACACCAATGGCTTCTTGGACCCCTCCGCTTGCGCGGCGCTATCAACATCGGAATCGACCGACGAAGATTCCTGGCGAATCGATTTATGGTCATCCCCTTCAGACCCAGAAACACTAGTTGAATGTAAAAGGAAATTATGACGGCGCTTACAGACGTGGCACCGCACTGTGGTTTAACATTGCTTGGCAGTGTGGTTGTTATTCAGACAGACAAAACACAACTTTTTTTCCATAGCGAAATTACGTCTCACTTCATTAGACTCCTTGCTAAACTTTTTACACGAAGTTATCTTATGAGCTGCCGAACAATATTGACATAACAACGCTACATTTTTATCTTTCAGTACATGAAATGATTTGGTAACCTTTTTATCTACGTTAAATTTCTCTCTTGGACCTAAATTTTCTAAACCCCGGTATCTACCTATCAAAAATTCTGAAAACTGACTAAAGGTGGGTAAGTCATCGCTAGATTCCGATGATATTTTCAATTCCCATGCCTTTCTTGTATCTTTATCCAATTTTGCACTAATAATATGAATAATCAGAATGTCCCACGATGAAACATCCACACCTATATTTTTAATAGCCTCCAAACAATCCGATGTTGTACTAATTAAGTTCTTGATTTCCACAGCCGACTCAGATACCAAACTTCTTTGATTCAAAAGTCTTTTTAATATCCCATTAGACAAAAACCTTTTATTGTACATTTGATCTAATTTTTCCCAAGCAGACTTATAACTGTCTGAAGTCACCTTAAAATTTCTCAACAATTGTTCGGCTTCACCTGTCAAGTGAAGGTAATAAAACCCCCTAAACCCCCCTAAGGTAATAAAACTTTTGTGCGTCGTCGAGAGACCTATTTTCATGCACTAGCCCTAAAAACAAGTCCCTAAACGTCTGCCACTCGGTATACTTGCCCGAAAATACTGGAATCTTAATTTCAGGTAACTTCACACGACTCTTTTTCTCTTCTGATTGAGAAGGTGTGCTAAGCTTGGTATTTGACTCAGCCGGTTGCAATTTGTTTAACAATAACTTTAAATCACTCTTCAACTGTACATATAAATCTTCGACTACATTGTACAATCCATTCTTGTAGTAATCAGACTCCCTAAGCTCAGATCTCTTGACTTCAGTAAATATCCGAGCATGAGTATCTGTAAATAATACCCATTGCTTTTCCAAAGTTTCTAACCTCGTCTCCACATACTGAAATGTCAAACGATCCTTGGGAGTTTTCTTAAAGTTAGTTTGCACCCTAAGTATGTTAGCTTTAATATCTTCCTGCAAATCAGTAAACGACTCCATATTTGCAAGTTAAAACTTATGCAAGAAAATAAATAAGCAATAAACAATTAAAAAAACACAACCGATGATATAACACAAGAATACAAATAATTGTTGGACAAGGGAATATTCAACAATTGTTATCAATGAGCATAATATAATAATTAACAAATTAGAATTTAATAACAACCTAGATATAGTTTATCAGAATACTAAGTCCCAAAAATTAATCAAACTTCAACTTTAACTATACCAGATTCAACCACAACTACAAATTTTACAAGTCTTATCAAGATCAAAATAATTTCACCGTGAAGATAAATTTTCTAAGTCCAAGTAAATTTCGGAAAAAAATACAAGTGTTTTTAACTTTCAAATTCTAGGTGAAATCGGGCGTGGATTCCCCGTCTAAACCAGAATTCATTTAAAACTATTACAAGTCCTAACTATTTATTAACTAAAGACTATTTCTATGTTAAAACTACAAAGTTCATTCACTGCAGCTAAGTTTCTTTAATCTTGAATTTAAGGTTCAAATTCGAAGCAATTTCACTATTAGTAGATTTCTTCTAGTTGACATAATTATATAAAACAATAAAATGTACTCACAGTTTTTCACAGCACTCACTGACACAAGTTAGACGCGTAGCTCGTTGTATGCCGCCCTCTAGCGGATGCTCCACGTAGCCGCACACGCCCCTCCTCAGCTTACACTTCGTCCTCCGGGTATCTTCCCAGTTCCACGCTCGACTAGGCGCAGCACGTAGCGCCCTCTGCCTGCGGGATGTGTTCTGGCAGTGATCCACTAACCAGTAGAAGTGTAGCTCGGTAGCCTTCACTACCAGCGCTAGATGTGTCTGCTATATGTAGTAGCAGTCACCCGACTCGTAAGGACCATGGACGAATTACCAAGGGTCCGAAGAGTAAATAATACACCAGGTTACTATGAACACTAACTGTATATTTGCAATCGTAAAAAGATTCACACCAAACAATATAAAATATTATAATAGACGCGATAGTGCGGAACAAAACCATAGCGACATATAAAACTTAGGTACAGCGCCATCTATCGAGTCACAATGTAAACGTAACACACGAACCATTATAACTTATACACAAAAGATAGGGCATTTAACTGTTTGTTATAGTGTGTAGATATTTCATCTGAACAGTGAGCAAAATAAAACATTTTGTATCTCTAATTTCTTTCTATTGCGTGTGGTAATCACCACACATGTATAAATTTATTCCTCACTGTTCAACACTTACTCACGTTTCTTCTAGCAGCTAATAAAAGTGAACCGTGTTCTCTAAACCACATCACACATATCACATCCATCTGGACCAAAATTTATCAAAAAGAGTCAAACGATACGATCACAGCCAACAAAAGGGATAGTATGATACAAAGATTAGGTACTTGTACCTCAGGCTGAGAATATTTTATTAACCTATTTCGAACTTTCACATCACACTGACCCCACTTAGAGCTTTTCAATTTTGTAGATGAACGATCATCTTTCTCTACAAGGTAATATTAGTTTTCAAATTACTCTCTTGTGGACTATCCATACTAATATTATAAAGCTGAAGAGTTTGTTTGTTTGTTTGTTTGTTTGAACGCTAGGATCTCAGGGACTACTGGTTCGATTTCAAAACTTCTATTACAGTTTGATAGTCCACTTATTGAGGATGGCTATAGGCTATGTAACATCACGCTAAGGTGAATAGGAGCGGAGCAGCAACGAAGAATGTTTCGAAAACGGGAAATTATTTTTACGGACTGAGAGCTTCCGAGGCGTACGCTGCCTAAATGGTTAAAGTTACGTAAAAGGTGTGTGTTAAAAAATTGTTGCTCTTAAAAAGTTCTATAAAAAAGTCCGCGACAGCATATGTCTATCTATAGAGGTTCGCTCACAATAACCTAATTTGTCTTTCTTTTAAGGTTAGCTCAGAATATTATCAAACTGCAGAGTTTGTTTGTGCTAAGATCTCAGAAACTACTGGTTGCATTTCAAAAATAATTTCACAGTTTTATTGTCCATTTATTGAGGATGGCTAATGGCTATATAACATTACGCTAAGATAAATAGGAGCGGAGCAGCCATGAATAATGTTTTTAGAACGGGGAAAATTTATTTCGTTTGGAAGCTTCCACTGCGTAAATGGTTAAAGTTACGTAAAAATTTTGTACTACAATTTTTTTCCTTTTAAACAGTTACAAAAAATAGTCCTGAACAGCATATGCCTATCTTTTATTGTTCACTTACAATAGCCTTCTAAATATTTTTTTAAATATGAGCGAATATGAGCGGCAACTCGACTATAGTCGATTCAGTCAACTGAAAGATAATACCGGCCAAGTGCGAGTCGGACTCGCACACGATGAGTTCCGTACCAAAAACCGGACAAAAATAAATGCGACGGGAAACATTATATCATTTCAACAAAGTTGTGCGGGTCAACTCTAATGGTAATGAATTTAAGCGACGTGACGCGACGGGAAAAATTATATCACTTTAAATATTAATCCTACCACACCTCTCTAATAAATATAAGACACGCGACGGGATTATTACTTAAAATATTAATACTATACCACTCTCTTTCTCACTCTCATGTGACGCAAACGAAGTTGCACGGGTCAGCTAGTACTATAATAAAATGACAGAAAAGTCAAAACTGTACATTGGAAATATCTTACTAATATTATAAATGCGAAAGTTTGTGAGTTTGGATGTTTGTTACTCTTTCACGCTCAAACCGCTGAACGGATCGGGCTGAAATTTGGTACAGAGATACATTATAGTCTGGAATAACACATAGGCTACCTTTTATCCCGGGAATAACTTCCCGCGGGAACAAATTTTACGCGGGCGAAGCTGCGGGCATCAGCTAGTTACTAGAATATTTTGGAAAAGTACTTGAGTCAAGTGTTTGGAATATTATGATGATGAGTTTCGCTTGAAATTATAGTGCTTACTCGTGCAAATAAATAAAGTTTTAAACTTATGACACATATTTACTAGGTCAGTAGGCGTTAAGTTTTATGAGATCTACAAGTACTTACACGGTTTTAAGGCTTCCGTATTCGACCTTGACAAATCCTAAGGCAATTTGAAGGATTGCAGCGTACGCTTTTGCTGGATTTCATTAAATTCTAAAACATTATATTACTGTTATAAAATCTGACGTGTTTTAAGAAAAAATCTAGTCGTAAAATATAGGTCATAAAATAGATATAGGTCTTTAGAACACTAAAGACCTATATCTATTATATGACCTAATACAGAGTTTAAGTCAAGCCTTCTTTCACATAGTCTACATATGTTGTACGTATTATTTTTATGTTTGCACTATTCTTTTCGATGTAGACAACGACCCCGATGTAAGAGCACCTTTGCATTCTGTTAACAAGTGAATTAGAAGCTACTTCGCTGCTATATGCGGTACTCGATATATTAAGGTAAATCTCATTTGAACTTCATTAGCCTCAACAAGTTAAGCCATGTACCGTCAGACACGTGTTTGTTCGGTAAAGCTTTTCTTTATTGAGCAATAATTGGCTACTTTTCTTTACCAATATGGACATTAATCCTGGATTACCAAGGAAAAAAAATGTAGAAGAATGAGCTCGTGTTGAATAAATGAGAAAAAAAAAACAAATATATTTCTGCCTTACCTACACAGAATTTTCACACATGTTGCCTCAAATGAACGAAGCAGTACCTAACTTATTACAAACTTCACACCGAGCAAACAGACAAATTAACATAGCGTTATGGGACTATTATTACTCGTACTTGGTGAAATGGGACTACATAATAATCCATGTAATCACTGTTTATTGTCATCGTTACTAATATAAAGTTACATGTTTTTGATTTTATATACAAATATACGAAGAAAAATACTGCTTTCTATCTGAACATAGTGAAAGGTCTCGCTAAGTACGAGTATGTTAGCTTACATGAAAATATTGAAGCTGCCAACTTGGCCTACTTAGTGCACGAAGGAAACGTTCATCATATTTGAATTATCACATCAACTCTACTGACTATTACCACCATGTTTTCCGTCAACAGAAATATATACAGGGTTACAGGAAAAGTCGTGCTAGATCCGTTAAGGGCGTGGAGTACCCATTATTTCTGACTAATTTCACTATGAAACACCCTACCCTAAACTTAACCCTGTTCGAGATATTCGACTTTTAATATTTTTATTGAAAATCGCCGATTTTTAGGTTACAAAATTTTTAATTTTTATTTTGGGCGCCTTATTTATTATTTTTGTTGCATTTTGACATGTGTAATAAGATGCTCCAAAACGTCAATCATTGAAATAGTGCATAAATTAATTGAACATGTCGTAGAAGACAAGTGAAAGTTAAGAAAATAAAACAAATAGTAACAAGTTTATTTTTCTCTAAGGGATATGTAAAAAAAATATTACGGCAGTCGTTCGGCAGATGTTTTTTTACAATACTACATTGCTATACGTCGTTAGTAGTCATTGAAAAAAACTTAGTTTCAAAAGCGACAGTGGAGAAGAAAATTAATACTTAGCCCTAAAAAGTAAAATAAAACAATAGGAAAAGATGAAATGTCATTTATTAAACAAGGTTTTTACACAACTTTTTCATACTCTACAGTTCATGTTCAACATGGCCGCCTCGGTTATGGATACATTTTCGCATCCTCCTACGGAGACCAGTCTTTACTACTCCAGTGGTCAATGTTGTCCTCATTTGATTGACTGCGTCCACAATCCTTTCTCTTAATTCTTCCACAGACGAAACTGGATTTGGCGGTTTTAGTGTCACGCGTGTGTTTTTTAGTCGGTAGGAGTCCGACATAGCATCCATGTAGGATTTTTCACACGCTTAGAAAAAAAAAAAAGGGTTTGTATTACAATTCGTAGAAAAAAAAAGTAGTTGGGACGCTTCAGGTAGCAGTTCTAATGGTCCCGCGCCTATTGTGCGAGCGAGACAAGTGACAATTTATGCAAGTGTGAATGAAAGAACATAGTGACCGGTTGGGGTTGGGAATACAACACGTGATATTGTTTTGGTTGTTAGTCTGCTTTTGTGCTTCGTACATAGTAGATGTGATATCGTTTTGCTCTTTTTCTCGACTTGGCTGTGATTCTGGACCATTTCTTCTTATTTGTGACTACTGTGCTTGTTAACCGGACTCTGATTTGTACTTGTGATACGGAAGTGTTGAAGATGACGTCCTATACACCTGAGGAATATGCGGATATGCTTATTTGTTACGGATACTGTGATTGTGTGTCTGCACAAAAAATAATAAATAAGGCGCCCAAAATAAAAATAAAAAATTATGTAACCTAAAAATCGGCAATTTTCAATAAAAATATTAAAAGTCGAATATCTCGAACAGGGTTAAGTTTAGGGTAGGGTGTTTCATAGTAAAATTAGTCAGAAATAATGGGTACTCCACGCCCTTAACGGATCTAGCACGACTTTTCCTGTAACCCTGTATAGCCTTAGAACGGCCATAATATATCATATTTATCGTACATTCGGCAAATTCTCTCGAAGATGTATGCACGTGGCGATATATGGGCTCTCCAACCATGAATATTGCCGCCGACCGCATTATCCATTGACAAATGTCTTCACATAAACTAAAATTTATGCAAGGAGCGTCTTCGATGGGTGGAAAAATATTTATTTGTACAACTTATATCAAATACTTGGATATAACGAGTTGTAGCGGGTGATTCATACTACACCGTTTTGGGTCGGCTCGGGCTCGGGGCGAATCCGAGAGGGGACTTTTATCAAATAAGTGTACAGAAATTTCTCGGTTAGCTATCGTGGTAAGAGATACCTGAGATCCAAGTAATTGATCCTATCATATCGTAAAATTACTAAGCTTTCGTAGAAGCAACTCAAATTTCATGAACTCGTACCTACCTATATATTAAGAGAGTACATTGTACTAACATGTTATGCTCGTATCCATTAGCGTCTAAACCATGGCGTTGTACGAACCACACTAGGACCCTCTGTGGTAGTTTGATTGTGTATACGGTTCGTTAGAACAAGTTTTTGTTATTTTGTAAGTGCGCTTTTACCGAAAGCTCCAGAATCCAGCCCTGGTAAATTGTTAAGAAAACATTTTGCCCTTTATTTACACACAACTTACATGTTTTTCTTTGTGAAAGCTTCGCGTGAATTGATAACGTGCTGATTTTTATATGTGTATTTTTGTTGTGTCATAAATCGGGGAGGGTAAAGTATGGAGGCTTTATATCATTTGTTTGTTATCCTGTATTTGGTTTGAATAAATGTTACATTATGTCTGTGGATATAAAAAAGTTCAAGTAGAGAGTGTTTTGTGGAACTGAGTAAGTATGCGACCGTCGTGGTTGGAAATAAAGATTGAGAGCACGGAGGAATTTGACACAGTTGATGTTATTTTTTTTTTTTTTGATTTTAACTTTATTGGAAATATATTATTAGTTGTCTAGATCTCACAGTATAAGCTTTTATTAGCTTTGTTTGGGTTACACAGTGCTGTATAAGTATGTTCTGCAATACTTTATTTTATTAATGCGTAAAATTCACGCCGTTTACAAAGATTTAGCACGGTCACTTTAGGGTTCATTCCCATCTATAGTCATCTCTTCACAATCACTTTTACAGTTATTTTATATACCACTAAGACGGCAAACTCAGTTCCTTACGAACTAATGAAAATAGGTCACCCTTTACTTAAGCCCATGGACAATTTGTATACAGTAGAAAGACATTGTAATAAAAACACATGTGGTTTAACGGGTTCTGTAGAAAGTATCTCTGTAATCCTCTCCATCGTCGTACTTGTCCGTAACTATTTGACCTTGGTCGTACACTTTCTGGAGGTCAGGGGGCAGTGTGACCTTGTTAATCCATAACGTCCACTTAGTTCTGCTTGGGCCCCAATATGGGTAGCATTTTCCTCGACGAGTGATCATCCATTCTGTAAACAAATTTTTATTTAAAGTAAAATTTGCCATTTTCATTCAAGCCGGTGCACTTAACTCAGTAAAACCACTTTGCGTCCGGAGCGTTCGAGCACAGTATGGTCCGACAGGGATGGGTTTTCTTCCGCGCACGCTTCGGTTGTGGGACGCCTCAGATTTCCTAAACGTCTGCAGTATGGGGTGCCTTAAAAGGGGGGGACCCTTGGAAGGTTTTACAGATTCGACAGCGCAATTGTAGCGCCTCTGGTATTGCAAACGTTCATAGACTATGGTATCCACTTTCCATCGGGTGGGTCGTGTGCTTGTCTGCAACCTTAGTGGAATAAACAACATATATGGCATGGACACAATTGTTCGGTCTCCTATCATTAATTTTAAGATTACCATAGTACCCTAGATTAAGGAAATATCATATAATAGCTGATGTGCTCGGCTTCGCCCGCGTGAAATTCGGTACCCGTTCCCGCTTCCCGTGGTAACATTTTCCCGGGATGAAAAGTAGTCTATGTGTTATTCCAGACTATAAGCTATCCCTGTACCAAATTTCAGCCCAATCCGTTTAGCCGTTAGAGCGTGATTGAGTAACAAACATACAAACATCTAAACATCCAAACATCTTCACAAACTTTCACATTTATAATATTAGTAGGAAGTAGGATTAGTAGGAAGTACGATTAGCATCCCATACTGTAGCAGGTTTCCTATGAATTGATTATATATTTGATCTGCAGTGTGTACTTACCCTTTTCAATCTTGCAGTTCACGGCGAACATTTCGCAGGGATTCGCGAAGGTTCGGTACATAAAATCCTGGTTTCGGGCACATATTACACCGTAACTGAAATACCAATAATAAATAATGAATATTTACAATAATAATTAATGGTAGGTGGAGCAAACGAGTTCTGAAGTGGAGACCACGACTTGGTACACGTGGGGTAGGACGACCCCCGCCAGATGGACCGACGACCTGAAAAAGGTGCGGAAGGCGCAGCATTGGGCTGCTATAGGCTGATTTGATTTAATGATTGATAGATTTCCAATAAATAATAATAGATACATTAGCTCTGAAGACCGTTGCCAATTTTTCTGTGCTCAATGTACACGCCCTCATCGCTCTGGACTTCATGAAGCCACCAGCGTGAGCGTCCACAAGAAAACATAACTATTCAAAGCTACTTTTCCACTGACCTCATGTACATGTCGTGACAGGGCTGATCGCAGATAGTCACAGGCTTCCTAGACTTCTTACTCGTCTGGTTCCAGTACACCTCGTAGCCAAGGTTTGGAGTGTTGTGGGTCACGACTCTAGGAGGTACACACACGTTTAGGTAAGAAGGAATATTTGAATAAATACCTACTTTTTTGAGGATAAAGACGTGACTACTTCTATGATGTATGGAATGTTTTGAGATAGTGTAAACCTACGTTAAACGAAACTTAGTTATCCCCGTGGCGTAATGTCCGTGATGAACTTTGTACTCCCGTGAGGTGACTTTTAAAGTTATTTTATTACTTTACTTTATAACCGTTAGCATACCTTTGTCCGGTCACCATAAGATTACTGTGAATGTCCATTTCTTCTTCATGCGAGCTCTCGACTGCACTGCTATTATGTAAAAGTAGTAGGTCTACTGAAAATAATAATAAAGGTATTATGATCCTATTGTATTGGAAGCACACGTGGCCCCGCGGACTCAGTGTTCTGTAAACGATCACAGCAGTAAGCAACAAAATCAAAATCAAAATCAAAAATATATTTATTTCACATAGGCATTATACAGATGCGCTTGCAAAACGTCCAGAATACAAAACAAAAACTCTACCACCAGTTCACAACGCGACCCACCTGAGAAGAACTGGCAAGAAACTCAGCGGGTTGTTCTTTTTTTTGCTCTATTTACAATTTTAAAGAATCTAAAAACTAGGCATTTTAACAATTTTTTTGAGAATCCAGCAGAGCAGGTCATTTCCAGGCTTCCTTATCCAACAAATAATCATTGATTGTATAGTAGCCCCTGCAGTTCAATTTACTTTTAACAGATCTTTTAAACTTATTAAGGGACATACTTTTAATTTCGTCTGGAAGCCTGTTGTAAAAGCGTATACAGTTACCCATGAAAGAATTGCTGGTTTTGTGCAATCTGCTATGAAAAACAGCAAGGTTATTTTTATTTCTAGTGTTGACATTGTGTCTATCACTTAACTTAGCGAAACTATGTAGATTTCTTTGTACATACATAAGGTTTTCAAAAATATATTGTGAAGCTACAGTAAGAATATTAACCTCTTTGAATTTTTCGCGCAGAGACACCCTTGGACCTAGTCTATATTTAGCTCTTATGGCCCGCTTTTGTAAAATAAAAATTTAATTTATATCTGCAGCATTGCCCCACAGTAGAATACCATAAGACATTATACTGTGAAAGTAACTGAAATAAACTATTCTAGCCGTATCTACATCAGTTAAGTGCCTTATTTTTTGTACAGCAAATGCTGCTGAACTTAATCTACTAGCTAGTTTTACAATATGTGGACCCCATTGTAAACCAGCATCAACCGTTAACCCTAGGAATGTGGTTTGTTCCACAAGTTCCAACTCTCGACCATTAAGTTGAACATTGGTTTCTGACTGTGCATCATTAGGCAAGGTAAATTTAATACATTTAGTTTTATTATCATTTAGTTTAAGATTGTTAGTGTTAAACCAATGAACCACTTTCAAGATTGCGTTGTTGACATCGTCATAGTTATCTATAGTAACTTTCACTATGGCCCGTCCTTGGACGAGTAACTATCCATGTGACCACTTTGTAACATTTATTTGAGCGTTTCTGTGCTGTAGGACACATTTTAAAAAGGTGAAATGTGGGCATATAATATACCTCTGACTTTTTTTTTTACAAGGAGAGCTTCGCTTTCGTACTACCCATGCTGGCAAGGCATGGGCTCGTGTGAGGGTCCCCAGCACCTGATCACGATAGCACTGGGAATACTCACTAAAACTCCTTGACACCGATCTGCCCCTTTGGGGGTGTTCTGGAATCTGACTAATTCACCTGAACAAATATACCTCTGCCTACTCCTCTGGGGATAAAGGCGTTACCATTATGAAAGTATGTATGAATCCCTTTACTAGGAATAGTTTTATTCAATCTTAGATAAGCGGTTTTATTTGTGGTTTATTGAGATGCAAAGATTTGGACAGTACCTATCTCTTTGAATTTGAGGACTGATGATAACCGACCCTAGACCTGATAAGAACTTTTACTAAACTTACTTGTAACGACCATTATCACATTAAAAAACATATTGATCATCTCTGTAACCAATCATAATGATGGTTGATTAAGCTCACTCACGCAATGTACCACCACTGTGTGATTTAAAATATCGTATTCTCGTAATACGAATAAAACCAATATCGATAATCCCCCTCTTCGCACACATATATGTTGACATTGTACTACAAGTTAATTATAATTCACTTTTACGATCGAGCCAGTATAGCCATAAAATTTGCCTATCTTCGAGGTTCATTATAAATTTGGAAATAAAAATTGTTTTCTTTTTCATAATATGGTGTTTGTGGTGTGACCAGTATGTTATAACGAGTCGAATTGGTCTTGATTCAATTATTCCTAGTTCTCTGACGTTTATTGACACCGCTATTTCCACAGTGTCATGACCTATGGCATACTATTATGGGGTAACGCTGCCGACATCGAATGTATCTTTGTGTTGCAGAAAAGGGCTGTCCGGGCTATCTATGGTATGGGGTTTCGGGAGTCATTAAGAGAAAAGTTTAAGGATATCAACATCCTTACTGTATATTCACAGTACATATATGAAAACTTATTATATACTCATAAAAATAATAGTAAATTTATTAAAAATAGCGATATCCATAACCTAAACTTAAGAAATAAGAATAAATTGGCTGTACCTAGATTTAGGCTTAATAAAATAAGCAATTCTTTTGCGGGCAATTGTATTCGAATGTACAATACATTGCCGACAGCCGTAACAGGTTTGTCAGTTAATAAATTTAAAAAACTAATAAAACTTAAATTGTGCCAGAAAGCTTATTATAGCATTAAAGACTTTCTAGAAGACAAGGCTGCCTGGCAGTGACACGAATTGCTCCTTTCTACATTTAAAAAAAACTGTATTAGATACTAAGATGAATTAAGAGGGACCGGACTGAGTTTCTTGGGG
Source organism: Miltochrista miniata (assembly GCA_933228765.1). Lineage (NCBI taxonomy): Eukaryota > Metazoa > Arthropoda > Insecta > Lepidoptera > Erebidae > Miltochrista > Miltochrista miniata. The sequence goes on from OW121764.1 coordinate 1,973,129, forward strand.
TGTTCTTCTCAGTCTGTAGCATTTCCGAACCCCCGGTAGAGTCACAAAAATTTTGACAAACCTAAATAATTTTTTTTAAAAATTTCAAAGGGAATAAATTTTATTTTATTTTATTTTATTTATTTTATTTATTTTCCGCATAATTTACCTTTTAGTTAGCACCAAGAGGTGTTCTAGAAGCAGAAACTTAAAGTTGTACATTTTAGGGTACCTCGTAAAAGTTCTGTTTGATTTCATCAACAATTGCGTATAGCTGACGGACACACTCACACGGTACACAACTACCAAATTGTAAAACTATGTATAGGTACTACCTGACGCATTGGAAGAGTAAGACACAGCCAGCAACATTCTCCAGGTGGGCACATCTAGGTAGGGCCACTTGGCACTTCTTTACAAGTTGAGTTAAAAACAACGTCTTTTGAATAACAATAAAGTGCTGAACCCAAAAGCGTAGTTTCGCTGTCATATCACGAGTTGTTGAAGTTACTTTTACTGTATGGTGATGCGATTGTTACTTAAACTCCGGGTTGGTCTCGGGGGGCTTACACGGTATCCAAGTATAAAATGGAGCAAGCTGGAGGTGTCAAGTCAAATCCAAACACGATCTGAATACGAAAGTAACCTCTCCATTAATGCGTAATTTTCGCGTTGAATGAATTATAAAAGACATTCTTTTGTTCTTAAAAATGTAAAGCAGCTTTTTAAAAAAAGCTCTGCAAATCCCCTGTCGAACCTCTGCATAATTCAATTACATAAATTCACTGCTGACGACTGAATTTTGAATAAGAATTTATTGAAATGGCAACAGGTAAGTTGATTTACAGACAATACTCCAAAGTAGGCTTTTTTAGTTCCACGACTCGTTATCGAAGATGAAATGGAATCTGACGATTTCCAAAATTCAATTTGGAGAGTGTCGATCCTTAATGATAGATTATGGAATGATTAATCTCTTTTTGAAATGGAAATATGAAAAAGTACGACGTAATGGGAACGAAGACTTTCCCTACAGATTATACGTTTGATCTTGATTTTGATTATTCAAATAATTTATCTTAATGTGTGCGTGATAAAATGACTTCTCTGTAATTTTATCCGAATTTCTTGTTTACATTGTCATTAAAATCTCGCATTAGTATTCTGAAATAAACTACACAAACTTAGGAAGGCATGTGTTCGGCTAAAATATTGAGCTGCTTTTAAACCATTTAATACAAGTGCCATTTCGACGGGAGCAAAGAGCAAACGGACATCTGCATTTTTGCGAAAATCGTTTTTTTGCATAATTGAATTAAGAATTTTGTTTTCCATCTGGAAATTTTTTTTTAAATTTTTTTAAATCAAATATTTAGTGGTATATTGCAGCGTATAAAAAGACACCTACACCCTTTTTTTAGAATGCAACGAAGTACACACGGGCATATACACTTGTCCGTGAGTGCGTGAGTGCGTCGGACAATTTGGCGCGTTCGTTTAATATAAACAAAGGTATCAGTTACTTGAGCGTTTCGTCACGGGAGGTTGACATATTTAAGCTTGCGTACTAAATATTATTATTCTAAAATCTGTGATTTATTCAACTACAGATAAGATAAGATAAGATTTTTATTAATTAAAAGGAAATATTACAATAGTGGTAACAGATTATCATCAGATACGTAACAATAGTAGGTACATATAAAAGTATTACCAACATGTCGCAAAACGAAAACGAAAACGAAGACGAAAACGAAAACGAAAACGAAAACGAAAACGAAAACGAAAACGAAAACGAAAACGAAAACGAAAACGAAAACGAAAACGAAAACGAAAACGATTCAGAACGAGAAACATTCCATAGTATACTGTAATTATAATAACATGTATAGCAGAAGGAATAAACTATTGTTAAATTTGGCACAAAATAGAAAGCAAAGTGATGTTTACAACAGCGAAGATCTCACAAATTTGATGGAAAATACAATCATGGAACAATCCCATGAGGGATCTTTTGGAACGAAGTTCCTTATCGCACGTTGTGAAAGGGGGCTAGACGGAAAAAATTTTTACGAAAAGTTGTCACGACACTTTTTGCTATAGTATGGAGGATAGAGGTACCTCTACCCTCCATAAGCTATTGTAAGCTGTGCGGCGTGCGCATGTTTCTCTGTCTGTCTGTCTGTCTGTCTCTCTCTCTCTCTCTCTCTCTCTTATAGAAAGCAAGCAAAAATAATAAGTTTTGTTTTTGTTTTTGTTTTTATTTTTATGTTTATTTTTATTTTCGTTTTCGTTTTCGTTTTCGTTTTCGTTTTCGTTTTCGTTTTCGTTTTCGTTTTCGTTTTCGTTTTCGTTTTCGTTTTCGTTTTCGTTTTCGTTTTCGTTTTCGTTTTCGTTTTCGTTTTCGTTTTCGTTTTCGTTTTCGTTTTCGTTTTCGTTTTCGTTTTCGTTTTCGTTTTCGTTTTCGTTTTCGTTTTCGTTTTCGTTTTCGTTTTCGTTTTCGTTTTCGTTTTCGTTTTCGTTTTCGTTTTCGTTTTCGTTTTCGTTTTCGTTTTCGTTTTCGTTTTCGTTTTCGTTTTCGTTTTCGTTTTCGTTTTCGTTTTCGTTTTCGTTTTCGTTTTCGTTTTCGTTTTCGTTTTCGTTTTCGTTTTCGTTTTCGTTTTCGTTTTCGTTTTCGTTTTCGTTTTCGTTTTCGTTTTCGTTTTCGTTTTCGTTTTCGTTTTCGTTTTCGTTTTCGTTTTCGTTTTCGTTTTCGTTTTCGTTTTCGTTTTCGTTTTCGTTTTCGTTTTCGTTTTCGTTTTCGTTTTCGTTTTCGTATTCGTCTTCGTCTTCGTCTTCGTCTTCGTCTTCGTCTTCGTCTTCGTCTTCGTCTTCGTCTTCGTCTTCGTCTTCGTTTTCGTTTTCGTTTTCGTTTTCGTTTTCGTTTTCGTTTTCGTTTTCGTTTTCGTTTTCGTTTTCGTTTTCGTTTTCGTTTTCGTTTTCGTTTTCGTTTTCGTTTAACCCTTAAATTCATAGTGTAGGATTCAGACTACACAATATTCTGATGCCTGAATGTCATCCGCTTTTGCCTTAAAATTATTTTTTATTATCTCTTGTCAATCGAAAACAGGTCTATTTTAAATATTTTATGTTTGCAGTACTGTTTTTTTATTTTGAACTTGAATTTGATTGCTAAAACTTTTTGGGGGACCGCGATTTGCAAAAGTTGTAATTCAATTTATTTAGTGAACGTTTTTTTTCGAAAATTTCAAGGTAAGTTGTCCTGTTTAATTTTTACTTTTATTCTTAAAAATGTTAAATATTGAGTGTAATTAGTAAAAGTTTCAATTTTATTAGGAATGACCACAAATCTTCGAAATTTTGTTCTGTAGGACTTATCCTACATTATGCATTCAGTACTAAGTAAAATATTGTATGAGATATTTGTAAAAGAGGTAGAAATTATATATTAGAGATGTTTAATTAAAGATGGTCTTGTTTTGATGACCAAATAAGCTTCTACGTAGCTGTCTTCGATGACAATGAATCAGAAGATGGGGCTGAAAAAGATTTCAGTGAGGAAAATGATGAAGAGGAGCAGGTTTATTATAGGGACTGAGTGTCGAGTTTTGAATCTGAAGAGGCTGTAGATGGTCCTTTAGAAGACGGATCTCTTGGCGCTGATGTAGACCATAGTGCAGAGGATCCCACCTGAGTGGCGTAGATCTAATGGGGCAGTTATATAGGAAAATATCGCAAATCCATAAAAATAGAAAGTAGTACATGCGATTGTTCCATGGCCTTGTAGACCTAGTTATGATAAATTCATGGGTAACTTACAAGAAATTATTGTCACAAAACCTAAAATTAAGTGGGTAACCTTTTTTTTTATTGTAAGGGAAATTCTTCATGGATGCTATGCCAGACTCGTACCGACTAAAAAACATCACGTGACGCCCAACAGCTTGCGGTTGGGAGTCCCGGGCATGCCCTCAGAAGTCACGCTGCCGTCATGGGCCTGCTTCTGTAAGGACGGTGAGCAGCCCCCTCACCGTCCTAAGGCCCGCCGGTCATGGAGGCCGATAGTCTTGGGCGAGGACACGTCGGAGGCACCCACGCCGCCGCCAACTGCGGAGCTTGGATGGGAGAGTCCACTCCCGCTCCCTTCCCACCGTCTCTTTCACAAGCATGACCTGCTCGCAGAAGGAGGCAGCGCAGTCCCACTTACTCCCGCTGTAGATCATAGCTCGCATCATGGTCTCGAGTACAAGAGTGTCCACGTCTAGAACTTGGATACCTTTCGTCTTGAAGTAGCTGAAACCTTTTACTTTTTGAGAAAAAAAAACTAGGTGGACCCAGTCCTTCTTTAGAACAGGAAATACGGTGCTTTCCTAAAAAAGGAAGAACTGTGTTTCCCTGGTTTCACTATCAGAAGATATTATTTTAGATGAAGATTTTGCTTTTCTGGCCATTTTTTTGATAGAAGTAACATGTAAAATGCCCGTGTTCTGGTTTTACACAAACCATATGTGTTTTTTTTTATATTTCTCTACCTTACATTATGAGAAAAAACTGATTTCGGAAATACCATACTAAAATAATAAAACACGTAATCTAATTGTTTCAATTTAAAAGAAAAACACGCGACATATACACCTACTTACATACATACTCTTTTTACTTGGAGTGCATAATGTAGGGTACATCCTACACAGAAAAAATTAGCGATTTAATGGACTAAACCTTCTTCGATATTTTTTTTATTATTTTTCCCGTAATATCTGTACTCTTGAGATAATACGTATATTTTTGTCATTGAAAAATAAAAAATCATGCATTTAAGGGTTAAGTACAATAAAATTTTAAAATTAAAATAAAATTATATTACAATTCCTGCACTAATTAATTGAAAGGAACTTCGTTCCATTCGGGTGTCCCTTGACACCTCTCAAGTTTTTTTTTTAACGTGAGGGAAAATTCTCAAGGATGTTATGCCGGACTCCTATCGACTAAAAAACCTCGCGTAACGCCCAGCAATCTATGCTTGGGAGCCGCGGTTAAGCCCTCAGAAGGATGTCCCAGGACTCCCTACAGACCTACGGCCACCACTGCGACCTCGCCCAGGGGGTAGTTCGGGTTCTATCCCGCGTCTTTGGGGGGTTTCGGGTGTGATCCCGCTTCTAAGGGGGGGGGGGGGAGGCGAGCGTGAAATCCTCACGTCACGCTGCTCTCACAGTCCTCACGCCCCCGGTCATGGAGGCCGATAGTCCTCGGCGAGTTCTCTCCCGTTCCTGCCCCACACCTCTTTCACGAGCATGACCTGCTCGCAGAAAGAGGCGGCGCAGTCCCACTTACTCCCGCTGGTCATAGCTCGCACCATGGTCTCGAGCGAGAGAGTGTCCACGTCCAGACCCACTACGAGGACCTGGCGCTGTTGCGCCCACGCCGTGCACTCCACCAGCGTGTGGAGCGCTGTGTCATAGCTACGGTTCTCGCAGTGCTGACATTCAGCCGTGGTTTCCCGGTTTCTACGCCACAGATACCTGCCGAAGCTCCCGTGCCCGGTAAGTCTGTGACAACCAGTAGGAGAGAGCATCGTGTCTTCTCTCCAGCCACTCTTCCATGACCGGTTTCGGCCGGATGAGGCGAATCCCCCCTTTGGTTGCTCAAGTCGCACCTTCCATATCTCCACGGTTTCCTCGTGGAGCAGGGACCGCTAAGCCTCGATTTCTCGAGACGCAGGCCTTTGGCCCCGCTCCAGCGCCTCCTTGCGCCATCTGAACAGTGACGCAAGGGCTCTCGGGTCGTATGGAGGGGTCCCGGCTAGGAGACATGCCGCCTCACCGGAGATCGTGCTTTATCCGCTTATCACCCTGACGGCCATCGCTCTCTGCGGGCTCAGCAATCAAGCCACATTGCTGGTCGTCAGGGTCTCCGCCCATACGGGAGGCCCGTATAGGGCCATGCTTCGCTCGATCCCTAGGATCCCCTGATGTTGGGCATCAGCTGCGCGAGTGAAGCTGATGCTCCCCTCAATTTTTTCACCAAACTTCGGAAGCTTGCACTGAACTCTTTTATTGTACTGAAAAAGCTCATCGTAATCAAAAAGACAACTGTAAAATCAGTAACAGGACCTTTATGATACGCAGTAAATTGAGACAACTACATTATTTTGCTATCGTGCCCTTTATTTGTTGTCGTAGTTGGATATAGATTATAAAAAGGACAACAATTTTTTTTTTTTAATGAAATTAATTAGGGATCATGATTTAGAAAGTCCGAAGTAGAAGCAGACATATGGCAGTTGACTCATTTAGTAATTTATGTTGTACGAAGTATAAAAAGACATCTGCCGTATTTTTTGAAATATGAATATTACAGTTGGCTGACCTCCATTACTTTCTTCGAAATGCTATTTTTATTAAGTATTCCAAATTTCAAAGAGCTAGCTTTGTAAAATTGTAAAAGTTATAACGTTTTTGCGTTAAAAACGCACTCCAGAAAACTAGTGATTTTACAGATGTCCGTTTGCTCTTTGCTGCCGTCGATTTGTCTGAGCTGGTGAAGTCAACCTTGATGCATAATGAGCTCGTGAATAAAGGCTACCGAGGACCGCCACTAACCGTAAACTCATTTCGTAACTCATTTCACTATGCCTAATATTCCGTTTTAGCGCTCTGACGTTCATTACTTTCTAGCAAATATTATGATGTTCAAGAAAAGATAATGCTATTAAAAAGTCAAACAGATACTTTATCATTCTCAATTTCACTTCTTCTATCGTGTCAGTGATTCACTAAATTGACTTTCAAATAGTATGGACATAAAACTCTGCCATCTTAACCGCATTACCCCGCCTGATATGACCGTACCTATCAATCATTAAAAAGAAATTCACGATTCCTTCTCACAAAACTGATGTCTATACTTACTCTTTCAACGTGCATGCAGTCAGATTAAGGAATGCTCTTCCGCCAGCTGTCAGATACAGTTAGACTATCACATCTTTCAAAAAGAAAGTCCGTGAACACTATTTCTCTTTATTGTAATCCTATTTATTTATTTGTGTAATTTTATTTAAATATTATTTATTATTGCTATATTTATGTATTTATATTGTTTAATTTTATGTATATTTTATACATTTCATAATATTTATCTTTTATTTTGTGCGCTATGTTTGTTCTGTTCTGTTTTTGTAAACACACTTTCAATTATCTTTTCCTACTTCTTCGCGTTCTCCTCTCGCCGGCCTGCTGGTAGATATTTCTCATAGAAATAAGCAGTACCATTGCACCTCATTTTCTTTCTATTTTTGCTATAGTCACTTTCCTGGTGTGTACCTTGTAGCATTTATTTTCTATAGATGCAGTATTCAGGATGTGAAAGCAGCTTAATCGAGTTATCTTTTTTTAATCGGTTGTCAGTGGTGACATTTCTGCTGTCAGAATGACAGGATGTCATAAGTTCGAGGACGAATCGTTTTCGCATTTAAAGGAACAGGTTTTGTTAAGATTTTTGGTGAAAGACGGGACTTTGACCGAGACCTGCTTTGGGGTAGTTGGAGGTCCTTTGGCTTTTGGCTCTGAGACTGTGCCGCAAATCAGTTTTTCGCTCAAGCGCGATTATTTGTTGCCTCGCATGGCCTAGCGGGCTGTGATTGGGTTGCTGCATTGCATCTTACTACATTTTACCCAGAAAACTGGTGAGTTGTTCTTTATTGTTGCAAAGCGGGTTGATTTTTGTCTGTCTATACACATAATCAGCATCTTAATTTGTCGTTTACTTGTACAGGGTTTTTTACTACGGGGAAAAGCGGCCCGTCCGCGGTTAGCAAAAACCACACCCAATGACACGTGGACTACATGAGCGAGGTGTTTTGAGAGGGACCAGCCGCCTCCACGTGGCATTCTCGGGCTGTGCTGTTCTCATCTTAACTCAAGGCCAGTAATTGTCACCCTATTACAGTGTAGTTAGCTGCTTACCCGTGTTACCTGCTCACGCGGCAGTGGTCTATTTAGTAGCATAAGTACCTAAGCACTGACTATACTTCTGTGTACCTGTGATATTTGTGTCTATCAGTGAATAAGCTCTCTGTGTGTCTCTGTGTATCTCTGTGTTATATAAATATATGTGTGTACACCCTACCTGACTGTTTTCGTCAGAGCCCTGGCCTACCCTTGCACGCACACTGGAATCTCTGTAGTAAGGCGCCCTGGGAAAGAGTTCTCTGCATAGCTACCTCGCGCTAGTTGGTGAGTAACACTGATCATCACTGTGTTATAACCTACATAAATAAATAAATAAGAAATACAATAACTCCGTAGTTCCGTAGTTCTATCATAATATGCCGTAAGAATAGAATGAATAACTTTATAGCTGAACTGTGTACGTAGGTAGTTGTAATATATGATAGTTCCAACAGCTTATTATCCATTTGGGATACCTATACACTATTTCAGCGGGAGTTAAGTTACTGATCACGATGATCAGGGTCACTATCTAATTATGCATGTAGATTATATTACCTACAATGTAGGTAATATGATCAATTGATCATTATCTAATAACTCATGCTCAGTAGTTTAAAAAAAAAACGTTCAAATGTGGGTGTCTCTGCTTATCCCTTCGGGGATAAAAGCTTTTTTTTTTTTTTTTTTTTTTTTTAACGTGAGGGAAAATCCTCGTAGGATGCTATGCCGGACTCTTACCGACTAAAAACCTCACGTAACGCCCAACAGCCTATGGTTGAGAGCCCCGGGTAAGCCCTCAGGAAGGATGTCCCGTGACTCCCAACAGACCTACGGCCGCCATTGCGGTCTCGCCCAGGGGGTGGTTCGGGTGCAATCCCGCGTCTATGGGGGGGTTTCGGGTGTGATCCCGCTTCTAAGGGGGGGCGTGTGTGAGTTGCTCACGTCACGCTGCCGTCATGGGCCTGCTTCTGTAAGGACGGTGAGCGGCCTTCTCACCGTCCTCAGACTCCCGGTCATGGAGGCCGATAGTCCTCGGCGAAGACACGTCGGCGGCGCCCAAGGCGCCGACTGCGGAACTCGGGTGGGAGAGTTCTCTCCCGCACCCGGCCCGCCGCCTCCTTCGCGAGCATGACCTGCTCGCAGAAAGAGGCGGCGCAGTCCCACTTACTCCCGCAGGAGAGCATGGCTCGCACCATGGCCTCGAGCGAGAGCGGGGATAAAAGCTTGATTATATGTATGTATGTACAATGCCAGGCTACATAAAACCGTTTAATAAGAACATAAATTGAGCTCCCCAGCATCCCTCCCGTATCTCGTGTCAGGCATTCATGGGCATCAAGAAATCCTGTTGTCGTTTATAAATCAAAATCGGAATACTTCCAATCGCTTCAATACCAACATACAGTCACACCATCGTTCTTACATACTACAAAAAGCAACCTTATTTTAAAAGGATAAGGTTGAAATATATTTTGTGGATTATTTGACAGAGATGGTTGGGTTGGTAACGATTTCTTCAAGGGAATCGAATTGTTTACAATACGATTACTAAAATGGCGCTTACATCACGTGGTCGAGATACAGAAGCCATACATATTGATGTATGATGGGCGGGCACTATAGATTTATATTCGCTAAAATACAGGTAAGTACCGTAAAAAATATCACTGATACTTAGTGATAAAAACCACACACTAAATATCTTTCTTATCCATTTAACTCTTTTGTCATCAACAGGGATCAAGTCCATCTAACCTGGAAGTAGTGCATCTGCTGATGGATGAGAATTCGGCGCGTCAGAGCTTTTGTGAGTTTGAAAGGCTGTTACATAAGGGCATTGCATTCTATGCTTCTCCATCGCATCTACGGTTTCAGTGAGTTCGGAATCATCCGTACTTACCTAAGGTTAGCACGGCGACATATCTAAGATATCAATGTGTATCCGTACATACCTATCTACTGATTTCCGTTCTGAAACTTTTCATAGAAACATTTTCATTTATTTTATTTTTTATTTTATTTTATCAAACAAACAAACATCCTCACCACCCAAACGCATATACCGTCTCCGTTCCGTCGTGGGTAACAACAAAAACTGTCCCAAAAATACTTCGACAGCAGAAAGAACTGTACTCACTCGTATCTCCAGGCGCAAATCTCTTGTATTTCAAACGTTTCCCGATATTACATACGGTTCCCGACAAAACTTCAATTATAGACGGATCAACTGTCTTTAAAGATTCGCGAATAATAAAACAAATTTAAAGTTTCGATTATTAGCTTCTATACTTCCGCCAAAACTTTGTGAAATCCCTTTTAAGAGTATAAAAAGTGTGCTACCTGACCTTGTTGACAGAAAGCATATTTCTGTCGATAACGACACCCAATCTCAGCTCGAATCTAAAGAGCAATAAAACTTCTAAATGGAACCAATCAAAAGAAAACCACACAGATTACTTTTTAGATTAGATTTATATGACTGTTGAGGAGTGACGTCACACGATCACGAAGCGTCGTCGCATCAGTCGGGTATAGACAGAAGTATGTTACTTAAAGACGAGTTTTATAACTTTTTAATGGCAATGAAATACGTTTTTACTAGCTGTGTTCAATGACTTCGCCCGTGACTTACTTACAACTTACGATCTATAATCATTTCTGGGAGGATGAACTCGCTATATGAACTGAGGATAGACTACTCATGCCAGAAATTGTCAATTTAATTCTTAATATTAAAGTGAGCATAAGAATAACAAAATCAATTCTGTACGAGTTAATTCTCTTATTTTTGTCATTGTAATATAAATTCCGCTAAAAGTGTGATTAGTCTACAATGATAAATGTATTAGATCTTTGATTATTTCCAACCTTCTTTTATGATTCAAAATTTAAAACAGCTTGTTCCTACCCGACTGCAAAGTATTCTCATCTCATATTATTACTAATAATAACATACGAACATATTTCCAAGTGTGTAACGACTACGCCCTAAACCCTGATCCAGTTTGAAATTAATTTGAAAACTGACACCATAGATTAAAACAGACCCTACTTTTATCTGGGATACAAACGGGAATACTACTCTACGCCAGGGGCGCCGCGGGTATTCGGTATTAACATAAAATAAAAGTGAACCTGATATAAATTGGTAATAAACGACTCGATACTGTGGCACCACTGAACGGAATAGTACACATTACTCAGTACAAGAACTTTAAGTAATCGCTAAATGTCTCTGTTATGGGTGTTTAAATATGGACTACATTTGAATAACTAAAAAAGTCGCCAGTCCGTAATTGCTTTTGCCGTAAATTTTAAAAAGCTCCCTAAATCTATCTGAAGCGGTATCCTCCGCACTGCGGGCAGCTGTTTTAGTGTTCCTAGCCTGTTTATTTTTACGTTAGGAATAATAGTTAGTGCTCGACTGGTGGCTTACTGATATAATGTACCGAAATACCTACTTCGAATAATCTTATTGATAAAATAGATGTGAAAGTAAGTGAAGATGTTTTACAACCTCTATCGGCAGAATTTTTACCAAAGCCAACAGAATTGCCCATAGTTCAAGTGGCAATGACGATGATACATACATATAATTATATCTATATATTGTCACACCTTTATACCCGAAGGGGTAGACAGAGGCATGGGTGGTGAGTCTATTGCCGGGTTGACAGGCGCAGGTCGTTACAACCCACTGATGTAACTTTTTTGGCTTGACGTTTGTCATTGTACTGACGATAGGATTTCATTTCGAGTTTTCCTTCTCTTCGCAACTTGCAACACCCTTGGGATTAATTAGGGTGGCGACATTTTGTGCTCTTTCTCGTTACCACATGGGGCCCCATCGCCACACGGGGTACATCATGACGATGATGATGCACTAAATATATTTTACTAAGGCAACAAACACTATTGTGCGATAAATTAAAACCCATAAATCGGAGGGTGTGCCTCCGGCCTAATGCGGCAATAAAACAGTGGGAGGGTTAAACAATCGCAATAGAAGTTGCATTACCTTTGAGCCTGAATCCATTTCAGCTTTTATGTGTACTCCTGAAAACAGTTAGTTGTATAAAAAGTGCTGCTGGATTTTCATTTTGTTGGCTTTTAGTTGTGTTTTCAATAGTAAACTTGTTTGAAATATGGTTTTGTTGCATGTTTTACAACTTCATTGTGAGTAATTAATAACAACATGAACATTAAAAAATAAATGTGACATTTCTTTTCACGTGAAATGTTATTGGCAATACATGTTGTACATTACCTATACCTGTGCATGTCACTTATCTGTGCAATATTCTTACAAGTGCGTACTTGTAAGAATATTGCAAAGCTAAGTGCTGGAAGACACAACATTTATTGGAACCTCCTTAGGGGTGGAATTCTGATAATCTGCTTACCAAGATTATTGTACTCTGCTAAGTGTAAGGGGCTGGGTGCTGATAGATCAGTGAGGTTCTCGTCAATCCTATCAATATAGAATCATGACCTATGGTATTTAACTGTCTTGTCAAATTTGTGTTTCAGACTGTGAGAGTGGCCCCCAATCGCTGACTGACACCACACGGTGCGTAAGAGCTGCCTACCCTCCTATCAGCCCTCGGAAGGGCGTCCCAGGATTCACAAAAGACATAGGTAGGTACTGTTATGTGTTATTTTTAAACTATCGCGGTTTTCTACACTCATACTTATAGAATTCGGGACTTCACGCGAAACACATTTACTTACATTTTCACACCGACGTCGGTGTGAAAATGTAAGTAAATGCGTTTCGCATGAAGTCCCGAATTCTATAAGCATGAGTACTGTTATGTGTTTTACTTAATGCAGGTACTGCGGAAGTATTATACATTTTCCAGAGCGTTCCCGCGGGACCCCGTAGGCATCATTTGCACGGGAGTGAATAAAGAGCAAATTTTCCGAAGGAAATGATCAGTCCAGTGAACATGAGCCGCGATCGATCGCCGCTGAACGAGTATTAAAGGTTGCCCTGTAATCAGTGCGCTTCGCTAAATTAGTGGTTGGATTATATAATTATAGTTTTAGGGAGTTTACTGGTGTAATATTTTAAGGTAATCCGATATTCTGTGATACGTTGAAATCCTACGTATCCTACTAATACTAATATTATAAATGTAAAGTTTGTGAAGTTGTTTGCATGTTTAGATGTTTGGATGTTTGTTACTCAATCACGCTCTAACGGCTGAACGGATTGGGCTGAAATTTGGTGCAGGAATAGCTTATAATCTGGAATAACACATAGGCTTTTCATCCCGTGAAAATATTCCCACGGGAAGCGGGAACGGGTACCGATTTTCATGCGGGCGAAGCCGCGAGCATCATCTAGTATTATATTGAAATGCGGCTTATAAACAGTGGGTTGTCACAACGTCAGTTTGAACACGGTAATAGCACGTAATAGGCTCAACATCTATTTGGGACAAAACAAATGGTACGTGGCATGCATTTACTGCCAGGTACTTGGTGTATGGCAGCAAACGCATGCAGTCCTGTGGATGCCTTCGTGTGTATGCAAAACACGTGTCGACTTTTTAGTCACGTTGTTAAGCGAATAAGTGCTCATTGCCAACAATCTGGAGGGTTCAGGTATTTTCCTATCCTACATCCAAATTTCCTTTCCTGAGGAGATCAGATCGTCAGCCCTTACTTACAGTTGTTTATGGTTACGGTTTGTTGTGGTTTTTATCCATAGCCGATGCCGTTAGGATTGACGAATCCAGGGTGTGAGGTGGGTGCCTCTTCTTCCCCTCCTTTACTATCGTTCTAAGATGGATTTCCGCCATGTAACGCGTGATTCCAATAGTTAAACAGAGACGGACTTCGTTATAGCGATATTCGTGTTTCAAATTCAGCAATAATTAAGTGTTACTGTAGTACCCCTTTGTGCCCTCTGCTACACCGCAACAAGAGCTTGTTAAGGAACAAGCTGGTTTACTTGTGTAGACCTTTTATTTACTTTTGTACAAACTTCTCAGCAAGTTAGGCGGAGCGACGATAGAATAGTAATTGAAAGGGCTCCCTGCGGTCGTTTCCTCGTCTATTCAAATAATTAAGACTCAACGGAGTACGTATCCTATAGGATCTACAAGGAATATTTTAAGAGGTTGGTGTTTGTAATTAGTACTTTGTTTACAACGTACAAGTTATATTGGTCTAACATACAAATAACCATGCCATTTTATTCACATGGACACAGTTCATTAGTTGTATTTGATTCCACGGAATAAGTAACGGACACTGAAAAGTTGTGAATGTCTGCAATAGAAATTTCTACATTATCAACTCGACTAAAGATTGGCAGCGGGATAGACTACTTAACGTGCATTCTGAAGTACGTTATTGGAAATATGACAAACGATTACTCATCTCAGAGCTGATCATAGTTTACCCCGCTTGACGTAGTGATCGTTTGCCAAACATTCGCATTTTGCTCTTGTAGCAGCGGAGCTAAGAGAGCAAAATACCAATTTTAAAGTAATAAGTACTTTGAACTTTTCTTCAGGAAAATATAACTTTAAATCCTAAACCAAACCTCCATGGAGCTATCACTTACGAAACTATTACGTGAGGCGTTGGCCAGCATTCTTATCGCAGCTACGATGCGGTACAACCTGCCAGCACGATTATTTAGACACTTGTACAATATGTACCATGCCTAAAGGAATAAGCACAATGCATTAGTTCTCCCCCCTCTCCGCACTCGGGCACTCAGTGTTGACCCTCGGGTCTGGAACAAAGCAATTAGTATAACTATTTATCGCTATAAACTGCGGTCAGGCTGTTCACAGACCTCAGTATGTAATGTACGCCATTAGTTGGCGCAGTTTCAGTTAGCTGTTTCATAATTCCAGTAAATAATATTTATAAACTAGGGTAAGTAGAAAATAATTTGATGAGTAAACTTATTATAGGTAGTTGGAAAACGTTAGTTCATTCTCAAGTCCCAGTAGTGTGTTAGGTATAGATTACTATGCCACTAAATATCACATATTTGTGGGGTCCATTTGGGCATTCTTTTCTATTAAAGGTTAAGGTATTTTGTGTATTCACGTAATTCATACATACATACAATGCCACGCCTTTATCCCCGAAGGGGTAAGCAGAGGCATACTATACGCCCACATTTTACTTTATAATTTTATGTCCCACGTAATAGGTGGTGAGCCTATTGCCGTGCTGAAATGGACAGGCGCAGGTCGTGACGACCCGCTGTTGAAATTTTTCAAGCCGCTCATAAGGTTTCATTTCGAATTTTCCTTCTCTACGCAAGGGATCGTTCTGCGAAAGTGTTCCCTTAGTCGCCTTTTACGACAGACTCGTGAGGAATTGGGCTGGCGACATTTCGTACTTATTTCCCGTTGCAATACGAGGTGATTCTTACATTATTTTTACATAAACAAATACCTATATAGTAACGCCTTTATCTCGAAAGCCTTATGAAAGGCATACTGTAGGCCCAAAATTCACAATTTGCATGTGGAGTGTCGGTGTGCCAATGCCGTATTGAAAGGGCCAGACGTAGGCGGCAGTGATCGTTTACAAAACACTGAGTAAGCTGATAATTCTATAACATATAATTTTATGACTGCGAAGAACAAATTAGCAGATCCTATCACGTTATTTCATGAAGGCTTTAATAAAGAGCCTATTGCTGATAAAAAGCGTATTCAAGTTGTTAGAAAATTTAAATTTAATGGCTGCAGAGTATGAATTTAATAGTCTACCAGAGCTGTTAACTATAACAGTGGTTACTGCAAAACGAAGCTACATCTAAACGGGTTAATAATTTGTTGATCTTGATCCACGTTGGGTAATAAATAGTTGGTTTTAGTTTGAAACAGACGCTCTGAGTTATTTTGAATAAAGAACTGCAGCGTGTTTCAAGAGCATTAGATAAATAAATAGTTGAGCGAATGTAAAATTATTTAACTTGTACCTACGAAATTTCTGTTTAGTTTGAGAGAGTAGATTATAAGTATTATCTAGATACTGATAAATTTGCGAGTAAATATGTGTTTTTATTTCTCTAGTTTTAAATTGTGTAACTTTTGTTGAATTTGATTACAATATTTGATAAGGGGTCCTGACACGGTCAAACTGCAATTGTCAAGCACGTACAATATTATGTGCACGTACACGTCGATGTACACACACGCATGCAAAAAAATCACGCACACTGAAGCAACTTCCATTAATATTTAACGTGCTTGACAATTGCAAGGCATGATCGTGTCAGGAGCCCAATATATCTTGAGCTAATAGGTTTTTTATAATGGCATCAATAGTTTTTACTCGATTGCTACTTATTTGATGAACGATCAATCTATCAAAGCAGCCTATGACTGTTCACTTCTGGACGTAGGCATCTCCCAATTCACTCGACAGTCATGATAATAAATTAATGATGTAAGGTTTCGTGATTTTTGCCTGAATTTTTGCAATATGGCAATGAAGGTAGTTTGAGAATTCAACTGGTGGGGATTGTCAATAAAAAGCAACAACGCCATTTTGTGGCTCTCAGTCGTAAACTGCACGTCGCTAGATAGAAACGTAAAAGTGTAATTGGGCAATGGGGAGCATTGTTGACGGTGGAAGGTGATCGTTTATGCATAGTAAGGTGGCCACCCTAAACCTGCTGTATGGGTCGCAAGCCCCAGACACTGTTGCAATGTTCTTCCTTGTGCCACGTGGTGTATAAGTATTCCTAGTTGTGTTTGTTATGAAAAAAATAAAGAAGGAGTGATGATATCTCTGTGTTTTCTTCTGAGGTTTTACATCTCAGAAGTGGCACTGTGATCCACGCCATGTAAGTACACGCATCATTTTGTATGAAATGGTTACTTTAGTTAGTAGGATAAACTATGTATCTGCCTTGCCATAACATGGGTTTGGTAAGAAGGATGGATATTGCTGGTTAAGATTTAATAATGAAGGATAGATAATGCTGGTTAAGGTTTAGTAAGGCGATAGATATTGCTGGTTAATTCAATTAGTACTTTTCATCTAACTGAGTTTTTCTAAGTGATGATAAAATGGGCCAAAGGTTAAAATGGTTTTACCTACATGGTAGCACAGATTTCATGGACATGAGATGAAAGGATTTTCAAAGTTATTTCGATACTGGTTTGTGCGCGAGTGCGCGTAGGCGAGGGTAGGTTTGAAAAAGGAAGAACGGTAGATACATGAGTTTGCGTTTTGTACCTTGTTGTTTTATGCTAGTAGTTTAAAAAAAAAAAAAAGGTGTTGCGATTCTGTTAATAAAAGAAAAGTGGAATAAGTGGGTAGAAAAGAAATCTTGCAAGTTTAGTGGTTAGGTACACTGTGTTTGTGTAGATTCGGTATTTGAAGTTGAATACATTATCAAGTCATTTTATTGTGAATATTCAGATCGTTAATTGGTTCATGGATGGAGTTTCGTGTAGGTGTACCTACTTGTTTGGTGTTTCGTGCAAAAGTTAGGTTCTACAATGGATTTCGCAATTGACATTATCTCATTGCAATGCGCTGGTCGCGTTAGTATGTACCTAGGTACTCGGTTTAAGATTAGGTCTACGAATATCAAGCGCCTAGTGTCGAGGATGAGTGTGAAAAAACTTGGGTACTGCTTTGAGAGGCTAACAAATACGTCTATTAATGATATTGTGATTGATAAGACTAGGCATCCATCCTATTAAGGCGGCCAAGTGCAGATTTGCTTATCTAGGCGAAAAGTCGTACCAAGGTCTAGGGAGGCAGCCAGCCTCGTTATGTGACCACATTGAGAGACTCTTCTTGTACAGTACGGTACGGGGTACATCGGTGAATCTGGTTAGCTAGCGCCGTGTCATTGGATGGTCGTATAGTGAGGAAGGCAACGGCGGCCGAGGGTTTCCTACTTCGTTATATTCGGCTTCTATTGTAGCTAATGTTTCTAGTGTGACTGTTAAGGTGAGCACCCACGTGTTTATAGTTTTCATTGTGGTGTTTCTTTGGACCGTTAGTTTGGATGGTTGACAAGATGTGGCTATGACAATATAAATAGTTGAGATGACATGATAAGATATCCTTATGAGATTTTTCTAGTTGCACTAAGTATAATGACTTTGTCACACCTATTGGAATACTGTTGGTAGTGGTGGTTTGGAAAGATTTGCAATTTATAAGAAGGTTTCCTAATTGGTATGAATGCTTATAAGGGAAAGTGCAACAAACATTGGAAGCTCTATTAGAGGTTATTTATATCTATGTGATAAGCAGATCACCTTACCACAGGGTTTTTTTAGTGGTTTCGATACTATACCTAGCCATTTAGGCCCTTGATTTCTTTTTGAATTGTTTTTGTTGTTTAACGAATATTGTGGAAAAGTAAGTGAAGTTTTTAAATATCTCGGTTACAGATGTTAACCATGAACTAAGTTTTTTATAAGTTTGATAATCGTATTTAATCGAAAATAGTTAGAATTAGAATGATCTTGCAAGAGTGTTCTCGAACGGGTGCATTCAAGTCGGCGTTTTAATAAAACTTGTAGTTTTGTAAAAGGTTTAGAGATCCGCACGTCTGGATCTATGGTTCGGTTAATGGTTTTGGTTAAGAGAATATATATCTATCTACGTATCTTAGGTTGGGGACATGAAAAGGTCCGTTAGTTACCCTGTACACTGATGTGAAAGTGGTTTTGGTTGTGTCCGCTTAAACGTTTTCAGGTTCAAACGATCAGCAGGTAATTCGATGCGATAACTTAACTCGGCTGTGATGAGTGTTTGTGTGTGTGATCATATTTTGTGAGAGCTGTTGAATTTCAGTTAAGTTGGAAGTAAAAGTGAATTTTTAATGTAACTACCGACGGAATATTCGTCGATACCTTTACGTTGGGTGGCGCCTTCGATGGTTAGAATCAGTCTCAGCCCGGCGGATGGTGCTGCAGTCTGTATTTAGATTGTTTATTAATGTAGACGAGGTTGACCAGGTCAACTAGAGTTTTCTAATTTTTCAAGCAAAGAGCCAAAATTATGATTTGTGGGTTACATTTTTATTGACCGAACGTGATTGGGATGGACTCCAGAATGCAATCCTGGAATGACTGATGTTATCTGATCGTATTTCCTTAGAAAATTATAATGTAATTCATTTGGTTAGAAGATATCAGACTAAGTAGTGATTCGAGTTGTAACGTCATTGGACGTTAGCGGCTACGGGATGGTTAAATGGTTGCCCAAGGGGGGGGTTTTGTTGACCAGGAGTGATACAAAATGTTGGGTATAGATATGAAAAGTAGGTATGAGCCACCGTCACTTATTTCATGGACGGGATTAATCTGTTCAGGGAATGGTGTGGCCACTGCCATGCCATTCCCCATAATGTTTTTTGGAAGACATGTACAGTAACTGGCTACCGGTGTACTTTAACTCTAAATTTTGTTAATTTTCATGTGACGAGTTCTGAAAAAACAAATGAACCGGAGAGCGCCGTAGCCTCGAGAACCTCTACGATGATCGGTTGCGCTCTGGGTACCCGGAGTCGTCGGCGCAGTGGAGAGTCCGCAGTCAGGGGTCACCAGCAGCGTGTGTACCAGCGTGCGTACAAGCAGCGAGCATGCAAGCGGCTTGCGTATGAGCAGCATGCGCGCGAGCAGTGACCACAATCGGCTCGCATTGTACCGAGCGGAACTACGAGAGGCGCGTAGTTATGAAGATCAAAGTGCATAAGTCGGCGTTTATGAGTTTTGAAAGCCTATAAGTTAGCGTTTATAAGTTTTGATTTTCTATAAGTTTTGAAAGCCTATAAGTTGGCTTCTAAGTTTTGAAAGCCTATAAGTTGGCTTCTAAGTTTTGAAAGCCTATAAGTTGGCGTTTATAAGTTTTGAAAGCCTATATAAGTTACCGTTTATGAGTTTTGAAAGCCTAAAAGTTGGCGTTTATAAGTTTTGATTTTCTATAAGTTTTGAAAGCCTATAAGTTGGCGTTTCTAAGTTTTGAAAGCCTATAAGTTGGCGTTTATAAATTTTGAAGCCTATAAGTTGGCGTTTCTAAGTTTTGAAAGCCTATAAGTTAGCGTTTATAAGTTTTGAAAGCCTATATAAGTTACCGTTTATGAGTTTTGAAAGCCTATAAGTTGGCGTTTATAAGTTTTGATTTTCTATAAGTTTTGAAAGCCTCTAAGTTGGCGTTTCTAAGTTTTGAAAGCCTATAAGTTGGCGTTTATAAATTTTGAAGCCTATAGGTTGGCGTTTATAAGTTTTGAAAGCCTATAAGTTGGCGTTTATAGGTTTTGGAAGCCTATAAGTTGGCGTTTATGAGTTTTGAAGGCCTATAAGTTGGCATTTATAAGTTTTAAAATCCTATAAGTTGGCGTCTATAAGTTTTGAGCTATACGTGTCGTTCCTGAGGAGTTCTATGTATATATATGTAACCTGAGCTGAGCCATAAATAAGTTTGAAAAGTCTACCGCGTTACCTTCCCTCTGAGATAACCTATAAATTGATACTATAAAGTTATATGTTTAGTATGTGTAATAGTGTTAATGTGTTATAATGTTGAGTGGTTCAGCAGTACAGTTAGTTATCAAGATATATAATGATCATATTATAAACCCTATTAAAAAAAGTATGTGCCATCTGGAAAAGAAAAACAATCACATGTCTGTACTATTTGAATAAAGTTGAAAGATTTTCCATTGCTTAGACACGAGCAGACCTAGTTTGTTACTATTTATGCGAGATTCACAAGTTTCCAATGTTAAGATTCTAACTGGTTACTATTTTGAAGAGCAAAAAAAAAATTAAGATTTCCCATTATTTAGAATGATTGCTGATTACGATAAAAGAGGAAGTTGAAAGATTTTCCATTGTTGAATGATTGCTGGTTACTATGAAAAGAGTAAGTTGAAAGATTTTCCATTGTTAAGAATGATTGCTGGTTACTATGAAAAGAATAAGTTGAAAGATTATTCATTGTTCAGATACATAGTTAGTTACTATTTAAGCTAATGTCAAAATGGTTTTCCATTATTTCAATTAATAGCTTGTTACTGTTTAAACAAGGGTCAAAAGGTTTTCCATTGTTCAGATAGATAGTTTATTGTTTAAGCGAAGGTTAAAAGTTTTGCAACTGTTCAAGTACAGTTTGTTATTGTATTAACTAAAGCTTTAAGGTTTTCCAGTGTTCAGATAGTTTGTTATTGTTTAAGCGAAAGTTAAAGAATTTTCCACTGTTCATATAGATTGTTACTGTTTAGATGAAGGTCAAAGGGTTTTCCATTGTTCAGACAGATAGTTTATTGTTTAAGCGAAAGTTAAAAGATTTTTCAAATACAGTGTGTTATTGTACCAACTAAAGCTATAAGATTTTCCGGTGTTCAGATAGTTTGTTATTGTTTAAGCGAAAGTTAAAAGATTTCCCATTATTCAGGTATACCGTTGGTTACTATTCAAGTGAAAGTTAAAAGACTTGTTCAGGTATAAGCCACTACTAGTAAGCGAAACTTGAAAGGACTTCCTACTGTTGAGATTGATGGCGGTGACTTTTGACGATTGAAAGTGGAGAGAGTTCATTTCTTTATTGATGAAGTTAGTTGAACATAGAAATTCTTGAAGAGAAAATATTTAAATCGTGATGGGTTATCTTTCACTACAGACTAACTGATGTTCTAATTTGTAAATGTATTAGATATTATAAAGTATCAGATAAATGAAAGTTTCTGAAATTATGTAAAATTGTGTCAAACACGACACATGGAAAACTAGAACATGGTGTCTCGTAGTTTACATGGACATAATAACCTTCGCTTAAACAATAAACTATCTATCTGAACAATGGAAAACCTTTTGACCCTTGTTTAAACAGTAACAAGCTATTAATTGAAATAATGGAAAACCATTTTGACATTAGCTTAAATAGTAACTAACTATGTATCTGAACAATGAATAATCTTTCAACTTATTCTTTTCATAGTAACCAGCAATCATTCTTAACAATGGAAAATCTTTCAACTTACTCTTTTCATAGTAACCAGCAATCATTCAACAATGGAAAATCTTTCAACTTCCTCTTTTATCGTAATCAGCAATCATTCTAAATAATGGGAAATCTTAATTTTTTTTTTGCTCTTCAAAATAGTAACCAGTTAGAATCTTAACATTGGAAACTTGTGAATCTCGCATAAATAGTAACAAACTAGGTCTGCTCGTGTCTAAGCAATGGAAAATCTTTGACTGCCTCTGTGGCGCGGTCGGTAGTGATACCGCCTGCGGCGCTGGAGGTCGTGGGTTCGATTCCCACCGGAGACAAATATTTGTGTGGCCCATAAATGTTTGTTTCAAGAGTCTGGGTGTTTCTATGTATAATATGTATATATTTAAAAGTATATAAGTATTAATATCCGTGGTCTGATACCCATAACACAAGCAGGTTATTCCTAGCTTACTTTGGGATCAGATAGCGTTGTGTGAAATGTCCGTGAATATTTATTTATTTATTTATAATGGAAGTTTAATTAAAACCTCGAATCTTCAAAACTTTCGTTTTATTGCTGAGTATAGGAAGATTACATAGTAGTGACTCGTGTGAATTTTGAAACTTGTAGCTAGTACAGATGATATAGACAAAAAAAAAATTGACACTGTTGACAGTTGACAGTTGTGGCCATGGGGTTGCCATGGCGCGAACATCTTCCCCCCCGTTGAAAGCCCTCTTTCAACATCATTGGACAGAATCCGCCGTAGGTAGAGGGCAGATTCGAGTCAGGGGTCTTCGATAACAGCCTCTGGTGGTGTTTATGTCCGCAACTCGTGACACTCCATCGGGTCCAGGAAATAAGCGGCTGACTCGTCCTAATCTCCAATTGAGTGGAGGCACGTTATCTTCTTGGAGAAGAACTAGGTCTCCTATTTGTAATGAAGCAGAATTGGTACGCCACTTGGAACGCTGCTGCAGTTCTGCAATGTATTCATGTTGCCAGCGTTGCCAAAAATGTTGACTTAATTGTTGAAGCTTTGTGTAGCGTTGTAAATTATTTTGGTTCCGGTCCTCATATGATGGACCTGGTAATGCTTTGAGAGCACGGCCTATCAGAAAGTGCCCTGGGGTAAGGAAATGATAGTCATTTGGGGAAGGTGAAAGTGGACATAGAGGTCTGCTGTTTAGTACTGCCTCAATTTGAACAAATAGAGTTGATAACTCCTCAAATGTCAAATGAGCGTTGCCCATAATGCGCTTAACATGATATTTCGCGGATTTGACCCCGGCCTCCCAGATACCACCGAACGAGGGCGCGCACGCAGGAGAAAATATAAACCTTATGCCTTCATCCGCAGCAAAATCATTAACATGATCCTTGTTGACCTTAAGAAAATCACCTATTTCCTTTGCTGCGGCAACAAAATTGCGGCCATTATCGCAGAATATCTCCGCTGGCTTGCCCCGCCTACCGATGAATCTGCGTAAGCTTAATAGAAACGCTTCCTTAGACAAATCACTAACGGCTTCCAGATGTACGCATTTGTATCTAAAGCACACAAACAAACACAAGTACGATTTGTTTATTCGTGCTCCACGGCCCTTCCTATTTAGAGTAAAGAAGGGGCCTGCGAAGTCAACACCAACAGTTTTGAATGGATAGTCTGGTGTGACACGTTGTGCAGGTAGATTTCCCATAATGGGAGTAATGGTTTTGCCTTGCAGTCTTCTACAAGTTACACAATTGTGAACTGTGCGGCGGGCTAAATGCCTACCATTGATGGGCCACACAGTATCCCTAACACTAGCTAGTAGCAGCTGAGGACCAGCATGAAGGTAGTGCAAGTGTTGATAGTTGAAATAGAGTTTAGTTAAATGATGAGAGGCATGCAGAAGTATAGGATGTTTTTTAGAGTAATTATAATTGGACAGCTCGATTCTACCGCCAACCCTAATAACACCAGCCTCATCCAAGAATGGTGAGAGTGATAAAATAGAACATTTCGAACCTAAAGGTTTACCCTTTGATAGAAGGTTAAATTCTGAAGGAAAGGAATCTTGTTGGGACATTTTGCATAAGTGAATGAAAGCAGAATCTAATTCCGAAACGGTAATAGAACCTATCAATTTATCCTTAGGATTGCGAATGTTGTGAATGAATCTAAAAATATAAGCTAAAGTTCGTCTTAATTTGTTAAAAGATGAATAGTTGGTCATTTTCAGAAAGTGTGTATCATCTCTCTGAACTTGAGCAGAATTGGACTTCATTTCTGGTAAATCGGCTTCGTTTAAAATATTGTGTGGATCAGGCCAAGCATGACTAGGCTGTAATAGAAAAGTGGGACCTGACCACCATAGCTTGTGATTTTTGATTTCTTTAGGATTTAACCCTCTAGAGATTAAATCTGCTGGATTTTGGTCGGTGGGCACATAGCGCCATGATGAGCCTTCAGTAAGCTCATTGACTTCAAGTACCCTATTGGCTACAAAAGTTTTTAATTTTGCAGCATTGCCAGAAAGCCAACTAAGTGTAACAGTAGAATCGCACCAGTAAATCACACGATCTGCTTTATAACGCAATGCACCGGTAACAGCCTTGGTCAATTTGGCAGCCAGCAGAGTGGCGCAAAGCTCCATACGTGGGATGGTTGTAGGCTTTATGGGTGCAATTTTGGATTTGGCACATAGCAAATTGACCTTAACTATTCCAGAAGAATTAGATGACCTTAAGTACACACAGGCGCCATAGGCTACTTGTGAGGCGTCGCTGAAAGTATGGATTTCTATGTTGTTGGCAGAATCGCATAATACCAGTCGCGGAATTGGTAGATCTGATAAGAAATGTAAATTGTTTACAAAATTACTCCATAATTTTAATATGTCCGAAGTAACTGGTTCATCCCAGCCTCTCTTGTCCTTCCACAGCGATTGTAGCAATAGCTTGGGAACAACTATACAAGGACTCAAGAGGCCAAGAGGATCGAAAATTTTGAAAGATGCTGAAAGAATTGATCTCTTTGTAATTGTTTTATCGATTATAGGTATTGTTATTGATATGTGAAGACAATCTGTATTAGGATTCCAATTTAGACCAAGAGTGCTTGCCGACTCGCTCAAGCTCACCTTGTCATTTTTATCGATGACACAGGATGTCAAAGCACTTGGTAAATTTGACTTATACTTGCGCAAGTTGAAACAACCAAGTTTTAAAGTAGATGAAATCATGCGTTGTATATGGAGCAATTCAGAAGATTCATTCGATCCCGTGATCAAGTCGTCAACGTAGCAGTCATGTTTTATGATAGTGGCTATAAGTTCGTCATCACAGGTATCTCCCAATAACGATAGGCACTTTGTGCTCAAATAAGCTGCACTTGCAAGACCGTAAGTGACAGTTTTGAGACGTAGAGTTTGGATTGGACTGGACTCGTCACTCCTCCATAATATTAATTGCAAATTGCGATCCGGTTCGTCTATTTGGACCTGACGATACATTTTTTCGATATCGCCAGTCAACAGGTACTTGTACTGGCGGGCTCGAATTAAGATGGAGAAGAGAGAGTCTTGAACATTAGGTCCAACCAACTGTAAGTCGTTAAGTGAGAATCCTGAACTTGTGCGTAGAGAGCCGTCAAAGACTACACGGAGCTTAGTGGTTTCGCTATTTTGTTTGAAAACGGCATGATGACATAGATAGTATGAGGGGTATGGCATATTAGTAGGACATACTTCTAAGTGACCTAAATCAGAATATTCTTTAATAAAATGTATGTATTGGGACTTCAAGTCTGGGTTTTTGCGGAATCGTTTTTCCAAATGAAGTAGACGTGCCTTTGCAACGGCATATGAATCCCCTAGGCAGTCTGGTGTATCCTTTAAGGGTAGTCGTACACAGAATCTACCAGAGTCTAAACGGTATGTATTGCGATAGAAATGGTCTTCACATTCCTTTTCGATTTTGGTTTGATATTGTCTATCGGGAACCTGTTCAAGGTCCCAAAATTTTGATAATTGTTCATTAATATTAGAATCATTGTCTTCACTTGCTGACACATTACATAGAACTGTTTTGACTGAAAATTGCTTGGGGGTTTCATTTGCGACTGGTCCAGCGACAACCCAACCGAGCTTTGAGCTTTGCAGCTTAGGCATGGCCGGTCCTAACGACATTTGGTCGCAACCCAAGAGGTCCCAGAACAGATCTGCACCTATCAAAACATCTATAGATGAGGGTTGATTGAATTTGGGGTCAGCAAGCTGTATGTTTTTTGGTATTTTGATATGTTTTATGTCTATATATTGCTTGGGAATAGAACCTGTAAGTTCCTTCAGAACATAAAACGATTGTACTATTTTGTAATTATTTGTCAAAGAATTTAATTGGGCAATACAACTTGTACTTACTTGGCCTGCCAAGTTGTTGCCTATGCCAACAATATTTATGGCATTAATTGGACATATTTGTAATGAAAGTTGGTTCATTAATGATTGTGTAAT
Source organism: Miltochrista miniata (assembly GCA_933228765.1). Taxonomy (NCBI): domain Eukaryota; kingdom Metazoa; phylum Arthropoda; class Insecta; order Lepidoptera; family Erebidae; genus Miltochrista; species Miltochrista miniata. The sequence goes on from OW121764.1 coordinate 1,999,513, forward strand.
GAATGAAGTTTGACTACCACAGTCCAGCAGAGCACGGACTTGGACATATTGATTTGTTTGAGGATTTGTAACATTTATCCTGGCAGTTGACAATAGAATCTGACTTTGTGTTTGACTATTGTTGTAATTCATTGAATTGTTTACAGATAATTTTGGTGAATTGTTATCAACATTTGCACTATCTCCCTTGTTGGATTCATGGAGGAAAGTGTTATGCCTACGATTGCATTCGCGGCATGGGCCTAGCTTGCAATCGTGCACATGATGGCCTGCCCTTAAACAATTGGAACACAAACGCAGCCTTTGCACTTCGATCTTTCGTTCTTGAACACTCTTCTTTGCAAATATAGGGCAGTCATATATCCTATGGTCACCTTTGCAGACTGCACAGCAATACATGACAGAGCCTGAGTGTCGAGTTGATGATGATGATGATTGAATTGAAGTAAATGATTTTGTATTGTGTGTATGCCTATCAACCTGCTGTGTTTGCGCTTGGACAGCTTTAGACCTATCTACCTTATTGTGATATAGTGTCTCTAGAACATCTGCACGATCAGTTAAAAACTTATAAAATTCCTTTAAAGATGGAACGTCGGTCAATCCATTTCGGTATTCCTCCCATTTAACTATGGTGCGATTATCCAGCTTTGCTGATAGTATGTGTATGATTAATGTGTCCCAGTGTTGGACAGGTTGACCTAGGCTAGATAAGGCACGCAAGTTTTTAGTCACGTGATCAACTAGAAACCTCAGTGATTTGTCTGTTTCACGTGTGAAGGAGCCGATATTCAATAATGAGTTAAGATGGTGATTGACCAGTTGACGCTTGTTGTCAAAACGATCACACAACAATTGCCAAGCGGTTTCATAATTTGTATCAGAAATTTCCAGATTAGATATAACTCGTGCAGCTTCACCTTCCAAATATGATACCAAATAGTGAAATTTATGCACTGATTTGATGCGCTGATTATTATGAATAAGTGACAAGTAAGTGTCTCGGAATTCAAGCCAGCGGAAATACTCCCCACCAAACTTAGCAATCTGTATTTGCGGCAACTTAAAATCAATATTGTGACAGTGAGATGACCGATCGCTATGACACTGCGATGAATTAAGCTCCTCAGAATCATTGCAAGTGTGGTTATGTTTTATCAAAAGTTGCTGAGCACTTGCAAGGAGCGAAGTGAAAATTTGTTCAATCTCATCACGCTCGTCCATCTCAGAGTCCATCCTATCACAGTTTAGAACTTCAATCTGACTTTGTAAGTCATCAAATTTGCTTGACATAGCTCGAATTTTATCAACATTAATTTGCAATTCTTGAACTTGCAACTTAGTCAATTTTGATGAATGCACAATATCTAAATATTTTTTGAACTTGGTTAAACGTCCTTTAACCGAGCTGCGTTTAGCAAACAAATCTTTTAGTTGTTGTTTTGCATTAAGATCCTCACTCACTGACATCATGAAATGTTTGTAAAATAGAATAGGTACACACAAAAAAAAACAAATTACAGTAAATTGTCAACCTGATCAGCCCTACGAACAAGTGTCTTGGGATCGGTTGATTTAATCCACTGATCAGGTTGTAGTACTTAGTACACTGTAAATATTACTAAAATAATAGGAACTAATAGTAGCTATAAGTACTTAGTTCAAATGAAAGTGGTTGTCTATACAACAAAACAACAATTCAAACAGGATGTAGGCATAAAGTTATAGAAATATTCAAAATCTTATCTGAACATCATCGGTGTTCTGTGGCATCTGGTCCCCCAACACAGTCACGGTGCCAGCATGTAGTAGCGGCTCACTGCTTGATGATTATGTGAGCTGTTGTTGTCAGTATGAGCTGAAATGTTCGGCACAAAGTGATATGTAATGTGCATAAGCTGTGGGCTTCAGATGCGACTAAGGATAATGCTTGGATAATGAATATCTTATGTAAAGCACTTATAAGAAGTGGTAAGTGTGACAAGTAACTTTGTCACCCTAAAATGGGACTGATTATGATTATGTGAAGATATACTTCATGAAAATGTATATGAATAAACCACAATCCACTTAGTTTAAAAGTTAACTTTGACAATTTTACTGTTATTTTTTATAATTTGAAAGCAATGTGGGTGGTATTATAGTGTGAAAATGTTAAAACTATCTTTTAGAATGTGAAATATCTTATTGGGATAAAGATTTACTTGTTTTAAATCGAATAATGTTGTTAAATTTTGAAAAAAGAATGAATTTTGACAATAACTTGGAAAAGTACACTACAACAACTTTTGAAGGAAAATATGGGTTTTGGCAAGTTTTGGAGCAAGTGTAATTAGGAAATGGGCACTTAACTGAAAAGTCCTAGCTTCAGGAACCATGGATTGGTTGCTGGTTTTGATATTTGATGGCAGTAGGTACCAAGTATTTCTTGAAAATTGTATGATGAATATCTTGTAATTCGACGAAGTGCTAAGGCTGGGCGCGGAGCTTTTCTATTGCTGTCCGACCTGGCTGGCTTAGTCGTCAGTTTTCTTGCTTTTGTAAATTAGATTTTGTTCTTCGACTTGTTAGTTGTACGTAGTCAAGTAGGTACTTCTCAAAAATTTTGCAAGTTAATGTCCTGTAGCGGTCGCCAGTATTTATGTCTCGTAGTTTACATGGACATAATGGAAGTTTAATTAAAACCTCGAATCTTCAAAACTTTCGTTTTATTGCTGAGTATAGGAAGATTACATAGTAGTGACTCGTGTGAATTTTGAAACTTGTAGCTAGTACAGATGATATAGACAAAAAAAAAATTGACACTGTTGACAGTTGACAGTTGTGGCCATGGGGTTGCCATGGCGTAGGCGCGAACACATGGTAAAAATGTTTTTTATATGTCATTGATAGATTGTATTGAGTTACATTGGAATGGTTAAATTGATCTAATTTATTTAGAAGGTTATCACCAGCTCAGTTGAATGTTACATTTGTTTATCGATTTGCCATTGCATTAAATGGGTATTCTGTAACATTAAATCTTGACGGGCAGAGTGTAAGGTTTCACCAGATGCGTGTATGAGGACATACACGTCGTCAGGATGGTCGAGTATAAGGTTTCGTGATTTTTGCCTGAATTTTTGCAATATGGCAATGAAGGTAGTTTGAGAATTCAACTGGTGGGGATTGTCAATAAAAAGCAACAACGCCATTTTGTGGCTCTCAGTCGTAAACTGCACGTCGCTAGATAGAAACGTAAAAGTGTAATTGGGCAATGGGGAGCATTGTTGACGGTGGAAGGTGATCGTTTATGCATAGTAAGGTGGCCACCCTAAACCTGCTGTATGGGTCGCAAGCCCCAGACACTGTTGCAATGTTCTTCCTTGTGCCACGTGGTGTATAAGTATTCCTAGTTGTGTTTGTTATGAAAAAAATAAAGAAGGAGTGATGATATCTCTGTGTTTTCTTCTGAGGTTTTACAATGATAATTAATAAATAATTAATTAATCGCCGTGCTCTTGCTACCGCCAATGTGCCTGCGCTCCTAGAGCCAAACGGCGTTTTCAGGGACGATGGCAAGAGACTGTATGGTATAACTTTGATACCGTGGGAGATGGGTCGGGTCCTGGTGTGGGATGCAACTTGTGTTGACACTCTAGCCCCGTCCCATCTTCCTAAAACAAAATTAAAAGCCAGCGCAGCAGCGGAAGCGGCTGAAAATATTAAAATTAATAAATATAAGGGTCTCGACTCATCGTATCGTTTTTGTCCAGTCGGTGTCGAGACCCCAATCCATGGGGTTCAATGCGCAAAATTTTTTCAAGAAATTGAAAAAGTGCCTTGTGGAGTCGACTGGTGACCCAAGGGCTGGCAGTTTTCTCGCTCAGCGAATTGGTATTGCTGTTCAAAGGGGGAATGCTGCTAGTTTTTTGGGCACAATGCCACGGGGGCCTTATTTAGGTCTAGTTTAGATACTAATAATGTAAATATACCTATATGTGTAATAATTATGTTTCTCTGTAATTTTTAACAATAAATGATTATTTTCTAAAAACGTACACTTTTACGAAATGTGAACGCGGGTGGTGAGACGCGAAGGGCTCAAGGGGGTGTCGACGTACATCATAATGATGTGCACTAATTGCACAGGACTCGCTTTGTGAGCGTCGCGTGGCGTGGCGTGGCGTGGGAGGTGCGTTAATTGTGTTACGTTAGGAGAGTGTGCCTTTTATGAAATTTGTTATCTCGTTTTGTAGAATCAAGAGCTGCCCTAAACGCAACAAGCGTGAATTAACGGACGACATTACATGTTTATTAATGTTGACGTCCTGCTCTATGTGAGTACAGTTATGCCTTCATAATTGCGATCTATAAATAAATAAATATTTTTGAAAATAGAAGAACAGATAATAAATATTCTCAAACAACATCATTAATTCTAGCCCAAATTAAACTAAATGAGCTTGTGCTATGAAATCTAGACGACTGATGGACGGACTTATATATTTCGAAATACATACATATTCTACATAAGATAAGATAAGATCATTTATTTACACGAAACATGGTTACATAGTTGTTACTCATAATAGTAACATATATTATGCAGGACGTCTATTCTGTGTACTTATTCATATTTTTTGTTTTTGTTTTATGTTAATATTTTATTTTTAGTTAAATGTATTTTTGTTTTGGTTGTACTTGTGCTGTGCCTATCGAGCGGAAAATAAATGATTTTTCTTTCTTTCTTTCTTTCTTTCTTTGTATAATATATAAAATACTAGAGATTGCCAGTGTAGATAAGTTTGGTCTAAGTTTATTCTAAAGTCAAAAAATACCTCCAGGTACAGAAAGTTGAATTCCGAAAATGTTGAAAAAATAAAGTAGAACTGATATTTGTGACCAATGAGCAGAGAGAGCAGATTCAAAAATAAAGTCGGTTATCTACTTGGAGAGTTTGCGAGAAGTGAGCATAAAATTTCGATAGTTGCACCCATCTCAAAACTGGTTGGAGCGTTAGACGCTTAACGTAGTGAAAATGCTCAGAAGACTGAGCTAATGAGATTTTTTTTGCAAAAAGAAATGATTTAAATAGTAACACATAATTGTTGAATTGCATTCCTGCTGAAATAGGTAAACTGTTATCGTTTTTGTACTGAATACTTCTGATATAATTAGAGATTGGTGGAGGCTGGTGTCGAGTTCACAACACTACGCCTTTATATCGGTTCTTTACCTATACTATTAGTGTAAACCTTATTAGCTGATATAATAATAGAAGAAAAGAGACTGATTACATAAAAAAATCTTGAAAAATGTTATGAATAAATTATCAGAATTTCACAATAACGCTTTAAACTTTGGGTTAAACTAGTAGATACTAGCTGATGCGCGCGGCGTTCCCGCTTCCCGTGGGAACATTTTCCCGGGATAAAAAGTAGCCTATGTGTTATTCCGGACTATACTCTATCCCTGTACCAAATTTCAGCCAGATCCATTCAGTCGTTAGAGCGTGATTTAGTAACAAACATCCAAACATCTTCACAAACTTTCACATTTATAATATTAGTAGGATGTTACTGAAATTCTTGATACTGAAATAACAAAATTTTTATTATACTTAAATTTTATTATTTAAAATATTATACTTAAATAACAGATGCTTTTTGCACCTGATTAAGTTTCACAGTAAGATGCGTGCTCGAAATATAACACGGAACACCCAAAATGAGGTTCAGCACAGTGTAGTACAGCGTAGCAAAGCTTTTGAACCGTTCCGCTCTCTGGTAATGAATTAATTAAATCGTAGCATTTTCGTAGCACAATCTACGCCTGTCGTAGACAAGAGCTACGAAAAGGGTTGGCAAGTGGCTGCAGCACTGGTCTGCTAAAAGGAAATTAATTTTCTATTTTTAGCATTCACTTCATCTTAGTTTTTAGATCCAGTTGTATTTGATGTCTTATCTCTGGTGTATTTTGATCCCAAGGCTTAAGGTATTTTGATGTGTTATTTTATTTTCTTAACTAAAATATTATTTTTAGACATGTGCCGATGAACATTAGTACGACAAATTACCTCAATATACACAATATTTTTTATAAGCTTACCACACCAGCTCATTAAGGCGATTATTGAATTAAAATTTTCTTGGTCAAGGTCCATTTTAATGAAGTTTTTTGAGACAGCCCTGAGGGGGAAGTGTTTTACAAAATTATGTTTAATTTCAGTTACTTACTCAAGTGTTAATTTTAGCGAAAAATTTGTTTTGCTGCGTTCTTAGATCATCTAACCACAGGATGCGCCTTACTTAAGAGTGCGTATAAAGCTAGAAAAAAGTCAGATTTCACCCGCACACCTCGCACGTCCCGCTCTCGTCGGTCGTCGCTCGGGCAATCCGCTACCTATTTTGTGTGGCCGCTAACCGCCATGTTTAGTACGAAGGCGCACAGTATACCCGAAATAATCAGATAAAATTGACAAAATGCGAGTTGGATCCTTATCTATATATACAAATGTAGATCTGCATTTGTGCAATACTTGCACACGTGACTCTACTGCCTTTACTCATTATTATTTAGTAATATATTTTTATAGTTTTTTTTATATTGAATTTGTTTTTATTTGCAAAGGGCACTCTGCCTGCAACCACTGGCCAATAATACGTAAACATAAATTTAAGTGAGTACTTAATCTAATAATAATGTAATCGTTTATTTCACCTGCGGTGGCGCCTGCGCGTACACTCACATGATGGAGAGGACGAAAGAGCTTTATACAGGATTTTTTAACTCTCTACAAAAATGGCCCAGCGCTTTGGAATAGTTTAATAATGGAATAAAAACAGTAACGATTTCCACAATGCGTGATTACCTACGCATGAAAACAAATTTGAGAAAATCTTATGTCTTACTACAGAAAGGTAAAAGCTAAAATCAAAGAATTGGATGGATGGAATGTCAGTTTACAGGCCGCACCAGGCCGGCACACGCCGCCGAAACACTCAGGACGGGCCGTGACAGGCCTACACAGGCGAGGCAAGAGGCAACGCCTGGCGCGGCCTGTCGTCTGGTGGACCGTGGGACCCCACCTTTAGTAGGCAGTAGAGTTACGTGTGCAAGTATTGCACAAATACAGATCTACTGTTGTATATTACTTTATATAAATTACTTTGAACACACAATAAATTTCTTTTTGGTGATAGATAACATGTAAAGGTGAGTAAAATAATCAAACTGGCTTAAATATCCACTATATTTTAAGCCAGTATGATTATTTTACTTACCTTTTGGTAATTCATCAAAAAATGAATGTATATTTTTTTAAATCGTTAAATATTCAAACATTTTTAATCACTACATAGTATAAAACAAAGTCGCTTTCTCTGTCCCTATGTCCCTTTGTACGCTTAAATCTTCAAAACTACGCAACGGATTTTAACCCTTCAACACACTAAAAAAATATATCGAAAATCGGTAATCGCACGGACCTAGCTCCACCACCCTAAAAATGAAAAAAGATTTCCCATTTCCCAAAAAAAATTTTTTTCTCACTTACCAGACCAAATTTTTCAATTCTGCAAACAGCAACCGGATTATTGATAAATTGTTTATTTTACTGTGTAATAAACAATAATGAAAACACATTATTTATAATAAAAAAACAAAACACACACGCACACTCGCACTTGGTACACACGCACTCAACAAAAAAAACATTGATTACTCTACCACCACACCATATTTTACGATCCTGTAAACACCAACCGGATTATTGATATATTGTTTATTTTACTGTGTAAAATAATAAATAATAATGCAAACACATTATTTATAATAAAAACACGAAACACACACGTACTACACAAACGCACGCCATCCATGCGCAATCCACTCTCAACTTCAACTGTTCGATTTTTGTAAAAAATTCTGGCCCATTGACGTCATTTTATAAGATTCCAAAAACAAGAAAATGTTATAAACTACACATGCAATAAACCTGTTCATAGAAAAGTAGGACGTAAGAAGGCTAAATTTAAGTTTAATGCGGTATTTTTTAATAGATAGAGTGATTAAAGTGGAAGTTTTATATGTAAAATAACATCCATTAAATAGTGGAGAAATACTGTTATTTTTGAGGTTCTAATGTGATGTCGTAAATAATTAAATTTTTTCCACTTACATTGCAAACGCAGGCTGAATCCTACGAGATTCATCAAAATAATGTACTAAGTATTGTACACATTGTAAAGGTCTACAGAAAACTCCGCGATGGCATATCTCCATCTCTTATGGATATCCCACAATAACATTTTTATGTCATTTACTTTTTACGACAAATAATGGCTTATTTTCGAAGCGGTTTTAACCAATACAGCAACCAATAACCTTGTCCAATTAAATACCTTAAATACATTGTTTATTTAATATAGATCTATATAGTCCTTTACAGCATATGATTTAAATGAATATTTTCTAAGATATTACAGATATAAAATTGGGGGACGTAGCGTTTGCGACTGTACCGGCCGGCCGCACACTGTTACGGATTTTAAAATAGGTGGACATACGATCTAAGATGTCTAATTTATTTTGGATAGGAAATATAGTGCTAATTAACATTTAGTACTACAACTTTTCCATGAAATGACACATTCATGCCTAAAAAAATAATAAAAACTTGAGAGGTGTCAAGGGACACCCGAATGGAACGAAGTTCCTTTCAATTAATTAGTGCAGGAATAGTAATAAAATTTTATTTTAATTTTAAAAATTTATTGTACTTTACTTTACTTTACTTTACTTTACTTTACTTTACTTTACTTTACTTTACTTTACTTTACTTTACTTTACTTTACTTTACTTTACTTTACTTTACTTTACTTTACTTTACTTTACTTTACTTTACTTTACTTTACTTTACTTTACTTTACTTTACTTTACTTTACTTTACTTTACTTTACTTTACTTTACTTTACTTTACTTTACTTTACTTTACTTTACTTTACTTTACTTTACTTTACTTTACTTTACTTTACTTTACTTTACTTTACTTTACTTTACTTTACTTTACTTTACTTTACTTTACTTTACTTTACTTTACTTTACTTTACTTTACTTTACTTTACTTTACTTTACTTTACTTTACTTTACTTTACTTTACTTTACTTTACTTTACTTTACTTTACTTTACTTTACTTTACTTTACTTTACTTTACTTTACTTTACTTTACTTTACTTTACTTTACTTTACTTTACTTTACTTTACTTTACTTTACTTTACTTTACTTTACTTTACTTTACTTTACTTTACTTTACTTTACTTTACTTTACTTTACTTTACTTTACTTTACTTTACTTTACTTTACTTTACTTTACTTTACTTTACTTTACTTTACTTTACTTTACTTTACTTTACTTTACTTTACTTTACTTTACTTTACTTTACTTTACTTTACTTTACTTTACTTTACTTTACTTTACTTTACTTTACTTTACTTTACTTTACTTTACTTTACTTTACTTTACTTTACTTTACTTTACTTTACTTTACTTTACTTTACTTTACTTTACTTTACTTTACTTTACTTTACTTTACTTTACTTTACTTTACTTTACTTTACTTTACTTTACTTTACTTTACTTTACTTTACTTTACTTTACTTTACTTTACTTTACTTTACTTTACTTTACTTTACTTTACTTTACTTTACTTTACTTTACTTTACTTTACTTTACTTTACTTTACTTTACTTTACTTTACTTTACTTTACTTTACTTTACTTTACTTTACTTTACTTTACTTTACTTTACTTTACTTTACATGTTAATAACATTTTATTAAACTAAAATAAAATTTTATTTTTTTTAATAACCCCCATTTTATTACCCCCCTCCCCCCTCACCCCTCCCCGCTCCCCCTCCCTTTTCCCCCTCACCGCTCCCCCCGTCCCCCCCGTCCCCCCCTTCACCCCCTTCCCCCCATATTAAATCCCTCCCCCCATATTGCCCCCATATTAAAGGCCTCTACCCTCCATGCTATAGCAAAAACATATAAACGGCCGAATTCAGTAACCTCCTCCTTTTTTGAAGTCGGTTAAAAAAGTGTCGTTACAACTTTTCGTGAGAATTTTTTCCGTCTAGCCCCCTTTCACAACGCGCGATAAGGAACTTCGTTCCAAAAATAAAAAATTAATGGGGGAAAATTTATTTGGTTCAGTTTCTCAGTTCAGTATCAAAGTATAAAGGTCTCACCTTATATTTTGATAAGCAACTATGGTCTTTAATACGACGACATAAAAATTTTCCGTGTATCCCTGCGGGTTTGGGATTCACAATGCTTTAAAGTTCACAGTTTTTCTGTACTTAGTGTATTTAGTATCAGCATGGCACCCGTACGAAGCCGGGGCGGGTCGCTAGTACGATATAAAATAATCCTATTAAATTTTTTGTTATTATGAATATTTGACAATTTGGGAAAAAATTATTAATAAAATCTAATTAAGTGCTCTGCAGATTCGCTAAATAATTTTTACACGTAGTGCATAAATAATATGAAAAAGCAAGTTATAGAAATATTTATTTCAATTATAATACCTATTACCCCAAAACTTAATACTGTATCTGAGTTTGGATTCAATTAAGGCAAAATAAACTGGGCGAATTTGAGCAATGTAAGATCATACCGTAGACTTTTAATTGCATAACAAGCGCTGCTTAGTGAATTTGTTAAGGATATTTTATTCACGGAAGTATTTTCACAATAGTATCGTTTCCAATCAGACCATCAGGAGTACCTGCCTAAAATGGTATTTCACAATCTATGAATAGCCCACATGGACATGGATGGAAAAACTATAAATCAAGTTTTTTCTTGTGCTGCAAGTTGGTTCGGAGCAATTGTTGCATTTATACCATGTCTTATAGAAACAATGTTTGATATATCGCACTTATACAGCAACGTTTACCCAATACTTGCACTAGTGGTCGGACGTAGTTTGATGATTTTTCCAAAATTGGATCCCTTTGTAAGATTGTAGTTCTTTCGATTTTAGGACGTTCAGTGTCAGTCTTTTCCCGATTTTACTACGTTTAGCCATTTCGTACACCTCTGGTGCCATATCGGGTTTTTGGCAGGTGTCTGATCCATAATATTTATCTTCCATTGCAGTAAATGGCGATTTATTATGAAAACGTAGTGGGATCGAACGGATCAGATTCATCAGCTTGTGTGATATATTACGAGCTGAAGCAACTCTGAAATGCATTAAAAGTGATAATACAATGTATGCTACTACTTACGCTAAATATATTTATATTAGTGCTATAAAAAATACAATAAACACGCGAGTGCTCTAAAACATCTATTTGCCTTGCATATACTATACCCGTTCGCTCTAAGTTTGCCGCTGGCGTAGAGGCTGGTGTAGAGGCGTAGACGGACTGTCTCGACACGGAAAACAGAAACACAGACCTCTCGTCTCAACGGAGCGATCACAACTGATTTGATGAAACAACAGATGGCCGGCACTCGGGTGAGGTGCGATAGAAAGAGAGCGTTATGCACGGAATAAGAACGTCGTAAGCGCCGAATTTGTTTTTTTTTAATTACTCGTAAAATCTACATTATTTTTTAAAAGTGAAAAATTGAGTCCCTAGGTTATATGATTTTATACTTTGTACTCAAATATTGACTCAGTTATATGCATAATCTTGAAAATAAATTGATTTTAGTCGAAAATTAGGCATAACATTGTGAGTCTATTCTATCGATAAAATATTATTATTTTGTTTTCACCAAAGTCAGTCCCTTTCACATATAATGTATTTTCTACAACAGAAAAATCAGCTCATTTATAGCTTGCCTTCGGGTATAAAAATCAAATCTACGATCGACAATTTACCTTTTTACCCCCTCTTAAGCATTACTTTCTGCCAAGCCAATAGACTATTTGGTCTATTGGCTTTATAAAAAGCACTGTACATCAGTACATCATTTTATATGATTAAACTAGTACATTTCATTGTAGTTGACTGTACAATAAAAATTAACACACAACAGCCATTACGCGTTTGTCGATTAATACATTTTTAATATATATAATGAAATTTTATGTGTTTGTGTTTCCCCCTTCACCCGCTATGACTAGCAGAATATTTTTGTATGCGGTGGTTCACAAAAGGCTAGTCCCGTGATATATGGTCTAAGGCTGCGTAAGCTATGCTGTGAATGGGATTAGATACTAACGGGTTAGTCTGTTTGGAGTAGGTAACATTATTTTAGTCATTCAAACACTACAAGTAAACATAAACGTGGAGTCGTGCTCTACTAGACCTGGAATATGCAAAGGCTATATTACATTGACAGTTAATAAGTACTAAAGCCTCCATAACACTTGTAATGATACTATTAATTACACTATTATTTCAATTTATGGATCCCTCGACGGTGAACTGATGTATTTACTGACTGAAGGACGAGGCTTGGTTAGACTCATAGATCGGTTAAGGGATCATAGTAATTACCAATACGAGGATAAAAACGTTGTACGTGGACTGCGTTTTTGTATTCTGCAGTAATCGGCCAAATACTTTACCAACGTCAATAATCCGAAACAATCCTGATTAACTTATTATTTGATTTTAGCTATTAATAACGTACAGTATTTAAAATGAAGACAAAACACGTGTATGACTAGCCGTTTCCCGCGGCTTTGTCCACGTAGAAGTCATTATCGCGTAAAATCATTACCCTTTCTTTGCGTAGTCGGTTAAGAAGTAGCTTGTATCCTTCCTTCTCTCCTCCTTCTCTGATCTCTTCCTCTGGCCTCCTCTGAAAATCAGTGCTGTTATCACGCTAGCCGTGAGACAGCAACTAGCTGAGAAGGGGCCATGTTCTGCAGAGGTGGCGGTTCGGAGTTTTACAATTTATATTATGAGCATTGTATCTAAATTGTCACTTTTTTGTAAAATAAAACACATTTTTGTTTTGTTTTTTTGACATTGTTCCCAGGGAATTAAACTATCTCGATACTACTATACGAAATAAAGAAAATAGCTTCTGCGGTTTAGTTGTGAAAGCGTAACAGACAGACAGACAGACAGAGTTACTTTCGCATTTATAATATTAGTAGGGATTTGCACAAACAATTCCAAATTGTTTCAGTCGTTTACAAGGTCAAGAACTAGGATATTAAATATAGGACATATAGGTATATTCAAAATTTACTTTTTATCATACGAATAATATACGGTGCTATAGGCACAAACACACACACATTTGCATCATAAACTCACACAGTTTAAGTGCGGGATAGAGTTGCTTTGACAAACGCTCATTAGACGCAACCAGGCGACGTCATTAGCCGGCACTCGACACCGCCCCGTGGTACATCTCTGGCCACTACGTAACGGCGCGGCGCCACGCCATACACTGCCAGTGCTTGTTGTGCATACAGTTAGTTTAGTTTCAGTATTTCGCTGATATACCTATCCATAGAGGTTTAGGTGACATGTCGCCCGCTCAAAATCTCGCCTGCGGGAGAGATCCATTCGATCAGATGTTGAGCCCCCACTCGTCTGACTGTATTTTTGCGACTAGGCCAGTTATACCCCTGCAACACTCCTAGGAATCCAATGGCCCATTGAAGTATAAATATCTTTGACAAGCAAAACAAAAAGCTTTCATGGTTTTTACATTTTAGACATGTAACCCTAAAAACAATCATGATGAATTTTCGGCTATGAATTCCTAAAATAAATCTCTAGAGAAATAAATCCGCTTCTGTAGAGAGCGACAGTGATATTCAATGAACAAACAGTGATCCTTTGAAAATAACCTAACACATGCCCTTTAATATCAGCAATAGAAAGAACCCAACACCTAACATATTCGTACTGCGTGTCACTCCATCGGAGACAATCATATTTGATAATCTTCACTACCAAAGTAGTCTTTAACTCGTTTGAATAGAGTCGAAACTTGAACCTTCAAACGTGCTTAAGAATTGAAGATGTAAGGTGAACCATACGATATTCGTGATTTGTGAGAGCATATTTGCGGTAGTGACACGTTTGTCCCTCGGAATAGAAAATAATGCAAAAATGTCGGCACATCGAGAGCAGGGATGTTGTATATTGACAGCTCATTCGTCAAGACCCGTGAATTCATTTCACAATTTAAGTGTTGTATTACTATATTCAGTGAGGATCCAGCTTAAATAGGTGGGGTCTCGTAGAGTTGAAGGGCTAGAGAACGGAGGTCTCCAGTGACAGCCATGTACGAGAAAACGCAGCGTTTGTAAATTAAAAGTGACAGTAGGCTAATGTCGACTGTCACGTTTATTGATAACATTTATCTTTTTTTTATGTAAGTATTGCATTTTTTATGTTTCACTAGCTGATGCCCGCAGCTTCGCCCGCGATGGCGCTGTGTGTGAAATTTTGCTGAATTTTCTTTGCTATAAACCTCACGGAGCCCGAGACCTTTCCAACGAATGCAAAACCGTGGAAATCGGTTCGTGCGTTCTAAAGTTATAGCGTCAGGAAGGAAAACCCGACTTATTTTTATATAATAGATAGACTAGCGGTATAAGATCGAGGTTCACACAGAAGTCTGATCATTATTCTATGAAAAGATTTTTAGATGCCGGGAGGACATATTTCAGTATGCACAGTTGATTGACATAAAATGTTGTTTAGCAATGGGAACATATTTCCTCATAATATATTGAGCTGTGATTGTAATAATTTTATCTATTGGAATCATTAAGTCTCACAGATACACACAGACACAACAACTGAGCACACGTTCTACAACAGCAGTGTTATACCAGCACTATATCATTCTTATGAGCAAACTTCGTCCGCATTACGTCCTAAACTCCTGGACATTCCCGGGAGACAATGCATGAAATATAGCTTCTTTTTGTTACACAAACACCTCCGTAATCATTTCGTCGAAGATCAATGAGCTCTGTGGATGAGAGACTGGTGTCATTATTGAAGAAACGTCTTTTGTTTGCTCATTCAGCGCCACTCAGCACCGGGTCTTCGAGAATTGAGATCCCAACAAACGTTCCGGTAATTTATTTCTTACGTAACTTTTTAATGCCTACTCTGGCTGGTCAAGATAGAGGTGAATTGAGGAAATCATTTTTTTCTTATAAGAAAAAAAGTGTAAGAATTTTTTTCCAGAATCATTTGACACCTTCGAGCGACGGTAGTAGGTGTGGTTTCTATACGAAGAAGTTCAGTTTATCTTAGTATGTAATGGATACAAATCTGGAAAGAAGACAAATTAATAACCGCAAACCTTTAACGATCAACATTAAATTTCAGAAACTAAAACCAAACGAGTCAAAGAGGAATGCCGTAAAATATATTGCACTAACGGATGACATCCACTTACGACTCACCTGAGATGGAGATGGAGAGTGGACACGAGAGTCGTCATTGACGTTTACTACACCAATCCATAACTATTTACGAAACTAACTATGATTTTATTTGTTACAGAGAGACCTATATTTAGCTTATAACGTGCAGACACTATATTTGTAAAAACAAACTAGAATAGTTTAGATACTAAGAAAATACATTTATAATTATACCATACGTAGACTACTATGTTCATTACTCTTCCTTATGACTTTGTTCCAGTCGGATAAAAAAGAATTAAGTAAAAAAAGCTTACAAAGATTATTATTCTTTAAGTAAGCCATTGACCCAACATTTCTTTTACGACAACGTTTTAATAAACAATAAATCGTCGGTGCTTAGGAAATGGGCGGTCCTATAGAAATGTGTTGACATTTCGGTGAAAAAAGGGTTGCCAGCCCAATGTTTTATGTAAATTGTACTCTGTCAGAGCACAATTAATGGTTAATTCGGATAGTTCTTTTTAGACGTTGCGGATTTACTTAATAAACTGAGTGTTTCAATCGGAGAGAAAAAAGAAATCTTACATCTCTAAAACTTAGTGCTATCAGCTTTTAATTTGGGGACCAGACAGGCCCAACTGGTTGCAGCGTTTCATCATTGTCAGTGATAATTTTTCATCATCAACGTAGGTAGTTAGCTTTATCTTCACAAATTAAATGGAATATTATATTCTTAAGTGATTGCCTCTTGATAAGGTGGTAGCACAATTTTCACAAAATAATAAACCAGCCAAGTGCTTTTTGATTCTGGAATACAGCGGACAGACATACGACATTTATTCATGCATTTACTCTCGTCGCGCCTAGTCCCGTCGCGTCGCTTATATACATGAGAGCTGACCCGCACAACTTCGTTTGCGTCACATGAGCGAGAAAGAGAGAGGTGTAGTATTAATATTTAAGGTGATATAATGTTTCCCTTCGCACTTACTCCCATCGCGTCGCTTATATTCATTATAGCTGACCCGCACAACTTCGTTTGCATCACATGAGATTGAGAAGGAGAGAGGTGTGGTATAAATATGTAAAGTGATATAATGTTTCCCGTTGCATTTACTTCCACCCGTCCTTTTTTTGGTACGGAACTCATGTGTGTCCGACTCGCACTTGGCCGGTTTTTATCGTTCAGTTGATTGACTACCACTGCAGACCATGTTTACCTACTCCCGTCGCGTCGCTCATATTTCAAAATTTATTAAAGGGGGTTATTGTAAGTGAACCTTAAAAGATGGGTATATGCTGTTGACGACATTTTTTTGTAATTTTTAAAGGGGAACATTTTTGTAATACAAAATTTTCACGTAACTTTAACTATTTACGCAACGTACGCAGTGGAAGCTGTCAAAAGAAAGAAATTTTCCCCGTTCTCGAAACATTATTTATGGCTGCTCCGCTCCTATTCGCATTAGCGTGATTTTATATCGCTATTAGCCATCCTCAATAAATGTACTATTAAACTGTAAAATAATTTTCGAAATGCACCCAGTAGTTTCTGAGATCCTAGGACATACAAACTCTTCAGTTTTATAATATTGTGAGCGAACCTTTAAAAACAGACAAATTAGGTTCTTGTGAGCGAACCTTATGAGATAGACATATGCTGACGCAGAATTTTTTTTAGAACTTTTTAAGAGATACAATATTGTATACACAATTTTTACGTATCTTCAACTAATTTTTACACGTAGTGCATAAATAATATGAAAAAGCAAGTTATAGAAATATTTATTTCAATAATAATACCTATTACCCCAAAACTTAATACTGTATCTGAGTTTGGATTCAATTAAGGCAAAATAAACTGGGCGAATTTGAGCAATGGTAAGATCATACCGTAGACTTTTAATTGCATAACAAGCGCTGCTTAGTGAATTTGTTAAGGATATTTTATTCACGGAAGTATTTTCACAATAGTATCGTTTCCAATCAGACCATCAGGAGTACCTGCCTAAAATGGTATTTCACAATCTATGAATAGCCCACATGGACATGGATGGAAAAACTATAAATCAAGTTTTTTCTTGTGCTGCAAGTTGGTTCGGAGCAATTGTTGCATTTATACCATGTCTTATAGAAACAATGTTTGATATATCGCTCTTATACAGCAACGTTTACCCAATACTTGCACTAGTGGTCGGACGTAGTTTGATGATTTTTCCAAAATTGGATCCCTTTGTAAGATTGTAGTTCTTTCGATTTTAGGACGTTCAGTGTCAGTCTTTTCCCGATTTTACTACGTTTAGCCATTTCGTACACCTCTGGTGCCATATCGGGTTTTTGGCAGGTGTCTGATCCATAATATTTATCTTCCATTGCAGTAAATGGCGATTTATTATGAAAACGTAGTGGGATCGAACGGATCAGATTCATCAGCTTGTGTGATATATTACGAGCTGAAGTAACTCTGAAATGCATTAAAATTGATAATACAATGTATGCTACTACTTACGCTAAATATATTTATATTAGTGCTATAAAAAATACAATAAACACGCGAGTGCTCTAAAACATCTATTTGCCTTGCATATACTATACCCGTTCGCTCTAAGTTTGCCGCTGGCGTAGAGGCTGGTGTAGAGGCGTAGACGGACTGTCTCGACACGGAAAACAGAAACACAGACCTCTCGTCTCAACGGAGCGATCACAACTGATTTGATGAAACAACAGATGGCCGGCACTCGGGTGAGGTGCGATAGAAAGAGAGCGTTATGCACGGAATAAGAACGTCGTAAGCGCCGAATTTGATTTTTTTTAATTACTCGTAAAATCTACATTATTTTTTAAAAGTGAAAAATTGAGTCCCTAGGTTATATGATTTTATACTTTGTACTCAAATATTGACTCAGTTATATGCATAATCTTGAAAATAAATTGATTTTAGTCGAAAATTAGGCATAACATTGTGAGTCTATTCTATCGATAAAATATTATTATTTTGTTTTCACCAAAGTCAGTCCCTTTCACATATAATGTATTTTCTACAACAGAAAAATCAGCTCATTTATAGCTTGCCTTCGGGTATAAAAATCAAATCTACGATCGACAATTTACCTTTTTACCCCCTCTTAAGCATTACTTTCTGCCAAGCCAATAGACTATTTGGTCTATTGGCTTTATAAAAAGCACTGTACATCAGTACATCATTTTATATGATTAAACTAGTACATTTCATTGTAGTTGACTGTACAATAAAAATTAACACACAACAGCCATTACGCGTTTGTCGATTAATACATTTTTAATATATATAATGAAATTTTATGTGTTTGTGTTTCCCCCTTCACCCGCTATGACTAGCAGAATATTTTTGTATGCGGTGGTTCACAAAAGGCTAGTCCCGTGATATATGGTCTAAGGCTGCGTAAGCTATGCTGTGAATGGGATTAGATACTAACGGGTTAGTCTGTTTGGAGTAGGTAACATTATTTTAGTCATTCAAACACTACAAGTAAACATAAACGTGGAGTCGTGCTCTACTAGACCTGGAATATGCAAAGGCTATATTACATTGACAGTTAATAAGTACTAAAGCCTCCATAACACTTGTAATGATACTATTAATTACACTATTATTTCAATTTATGGATCCCTCGACGGTGAACTGATGTATTTACTGACTGAAGGACGAGGCTTGGTTAGACTCATAGATCGGTTAAGGGATCATAGTAATTACCAATACGAGGATAAAAACGTTGTACGTGGACTGCGTTTTTGTATTCTGCAGTAATCGGCCAAATACTTTACCAACGTCAATAATCCGAAACAATCCTGATTAACTTATTATTTGATTTTAGCTATTAATAACGTACAGTATTTAAAATGAAGACAAAACACGTGTATGACTAGCCGTTTCCCGCGGCTTTGTCCACGTAGAAGTCATTATCGCGTAAAATCATTACCCTTTCTTTGCGTAGTCGGTTAAGAAGTAGCTTGTATCCTTCCTTCTCTCCTCCTTCTCTGATCTCTTCCTCTGGCCTCCTCTGAAAATCAGTGCTGTTATCACGCTAGCCGTGAGACAGCAACTAGCTGAGAAGGGGCCATGTTCTGCAGAGGTGGCGGTTCGGAGTTTTACAATTTATATTATGAGCATTGTATCTAAATTGTCACTTTTTTGTAAAATAAAACACATTTTTGTTTTGTTTTTTTGACATTGTTCCCAGGGAATTAAACTATCTCGATACTACTATACGAAATAAAGAAAATAGCTTCTGCGGTTTAGTTGTGAAAGCGTAACAGACAGACAGACAGACAGAGTTACTTTCGCATTTATAATATTAGTAGGGATTTGCACAAACAATTCCAAATTGTTTCAGTCGTTTACAAGGTCAAGAACTAGGATATTAAATATAGGACATATAGGTATATTCAAAATTTACTTTTTATCATACGAATAATATACGGTGCTATAGGCACAAACACACACACATTTGCATCATAAACTCACACAGTTTAAGTGCGGGATAGAGTTGCTTTGACAAACGCTCATTAGACGCAACCAGGCGACGTCATTAGCCGGCACTCGACACCGCCCCGTGGTACATCTCTGGCCACTACGTAACGGCGCGGCGCCACGCCATACACTGCCAGTGCTTGTTGTGCATACAGTTAGTTTAGTTTCAGTATTTCGCTGATATACCTATCCATAGAGGTTTAGGTGACATGTCGCCCGCTCAAAATCTCGCCTGCGGGAGAGATCCATTCGATCAGATGTTGAGCCCCCACTCGTCTGACTGTATTTTTGCGACTAGGCCAGTTATACCCCTGCAACACTCCTAGGAATCCAATGGCCCATTGAAGTATAAATATCTTTGACAAGCAAAACAAAAAGCTTTCATGGTTTTTACATTTTAGACATGTAACCCTAAAAACAATCATGATGAATTTTCGGCTATGAATTCCTAAAATAAATCTCTAGAGAAATAAATCCGCTTCTGTAGAGAGCGACAGTGATATTCAATGAACAAACAGTGATCCTTTGAAAATAACCTAACACATGCCCTTTAATATCAGCAATAGAAAGAACCCAACACCTAACATATTCGTACTGCGTGTCACTCCATCGGAGACAATCATATTTGATAATCTTCACTACCAAAGTAGTCTTTAACTCGTTTGAATAGAGTCGAAACTTGAACCTTCAAACGTGCTTAAGAATTGAAGATGTAAGGTGAACCATACGATATTCGTGATTTGTGAGAGCATATTTGCGGTAGTGACACGTTTGTCCCTCGGAATAGAAAATAATGCAAAAATGTCGGCACA
The DNA here is from genome assembly GCA_933228765.1 of Miltochrista miniata. Lineage (NCBI taxonomy): Eukaryota > Metazoa > Arthropoda > Insecta > Lepidoptera > Erebidae > Miltochrista > Miltochrista miniata. The sequence goes on from OW121764.1 coordinate 2,020,194, forward strand.
TCGAGAGCAGGGATGTTGTATATTGACAGCTCATTCGTCAAGACCCGTGAATTCATTTCACAATTTAAGTGTTGTATTACTATATTCAGTGAGGATCCAGCTTAAATAGGTGGGGTCTCGTAGAGTTGAAGGGCTAGAGAACGGAGGTCTCCAGTGACAGCCATGTACGAGAAAACGCAGCGTTTGTAAATTAAAAGTGACAGTAGGCTAATGTCGACTGTCACGTTTATTGATAACATTTATCTTTTTTTTATGTAAGTATTGCATTTTTTATGTTTCACTAGCTGATGCCCGCAGCTTCGCCCGCGATGGCGCTGTGTGTGAAATTTTGCTGAATTTTCTTTGCTATAAACCTCACGGAGCCCGAGACCTTTCCAACGAATGCAAAACCGTGGAAATCGGTTCGTGCGTTCTAAAGTTATAGCGTCAGGAAGGAAAACCCGACTTATTTTTATATAATAGATAGACTAGCGGTATAAGATCGAGGTTCACACAGAAGTCTGATCATTATTCTATGAAAAGATTTTTAGATGCCGGGAGGACATATTTCAGTATGCACAGTTGATTGACATAAAATGTTGTTTAGCAATGGGAACATATTTCCTCATAATATATTGAGCTGTGATTGTAATAATTTTATCTATTGGAATCATTAAGTCTCACAGATACACACAGACACAACAACTGAGCACACGTTCTACAACAGCAGTGTTATACCAGCACTATATCATTCTTATGAGCAAACTTCGTCCGCATTACGTCCTAAACTCCTGGACATTCCCGGGAGACAATGCATGAAATATAGCTTCTTTTTGTTACACAAACACCTCCGTAATCATTTCGTCGAAGATCAATGAGCTCTGTGGATGAGAGACTGGTGTCATTATTGAAGAAACGTCTTTTGTTTGCTCATTCAGCGCCACTCAGCACCGGGTCTTCGAGAATTGAGATCCCAACAAACGTTCCGGTAATTTATTTCTTACGTAACTTTTTAATGCCTACTCTGGCTGGTCAAGATAGAGGTGAATTGAGGAAATCATTTTTTTCTTATAAGAAAAAAAGTGTAAGAATTTTTTTCCAGAATCATTTGACACCTTCGAGCGACGGTAGTAGGTGTGGTTTCTATACGAAGAAGTTCAGTTTATCTTAGTATGTAATGGATACAAATCTGGAAAGAAGACAAATTAATAACCGCAAACCTTTAACGATCAACATTAAATTTCAGAAACTAAAACCAAACGAGTCAAAGAGGAATGCCGTAAAATATATTGCACTAACGGATGACATCCACTTACGACTCACCTGAGATGGAGATGGAGAGTGGACACGAGAGTCGTCATTGACGTTTACTACACCAATCCATAACTATTTACGAAACTAACTATGATTTTATTTGTTACAGAGAGACCTATATTTAGCTTATAACGTGCAGACACTATATTTGTAAAAACAAACTAGAATAGTTTAGATACTAAGAAAATACATTTATAATTATACCATACGTAGACTACTATGTTCATTACTCTTCCTTATGACTTTGTTCCAGTCGGATAAAAAAGAATTAAGTAAAAAAAGCTTACAAAGATTATTATTCTTTAAGTAAGCCATTGACCCAACATTTCTTTTACGACAACGTTTTAATAAACAATAAATCGTCGGTGCTTAGGAAATGGGCGGTCCTATAGAAATGTGTTGACATTTCGGTGAAAAAAGGGTTGCCAGCCCAATGTTTTATGTAAATTGTACTCTGTCAGAGCACAATTAATGGTTAATTCGGATAGTTCTTTTTAGACGTTGCGGATTTACTTAATAAACTGAGTGTTTCAATCGGAGAGAAAAAAGAAATCTTACATCTCTAAAACTTAGTGCTATCAGCTTTTAATTTGGGGACCAGACAGGCCCAACTGGTTGCAGCGTTTCATCATTGTCAGTGATAATTTTTCATCATCAACGTAGGTAGTTAGCTTTATCTTCACAAATTAAATGGAATATTATATTCTTAAGTGATTGCCTCTTGATAAGGTGGTAGCACAATTTTCACAAAATAATAAACCAGCCAAGTGCTTTTTGATTCTGGAATACAGCGGACAGACATACGACATTTATTCATGCATTTACTCTCGTCGCGCCTAGTCCCGTCGCGTCGCTTATATACATGAGAGCTGACCCGCACAACTTCGTTTGCGTCACATGAGCGAGAAAGAGAGAGGTGTAGTATTAATATTTAAGGTGATATAATGTTTCCCTTCGCACTTACTCCCATCGCGTCGCTTATATTCATTATAGCTGACCCGCACAACTTCGTTTGCATCACATGAGATTGAGAAGGAGAGAGGTGTGGTATAAATATGTAAAGTGATATAATGTTTCCCGTTGCATTTACTTCCACCCGTCCTTTTTTTGGTACGGAACTCATGTGTGTCCGACTCGCACTTGGCCGGTTTTTATCGTTCAGTTGATTGACTACCACTGCAGACCATGTTTACCTACTCCCGTCGCGTCGCTCATATTTCAAAATTTATTAAAGGGGGTTATTGTAAGTGAACCTTAAAAGATGGGTATATGCTGTTGACGACATTTTTTTGTAATTTTTAAAGGGGAACATTTTTGTAATACAAAATTTTCACGTAACTTTAACTATTTACGCAACGTACGCAGTGGAAGCTGTCAAAAGAAAGAAATTTTCCCCGTTCTCGAAACATTATTTATGGCTGCTCCGCTCCTATTCGCATTAGCGTGATTTTATATCGCTATTAGCCATCCTCAATAAATGTACTATTAAACTGTAAAATAATTTTCGAAATGCACCCAGTAGTTTCTGAGATCCTAGGACATACAAACTCTTCAGTTTTATAATATTGTGAGCGAACCTTTAAAAACAGACAAATTAGGTTCTTGTGAGCGAACCTTATGAGATAGACATATGCTGACGCAGAATTTTTTTTAGAACTTTTTAAGAGATACAATATTGTATACACAATTTTTACGTATCTTCAACTAATTTTTACACGTAGTGCATAAATAATATGAAAAAGCAAGTTATAGAAATATTTATTTCAATAATAATACCTATTACCCCAAAACTTAATACTGTATCTGAGTTTGGATTCAATTAAGGCAAAATAAACTGGGCGAATTTGAGCAATGGTAAGATCATACCGTAGACTTTTAATTGCATAACAAGCGCTGCTTAGTGAATTTGTTAAGGATATTTTATTCACGGAAGTATTTTCACAATAGTATCGTTTCCAATCAGACCATCAGGAGTACCTGCCTAAAATGGTATTTCACAATCTATGAATAGCCCACATGGACATGGATGGAAAAACTATAAATCAAGTTTTTTCTTGTGCTGCAAGTTGGTTCGGAGCAATTGTTGCATTTATACCATGTCTTATAGAAACAATGTTTGATATATCGCTCTTATACAGCAACGTTTACCCAATACTTGCACTAGTGGTCGGACGTAGTTTGATGATTTTTCCAAAATTGGATCCCTTTGTAAGATTGTAGTTCTTTCGATTTTAGGACGTTCAGTGTCAGTCTTTTCCCGATTTTACTACGTTTAGCCATTTCGTACACCTCTGGTGCCATATCGGGTTTTTGGCAGGTGTCTGATCCATAATATTTATCTTCCATTGCAGTAAATGGCGATTTATTATGAAAACGTAGTGGGATCGAACGGATCAGATTCATCAGCTTGTGTGATATATTACGAGCTGAAGTAACTCTGAAATGCATTAAAATTGATAATACAATGTATGCTACTACTTACGCTAAATATATTTATATTAGTGCTATAAAAAATACAATAAACACGCGAGTGCTCTAAAACATCTATTTGCCTTGCATATACTATACCCGTTCGCTCTAAGTTTGCCGCTGGCGTAGAGGCTGGTGTAGAGGCGTAGACGGACTGTCTCGACACGGAAAACAGAAACACAGACCTCTCGTCTCAACGGAGCGATCACAACTGATTTGATGAAACAACAGATGGCCGGCACTCGGGTGAGGTGCGATAGAAAGAGAGCGTTATGCACGGAATAAGAACGTCGTAAGCGCCGAATTTGATTTTTTTTAATTACTCGTAAAATCTACATTATTTTTTAAAAGTGAAAAATTGAGTCCCTAGGTTATATGATTTTATACTTTGTACTCAAATATTGACTCAGTTATATGCATAATCTTGAAAATAAATTGATTTTAGTCGAAAATTAGGCATAACATTGTGAGTCTATTCTATCGATAAAATATTATTATTTTGTTTTCACCAAAGTCAGTCCCTTTCACATATAATGTATTTTCTACAACAGAAAAATCAGCTCATTTATAGCTTGCCTTCGGGTATAAAAATCAAATCTACGATCGACAATTTACCTTTTTACCCCCTCTTAAGCATTACTTTCTGCCAAGCCAATAGACTATTTGGTCTATTGGCTTTATAAAAAGCACTGTACATCAGTACATCATTTTATATGATTAAACTAGTACATTTCATTGTAGTTGACTGTACAATAAAAATTAACACACAACAGCCATTACGCGTTTGTCGATTAATACATTTTTAATATATATAATGAAATTTTATGTGTTTGTGTTTCCCCCTTCACCCGCTATGACTAGCAGAATATTTTTGTATGCGGTGGTTCACAAAAGGCTAGTCCCGTGATATATGGTCTAAGGCTGCGTAAGCTATGCTGTGAATGGGATTAGATACTAACGGGTTAGTCTGTTTGGAGTAGGTAACATTATTTTAGTCATTCAAACACTACAAGTAAACATAAACGTGGAGTCGTGCTCTACTAGACCTGGAATATGCAAAGGCTATATTACATTGACAGTTAATAAGTACTAAAGCCTCCATAACACTTGTAATGATACTATTAATTACACTATTATTTCAATTTATGGATCCCTCGACGGTGAACTGATGTATTTACTGACTGAAGGACGAGGCTTGGTTAGACTCATAGATCGGTTAAGGGATCATAGTAATTACCAATACGAGGATAAAAACGTTGTACGTGGACTGCGTTTTTGTATTCTGCAGTAATCGGCCAAATACTTTACCAACGTCAATAATCCGAAACAATCCTGATTAACTTATTATTTGATTTTAGCTATTAATAACGTACAGTATTTAAAATGAAGACAAAACACGTGTATGACTAGCCGTTTCCCGCGGCTTTGTCCACGTAGAAGTCATTATCGCGTAAAATCATTACCCTTTCTTTGCGTAGTCGGTTAAGAAGTAGCTTGTATCCTTCCTTCTCTCCTCCTTCTCTGATCTCTTCCTCTGGCCTCCTCTGAAAATCAGTGCTGTTATCACGCTAGCCGTGAGACAGCAACTAGCTGAGAAGGGGCCATGTTCTGCAGAGGTGGCGGTTCGGAGTTTTACAATTTATATTATGAGCATTGTATCTAAATTGTCACTTTTTTGTAAAATAAAACACATTTTTGTTTTGTTTTTTTGACATTGTTCCCAGGGAATTAAACTATCTCGATACTACTATACGAAATAAAGAAAATAGCTTCTGCGGTTTAGTTGTGAAAGCGTAACAGACAGACAGACAGACAGAGTTACTTTCGCATTTATAATATTAGTAGGGATTTGCACAAACAATTCCAAATTGTTTCAGTCGTTTACAAGGTCAAGAACTAGGATATTAAATATAGGACATATAGGTATATTCAAAATTTACTTTTTATCATACGAATAATATACGGTGCTATAGGCACAAACACACACACATTTGCATCATAAACTCACACAGTTTAAGTGCGGGATAGAGTTGCTTTGACAAACGCTCATTAGACGCAACCAGGCGACGTCATTAGCCGGCACTCGACACCGCCCCGTGGTACATCTCTGGCCACTACGTAACGGCGCGGCGCCACGCCATACACTGCCAGTGCTTGTTGTGCCTACAGTTAGTTTAGTTTCAGTATTTCGCTGATATACCTATCCATAGAGGTTTAGGTGACATGTCGCCCGCTCAAAATCTCGCCTGCGGGAGAGATCCATTCGATCAGATGTTGAGCCCCCACTCGTCTGACTGTATTTTTGCGACTAGGCCAGTTATACCCCTGCAACACTCCTAGGAATCCAATGGCCCATTGAAGTATAAATATCTTTGACAAGCAAAACAAAAAGCATTCATGGTTTTTACATTTTAGACATGTAACCCTAAAAACAATCATGATGAATTTTCGGCTATGAATTCCTAAAATAAATCTCTAGAGAAATAAATCCGCTTCTGTAGAGAGCGACAGTGATATTCAATGAACAAACAGTGATCCTTTGAAAATAACCTAACACATGCCCTTTAATATCAGCAATAGAAAGAACCCAACACCTAACATATTCGTACTGCGTGTCACTCCATCGGAGACAATCATATTTGATAATCTTCACTACCAAAGTAGTCTTTAACTCGTTTGAATAGAGTCGAAACTTGAACCTTCAAACGTGCTTAAGAATTGAAGATGTAAGGTGAACCATACGATATTCGTGATTTGTGAGAGCATATTTGCGGTAGTGACACGTTTGTCCCTCGGAATAGAAAATAATGCAAAAATGTCGGCACATCGAGAGCAGGGATGTTGTATATTGACAGCTCATTCGTCAAGACCCGTGAATTCATTTCACAATTTAAGTGTTGTATTACTATATTCAGTGAGGATCCAGCTTAAATAGGTGGGGTCTCGTAGAGTTGAAGGGCTAGAGAACGGAGGTCTCCAGTGACAGCCATGTACGAGAAAACGCAGCGTCTGTAAATTAAAAGTGACAGTAGGCTAATGTCGACTGTCACGTTTATTGATAACATTTATCTTTTTTTTATGTAAGTATTGCATTTTTTATGTTTCACTAGCTGATGCCCGCAGCTTCGCCCGCGATGGCGCTGTGTGTGAAATTTTGCTGAATTTTCTTTGCTATAAACCTCACGGAGCCCGAGACCTTTCCAACGAATGCAAAACCGTGGAAATCGGTTCGTGCGTTCTAAAGTTATAGCGTCAGGAAGGAAAACCCGACTTATTTTTATATAATAGATAGACTAGCGGTATAAGATCGAGGTTCACACAGAAGTCTGATCATTATTCTATGAAAAGATTTTTAGATGCCGGGAGGACATATTTCAGTATGCACAGTTGATTGACATAAAATGTTGTTTAGCAATGGGAACATATTTCCTCATAATATATTGAGCTGTGATTGTAATAATTTTATCTATTGGAATCATTAAGTCTCACAGATACACACAGACACAACAACTGAGCACACGTTCTACAACAGCAGTGTTATACCAGCACTATATCATTCTTATGAGCAAACTTCGTCCGCATTACGTCCTAAACTCCTGGACATTCCCGGGAGACAATGCATGAAATATAGCTTCTTTTTGTTACACAAACACCTCCGTAATCATTTCGTCGAAGATCAATGAGCTCTGTGGATGAGAGACTGGTGTCATTATTGAAGAAACGTCTTTTGTTTGCTCATTCAGCGCCACTCAGCACCGGGTCTTCGAGAATTGAGATCCCAACAAACGTTCCGGTAATTTATTTCTTACGTAACTTTTTAATGCCTACTCTGGCTGGTCAAGATAGAGGTGAATTGAGGAAATCATTTTTTTCTTATAAGAAAAAAAGTGTAAGAATTTTTTTCCAGAATCATTTGACACCTTCGAGCGACGGTAGTAGGTGTGGTTTCTATACGAAGAAGTTCAGTTTATCTTAGTATGTAATGGATACAAATCTGGAAAGAAGACAAATTAATAACCGCAAACCTTTAACGATCAACATTAAATTTCAGGAACTAAAACCAAACGAGTCAAAGAGGAATGCCGTAAAATATATTGCACTAACGGATGACATCCACTTACGACTCACCTGAGATGGAGATGGAGAGTGGACACGAGAGTCGTCATTGACGTTTACTACACCAATCCATAACTATTTACGAAACTAACTATGATTTTATTTGTTACAGAGAGACCTATATTTAGCTTATAACGTGCAGACACTATATTTGTAAAAACAAACTAGAATAGTTTAGATACTAAGAAAATACATTTATAATTATACCATACGTAGACTACTATGTTCATTACTCTTCCTTATGACTTTGTTCCAGTCGGATAAAAAAGAATTAAGTAAAAAAAGCTTACAAAGATTATTATTCTTTAAGTAAGCCATTGACCCAACATTTCTTTTACGACAACGTTTTAATAAACAATAAATCGTCGGTGCTTAGGAAATGGGCGGTCCTATAGAAATGTGTTGACATTTCGGTGAAAAAAGGGTTGCCAGCCCAATGTTTTATGTAAATTGTACTCTGTCAGAGCACAATTAATGGTTAATTCGGATAGTTCTTTTTAGACGTTGCGGATTTACTTAATAAACTGAGTGTTTCAATCGGAGAGAAAAGAGAAATCTTACATCTCTAAAACTTAGTGCTATCAGCTTTTAATTTGGGGACCAGACAGGCCCAACTGGTTGCAGCGTTTCATCATTGTCAGTGATAATTTTTCATCATCAACGTAGGTAGTTAGCTTTATCTTCACAAATTAAATGGAATATTATATTCTTAAGTGATTGCCTCTTGATAAGGTGGTAGCACAATTTTCACAAAATAATAAACCAGCCAAGTGCTTTTTGATTCTGGAATACAGCGGACAGACATACGACATTTATTCATGCATTTACTCTCGTCGCGCCTAGTCCCGTCGCGTCGCTTATATACATGAGAGCTGACCCGCACAACTTCGTTTGCGTCACATGAGCGAGAAAGAGAGAGGTGTAGTATTAATATTTAAGGTGATATAATGTTTCCCTTCGCACTTACTCCCATCGCGTCGCTTATATTCATTATAGCTGACCCGCACAACTTCGTTTGCATCACATGATATTGAGAAGGAGAGAGGTGTGGTATAAATATGTAAAGTGATATAATGTTTCCCGTTGCATTTACTTCCACCCGTCCTTTTTTTGGTACGGAACTCATGTGTGTCCGACTCGCACTTGGCCGGTTTTTATCGTTCAGTTGATTGACTACCACTGCAGACCATGTTTACCTACTCCCGTTGCGTCGCTCATATTTCAAAATTTATTAAAGGGGGTTATTGTAAGTGAACCTTAAAAGATGGGTATATGCTGTTGACGACATTTTTTTGTAATTTTTAAAGGGGAACATTTTTGTAATACAAAATTTTCACGTAACTTTAACTATTTACGCAACGTACGCAGTGGAAGCTGTCAAAAGAAAGAAATTTTCCCCGTTCTCGAAACATTATTTATGGCTGCTCCGCTCCTATTCGCATTAGCGTGATTTTATATCGCTATTAGCCATCCTCAATAAATGTACTATTAAACTGTAAAATAATTTTCGAAATGCACCCAGTAGTTTCTGAGATCCTAGGACATACAAACTCTTCAGTTTTATAATATTGTGAGCGAACCTTAAAAAACAGACAAATTAGGTTCTTGTGAGCGAACCTTATGAGATAGACATATGCTGACGCAGAATTTTTTTTAGAACTTTTTAAGAGATACAATATTGTATACACAATTTTTACGTATCTTCAACTATTTACGCAGCGTACACCTCGGAAGCTCTCATGCGGTAAAAAATATTCCCCGTTTTCGAAACATTATTGATTGCTGCTTTGCGCCTATTCGTCTTAGCGTGAGGTTATATAGCCTATAGCCATCCTCAATAAATGGACTATCAAACTGTGAAAGAATTTTTGAAATCCAACCAGTAGTTTCTGAGATCCTAGCGTTCAACCATACAAACAAACAAACAAACTCTTTAGCTTTATAATATTAGTATAGATATAGATAAAACAGAAAAACATATTCGTTTTATTTTACTCTCACACAGTGGAGAGAATCTTCGCTAGAACGACGACTGGACGATTCAAAAGATCGTTTCACTGTCGAACTATAAAAACCTGGAACGACCTGCCAGCGCACGTGTTCCCCTCCTCTTACAATCCTGGGTCCTTGAAGCGGAGCGTGAAGAGGCATATCATAGGGCCGCCAACTTGAGGGCTGCTTGCTATAGTCTTACAGACTGAAACGGTGGCCCCCAATCGCTAGATGTCTCTGTGACTTTCCATCGGACGGCGGCATAATTTTGGCGAGCAAAATATAAAAAAAAAATAACATGGTAAGTCTCTAATTCAGTTCACAGTGAATTGGGCATTCAAAATAGTAACATAGGTACAAAACGGCGTTTACCTCCTCCAGCAATACTTTAAGCCAGGTCAGCCAGGCCAGGCCAGGTGGCACTGGATACATTTTATATGTTGACTAGCTCGTAGCAGGACTAGCTACGGCTGTCGTAGACAATACCTACGAGATGAGTTCGTATTTGTATGGGAATTTCTAAACAATCATATGCTGTTGCCAATGTCTGAAGCGCTCGTGGCCTCGTGGACGCCGTGTCCGTGTAAGCAACTTTCACCCAGTCTTGAATGGGTGACCACTTTGTGACATTTAATTCCGAGCGTTTCCGTGCTTCGGAAGGCACGTTAAGCCGTTGGTTCTGATTGCCATTAGGTAACATGACATCCGCTAAGCCAAGTTGATGGCCTAATGGGCGGCTTGAAAATTTTCAACTGTTTGTGGGTCGTCACAACCTGCACCCTGGATCGGTAGCGCGTGTGTAGCGCTTCTGGTGCTGCAGACGTTCATAGCTTACGGTAATCAACCATCGGGTGGGCCGCAAGCTTGTCTGTCACCTCAGTAGTATAAAAAAATGTTTGTGATAGTGCTAATAAAGGGATTAGTACTTAACGTAAAATAAAATATTACTGGTAAAATGTGAGCGAATTGTATGTTTCTACCGATCCCTTCTGGTAAAACTTGACTATATTACTCATGATAAAAATCGTGACTATATTGATTATGAAAGTAAGAATACGAATGTACTGGAATAAAAAGTGTGTAACTCCATCAATAACCGATTTTAGGCAATAAAACACAGGTATATAGCTTGTACATCTACATGATGTTATATTAAGGAAGTTACGGCGATAAAGCGGGAATGATAAAAAGAGGGAGCCTAATCGGCAATAAACAATACCTTAGAGATATTTGCAACGGTAGGCACTATAAAATTTATATGTAAAATACGTCACTTTCAACTCAATTATTGGGCCACAAAACGCGAGCTAAAAGGTTAACTTCGTCCTATGTGCGTTTTATTTCCATAACATCCGAGTACACTTTGACTAATGAAATTGATTTATTTCCCATTTGTGCGGTGCGATGTTTTCCGACTAAGGATGTTTTTTGTTTTTTTTGAGCGTACGATCCGACTACTCGTTCTGCTGCCCATTTCATCCATGACATTAGTTACCTACGTTGTTAGGGTGGAGTTATGAAGGAATATAGGCGTAAAACGTCATAATAAGTTACTATCTGTATGCAAAATGAAAATATATTCTTTTTGAAATTTGTCAAAACTGTGACTCTACTGAGGGTTCGAAAATGCTACAGACTTAAAAAAACCCCGAACACACTCAGTCAGGACCCTGAAGAAACTCAGTCAATGCCAATTTTAAGCCACTTTTAATATGCTTAGGGCTTCAGCTGTGCATAGATATTATTAGGTCAGTTTTTACATTTAACAGGAAGTTAAAACAACATTTACTTAATGAACAAAAGCTTAAACCTTACCTTTCTTAATATTCAATCGGTATTTGCATTTATTTTTCACTTAGCATTTTCTTTGCTTTTCTTTTTGACAAGTAAATTGTTAAACTTATTCAAAACGCAATGAAAACCCCGCGACGCATATTTGTCATTCATTCATTCGTTCACCACCATAGACAATTCAACTAATGGGCTCCGGACGCGATCATGCCGTGCAATTGTCAATCACGTTAGATATGAATGGAAGCTGCTTCAATGTGCGTGATGTCTTTGCATGTTTCTGTGCATGGACGTATATGTACACATGATGTTTGGCGTGCATGACGGTTGCCAATTGATCGTACCGGGACCCCTTTATAAGTAATATTATAAATTGTAACTTTGTTCAACTTAAATTAGTAATTTTATGTTTATGTTGGCTCTTGTTTGCTACAATATAATAGAGCATTCGATATTATTAAGTAATTTGATTTGTATTGTGCTATGATTTATCTATTTATGATGGATCATGGCACATTAAAGTTCTAGGTATGAGCTGTGTCCATATTAAATTTAATGTTTGGTGCTGGACGTGGTTGCACTATGAACATTTTAATTGCTTACATAAGTATGTATTTCTAGCATGATCTAAAGTTGCCTTTAAGTTATTTTTTGCGGCTTGGCGAAGGGGTCTAGAGACGAACTGGGGTTTTGCATGTTGGCTATATTGTGGAAGTGCTTAGATCAACATTCTTGTTCATCAAAGCGTTGCATAGATGGTTGGTCGACGGATTATCGTTTCATATATTTTATCATAAAATGGATAATAATAGTTAGGTTTCGGGAAGAGCACAGTGTCGCCTCCAACGTTCTCTGCTCCTCTTTGCCAAGCAATACTCTGATTGCTTTCTTGCTGAAATAGTAAGATAGGTACCTACTTAACTACCACACATAACATTTGTATATTGTTTTTCATGTGGTAATGATGATAATAGTTTGTATTTATCTCTGGATAATGTGTTAGCCTGAGAGGTCCCATGCGCCAACGGTAATATTGACTCAGTAACATTGCTTCAATATAATTTAGGTCCGAGACAAACCTCAATGTGACCCCTACACGGTCAATTTATTGAACAATCATCTTTTTTTTGATCAAGATTGTTGTGCGTGTGTGGGCCTCTTTAGTTACTGGTACCAAATACAGATCAGTGCCTGGTGCGGATCAGGAAGTGACTATTTAGAAATGTTTTTGTTTTTTGGCAGTCTATTTGGCCGTATTTTCACTGGCCCTTGGCCCTAGCAGAATACCAGCGCTAACTCGCTAATATTATGCGAAGTAGCATTAAAGCTGAGCTAGGGACCATTTCTGTCTCATGCAGGGATATTCATGTTAATATCTTTAAGTTTCATGTATTATGTATTTACTTGTATTATGTGTCCTTGCTGAGAAAAGAATAAATATTTTTCTTTCTTTCTTTCTTTCTTTCTATACGTACGTTATTTAATGTTCCGATTTAAAATATCTACATAGATGGACAAACAGATAATCCATTCCATTGCAATAGACAATCGTACATTAAAATAATATCCACAATGCTTGTGTCGTAAGTGACGTTAAAAGTTATGGTAATATCTAAGCTGTTGTTGATATGTGAATACGGTATTGTGACTTCGCGACAAGGTTGCCAATAACTTTCACATTCGTGCCATAATTCATGAGAGTTTGCCATGCGTGATTCAATATCCGATTCTGGAATGATATATGTGGTTAATCTAACCTCTGTGCACTGTTGGTACCTTCTTAGTTCGGTGAAGGTGGAATACTTAGTTGGGAAAATGCTTGTATTTGTTTAGTGCCGCTTTAGTAATATTCGTTTTTAGGGTTCCGTAGCCAAATGGTAAAAACGGAACCGTTATAGATTCGTCATGTCTGTCTGTCTGTCCGTCCGTATGTCACAGCCACTTTTCTCCAAAACAATAAGGCCTATGCTGCTGAAACTTGGTAAGTAGATGTATTTTGTGTACCGCATTAAGAATTTCTCACAAAAATAGAAAAAAAAAAGCAACAAATTTTGGGGGTCCCTTATCCAATATTTAGAACGGAAATTCAACAATTTTTTTTTCTTCATACCCATTTTTAACCGACTTCCAAAAAAGTAGGAGGTTCTCAATTCGTCTGTAATTTTGTATTATTTTATTTTTTATGTTTCTTACCGGCAAATCGCTTGAAAGAGTTAACCGATTTTGATGATTCTTTTTTTATTTGAAAGCTGGTGCTTTCCATGTGGTCCAATATACAGGAAGTCAGAATCTGATGCTGGGATCCTGGAGAAATCGAAGAAATCCCTCGAATAGAGGGAATTCCTTAACGATTTACAGCAGTTACATTGTGTTTGGGCTTGATTAATTTGTATTGGGGAGGACATTACCCCTAGACTGATATAATTTCAGTCTACTTGTCACTAAAAATAATGATAAAAAAAATTAACAAAAAAAACCGACTTCAAACAAAAACTAAAAATTGAAAAATATAATTAACTTAGCACAAAATAATGGGCAGTATATTTAGATTTATCAGATTTCATTCTGATAAATCTAAATATACTGCCTACCTGACCTGAAGTCGGTGCCAATATTTCTATGAGAGATTAATACCGAAAACTTTAGTTTTACTTGGCGCCGATTTCAGTATTGCCTTCAATAATATCTGATAAATCTAAATTTACTACCCATTACTTTGTGCTAAGTTAATTTTATTATTCAATTTTTAGTTTTTGTTTGAAGTCGGTTTTTTTTCGGTAAAAATTTTTGAAGACCTATCTATAGATAGGTCTTCAAAAATGCTGTTGAGGAATCAACATTTTTTTTTCTTAACTGAATAGTTTACGCGAGAGATCCTTCCAAAGTGGAAAAATGAGTGTGCCCCCCCCCCTCTCACTTTTAAAATAAGAGAATGATAATCTGTAAACATTACCCTCCTGTCTTCGGCAGTTCGGGTAAAAAAATTTATGTGCCATGCAAACTTCCACCGAAATTTTTCTTGAACGAGATCTAGTAAGTATTTTATTTTTAATACGTCATAATCCGCTTTTTTTCGCCTTTCATTCAATTCAGCGAAAAGTGTGTGCACTTACTTTTGAAACAAATCTCAAACAAGTCTGTTTTTGAAGAGGCTGTTTTTATTCATACCAGATATACGTTGCAATTTCACTTAAATGGAAATCTTTGCTTGGTGCCTAGTACAGACTAAAAACATACGCTTCAAATATCACGCTGATTCAGTGGCCGTATTCCATTTACGCAGTAAAATACGACACCTGCAGTGCTATTTGGAGTGGCTGTGTGAATATTGATGCACATCTCGACACCTCCTCCGGCCATCGACGTCGGACACCTGATGTGGCCCGTGACAAGAGTACGTACATTCCAGATGACGTACATACATACATACGTTATTGTCGACTGTATGTCACTCAATAACCTCAGTTTATTACTTATTCTCCCTGATTTTGTAGTCGTTTCACTGTGAAAAAATTTTACACTTGATTGGATTTGAATGTGAAAGTATGGACTTCAATAATAAAACTATTTACTCGTTCAAGTGTAATTTTTTTTTACTAAAATAAGTTGTTAATGTTGATTAAATTATTTCAACTTGTTTCAAAATTGATTTCAAACCCATTTAGTTAAAAAATAAATTCATACTTTCATAATTTTTTCATCTTTCATCCTAATGATTACTGTATTTACAACTAATATATCTTAAAATAAAATTGAGAAAGCATTATCTAACTAAGAATAGAAAGTCAGAGCTTTCATTTCCACAAAACCTTTTGTGTGAGTGTTAGTTCCCCCTCGACAGGTCGCGGTTTTTTCGGCATAATTAATGTTCGCTCATTATGCGAATTTCTGCCGTCGGTAATTCTTGATTGACGAATAATTGGTGTCGAATCTCGGGGCTGTTTCTTGTGGCATCAATTAGATTTAGAAATATAGAATTTAACTACATAATGTTTGATGAAATTCTTCTAAAATCTAGTAAAAATTTAAACTAACCAGCTTAAAGTACCAGTTGGTAAAAGCTAAGTAAGCTGATATTTTATGTTTGGCTTACAATAAATGTACATCCTATAAAGCCTAATTAATTTTGTTTGGAAGCCTAGCTTTACGAGCAACATTGTGTCTCAAAACTGTGGAGCTAAGAGTTTGGTAAACCCGGGCCCCGCCAAAATGTGTGGTTTAATCAACAATGTAAACATATCATGTTATTTCAAAGTAAGTACAATAATATTCGAACTAACACGTATAAATGCGCTACTAATATTGTATACGTGACGAGACTAGAGATTTTGAAAATATTTAATTTTCAGGAATAAATTTGAAAAGCAATTAGCATGCTGACTATAGCGTAATAAAAATGTCATGATCTTAGCAGATCGGTGTAGAGTGGTAATGAAAAAACTTTCTTTAAAGGGGGGAAAAGTCCCAATCCCCCCCGGATTGGAACTATTCCCCAAGATAGATATTATGCCTTTTTACTTTAGTTGTTTCCAAATTTGTGTTCTCCAAAAGCTGTCCTTCAGGGGGCGTTGTCATTCAAATACGTTCTTTTAAAAACCACCTCATTTCTATTATTTGGTTAGAACCTTATTTGAAATTAATTTCTATACCCAGCCAGAAACACTATGCCCACTGTAACTGTACCCATAAACTTTTCAATTACATTCAACCCAAAATCTCCAACTATTCGCTTTACTCAACAGTCAAGAAAGGAGTTCAATCAAACAATTATAATTTGTAGTTAAATTTTGATCGTGTTTGCGTCAGTGACGGATCTATTTGCGCTATTCTCTTTGTGTGCTAAATAGTAACGCGCTTTGATGAAAAAGTGTCAATACCACTTTTGAGCAACGATTTGCCACTCGGCCACTTTATTGACATGCACATTGCAATAGATTAATCCACACGTTCAGAAAAGCTTTAAAATTTTCGATCAGAGTATCTGATAAATACGACTTTAATTTGAATCGGACGAGAGTTATTCCAAATTACATGCATTGAATACTCGCTTCAAAGCCATGTGAGATATTTGAAGCGCTCGTGGCCCCGCGGTCTCAGTGTTCTGTAAACGATCACTGCAGTAAGCAACATTTACTATGGCCGGATATGGATGGGTGACCACCATGTGGACCACTTTGTGACATTTATTTACGAGCGTTTCCGTGCTTCGGAAGGCACGATAAGCCGTTGGTCCCGGTAGTCAGTAAAATGACAGTCGTTAAGCCAAGTTGAAGGCCTTACGGGCGGCTTGAAAAATTTCAACGGTGGGTCGTCACAACATGCGCCCGGGTCGGCAGCGCGTGTGTAGCGCCTCTGGTGTTGCAAACGTCTATAGGCTACGGTTACCAACCTTCCGGTGGGCCGTAAGCTTGTCTGCCACCTAAGTAGTATAAAAAAAAAAAAAAATATTACGATACCACTTATCTCGACCGAACCTACGATTTATAAAGAAGTATAAGTTCGTCCCACTCTGCGTCCAATTGCCTTGCGCTATTGAGGCACGAAGCCTTTTTGACTTTATTGGAAAACTTTAAAGCATTATATTTAACTAACTTTATATTTTATAATCATGATTCACGAAACTTTTTTGCAAGACTACTTGATAGCTTAATGTTATAATGTGTCAAAATGCAAATACAGAAGAGACATAGGAATATTATAGGCGAAGAACTCCAACTTTTATAGAAACAGCTAAAAATATGTAGGTATATTGTATCTGACTAAATTAACTACATTTTCTTGTGGCAATAGCAACGATAACATGTCCCTTTTGATCCCACAGAGACATCATCGAATCAGTATATTATGGAGTTAGGGTATCTCCCAAAGGAGGACCGTTCACAAAAAGAAGCGAGGAAAACCGAATAAGCTACTACATTCAAATAACAAATATGTATTGGAAGACCCTGTTTACATACGTCGCAATTCGTGAAGGTTGTGTTTCATACATCACTATTTTTTGTATGAGAAAATCTTACCACAGGTTTCTCTATCGTATAATTATAATGGTATTTATTTATTATCCGAACTGCCGAAGACAGGAGGGTAATGTTTTTCGAGATAATGTATGTATGTATGCATAATTCTTTGTCACGTCCTACAGCCTGAACGGCTTGACGGATTTTGACATGCGAGGTGTCATTTGATACGTCGTTATTGTGTGAGTGACACCAGGTACATTAAAATTTCTAAAAAATAAAAAGGGCTGACTTTTGGCACTAAAATAAAAACGTTGACACTTACTGTTTTAGGGGCATGCCGAACTCCATAACTTCACAGTGCGCTTTAAAACAGTATGTGGAAATACCTAGGAAAGAAGTTAATAATGGTGCTCTGACAAGTTATGGTTGTCAGACTTCGCGTAGTCTGCGTATTTTTGGGTGGTAAATTCACCCTTCAAGAGGTATAATACATGCGTTGGCGCAGCGCTGTTTCTGTAAAGACAACAGCTGATTTAAAACACATACCACAGTTATTCCAAAAATCAACAGCAGTATGGAGTACGTCTGGTACGTCTTAGAAGGTTTTGTTTCTCTACCAATCCACCTCGGTTGGTTTTGTGGAGCAAACATCTATGAGTTACGGGGACCTTATTTTGCCTGGTGAGCCGTATATATGTTGACCACCACTATCACAGAATGTAACAGATTTGGTAATTAAAATTGTATGGGTATGTACTTTCACCTTATTTAAACTTTCTTTAATAAAAAATGCTAAACTCCTGTGATTTTTTAAAAATTCATTGAACAAAGAGAGCACGTTCTGATTAGCATCAACTTTTTCCATTTCATCCGCATCGAGCAGGCTAAGACGGGGATCTAATCTATAGTTTCTTAAGGGGAGTGGTTGACAAAGTTTGCGAAAAAGAGGTGCAAATAAAGACGTTCTTCTCGGTATTAGTATACGAAAAATGACAGCCAAAAGTAGATTTGAAATCTACAAGATGTGTTCCAGAGGATGGTTTCATCAGAATTTGTGTATTTATTATAAATAACTAGTAAAACATCACTGAAATAGCCCATATTTTTTTAGAAGAAGTCGTTGTATGACATCTATTTATTAATGAATGATAATAAAATTTATATCAGAGACTAAAGAAAACATAGACCTCTAAAATGGTTTTCTTCAATTTTGAATTAGTATAAGTTTTAACTAATTATAACTAATAATGTATTCAAAGAATACATCATGTTGCTTGCTTCCCCGCGCTCGCCCGAAAATCTAGTGCGGGGGGAGTCATGTTGTTAGACGGACGTGTGTCGCTCTGGTCTGCAAAATATTCTCGTAAAATGTTATATTTTCATTCATGTACAGAGTAATGCGTGCAACAGAGCCAGAGCCCGAGTTACACAATGCATGCTGCATTACATGAGAATATAATGTATTTCAACTTATTTTTCGTATTGTTTTATTAAATTACTTCGAAAGGTAATCATGCTTATATTGTAAGCGGTACTTAATCATTTCAATATAAATAAATGAAGAAATATTTGTGGACATTCGCACACAACTTAAGCTAATATAACCTTGTGCTAAGGGATACTATATTATGAGTATTTTCATCAGTTGTCTACTGATGAAAATACTTATATTATAGTTATTATTAACACACTGCTTTTTTGAGACACTGCTCTCAACCTAAGCTGAAAGAATTGACTCTTTTAACTTATTACGTCTTGTGGGTCGCCACAAGTAGGCACCATCTAACGGCAAATTGGTTAAGGTATAAAACTGAATAAAGTGAGTGCCCGCCGAGTTTCTTGCTAGTCTATATCTATACATAATAATAAAACTGTTGAGGGTCGAGAGTCTGAATATGGAAGCTATTTAAAAAAAAAAGAACGCGTTCTCTAATCGATACCTACTTAAGCCAAAATGAAATTTAAAATTTTCATGTCCGTCTGTATTCCGAATACGTATTACGCCGAAACTACTGATTTGAATGAAAATTGATCCGAGGAAGTTCAGGAGTTAGAGACATCTCAACTTCTCTAAACCTAGAATTCAACCTAGAATTGCTTCACACAAGTTTCAGTGCTGAGGGTTTTGTAGTTCAGGAATTAGACGTATCTCAACTTTCTCAAAACCTATACCAATTAAAGGGTTCCTTGGAATGTGACGGTAAATCTAAACAGGCGTGTTGACTGAATCATAAAAGAGCTTAATGATTAAGGCTGTTGTAAAATAATTCTGTCCGCGCCGAAGTCGGGGACTGAATTGTTTTAGAATAAACTTAATCTTTAAGCTCTTCTATACTAATATTATAAAGAAGTAAAGTTTGTGTGTTTGTTAAATTGTAAGGGGTAATCTCGGGATCTACAGAACCGATTTTAAAAATTCTTTCACCAATAGAAAGCTACGTTATTGTGGAGTGTCATAGGCTATATAGCATCACGCTACAACGAATAGGAGCGGAGCAGTAATAGTAAATGTTTCAAAAACGGGGGAAAAGTTATTCCTTTTGAGAGCTTCGTTGCGTGTGCTGCGTAAATATTTATAGTTATGTAAAAAATATGTACTACAAAATTGTTTCTCTTAAAAAATTTCTAAAAAAATTGCGCAATAGCATGTGTCCATCTTTGGGTTGGTGCACAATAATCATTTTATTGGCACTCAATTTTTTTCTACAATAATGCCACGGGATATCTCTGTCATAAACGAAATTGTTCTTTAAAATAATGCGACGGGAATACACGCGACGAGAAACCTTTCTTTCTTTCTCTCTCTCTCACGGAGTATTGAATATTAACAACGAGACGCTACGGGAGTAAACGCAACGCGACGGGAGTAAATGTGACGGGAACAGGTAATACTCTCTCTTATGTGGCGCAAACGAAGTTGCGCGGGTCAGCTAGTTTATGATAAAGCAAACAGGGCCGTTTCACACGCTGCTTGATGAGTCTGATGAAGAAGTGCCTCTCCTTTTGCAAACCTTATGTGACGTTAACGAAGTTGCGTGGGTCAGCTAGTTTTACAATATGCTTAATCTTTAAATTCATTTATGATTAAGCAAACAGGGCAGTTTCACCCGCCGGTTGATGAGACTGATGAAGAAATACCTCATGTTTCATACACCTTAAGCGTCGTAAACGAAGTTGTGAGAGTCAGCTAGTTACATACATACATATGGTCACACCTTTATCCCCGAAGAGGTACGCAGAGGCATATTATTATGTCCCCACATTTCACCTTTTTAGAATTTGTCCCACGTAATAGGCGGTGAGCTGTATTGCCGTTTTGAGATAGACAGGTGCAGGTTGTATCTGCCTGCTGTTAAAATTAATCAAGCCGCCAAAACGGCCTTCAACTTCGCTTAACGACTGCCATTTTACGGGCAACCAGGACCAACGGCTTAACGTGCCTTCCGAAACACGGAAACGACGCTCAAATAACTGTCACAAAATGGTCACATGGATGGTCACCCATCCAAGGACTGGCCATAGTGAATGAGCTTACTACAGTGATCGCTTACAGAACACTAAGTCCGCGGGGCCACGAGCGCTTCTTATTTATGCATAACTAGCTGACCCTCGCAACTGCGTTTACGTCTATTTTTGTTTGTTTGTAATAATAAAATGAAATGAGTTCCAAAAGTACAAAACAATGAATATATCTTATTCTTATATATCTGTGGAATATATGAACATTCGTCTTTGTGAATTCGTCACATTTAAGTTTTACGTAATGATCAATCACATTTTTGCAGTGTATTTTACTACACTTAAAAACAAAGGAAAATTGAAATACAAACGTTCCTCGGTTTTTAATTTACTTTTCGCCTCTCTCTATAAAATAGAGTGCAGAGGGGCTTATGGTGAGACTTTGTCTGTAGTCTGTGACTACTACGAATAATGTATTCTATAGAAATGTAACACCTATAAAGTTACCGCTGAAATCTTGGAGTAACTTACGCATACTAAAAAACAGCAATAAAACATAACACTCACACATCCATCGTTGAATACTTGCATGCGATTGGTCGCGCCAAGGTCATGCCGGCTCGGCGCCCCACCCGAAGCGGCGAACGTGATAAGCGTGGATGGTTTTATGCAATAATAAGAATAAGTTCAATCAAAGTTTAATCAACAGACAAATAATAATGGATTGTTATTATTTTTCTATTGATTGAACTACTTTGTATGCGTATATAAAAATTAAAATACGTTGTTTTTTTTTCACAATTATGAACCTCTAAAAATAATTAGTTTATTTAATTTATGGCGGTTGGAATTTAATAAGGACTCGTTTTTAGCAATATAATGCAAACGAATTATTAGAAATTGTTCGATTATAGCCTTCAACAACATAACATCGTAATTGCTTTCTATAGGATGACTGTCTTTCAGGGGTTTCGTGACGTCATTTCTTTCTATTATTTTGGCAAAACACTTATTTACCATTATTTTCAAATTGTGTGCCCTAGCTAGACAACCCTTTTCCTTCTATGTTGACAAGCTGCCTGAGTAATGTTTCAGACCAAAGACATATTTTGAAAATAATGAATGAGGGATAAACTAATCCTGCAAAATCTTTCAAAAAATTAGTTTGTAAAAATAAAGTTTTTCCATTGCCAGTAATAAATTGATGCAGGACAAACATTCTATTTTGGTTTGTAACTTTTTTGCTACAAACCCTGCAATATAGCCCACAATTTGCTCAACTGTCTCTGGAAGTTGACGTTCCACATACAGCATATTTGACAACGCCATGCAAACTCCGAAACAAACAAAAATTATAATTTAATTTCTATGCATAATATCATCCTACTAATATAATATCTTACTAACAATATTACCTCAGCGCTTAACATACTATAAACACTACATACATATGGTCACGCCTTTATCCCCGAAGGGTAGGCAGAGGCATATTATATGCCCACATTTCACCTTTGTATAATTTGTCCCACGTAATAGGTGGTGAGCCGTATTGCCGTGCTTAAATGGACAGGCGCTACTGTTGAAAATAAAGCCTTCAATTTAGCTTAACGATTGCCATTTTACTGGCAACCGGGACCAACGGCTTAACGTGCCTTCCGAAGCACGGAAACGCTCAAATAAATGTCACAAAGTGATCACATGGATGGTCACCCATCCATGGACCAGCGATAGTGAAAGTTGCTTACTGCAGTGATCGTTCACAGAACACTGAGTCCGCGGGGCCACGAGCGCTTCACTATGAACACTGCATAAAAATAATTTAATTTTGGAATTGCGTTCATGTTGCATAACACATTTCAACTTCCCCAAGTACATGTTTTTAAAATAAATATTTACTAACCTATGGAAGGTGATTCCAGAGTTTTTCATATCCGTATGGCTTCTGCACCACTTCACAACACACGAAGGCATTTCTGGGATATATTTAACGCGAAAACACAATTAATATCACTGACTGATTGGTTCCAGCGACACAACCGTACGTTACGCGTGACAGCGCGGACTAACTGTGTCGCGCGGTCCCCTTTTTAAGCCCCACCTTCCGCGGTCCCCATTTGGTGGAGCCATTTTTTGAGCCGAATTACACTTCTATAGAATACATTATTCGTAGCTCACAATAAACGTTTTAGAGAGGGGGAGTCGGGTGAGACCGTCTCACAGCTTTTTGTTTATTTGGTGAAGCGAGGAACGCATTTCCGCTACTATGTTTTTTCTTCTTCCGTGGTTCTTTTACTCTGATGTCTCTGTAGTTGCGCTACTCTATGTTAGCGAGTCATATCGCCCATTTGCTCAAGGTCGTTAGCCCTGGGTATGGCCTTAATAATAGACGTTACTTCCCCGCGCCACCGTGCCGAGTCACCACGGTGCGTATAATTAGATCTTTAGCGAGTGTTTCGACACTGATCGAACAAGAAAATATTCAGTATATTTTCTTGTAGCATGAACTGATCGATTTGTAATTAGAAATAAAGAAGTGCAAAGTATTGTAACTATAAAGCACGTGCACGAAATGTGACAGACTGTAGTGTAATATGAGTTATTTATACTTATAAACTACATGTTCACCTCGGAGTCTCACGTAGCTAACCTGTAAATACGATGATCTCTATCATATCATTGGATACATCGGACAGTATATCGATAACGTGATGTCGTACCGTATTGTGAGGCTCAGTCACATATTTACACGTCCACTGTATTGTCCGACACCATCCCATACACAACTACTTTCAACTAATAGAGAGAGACTAACTGTATGTAAACAAAGTTTTTTTAAAACTTAATTACCTATAGAGGCACGTAGACACAAAGAGTAGAGATATGTAGGAATATTATCAGATTAATGACAGTACTCTTCATGGGAGCTATTCTGGCCGTCCAGCGGCAGGGCGAGGCGACGTGAATGAGAAGAGACGACAACTCGTGGCGGATCTCGATCTGGACCTGGGCCGCATTGCCCAATGGGGTTCAGACAACCTGGTCGAGTTCAATGCCAGAAAAACACAGGCGTGTGCGTTTACAGCTAAGAAGTCCCCATTCCTACCCCTGCCCTCTCTTCAGAGCATTACAATTCCACTAAAGGACAACCTGGAGATCCTCGGTATAGACGTCCGGCGTGAGCTCAATCACAAAAACTACATAGAGAGCTGTATTGGTCTGGCCTCGCGGAAACTGGGAATCCTGAATAAGGTGAGACGGTATTTCACGCCACATCAGAGATGTTTACTGTACAAGACGCAGATTCGTCCCTGCGTCTAGTACTGTTCTCACCTTTGGGATGACTCCGCGAGGTACTTGTTAGACGCGCTTGACGCTATGCAGAGACGTGCTATTCGAATAATTGGTTGTCCTGAGGTGACGGGAGGCCTCGAACCTTTGTCGCAGCGAAGAACTATAGCGTCCTTGGCTGCCTTCTATCGAATGTATCACGGCGAATGTTCTGAAGAGCTCTTCAACCTGATCCCACCATCTCCTTTCCGATCCCGAACAACGCGTGCCGGGCAGAGATGCCACTCATACACAGTGGAGAGAATCTTCGCCAGAACCGAGCGTTTCAAAAGATCGTTCCTCTGTCGAACTATAAAAACATGGAACGACCTGCCCGCACACGTCTTTCCCTCATCTTACAATCCCGGGTTCTTCAAGAGGAGCGTGAAGAGGCACATCACAGGGCCGCCAACTTGAGGACCACTGTAAGAAGTGGCCCCCAATCGCTAGATGCGCCACTGCTTTCTTACCATCAGGTTGGTGGCGACGTCAATTTGGCGAGTTGAATATAAAAAAAAAAAAAAAAATTTAACACTTTTTTTACAATTGGGTGAAATTAATATCGTCGTGAGATCAAAATTTTGTCAGATCATCTCATATCAAATCCATTAGGATAAACTGCTCCCGCTTTGAAGTTCGATAGGAACTTTCTTTTGCGTACTCGTAGATTATGAAATGAACTCCTTGCCACGGTTCTGCTAGGGCTCTTAAAAAGGGGCCTTAGAAGATGTAGCGCCTCTGGTGTTGAAAACGGCTAAAGCGGGGTTGTTGTAAAAAAAAAAATAACAAAGCATTCCCCCAATGTTTATTTTATTACATAGTGATGACACGTACAATTTATAATATTGACATCCGGTATTTAATAAATAAATTAATAATACATAATTATCCAATAGAAATGCCTAATAATAATTGTACTGACATGAATGACAATAATAAATATACAATAGACATTAATATTATTAATAAATAATAATATTGTTGGTAAATAATAATAATATTAAGTAATCATGATAATATTGATAAATAATAGTAATGTTAGTAATTAACAATAATTTATTAATAAAGATACTTAATAAAAATACCGTGCAATATCACCCAAAATTATTAAAATAAATTATAAAATGAATAATTAGACCACTAAATATTTTATTGAATAAATGACGTTAATGTATAATACATGACAGCAATATATAATATATGACATTCTGTATTTACTTAATACCTAAATTAATAATACATAATTATCCAATAGAAATGCCTAATATTAATAACTGTACCGACATGAATGACAACAATAAATATTCAATAGACATTAATAATATTAATAGTATTAGTAAATAATAGTGGTATTTGTAAGTAATAATAATGTTGATAAATAATAATTATATTAATGAAGATACTTAATAAGAATATCGTGCAATATCACTTAAAATTATTAAAATATATCATAAAGTGAATAATTAAAGACACTAAATATTTTATTGAATAAATGCTATACCTAATAGTAAAATTATTGAAATGAATAAATAAGTATCGCTTCCTCCTCTCTTCTATTTTGCCGTGCCCGACAGGGTCCATATTGTACCTAATAATCTGTATAACATCTGTAATAAAAATATGGTGTGCAAATAAATAAATATGAAATACGCTTGTCTGTCAAAGTTAAAGTCAAAGACGTCTGAAAAAAGGTTCTGAAAGCACTCTAAAAATTATAATCTCTAACCAAAATTAAAATCTGTTCACTATCACTTTGTAAGTTAAGAAATACAAAGGCTAACAACTTTCCAAGTTTTACTTAATATAGTAAAGTAATCCAATTAAAGACCAATTATACCGACTCACGTGAAGGTTATGCAAGGGTGAACTGGTGAAGGGCATCAGGTGAGGTGAACATCTCGCTGCTTGAGATGAAAATTTTACATCTAGATCAAAATGTTAAGTTTTCTCTCATTCTACAGGCAAATGAAGATTAGAGACTTAATTAAGATCTACCTTCATATTTCTGTAGAGTTGATTATAGAAATGCATGTAAAGATATATTTTTGCGTATAGACCCGATTGCATTCGAAACACCAACCCTCCGATAAGTTCGGTGTCCAAATTATTATATTAAATCATTATATTAAAAAGCTCGTGGCACCGCAGGCTCAGTGTTCTGTTAACGATCACTGTAGTAATCAACATTGACTATGGTCGGCCATGGATGGGTGACCACCAAGTGACCAATTTGTAACATTTATTTGCGAGCGTTTCCGTGCTTCAGAAGGCACGTTAAGCCGTGGGTCCCGGTTGCCAGTAAAATGGCAGGCGTTTAGCTAAATCGAGGCTTTTAAGGGCGCCTCGAAAATTTTCAACAGCAGGCAGTCACAACCTGCGCCTTTTCATATCAACACGGAAATACGACTCACCACCTGTTACGTGGGACGAAATCTAAAACGTGAAATGTTTCTTCCCTTGGGACATAAAAGACTTGGCCATATGTCTGTATGTATTTTAATCACAGTCGATTGACTGCCTACTGCTGGGCACAGACCATCCAACTGTCAGAGTAGCACTACCCTTGTCGAGTCTGTTTTTACCAGATGATGGATAGTGGTCAAAGGACTTAAAAATCACACATGAGTATTGTAAACGATGACTTGAGCATGTTAAAAATCCCATAACCCTTAAAAAGAAGTTGATAAACTAGAAACCGATCAAAAAGAAATTCAGGTACATTACGTAAATCAGTTCCAAAGTGGCCAGGCCTTTGAAATGGGTTACAAAGAGAAACCTTTTATAACATCCATTTGGTATTCGGCGAATGATGGGCACATGTGCGACGCGGGTCGTTGTCAGATACTCGTAAACAATACATTATATAGCTGGAAATATGGTGCTGATGGCGCGAGGCGATGGGACCGATATTTTATGTAACGTATAGAGAACACAGATGGATCCTTTAGTCTCAGGCCGTCTCTAAGATTTTGTTAAATAGGGCACGAGTAATATAGGGTGCCGTAGTTGCTAATTTGTAAAAAATATTAATTTGAAACAATTTTTAAATGCCTTAGTTACTTGTTATCAAATTCATATTTTTTCTGTCGATTACTTGTAATAGTAGTGGCTAACTGTTTATAGCTTTAAAATATTGTTAACATCGTCGAATATTAAGCAATTTTAAAATTATATAACTGATTCATTCCGAGTAAAGTGACTTTTATCAAGATTTTATTAATCCGTTTTGTCAGCTTGACTAAAAGTACCAATATTTATTGTATGCCAAATTCTAGTCTAGTCTAAAATTTAGTCTCAGTCGTAGATTCTTAGTGCAGACAGACAAACTGATGACGATAATATTACGAGACCCTAAAAAGAGTAAAAATGCATTTATCCTTTTCAAGTTCATAACGAGGCAATCAACACTCAGTCGCAATATCCGGCTGCACAGTAAATGAGTGTATCGTAGCACTAACTAACATTGCCCGTGAGGTGTGTCCAATCTGTCGTGTGGACGGAGTCTGTCGGGAGTGTGCGGCGATCTGGAAAACGAGTGTCGGCCATGACATGCTGGGTGATCGGATTTAACTAGCACTAGTTATAATATTGGGAGATATAAATGCTTGATACACTTAATAATACCATGGTATCTCTACTAGTAGGTACCTTTTTTGCAAAATAATGTTAAAAGCATAAATACAAATTTCAAAAGTCTTATCTATTACTTGGTTCGTTATTATGGGTAATTTCACTTAGCCCTAACTACCATCCCACAACAGTAGTTCAAAGCAAAATGTAAAAAAAAATCATGTTCACTTTTCCCCATTAATTCACTAGGGTCGACAAAACAAATGCTTATTGTATAAGAACAAATATGAAGATCGATTAAAACCAAGAGACTATTGGCAAGTTGATAAGGTGACAAGACCGAATATGCCAATCGCATTAAGCGACTGTTTCCATTAGATATAGCCCGTTCGCTCTAAGTTTGCCTCTGGCGTAGAGGCGTAGTATGGAAGGCGAGAGGCAAACTTAGAGCGAACGGGTAGTACCTATCTATTTCTCATGGGACACATTTTTGTAAATTTATCGGTCATACTTTAACACAAAAACATCTGAATTTCTGAGAAATACATACCTACTTATGTCGTGAAATTTCCTCAGAAACAATAGATATTCTTGCACTTTTTTTTGCGGTAGCCATATTGAATAGCACTTTGTATTTAATCCATTGAACTAAGTTCGGAATACTAAAACGAAAACATTTTAATAATTGAGTTTGTTCAATTATTGCTTATACATTATTTTGTTATAATTAACATTTTCTAAACACTGAAATCTACTTGAGGTATTTACTACTTAATACTTGAACTTAACTTTAAAATTACATGATTGCTAGTAATATTACAAAACTCATATATCACCAAAACTTCCGAATAGTTTTCCCACAACTCTCACCAATGAAACTATTCAAGATGTAGCTTTGTGTGAATATTTCCACCGACGTGAACCGTTTCCAGTAGTGCATTTCATTAAAAAAAGAAATATTGTTTGTACTTGTAGTTTAACGATATTTCACAGTACTTATTTTCCTACACGCACGCAAGGAAGCAATAAACATCATTTCTAAATGAGATAGTCGTCGATGTGGGACTCTCTCCAGAGAACAGTAGTTCCCTTTTTATCCCGGAAAAACATCGTATTCCCACAAGAAAACACGTGCCGGGGATAACCAAATTTCACGCGGTCTTAGTTGGATGCGCCCTCTAGTGTATCAGTAAAATAAATACAATAAATGACGTATGAGGTTGTACGATTGTTGTTTTACTATGGCATGAGAGATAAATATTTAAAGTAAATCAAACAAACAAACGATAAAAGATATTTATTTTACTAGGCATATACAGATGCACTTGTAAAATGTCCCGAATGTAAACCAAAGAATTACCTTAAGTTCTCAACGCGATCCACCTGAGAAGAACTGGCAAGAAACTCAGCGGGTTATTCTTTTTAGTGTTCTATTTACAATTTGAAAGAATCTAAAAACATTTTTTTGGGAATTAATTAATTAATTAATTAGAATGCTAACTTTTTCAAATATATTTTTAGGTGAAATAGACAACTTGGTTCGTTCATTGGTATCAGAGTTGCTGAGCAGCTCGATATATAGCTCTGTACCTATGGCGCTCACCATTTTATCATAGCAAAGAATTTCAGCTTGTTCCGCTTCGGTTCTGTAGCTCAGTTTTCTGAGCAACGCTCTGATTTAGGTCATTATCTCGAATTCAAGTCCCGTCTGAATTAAGTTACCTTCTTTCACTCTAAAAATAAACATGGTATGATATTACTTTAATGAAATAAGGCTCTCTCCGCCAAGCCACCCAATAATGGTGTTCTTAATTGACTCGAAATGAACTTTCCACACCTTATACCTAACTCATTTACAAAAAGCACTCAACATTAATGGAATCTTCTGGAATTAATTAAGAGAGCATTATTATCCAGGATGAAATATAATTATTGTTTTATGTATTGCAATCTCATTCAAGTTAATTATTTTCAATGTAAAACCAAGCTGCGACTGTAGGCGGAAAGCGATTATTGTTTCTCGTAGCGAACCATATTGGTATTACTCCTCAGTGGTTTCAGATTTATGAATGCTACATTTGAACATCTGAAGGATATTATAACTAAACAGTTGCTTTTACAAAATAATAAAACAACTTGCTCAATATTATTAAATATTATGGATATTTCCTAAACAACGTCACCTAGACCAAATGGGATCTTTATAACTGATAAACATACTCGTACTTATATACATATTTCTTAATCATCATCATCATCATTTATTTATTTTCAGGCAAGAACACCCATACAACAAAAAATAATACAATTATAAATATTAAAACACGAAAACAAGAAGTATATATAAATAAAATTTGCACTATTACAAACAATACATGCCTACACATAAACTAAAATCAGATAAAATTGCATAAGTAAATTAAAAAAAAAAAAAATATAGACACATATTATATTATTATACATAGAATACACTCAAACTCCGAATCAAACTTTTGTGGGTCACACACAATACATATTTGGACAGATCGAACCTAGGATCTCAGCGCGCCAATCGGTTAAACTACCGAATGCGCCACCGCGACTGTCAAAGTTGAGAAATATATCGATCGCATACAAAATACAATCTGATAAGCAGTGCCAGCACAGCGATATTATAGTATTTTTTTTATACCACTAAGGTGGCAAACAAGCATACGGCCCACCAGAAGGTCTGGTGGTCACAGCAGCCTATGAACGTTTGCAACACCAGAGGCGCCACACTCGCGTTGCCGATTTTTACATTTGCAGCCTTTAGTGTATATTTCTTTTTAATAAGTTTATACACTCATTTGCAAAAAAAACGGGCGGTTCTGATTTTCATTCATCTTTAAAAAGATACAATACTAAAAAGGTTTCAATCGTTTGTACACGTTACTGGCCGGTTTTAAAAATGCCGTGGTATTTAAAAAAGTACGTTCTAAATTCAAATTTTCATTTGATGCCCATTTTTACAGAAAACCCCTTTTTATCCTACATTTTTGGCGCGAAGTTCCAGAAGTTAACATCGACTTTCACAACTTTTATTCAATTTTTATCGATTAATTTCATATCCTTGGCTGTCAAAGCTTTATTTATTGCTGTTTGGCTGTATCAAAAATCGTAGATAAAGTGGTAAAAGCTACCAAAATTATCGTGCTGCTTGAAGAGGGTTGCAGCCAATGTTTCGTGGCTAGGAGGCTAAATGTTAGTCGCTCGACGGTCCAAAGGACCTGGCAGCGATATCAGGAGACTGGTTCCGTCGAGAGAAGGCCTGGTTCTGGAAGAAAACCATGTACCCAACCACGGAATGATCGTTTTCTTGTAAGTCGCGCATTGAGAAATCGCAAATCTTCGTATGTGGATCTTAAGAACAACCTCCAAGAAGTAAGAAATGTGCATATTAGTCCATGGACGGTCAGGAGGAGGCTTCTCGCTGCCAATATACGCAGTCACCGCCCGGCCCGCGGCCCCAAATTACTCAGTGAGCACAGAGTTCACAGGCTTAGGTTCGCTAGAAATTGTGAATCATGGACTCAAGAAGATTGGAATAGGGTTTTGTTCTCTGATGAAGCCAGGATATCTCTGTTCGGTGAAGATCAACGTCGGCGAGTGCTAAGAAGACAAGGAGAGCGCTTTGCAGATGCATGTTTCGAAGAAATCACACCTTATGGTGGGGTCTCTGTTATGTTTTGGGCAGGAATAAATTCAATGGAACGTACAGAGTTAGTCTTCATTGAAAACGGCTCACTGACTGGGCATTGATACATAACAGAAGTTCTAATTCCTCATGCACAACCTGCATTGGCCGCTCTAGGTCAAGACTCGATTTTTATGGACGACAATGCTCGCGCCCACCGATCCCGCGATGTTAATGCGTATGTGCAAGAGGTCGGCATTCATCGTTTGGATTGGCCAGCTCGAAGTCCCGGCCTCAATCCCATAGAACATATCTGGGACGTTCTAAAACGGCGTGTGAGATCAGTACACCCGGCTCCGCAGACCATCAGACAGCTGAAGAATGTGATTACTGCGGAGTGGGAACGTATTCCGCAAGCAAGTATCCGGGATATACTCGCTAGCATGCCCAGACAAATTCAAGCTGTGATTTTAGCTAGAGGGGGTCACACTCGATACTAAACATTTATCTGCTTTTACTTTATTAAAGAAAAACAAACAAAAAAACTTTTTTATTTTTACTTCATGAGCTTATGCACTACTAGCGAACATACACTACTAGCTAGGTTTAGCATTATTTCCCATAAATTGTAACAAAATTTTATGAAATACTGATGAAAACGATTATTTTCTTATTAATTTACCAAATTGTGAGGATAAAACTACCTATAATTATCAAACAAAGCAATTTGAAATGGTTCATTGCTTAGGTGCCCGTTTTTTTTGCAAATGAGTGTATAAAAAGTGTTACACGGGTGAAACCGCCGGCGCCATCTAGTTTGGAATAAGACTAGGGCAACAAATTGAATTAATTACTAATATTTAAATCAAGTTTCAAAACTATATCACTATTCTATAATAACTATTTAACTCATAATTATAGTTTCCATTATAAACAATTACTCTACAGTACTACTGCCTCTGTGGCGTAGTCGGTAGTGATACCGCCTGCCGCGCTGGAGGTTCTGGGTTCGATTCCCGGGTCGATCCAAATATTTGTGTGATTCACAAATATTTGTTTCGGAGTTTTGGTGTTCTCTATGTGTTATATGTATGTATTTAGAAATATATAAGTATGTTTATCAGTCCTCTAGAACCCATGGTACAAGCTTATATTAGCTTAATTTGGGCTAGATGATGTTGAGTGTGAATGTCCACAAATATTTATTTTATTTATTTATCATAGACAAGTGCGTCGTCCGTGTTCCGCGCTCAGTGAGACGTCGCCTATAACGAGGCGTAAGGCGCTATTACCGAGCACCGGCGTACTCACTGTTTCAATGTCGTACCTACTACACCAATGTATAAGTTTTTCTTAGTTATATGTATCGTAGTTAGTTTTATATATGCGACTCCAGTTATGAGCACTAGTGATTTATTGTAATATTGTTTTTTCAAATTGCCAGCGTTTTTGTACAGCATTGTTCGTTATTTGCCTGGAAAAGGGATTACATAAACCAAGAATACAGAATACATCGTAAATTCGGTCGAGTTTTGGGATTTGACCAGCGCTCTTTTTAAACCGGCATAATACGAGTTGAAAATAATACTGCGATTTAAAACCCCATTTTCTAAATACTCTTTAAAAGGTTGAAATTGATAAAACGGACAGCATTTTCATGTAAAAATACTTTGGGATTTAGAACTCCGTTGGAAGCACTTAGCACGTCAAACAGTACGATAGAGTCGTTTGCTAACTGCTGCACAAATGTTTGAGCTACACCTACAGTGTTCCGCTCTGTGTTAGCAGGGTGCAGGGTAATAATGTTGTTGGATGAGAGGCATAACAACCCTGGGACATGGGAAGTGGATTAGTTACCTATTTGCTTATTTTTTAATGATACTGAGTCAGTACCTATATGTATGCTTTGTCAGATTGACCGTAGGTACTGCTATGTTTGTTGAGGAAAACCCGGAAAAGTGCGAGTCGGGCTCGCTCACGAGTTCTTACCCTTTTTGATACGGAATCCTAAAAATCCAGTGAAAATAGTGTGTTTGTGTTTGAATGACGACATCTTTGAGGTGTATTCAGTAACACCTTTATTGATGGACAAAGAACAGTAGGTGTGATAGTGACATTGCATTGGCATGTAGGGTAGATGAACAAAAATGTACTACAAACCGGTTTCAACTACTTACCATAGCACTCAAAGTTAGGAGTATGTGTTCATATTCACACGTCTACCGCCCAAGTTGAACGAGATAGTTCAACTCCATAATTTAAATGGTATTGCTTGAAGCTCTCGAATTGTTCAACTACCTACTCATATCTGTTTAGAATTGTATTTGATATTATATCGTTAACTATTTAATGACTATACTTCACTAACTAATGACGGCGTCGTCGTCCGTGCAATTCTGTTGACGTTACCGCATTCCATGAGGACATATTGCAGGGATAAAAAGTAAGAAGCCTATATTTAATCTGTTCTTGTACCAAATTTCAACTAGATCTATCGATTAACAGTTAGAGCGTTATTGTGTAACAAACATCCAAATATCCAAACATCTTCAAACATTTTCACATTTGGAAACTGCAACATTAAAGGTATGAAATTAATAATAACGTTTGAAATACAAGTACAATAACATTACAAGCAGGTAAAGTCTATTGTATTTTCAGAATGATATTACAACAAAGCAATTGTATAATTTCTTTTATTCAACGAGTACTCCAAGAATGATTATATTAGATAAAACAATATAAATTTAACCGAATTTCAAACTGTAAATAGATCCGTCAGTGCACTTAAGTACAGTACAGTGTGCAACATACCAGCCTGCACCAGCTGATTTGTTTGCTCCAGCTGGGTGTGTTATCAGCAAACAAACCTCAAATATTATCCGAGTCTTTACACATAACATGCCATTTAATGGCGCCAGTGAGCGGGCGATCTACAGTTCTAATGGCTTTGAGTTGTTGTTTTTTTTTTTCGAGTCTGGCAACACAATCGAACTGTCAAAAATTTTAGCTCTCTAAAAATATTTTTAAAACTAATTAGATAATTAGTATTTAAACAATTTTAAACCAACTAAAACCAATATCATCACATTAATAGTGTCCTAAAATAGTCAGATAATTTAATAAAAGTGTTCTGTCCGTGTATTTTGGTGTAAAAAGTGACGAGTCATTTACCCGGTTTTTTCGAATGTTGAATGTTTTCTTTTTCACGTAAATACATACTAAATCGACTGTTTCTCGTGAGTAGAATTACACTCGAGAGCAATGAATCCGGGTCACTTAAAGAATGTTAAAAATCTCGGAAACTAAAAATGATAGGTTAATGCAATAAATTGTATTTAATAGACAATGTAATACTCCTTAAATGAAAGTAAAAAAAATATGAGTCACCATACATTTTATTAACACAAAATTACATAAAGAAAAAACTGCCGATCTCTCCTTAAAACAAAAATAGGAAACATGAAATTTTTGAACTTTATTACGATTTTCTTGAATTTTAATACTTCGTATTGCCTCCTCGTGCTTCCATTACTGCGTTTACGCGGTTTGGCATGCTGTACACCAAGTTCCTTATACGATTTTGGGGAATATTCTCCCATTCCTCTGTGAGAGCAATTTTGAGCTCACGAAGCGTGATTGGGGGAGGGTTTCGTTGTTTTACGCATCTGCCTAGCTCGTCCCAAGCATGCTCGATCGGGTTGATATCCGGGCTGCGCGCTGGCCACTCCATACGAGTAATGTTCATCTCTTGAATGTAGTCATTCACAATCCTACCTGTATGAGGTCGGGCATTGTCATGCATAAATATAGCATCCTCACCTAAATTGACCATAAATGGACCAACGTGATCATTGAGGATTTCTTCCACATATCTTACGCTAGTTAAAGAGCCGTTTTCTATGATCACCAGCTCTGTGCGACTTTCAGAAGAAATTCCGGCCCACACAAGTACAGACCCACCACCGTAGGCTACTTTTTCTTCGATGCATGCTTGCTTGAATCTTTCCCCTGGTCTTCGATACACTCTGTGTCTTCCATCGTGCTTGTAGAGCATAAATTTTGATTCGTCGGAGAACATAACTTTTGACCAATCTTCAATACTCCAATTTACGTGGCTCTGGGCATACCTTAGTCTCGAAATACGATGCCCACGCTCCAGTTTAGGGCCGTTTGCAGGTCTAAGGGGTTTTAAGTTAGATTCAGCAAGCCGACGTCTTACTGTCCATGCACTTGGGTTACTTCCTCCGAGGCGTCGAAACTGATTGGTGAGTTCAGTTCCTGTGAGAAAGCGATTTCGAAGCATGGTGTTCACCAAGTATCGGTCTTCTCGTGCTGTGGTACACCTGGTTCTGCCCGTTCCTGGTCTGCGTAGGTTAGAACCAGTTTCTTCGTAACGTCGGAGAACTCTTTGTACTGTTGACAGCGACACACCGACAGTCCTGGCTGTATCGCGCTGACTCCGGCCGGTTTCCAGCATTGTAAGTATTCTGGTGCATTCTTCAGGCGTAAGCGACATAATTTCAGCTTGATTAATGAATATAGAGCACTATCAACATGGTTTATGTACCCACATAAATGACAGATTACAAACAAAAGCAACACCAAATGCTGTAATTTCGTAGTTCCATCTTCGAAAGTGGCCCTTTTTCAAATTTGATTTTTTTATGATATAACTTTACAATAACTAAGAAGTTTTAATACCTTCATTTAAGGAGTATTACATTGTCTATTAAATACAATTTATTGCATTAACCTAGCATTTTTAGTTTCCGAGATTTTTAGGATTCTTTAAGTGACCCGGATTCATTGCTCTCGAGTGTATTATACTTGTATAAGCGTTTACTCGACGTTGACGACGGTCGGTGTATTTGCGTAAGTACATAAAAATATTAAGTATAATTTTATTGCCGGTACATACATAACCTTGTTACTTCTTACCATAAACTGTACAAAGAGCTCCATCATCAATATAATTCGCGTTTAATTGCACTTTCTTATTAATAATATGAATACCCGTAGTCGCAGAGCTCTCGGCCGCCAGCAGGAGGAAACCAAACTTCAGTTGGTGTTGCTGGAGCTTAAATGTAAAACAGAGCTCTGTGAACAGTTGGAGAAGGAAAGAGAAGAGAATGAAAACTTATTGATAAACGCAAAAAAATTAAAATGCGAATTATATAAACTTCATGTTAGTTATGATGACATTGTTGCGGAGCGGGACCACCTTCAGTCAATAGTAGATAGGTTCCAAGAGTGCAGTGACGAGTATGAGAAAACCTTGAGGAGGACTACCTTTCTGGAACAGGAGCTAAGGGATGCCCAGGGACAGATCTCACACCTGGAAGAAGCTGCTGAGAAAGTTACTGCTCAACAAACTGATAATCTTTATAGTGAGTTAATGAGTGGTATCCCGCAGTTTATTCCTTCTGCAAATTCTCAAAACCTAGACTTGACTACTATAGATCTTACAGGTGACAGTCCATATCAACAGGACAAGTCGGTTTTGTTTTGCAGCAGAAATAAACTAAAAAAATATCTTAGAATTAAAAAGTTTATACAAAAATCAAAAAAGCAATTAAAACTCCATAAAATGTTAATCAAGAAGTGTAAAAATATAGGTTCTTGTTTAAAATTTAGAGAACAAGCTAAATTGTCAATGTTAGAGCTGGATCAAAGCCATTTAAAATATTGCACTGACACACAAAAATTAGAATCAAAAATACAAAGTTTGCAATTTGAGCTACAATATATGACTAAAAAATATGAATGGTCCCTTAAGGACTTTACTAAATGTTCTTTAACCATAGATAAGGTACTCAAAACATCAAATGATAACACTGAGCGCCTTAATTGTTTCCTAAATGACCACTCATGCAATATTAACTGCCCTACAGCAATTGAGCCGGTGGAGGCTCAGGGCGAACCGGTTACCGCTGAGCCCCTAGCTCCCATTACCATGTGCTCACCCAGTACATCAGTGGATATATTGTGTGACAGTGTAAATAACAGTAATAGTTGTACTAAATTAATTGTATTTAGTGATGATATTGGTACCAATCTTAGTTCATTTTTAAAACAAAACTTAAATTCAAGTTATTACTCGGTTATTAATAATTGCTATCCGGGTGCTTCATTAAGTGATATTATGCAAAAGATAATAGAATATAAATTTGACGCTAACAGTAAAATAATAATTTTCTGTGCAAACAGGGGCAAAATTAGCAATGATGATTTGTCCCTATACATGAATTACATCTTAAACTTAAATGCCATACAAGTTGTAATGTTCACACTTCCATTTATAAAAGGTGTGCCAGATTCGGAAAATTCATTTAGATATAAGATGAATTTACGTTTAAACTTAATAAGTCAGTATAATAATAAATTTAATGTAATTGACTTTAATTCTGTATTTGACTCAAATTTGTCACATATCAAGTATAAAGTCTATAATAATCACAAGGGTAGGTATTGTCTACCCAATTATTATAAAAGACAAATAGCAAGTTTGCTATTCAGTTATTTTTACTCTTTAGCCAAAAACTTGGCTGACAAAACTGCTTTATTTGAGCAGAGTAGATTTAGGACTTTGGAATCTGTTCCAAGTAATTTAAATTAACTTCTGGGACAACAGAGGAATTACCCTCTAGCCAAAATTGTAAATTGATAGAGTTGAATTTAATTGCAAACCATAACTATATCGGAAACTGTCCTCCGAACAAAACTAAATTAAAAAATGTAAATTATATCAGCCTGGTGCATTATAATATTGCAACATTAACACAGGTCAAAGAGTTTGAATTGGAGCTGTTCATGAGCTCAGAAAATATTGAAATTGTTTGTCTTACAGAGCATATGCGTAAGGAGTATGAGCTCATGTTCAGTTTCAGTAGTCACCGGGTTGGTAGTGCGTTCTGCAGGGTCAACACAACACGGGGGGGTTCGTTGATTTTATTAAATAAGAAATTAAAGTATAAGGAACGGAAAGATGTTGTGTCCCTCTCTGTAGAGTGTACAGTTGAAATATCATGC
Source organism: Miltochrista miniata (assembly GCA_933228765.1). Classification (NCBI taxonomy): domain Eukaryota; kingdom Metazoa; phylum Arthropoda; class Insecta; order Lepidoptera; family Erebidae; genus Miltochrista; species Miltochrista miniata. The sequence goes on from OW121764.1 coordinate 2,058,858, forward strand.
GTGGAATTGGAGCAATTCATAGTAGTATGCGTATATAAACCTGGAGTCTCACCCTTTTGTGAGTTTGAGGAAGTAATGGATAAAGTGCTATTTAAACTTGGAAAAACTAATAAACACCTAATAGTGTGCGGTGATTTTAATGTTAATATACTTATAAATACGCGTCAGACCAATGATATCTTCCAGCATCAGACTTTAATTAAAAAACTTGATCATTATGGGATCCAGGGGACGGCCTTGGATTTAATTAGTTCTTACCTAAGAGATAGAGTACAGAAAGTAGTTATAAATGGTAAACAGTCACATGGTTCTGCTGTAACAATGGGGGTGCCTCAGGGTTCAATTCTGGGACCTTTTCTATTTTTAGTGTACATAAATGATCTCCCTCACCTTATAAGAGACGATCACGAGGTAGTTTTGTTTGCTGATGACACATCTTTAATATTTAAAGTTGAACGTGGACAGCGCGATCTTGACGAAGTAAACAATGCCCTCTCTAGGGTAGTCCACTGGTTTAACGCAAATAATTTATTGTTAAATGAAACTAAAACAAAATGTATTAGATTCACCTTGCCAAATGTTAGGCTCGTTAACACCAGTATTAAGATTAGTGATGATCAAGTAGAATTGGTCGATGAAACTGTCTTTCTGGGCATAAAGTTAGACTCCAACTTGCAGTGGGGGCCTCATATCGAGAAAGTCTCGGGCAGACTGAGCTCTGCAGCGTATGCCGTTAAAAAGATCCGACAACTGACAGACATTAGAACAGCGCGTCTGGTCTACTTTAGCTATTTCCACAGTGTCATGACCTATGGCATACTATTATGGGGTAACGCTGCCGACATCGAATCTATCTTTGTGTTGCAGAAAAGGGCTGTCCGGGCTATCTATGGTATGGGGTTTCAGGAGTCATTAAGAGAAAAGTTTAAGGATATCAACATACTTACTGTGTATTCACAGTACATATATGAAAACTTATTATATACTCATAAAAATAACAGTAAATTTATTAAAAATAGTGATATCCATAATCTAAACTTAAGAAATAAGAATAAAGTGGCTGTACCTAGATTTAGGCTTAATAAAATAAGCAATTCTTTTGTGGGCAATTGTATTCGAAATACATTGCCGACAGCCATAACAGGTTTGTCAGTTAATAAATTTAAAAAACTAATAAAACTTAAATTATGCCAGAAAGCTTATTATAGCATTAAAGACTTTCTAGAAGACAAGGCTGCCTGGCAGTGACACGAATTGCTCCTTTCTACATTAAAAAAAACTGTATTAGATACTAAGATACTAGAAGAGAAGGGACCAGACTGAGTTTCTTGGGGTGTTCTTCTCAGTCTGTAGTATTTCCGAACCCCCGGTAGAGTCACAAAAATTTTGACAAACCTAAATAATTTTTTTAAAAATTTCAAAGGGAATAAATTTTATTTTATTTTATTTTATTTTATTTTGTTCAAGAAAAATATAAGAATTGCTATCTTAGTATTATTAATATAATCTGCTTTCGAAGTGTGTGTCTTGCAAACTCAATTTGAAACCTGTAACTGCTAAAAAATTAAGCTGAAATTTGGATGACAACGCACAGTTATAAATTTAATATGAGGCATCTGCAATTTATGACGTCGCAAAATAGCAGACCACGTTATATTAACTCGAAAAAGTTCATTCTTAGAAAAGTTTTTAATTTTTATGACTATCAGGGTAATAAAAGGCAGAACGTGAGGAACTCCACAAATTACGAGGAGAAAACGTGAAAATGAAATTGTGGATAGGAAACGGAAGAGTCAATAACCTGTTTTCCGGCCTCTTATAGCTCCAAGGCATTGTTGTCACGACATACAATAGTAGGTCCTCCATATTAGTACGTCCTGTTTATTTCTCCTATGAAGATGAGTACCAGTGTCTTGCGAATTTTTATTAGGATATAAGAAAACATTTTCAAAATATACCTGTATGGTTAACTTCAGCAAATAAAAACTTTAAATTACCATTAATTAAAAGTTAATTCCCGAATTACATTGCCATTTATCCAAAGCTCATGAAAACTGAATTTAAGTAGCTCTAAATATAATTAGCCGAAACTAAGTTAGGTACTTGTAGAAAATTAAACTTGTGCCAACTGCAAAGCAATGTTCGAGCACTTTGTGTATGAAAATCACATTTAGATTTTCTAATTTCTTTTCTTCGTATTATAACACACGTGTTCTAGTGAACCCTTCAACGTATTCTTTTGGAACCGTTTACTTAATACTATATTTATTCTTCTTTGTTTAAATGAAATTATTCGAGTTGTTTGTGGTATTTTATTTGTTTGCTTATTTTCCTCGAATACCTTATGTATTCATTGTTAACCTTTAAACCATTTAACCTTTGTTGGTAGTAATAAGGTGTAGGTATATCTAGGCAAACGTAGGGTGGGGCGTCCACCCGCCAGATGGACTGGCGACCTAGTGAAGGTCGCAGGCTGTGTGTTGTGCCGTGAACTGGGAGAGGCCTACGTCCAGCAGTGGAGTGCTATAGGCTGAGTTGATTGATGTCTACTTTACTTATGTTGTTTATGCTACTACGGTGGCAGACAAGCTTACGACCCACCTGATGGAAAGTGATTATCGTAACCTATTCATTATTCATCGTGATTAAATAATTGAAGCGGTAGATATTTAAATTACTGATAATTAATAATTTATATGAATTACATTACAAAGATATAATATTGATGATGTACCTTTCTCTTATGTGTATACCTACGTTTATGAACGTTAATGTACTAACTACAGAATACCTACGTTTTTGAACTCTAATACAGCTAATTTGCGTAAGCTCCCGATATGTCTGCCACCTAAGAAGCTGACTTTACACTTCTCCTACTAATTATTTAATTCAAGACAATCTCGTGTTTCAGCTCCCACGGCACACCGCCAATTAATTTTCACAAATCCGCTTAATAAGTGTACGTATAACATATAACACGCCATAAACTAAGGAGCGAGCAGGAGTGTGAGGAATGTGCCTCATAACGGCTTAATGAGACGAGTAATTCCATTGATTAACTATGCCTTCATGTTTTTATGTAAAGGAGCTTTTGAATTTGAAGTCAGAGTTTCTGTGAGTTGAAGAGCTATAGTCCTGTTAATTCAATGTTCTGTTCGTTAGGGTTCTGTACCCAAAGCGTAAAAACGGGACCCTATTACTAAGACTTCGTTGTCTGTCTGTCATGATGCTGTATCTCTGGAATCATGATAGCTAGAGAGCTGATTTTTTTGCAGATAATGTATTTCTATTGCTGCTAAAATAAAACGTACTAAAATCAGGAAAAAATAGTTTAAAGGTTTTTGTATTTACATACAAAAAGCGTGATTTTTTTTTGCAGATTTTTGGTGCAAAAATCTCCGTGCGTGAGTCTGACTCGCACTTGGCCGGGTTTCTTATAGCACGGAGGTGACAAAAAAGCTCACGGTTCACCTGATGGAAAATGATCACCGTAACCAATGAACGTTTCACGTCAACCATAGTTAATACTCTCTGCTACTCTGCAAGAACCTTCTAAACTCCCTTTTGAGACACCCCACACTGTAGACCTGTACCTATAAGATCAATGTGTTAAGCGTATTTAGTTATGATCGGTCCTTAGATGGATGACCACTTTGTGCTACTGCATCAAAGACTGTTTAGACTGCAAACTCGTTAAGCTGTTAGTTTCGGTCGACAGTAACATGGAAGTCGTTGAGTTCAGTACTAGGCTTGAAAAATGTCTTCCGCGAGTAGTCACAACCTGCAAGTGTCCATTTTAAATACGGCAAGGAGCTCACCAGGTATTATGTGGTACTAAAAAAAATGTCAAGATATGGTTGTCTCTACCTAACCTCTAGGCGATAAAGGTGTGACTATAGGTGCGCTACAGTGAGTTCTATAGTTTTCTCATTTGAGAAAAACCCGGCCGCTTAGATTCACACTCTAAATTCTGGCTTTAGACAGTTTGAAGTTATTTGACTCGGTTCGTGCAGTCTTGACTACTTAGATCTCGGCAGTATTAACCTCTATCTGCACACCGAACTTGGTTCAAAATTCGACCATTTTTATGCACTTAATTCAACATAGAACTTTCACATTCGCTACCATATAACGCCGTTGTTCAGAAAGCTTAACCCAATTTAGACGCGGACATTACAGGGGGCGAGAGGACTCCACATGAGTCTTATGAGGTATGTAAAATATTCATAAGGGCGTAAGCGACGCCATCGATTATTATAATGTTCGCCACGGGCACTCGTTCGCGGGAAACTCGCACACAGAAGTGATTTAATTTTATTGCCTCTGTGATAAACTATCCCCCGAAAGTTAAAGGTTACCGTTCGTTTGTGGAATCGATGGAAAAGGGTAATATTGAAATATTTTGAATCATAATTTGTATGAGATTGTAATATGATTTTGAAGGCAGCTGAATTTACTTTATGGTAAGGCTGAAGGACCTGCACTTTCTATACACTAAAAATACTAAAATAGACTCGTCAATTGAATGTTAGGTTATTATTTTTAAAAAGCAATTGAATGAAAGCACTTCAGTTGCTGTGCAGTGGTCTACATTTTGTACTATACACCAACTCGGTCTGTTTAATAGGTCCGATATTACGTATTCAATACAGACTCACCATTACCATTTCTGATATTTAAATAAATTATGAATTTAAATTTGAAGCGCATCTACTGTAAAAATAAGAACTCAAAAATAGCATAAATAAATGAAATTACTGTAGAATATTTTAGGTAGTGTGCCGTCTAGCCCAAATTAAATTAAAATAAACTTGTACTAGTTTGACCGCAACCGCTGTACCGCTGCTTTGGAACAAAATCACACGCAAGGAGCGGTGCTGCGGTTGCAGTCAAACTATAGGGAATTTAGTCAACAGCAGGTTTTAAAATACAATATCCCAGGCGAGGCCGCAGAAGCGGCCGTGGGTCTGTTGGGAGTCCTGGGACATCCATCTGAGGGCTTACCCGGGGCTCCCAATCATAGGCTGTTGGGCGTTACGTGAGGTTTTTTAGTCGGTTGGAGTCCGGCATATCATCCATGAGGATTTTACGTCACGTAAAAAAAAAAGATTTTTAAATACATTTTTACTATTTACTGCACCACAGAACAATATAGAGATGACGAAGTAAAAATCTGAAACGAGAAGCATAAATGACAGAACTGGAATGAAAAAGAGAACTTAAACCTGCCGCACCCCGCAGGACCGACCCTCAGTGCCAGCCGCAGTTGCCAGCCTCATTTTTCGCTTATTTATCATGGCTATCATAGCTCCCCGGCCACCCGCCATCTCGAACCTAGCTACCCTAATTCTTCTTTCACCTAGGTGAAGTTTTCGATACCAATGTTTGCCAAGCCAAAACATAAAGCACACAATCCCCGACACGGGTACTCCGGCCCCCGCCAACTCTTGAAGTAGTTAAATTAGCCCTGCAGGGCTTTATCTTTCCATGATATTTAGCTAGATACACGTATTGCTCTTACTAGGGTTGGGAGAAAAAAAAATCTTCTATAAAGTACTTCTGGACCATAACGGAATATATTCGAGATAAGTTCTTATTCTCATTCGAGTGAATGGAGCGATAATTTTTGACTGCACATTTTATATTATTACTAGCTGTTGCCCGCGACTTCGTACGCGTGAAAATTGTTACAATGCCAATTTGATTGCTTTCTGCTTAGCCCCTAAGATATGAAGCGTGATAATATATAGCCTATTTTAACACCCTACCCCTAGGTAATATTTGTGCAAAATTTGAACCAAATCTATTGAGTACTTTTCGAGATCCTTCCGGACAAAGCAAAGCAAACAGACAAACAGACAAACAGATAAACAGACAAACAGACAAAAAAAATTCTAACTATATTTTGGGCTTCGGTATATTATGTTGAACACCCAGCGAGTATTTTTTTTTTAATATTTCCAATGTACAGTTTTGACTTTTCTATCATTTTATTATATGTATAGATATTAAATCCCCTTCATCTAGTATGGATTATATTTGTGTTCTACGTTGGTAGGTACTGTTCATGTTAAAAGCAAAACAATAGAACACTTGTGTCTTCGCATGTCCGCGAGCATTCATTTCCATAGTCGTCTCAAACCGGATCTCCAACATCTCTCGCCGCCGCTCATCGACAACAGTAAAGTACAGTCACACACAACTACTTAGTGCTACGTACCTACTTAGGTAAATCACCCATGACGCCTGTACCCTAATGGGATATAGAGTTGGGTAAACTTTTCTTTGTTCTGCGACATCAAATCAGTCCTCGTTCTGAGATATTTATTTTGTGCAATTTTTCTCTGTGTTGGTTATATTTTATTACACAAAAACATTTAAGCATGTTTGTAGACGCTGATGTATGTTGGTTTACGGTTCCATTATCCAATAAATCGGGACCCTATTACCGAGACTTTGCTGTTTGTCTGTCTCTGTCTGTCGGTCTATCATCGGGTTGTATCTCATGAACTGTGATACCTAGACAGTTTTGATTAATTAATTTCATTCATCAAATTATTTTATGAGATTGTACTTAATAGGATATTGTTTTGATAAAAAATAGTTTCAAAATCTGAAATGTATACACGATACCCGGTATTCCAAAAACCCCGTACCAACTCCTCAATGCCGGATCAGGTTTCAAGGTGCCAATAAAATATATCAAACAGTAATTGGGCTACAATTCTAGAGTTATTAGGCGTTAAACATTAACTTTAAGAGGTCATTAATGCCAGTTTAACTAACAATAGGCCTAAATGAATAATGTTATCCTGTCTGCCCTGTACAGCGTATTTTCAGCTACAAACAATTAATGTTGGGTTAATATTGTGAAGATAAAAAAGAAATTGTCTCATGAGAAACTAAAAAAAATACAGCGCAGTGCTTAATTCGGGGCGATTTTTTCAGGTTATTGTGAAAAATAAAGATGCTTTTAATACTTTTTATGCTTAGTCTTTCTTAATAGCACTAATGTACGATACCAAAAATCCGCCTGTTTAGTTATCCGTTCATCAACTTTGCACATGTTTACATTAGGAGTAAAAAATCCTATTTATAAAGTCGTGGTGTACATTAGCAGTAACCAAAAACCACAACAACACCAAGCTATGTCTGTTAGTATCGAAATTCATATTTTAAGCCTCTTTGATCCCCTTCTACTCATGAATATTCATAATAATAGGATTGTAACGAAACTCTCATGAGTACAATATGTAAATACAAACTTGTAGATAGATGCTATACCTATTGCCAAGCTATGTTGACAGACATACATACATACACATCGTTCCATGTTTATCCTCGAAGAGGTAAACAGATGTATGCCTATAAGCCCGCATATTACTAATTTGTATTATGTCCCAATAGGCGCAATCTGCGCCTCTTCGTTTTAACACAGCAATAGTGCTGTGTTAAAACGAAGAGGCGCAGATTGCGGCTACCTACGTTGAAATATTTCAAACTGCCCATAAGGCATAAGTTTACTGCAACTTAGTTCCATGGCTACCATTTTACTGGCAACCGGGACTAACGAGTTAACGTACGTCTCATGTTAGGCATGGCATAAATCGTTTACAAAAAATCCGCAGGGAATATGAGCGCTTCAAAGTTAGATTGAGAAATTTGAATTTGCATTAAGTAATATATTAAAATGGAACCAAGGCCTGTCAAAGTTAAATGAAAACCTTCCAAGAAATGCGTATTTGTAACGGAACTATCACAAAAAGGCGGGACGAGTCTCAGAAAGCACCTTTTCTCGATCCTGATTTTCTTCACTTTTTATAATCATTGGCTCGGTCTTAGAGCTATAAGTCTTGTGAATGTAATACGCTAAATTTCGTTAAGATATCACCCCCGTATTAGGCACCTTTTTACGCTTCATTAAGCGCTGTCCCTGATCCATTTTGAGGGTTTTGTAATTCGCTAAAAGCGCGGCGAAGATAGAATTTCTTTGAGAACCTACTTTTAATGATGTATAAATATAATCCTCTTTTAGATATAAATTAGTTTAATCGTGATATAATAGAACAGAATACATAAAGACGTACCTATAGGTATTTTATCCTCGTAGATTACTAGAGGACCTCACGCGGTTTCACCCGCATAGTTCCCTTTCCCGTGGGAATACGGGAATAAAATATAACCTTTGTTCACCGCAAAAAGTGTAGCTTCCGAACAGTGAAAGATTTTTTCTATTCAATGCAAACAAACAAACAAACAATCAAATCTTTCCTCTAATAATATTATTATAGACTAGCTAATGCTCGCAGCGTCGCCTGCGTAAAATCCCGTTTCCCGTGGGAACTTATCCGCGGGATAAAAATAGCCTATGTGTTATTCCAGACTATAATGTATCTCAGTACCAAATTTCAGCAAGATCCGTTCAGGCATTCGAGCGTGAAAGGGTAACAAACATCCACACTTACAAACTTTCGCATTTATAATATTAGTAAGATTTAATCCAGGGTAAATCGCAGTAAAAGGTAAATCAGCTGAGTTTGTTTTGAGATTTCCTTTCCTTAAGATAGAATGTGTAGCACAAAGTGCAATATGTAGGATTTACCTACTCAACGTCATAGAAGTCATTTATTTCTTTGAGTAAGGGCGGCAAAGATACCTCTCAAAATACAAGATTTTTTATTTAGTAAACTTAAAGGAAACAATCCAACAGGATAAGGAACAAGAAAATTAATTACTGTGCTTAAGACAAGCATGAATATTACCTTAGTGACTGAACTCACAGATTTTGGCGAATAAGGTATCAATAGTCAACATCGACGGCATGAGAATGATTTTGGGAGGCACTACCGAAGTACAAACCTACTACAATATTCTGGAAAACATCATAAAACAGAGCCTAAAAATCGATCCTAAATCTTCGACAAAAGGCAAAAGCAGAATATTCAGCAGTGATACAGAAGAGCTTATCAGAAAACGTACCCAATTAATAAAAACGAAAAATAAAAGTAAGGAAATGAAAATTCAACTCAGTAGACTATTTAAAGAAACAAATAAAGCAATAAAAAGGGACTACAGGAATCATAGACAAAACATAATCAATCGAAACATTATTTCATTTAGAAGCACAAGAAGAGCGTTTAGGGAATTGAATATGCATAAAACATGGATTCAAAAACTGAATCACAAATCAAAAGAAACAAAAACGCGGAAAGATGTTACAGACCATGCCACGGCATTCTACGAAGACTTATACAAAAGAAAATGTAATGAAGAAATACTCATGAAGCCCATTCAAGAAATAAAAATCAATTCTGTACAACCCATAGAGGAAGAGGAAGTTTACAACCTTATAAAACAACTAAAAAATGAAAAGAGTCCGGGCCAAGACGGTCTATACAATGAAATTATAAAATTGGGAGCAGAAGTTCTACTTTGTCACTTAACACAACTATTCAACATGGTATTAGATACAGAAAAAGTGCCAGCACAATGGCTCACTTCCGATATTATTCTATTGTACAAGAATGGCAATCCCCTAGAAATAGCAAACTACAGACCGATTAGTCTTCTGGCGAGTATTAACAAACTCTTTGCTTCAATAATATTGAAACGAATAACTCAAGAAATAGATGATGCTCAACCCATAGAACAAGCGGGCTTTCGATCCGGCTTTAATACTATAGATCACATACAGGCACTGGAACAAGTAATCGAAAAATATCGAGAATTCAATAGATCACTGTATGTAGCATTCGTAGATTATAGCAAAGCTTTTGACAGTATTAGTCATAACTTAATATGGAACGCACTGCAGTACTTGTGTGTCGATCAAAAATACATTAACATTGTAAAGAACATGTACAGGAACAGCACAAGTAGAGTAAAGCTTGAAACACGAGGAGACCCATTCAACATAGAAAGAGGAGTTAGACAAGGCGACCCATTATCTCCGAAACTTTTCATTGCTGTTCTCGATGATATATTTCGTGGCGTAGATTGGACTCAAAAAGAAATAAAAATAGGTGTACGTAATTTGAGCCACTTGAGATTTGCAGACGATATTGTCTTATTTGCGAAAACATCCAAAGAGCTAGAAAATATGATTACAATACTCGACCAACATAGTAATAAAGTTGGCCTAGAAATGAACACAAAGAAAACAAAAATAATGTCCAATAGCCGTAAAGAACCTATCGAATTAAAAGGGAATAGTATAGAATACGTCGAAAGCTACATATACCTTGGAAAAAACGTATCCTTTAACAGGACCAGCAATGGAGAAGAAGTGGATAGAAGGATAGCAATAACATGGAAAAAGTATTGGTCATTGAAGGAAATTTTTAAGGGAGACTATAGCTTACACATTAAAAAAGTAGTGATGGACACATGCATACTACCATGTTTGCTATACGGATGTCAAACATGGATATTTAATAAGAATATACAACATAAGATCAAAAGTACCCAAAGAGCCATGGAAAGGAGCATGCTAAGAATTCGAAAAATACATAAAGTAGGAAGCGAAAAAGTCAGGCAGAGAACTAAGATCACGGATGCATTAACCCAGGCTTTGAAATTAAAGTGGAGATGGGCGGGTCACATCTCACGCTACAACGATGAAAGATGGACCATCGAAACCACACGTTGGAAAGGACCATTGGGCATAAGAAATGTTGGCAGACCAAAACGCCGATGGGTGGATGATATCACTCAAGTAGCTGGCTTGGAATGGCTGAAAACGGCCAAAGATCGAGTGTTGTGGAGAGAAATGGAGGAGGCCTATACCCAAACTGGGGTTCATATCTCAACAGCAGAAGATAACTAACCATACTTATCTTTAAAATAATTAGAACTAACACACTAACCAATAGTAGTACAGCATTATGTAAATATGAGATATGGAATAAATGGCTTATTATTATTATTATTTTTAGTCAACATCCTCCTAACAGTCTGTGGATTATTATTTATGCAAATAAATATAGCTTATTAACCAGGGTGGCTTACATGCATACGCATATATATACCTTTACATTACGCCTTTGTCGCCGTAGGAGGCAGGCAGTGGCATGTAATATGCACAATCAGAATCACTGTACTAACAAGTTCTTACAATATTTTCAGATACACATCGGAATTTAAAACACATACATTGTACTTTGTACTTTACGAGAATAAAGAAAATATTGTTGACGTGAATAATAAAAACATGAAATACAAACTAGAAGATACATGCAGTATAAGTTTATTGTGTTATAGAAACGCAATAGCGTGAAGTTGGTAGTCACTTAAGTGAAGTGTTTTCAAGTTAACTTGCGAACGTCCGTCCGTTCAAATTCCTTTTCAACAAGTTATCTTCAAGAAATAAGATAAACTAAACTTCTACATTATTTTATCTATGTCGTTGAATCTTAAACATTTTTAAAAAAGCAGCGAAGGCGAGTCGCACCCCGCGCGGACAGTTCCGTACCAAAAAGCGGCAAATAATCACGTTTTTGTAGGTATGGGAGCCCTTCCGATTTTAGTATTTTTTGTTATAGCGGCGACAGAAATACATAATTCTGCGATAATTTCAACTCTCTAGCTGTCACTCTTCCTGATATACAGCTCAATGAGGGACATACGGACGGAGAAGTCTCAGTAATTAAGTCCCGTTTTTACCTTTTGGGTACAGAACTCTAAAAATATCCATATAGCTAGCTTGTAAAGCATGGCGAGGTGGATAATTCTATTCGTTTATGCAATAAGGGAGTATCCTGGTGAACTTTTAATCAATGTTAAAGTATCTGTAGCCGAATTTGTTTCAAAAGACAAATTTCTCGGTTTCTTCAGTTTATTCAAAAAGTTAAAAACATTTTGAATTCTTCTCAGGAGGGGTCCTGCAAGTCACTCTGATGAAAATGTTAGAATTATTGTCAAAAGAAATGCTCTCGCTATAAAATAAAATACTTTTCTAATATTTTTCTCGTATTTTTCTACGTAGATACTTTTTAAGGGTTTTTAGTTAACGCAAGTATACATTGCTGGTGTTTACAGGCATAGTAGGCATATTACATGCCCACATTTCACATTTTTTTAGAATTTGTCCCACGTAATAGGTGGCGAGCCGTATTGCCGTGTTTAGGTATATGGACAGGCGCAGGTTGTGACTGCCTGCTGTTGAAATTTTTCAAGCCGCCTAAAATTATCGTCAACTTGGCTAACCGACTGCCATTTTACTGGCAACCGGAACCAACGGCTTAACGTGCCTTCCGAAGCACGGAAACGCTTAAATAAAAGCCACAAAGTGGTCACATGGATGGTCATTTGGTCACCCATCACCATAGTGAAAGTTGCTTACTGCAGTGATCGTTTACAGAATACAGAGTCAGCGGGGCCACGAGCGCTTCGAGAAATAACTCATAAGTTACTTTTAATCCCTAGAATATGTTCCTTGAGACGTGGTAACAGAAACAGAATTCCACGTCAGCGTTACATAAATACTTACAATGAAAACTTTAACGTATTTGTTAAATTAATACTTTTTCAGCCATCCGCAGTGGTCCCGTCCGCGTCCCACAAATCTCTCCATGACAGTTCGGGCTGACCTTTACAAATTACGCTAAAATATCTGCGAGTCCAACTTGTGACAGCCAATACTTTATTATTCATACAAGTGCGTTAAACTGACTAAAGTGATGAATGCTGCTACTTAATTTTATGTAGTTTCAGTTAATCTGCTTTTTAACTATATAACTATAATTATGACTGGACGTAGTCCTAAATTGTGATTTAATGTTTTTAAATTTTGATACTATGTAACATGTAAATATAATTTTATTATTTCCACGCCACACGGCAGAATATGCTTGTACCTTGTTAATTATAAGATCCATTATGTAACCATGTTCTATGAAATAAAGATTGGAGTTTAGGGGTCTGTACCCAAATAGTAAAAACGGTACCCTATCGCTGAGACTTCGCTGTCCGTCTGTCTTTCACTAAGCAGTATCTCATGAACCGTGATAGCTAGAGAGAAATTTTCACAGATTATGTTCTTCAGTTGGCACTATACCTAACAAGAAATTATACTAAAAAAGATAAATAATGCACTGACATCGCTAATTACATGGTTGACTAATAATAATCTAAAAATGAATATAAATAAAACGAAAATTATGCACTTCGGTCAAAAACTACAGAACCGATTAAATGTTAAACTGATACATGATAATGTCTTAATAGAAGAAGTTGCAACTGCTAGTTTTCTTGGATTGACAATAGACAATAAATTAAATTGGAAAGAACACATTGAGGAACTTAGTAGGAGAATCAGTAGCCTCTCATATGCTCTGTATAAACTTGCAACCATTGTTAATACTCATGTGCTACTCTTAGCATACTATGGGCTTGTTGAATCAGTTATTAGATACGGCATAATATTTTAGGGTAACTCGACAAATAAAGATGTTGTTTTCAAAATACAAAAGCGCTGCATGCGTGCTATGTTTGGGATTCAAATCACGGAAAGCTGTAGGCCACTGTTTATTAAATATCAAATTTTAAGCTTGCCGTCGATATATATAATGGAAGTGGCTCTCTTTGTCAGACACAACCCACACCTCTTTCCCCGCTTGATGGACAAAATTAAGCGAAATAGACGTGACAATACCCGATTGTGCGTGCATCCGTCTAAGACCGAATTACTACACAAAAGTGTTGTTTGCATGGCGCCGTTAATTTATAACAAACTGCCGAAAACTATAAAAATGTTGAACACAATTAAATTTAAGACAACTCTAAAAAGACTGTTAGTTGAGAAATGTAATTATAGTGTTACTGATTTTTTTGAAGATAAAACTATTTAAATTATAAAAATTAATTTTATGACTACTGTAAAGGTTTAGTAATGTTAAGACTGTGCATGTGGTCTTTTGATTGTTTTATTGGTAAAATAATTATATGCCATCATATTTGTATACCAATTATGTTTTGGTTAAACATGTTGACACATAAAATATTAATTTAAGATCTGCGATTTATAATAAGCATTTAACCGTGTACTTATTGTATTGTACCTTCACATGTTTTGGCAAATAAATATATCTTATCTTATCTTATCTTATCTTATCTTATCTTATCTTATCTTATCTTATCTTATCTTATCTTATCTTACTAAAAGCAGAATAGTAGATTGTTAACCGAGGGTGGAAAAAATCAATTCCCGAGGTATTTAGACGCCCGAGCGCAGCGAGGGCGGCTATAGTCCGAGTCGGAATTGATTCTTTTACCCGAGTTAAACACTCTACTTTTCATTTTTAACGAGGAAAATAAAACTCATAATAATATCCAAACCTTACCATAAAAGATTATTACCAATAAATTGTTTTGAATTCTGTTACAGATAAATAACAACTACATTATGTCGACTTTTAAAATTTTAAATATGGAACTCACCGCGTAATTGTTGCAGAGCTTCCGCTCTAACCGGCCCCATACACGTACAATATTATTGACGCAATAATATTGCCACAATATTTATTTCCATCCGAATATAGTCTGTTCAATCCTCAATATTACCCATACACGGTCAATTTATTGCTATATTGATCAATATTATTGTACGTGTATGGGGCCGGTAAGACATTTTCACTAAGTTCACACTGGCTGTTTGGAAAGTCGCATGGCCGCAGCATATTTTTTTTTACACAAATCTCTTCACTATCACAGCTGACCCAAAGAGTATAGTAATATATAAAGGAGAAGAGTGGCTACTCTATGCTTAAATATGCATGTATGGAAAGTGCTGCCGCCGCGTGATTGTTGGATGAACTAAGCACGATAACAGTAGCTGTATACATAGGTAGGTACATTTATGTATACAAACATGTACTCATAAACACAGGTTAATAATTGAACGGCTGTCATACTACCAACTGCATAAATAACTTTGTAATCCCTTAAAAATTTATAGGATTACAAAGATATATTTGCAGTTGGTAGTATGACAATCGTTCAATTATCAACCTGTTTTAAGAGTTCATAGCTTTGAGGGATAGTGTTTATAGTTTGTGTAGTATATTCATATCTATAAACCACAAGCTTACTTTATATTAAGTTTATGCTATAGATATAGACAGATATGTTACAGATTTCTCAATGTACCTATGTACTGCATGAATTCATGAATAATTACAGCATACATACATAATAATCACGCCTTAATGAATTAACACACACTTTTTTATACCTTAGGTTGCAGTCACACACATGGTCCACCCAATGGAAAGTGGCTATCTTGGCCTATGGATGTATGCAACACCAGAGGTGTTTCCTGCCGACTCTGAATAAACCTAGTGCCCTTGTAGAACCCCGTATTGTAGTCGCTTGGGAAAACCACATTAGGAAGTTCACCAATCATTGTGTTTGGTCCCATGTACTATAGGATGAGCCTATTACCGTATTCCGGGGAATATTGTTGACTTTATATAAGAATTTATACTTTATAAGAAATTTGACATAAAATATATACTTACTGCTCGTTCGCTCTAACTTTGCCGTTCGGCTTCATAGTAAAGTCGAATTTTTAATTAGACGAAGTAAATTGACTGCAACTAATGTCACTTCTTCATACAATATTGCGTATTTTCTATGACGAAGTGACATTAGCTACTGTAAATTTACTTCGTCTAATTAACAATTCGGGTATACGCCGCTACGCCAGCTGCAAAGTTAGAGCGAACGGGTAGTACTTAAGTTAAACTTAATACTAAGTACATTGAGAAATTTGTAATTAAGTAGGTCAATTAGGAATACATGGTAATAAATAAAATATTTAAGTTATTGTATCTATTTTTTATTGATAGGGGTGCATATATGTTTGTGTTGCTTTTTACATTATTTTATGCTCGTTTTAATACTTAACATCTTCCTGATATCTTGTCTTGTCCATGGGATCAAAATGGCAATCACATAATATTCTTTTATTCTTGTATATTTTCATTGGATCAATTTCATTCAGGTAATCTTCTACTGCTGATTTCCAAGATGATAATTAATCAGGGTGTTTATCAGGATGCGGAAACCGATGTATGAGTGTCTGAAAGATAAAGAATCACGTTATTTTTATTTTTCATATTTGGCTGCAACTCGAAGAGAAATCTATATCAGTAACATTTATATTATACTTGATAGATATTGTACAAGCCATTTGTCGTGCCTTGGAGAGCATGTTATTTAGTTGGTACTAGTATAGCTATAACAACATCTATGGCAGTAGTTACTTGTGTGTTGTTAGGTACTTGTAGCTCTAAAAAGTTCAACAACTAGTCTAGCTGCAATGCTTCGCTATCGATTTTGGGTTGTGGTGGTCAGATGGCAGTCGCTTCACAGAAAATATTGAAGTTTAGTCAAATCCACAGTTAGACTGGTAAAGCGTACCACAGGGCCGAGGTAAAAGATTATGAGGCGACTGGGATCAACGCTAAGAGGAAGAAGATATTGAACAACAATAATGTTTATGGAACTATGGTGAAACACGATGATGGTATAGGTACCAGGTTACACAGGCCGTGACCACAGCCGGTGAAAACTGGTTGAAACGTCAAGCAAATCAAAGGTATGTTTGTACCTATACCATGATCGCATTAATTCCCGTAAACATTATTGTGTACATATCATGGAACGAGAGAGTTAATTAAAAAGTTAGATATTGCACAAGCCTGAATGCGTACAGTAATTTTGTAAGCATATTTCTAATACTGTGGCTGAGTAAACAAAGTTTCAAAAGCATAACGCATAAATAGGTACCTAGGTAACAAAGTAAATCGATTACAACTGCGAATAATCTAATTGGTAGGTACATATTATTTTGTGTGTTAAATATAAACAGAAACCACTTACCCAGAGGGTCGCAGCTAAAAACAACATCTTTTCGGTACCTAACAGACTCATGATGTTTATTATACCAAAACAAAATTAACATTTAAAGAACAAATAAGTGAAAAGACAACTTAAAGAAAACAAAACTTGACAATAATCACAAACGGAAACAAAGTAACAATAAAATCAAAACAATTATAAAATAACAAGAGATAACCTCGAAAAGCTCATCTCATCAACATCCAACCGAACGTCAGTGAAGTGAGCCACAGTACCTACATAGAGTTGACTCTTGACACATACATGAAGTTAGTAGAAAATGGCGCCGTTTTTTTGCGCCAACATTCACCAGAGGTCACTGTCGTCTATGAAAATTTTCAATGTTCTAAGTGTGCCCCCCCTGAGCTGACCTGTCAGCAGTTCTATTTTTAAAGTTCATTCCGGCCCTTAGGTGGGAAGTAATTGGTATGAGTTTTTTCCTCCCTAGGGAGGGAAACAGCATTTTCCACCCAATGGTCAGATCAAGAAACACTGTTTTCCGAGTATGAGAAATGAAAAAAATATTTAGTTGTCGGTTATTGCTACAGAACCTTATGTGCGCAAATCCGACTCGCACTTGCCCAGTCTTTATTCATGACTTAGAAAACAACACATTTTATAATATTTTAGACAATAAAGTTGGTACTTAAGAGTTTAATAAGATTTAAAACCACAGCATTTGTACACATATGTACATGGACATGGAAAACAATCTACACTCCGATACAAACATTTCTGGATGGCACAAACATTAGTGGAACCTGTAAATCGAATCCAAGATCTCAGCTCCGTAGTACCATACACTTATCAATGCGCCACAGAGCCTGTCGTTTTGTTTGTTGATTATTAAATTGTGCAATGACCATGAAAATAATATCAACCTCTAATTTAGGTAGTCGTATTGTATAGGCTCAAGTAGGCTGGTAATATTGAAAATTTACGTCAATTGAAGAAATTAACCCGAATGTTAATTGTTTTTGTGGAGGCCTATTATCCTTCACAAAAACCAATTGATGTAAGTCTTATAACGTCACGTCCGCAGAGTTGCCCTGATTGGTAACATTGTATTCTTAGTATAGAGTAATAAGTAATCCTTTGTATAAGTACGATACACAGTAAAAAAATAAGTATTTAGCAAGTGTTTTCGCCATTGGGCTAAAGAAAAGAAAAACAGGATATATCACCGGTAACATCTCGGCAATTTGTGAGATAGCCGAAAAGGGAGAGCTATTTAATGGCTCAGAAAATTGCTCAAAGCTTAAGAGCTTACAATCTATTATGTTTTGAAAAAAAAATCTCGGTATTTTAAGGTCTCTTACGATTCGTGATGTTTGCAAGTTCAGAGTATCACAGCCCACTATTGGAAATAGGGGGGTTATCTCCAAAGGGGAAGACAAAGGCATAGTATACGTCCACACTTCACTTTATAGTTCTTTGTCCCACTAATAGGTAGTGATGCCATTGTACTCTTTTTTCCTAACTAATTCTATATTTTATAATATATTATGTGTGTTCATAAATTGTTAAATAAATTAATAAGGCATTTTGCTTTATTAAAATGGACAGGAGCCGGTTGCGACGGGTCGCTGTTAAAGTTCAACTTTAAGCCACTCAAAACCTTTAATTTGGCTTAACGACTGCCATGTTACTGATAAAAGGGGACCAACGGCTTAGTGCTCACATGGTAGTCACCCATCCAAGCACCAGTCGTAGCGTAAGTTGCTTACTGCAGTGATCGTTTACGGAACACGACAGTTAACTTTAATCTCAACGAGTTACCTTAAAACGAGTCACACTGTGACTCGTTGAGAAAAATACTCGCAACGAGTACCAGTGTGACTCGTTGTTGAAATTTTATTCTCATCTAGTACACTAGGTCTGAGTTTATCTTCGGGGCTACGAGCGGGAAGGAAAAGGGCTAGACGGGTATCTTGATACAGGGCTTTTGTGTTTGCAAGGGTTTACAGGCTTCCCTTTTACGTCAGTCTTGCGTCATACTTTAGCTAATATTGACTTTGACTTTTGTTTTACCACATTGTTCATAAGTCGGGTCCCCAACCGATCGATCGTGGGAGATTGCGGCTATGATATAATTTTGTGTACAAAAGTGATATTTTACGACAGTATTTTGTACAAATTTTACAAACGAATTTAGTGGATTTAGTAGGTATCTATATTTTTCGTTTATTGCAAAATGAATTGAAAAGTATAATTTTCGGAAGTAAAATGATTTATAATTTTTTTCTAAAACCATTCATAAGATAAAATTTTACCATGAATTCATATTTCAGAGACGAGATGTCTAGTTAATAATATCGTGTGTTAATTATTTTAGTATAAGCATTACATTTTAAGCGGCTATAAAATTGTATTTCCATTGTAGCTAAGGTAATCTCCACAGTTTTCAATTCGCGTGTCCAATTCACTTGTGTCACACAACTGGATCACCGCGGCTGTTGTCAGTTCTCCAACAGCTGTCGCGTCGTATAAAATACTGTGTGTCCAGTGCCAAATGAACCTTCTCTTTTACTCTATACCAGTATAAACTGACTACTTGTATAGTCAGAATTAATAAGTACCCCAGAAATATTAGTTCACAATATTATTATTTACATTTTGCCATGGGATTTACTAGAACAATTTACTAACCATTTCCGCTAAGTAGGTACACAGTCGTTAGGTGAGACCACAGACCTACGTCTGTTGGGGGTCCTGGGGTCATCCTTCTGAAGGCTTACCCGGGGATCCCAACGGTAGGCATTAGGTAGGAAACTTGTGGTTTTTAGTCGGTAGGAGTCCGTCATAGCATCCATGTAGGATTTACCTCTATTTAAAAAAAAGGTACATAAGACCGAGCTTCTTGTCAAGTTGTATACGTCAAAGCAGTAGGGCAGATCATGCGTAAGTTACACCAAATATCATTTTGGTTCATAAATCAAAGAATAAAAATAAATAAAATAAAAATAAATATTCACGGACATCTCACACAACGCTATCTGATCCCAAAGTAAGCTAGGAATAACCTGCTTGTGTTATGGGTATCAGACCACGGATATTAATACTTATATACTTTTAAATACATACATATTATACATAGAAACACCCAGACTCTTGAGACAAACACTTATGGGTCACACAAATATGGTTCTGTCAATCGTAGCCTAATGTATTTAATAGCATCTATAAATGACAAACTTGACAAAATAGTGACCATAGATTATGCCATTTTTTTGTGAATACGAACAATTTAAGTACAGCCCAACAAAATCCAACAGACATGAGTACCAGTAAATGTTTTCATATTATAAAAAACATGGTGAAAGCACCAGCTGTACATTTCCCCAAATAATTGAAAAGGAAATGGCTGTCCTCAAGTGAAGTGGCCCAAGGATAGCTACAACAGAAACCCATTTACGCATAACAATGTTGCGCCACACTTTGAACACGTCTTCTCAAATATTTTTTTAAGAACTCTCCAGTAGAATATTGGTTTTGTGATATTAAACTATTAGAAGTGCTCGGGGCCTCGTAGACTCGTTGTTCTGTAAACGATCACTGAGCAGCTTTAACTTTTGCGGTCGTTGGATGGGTGACCACCATGTGACTTTGTGTTATTTATTTGCGAGCCTTTCAGTGCTTCGGAAGGCGCATTATTTGGTCCCGGTTGTCATTAACATGACAATCGATAAGTTGAAAACATTATAGGCGGATTAAAAAAAAATCTGCGCCTGTTCTATTTAATACGGCAATCGGCTCACCAAATATAACGTCGAACCAAAAAACGATGTCTGTTTATTATATATAACTAGGCCTACTCTTTCTGGAATAAACGCGTGACTAAATTATGTATGATATTAAAACGTAAATTCAAATAGCTGGCCATGAGCCCTGGGCACATAAAACGCGAATGGCTTGCTTTGTTAAAATCACAATTTTTAATCATTTGAATATACCTTACTCATTTCAAGAATTTTGATGTACTTAGACAAAATTTATACAATTTATAACTAACGATTTGCATTCAACATTATTTTAGGTCAATTTAATTAGTATTCTGTGTGTAACTTTATCTAAATCACAATTAGGTAGGTAGTTGCTTTAGTACAAAGCCTAAAATAATAATATTAGTGAGATTTATTCAAATTAAAGAGCCAAATTTTCCAGACTCAACTCTTATCATTTAAAACGGGCTGCTATTTTCATAGCCTCAACTTATAACAGTTAAAGTAATATCTGTGAAACACTAGCGGACTCAGCTACTTATAATGTCTGCGTAGTACAAAAATATTTTGTGGTATCTGTACCAACCTTCAAGACCAGCCCAAATTCGCTGATGTCAGGCTTATAATCCTTTTTATTTTTGCACTAGATGGCCCCCGCGACTTCGCACTAACTGGACCCGGCTGGAATTCTGTTACCTTTCCCGCTTCCCGTGGAAATTGTATTCCTAGAATAAAAGCAGGTACATTGTTGAAACACACACACACTTGTACTTGCATTCCACAATTTAATTTAGTTTAACTCGTCTTCGGCATTCTCAAAGGTTTCTTACACTATAACTTTGTTAGGAGTAACTGTGTGTTTCAATAATGTATTACAACAAGTTCCATCAAGTGCCGACAATCGTGAGTAAAAATGATAAAAAGCATGTACAGTCAGCTGCAGAGTAAAGTATACAGATAAATACGTAAAGATTATGGCCAACGTGACGAGTGCGTCACGTGGTCATTGCCCCGCGCAGCTCCCTTCCCCGCTGTCTCCACCTACCCATGTATCTATTATTTCAAATATTATGCACTTTGCATGTTTTAAATTATGGTATGTTTCCGGCATCAGGTCGAACCATATGCCAACAATAACTTACAAAAAGAAGTTATTGAGCCGGTGAATATACGAACCCGCATACCTCAGGCACCGGCCATCTAATAGACAGCGCCTTATACGACTAGGCTATTGAAACAGTTAACAACAATGGTGAAATTTCTGATAGCTTTAGTCATTTCATCTAACGGAGTTAATAACGACCGTATCTCATAGATTTTAAGGTTTAAAATGTATTACAAATACGTATGATAATAGTTTTGTTTAAAATTTCACTAGAATACTTACTCTATTTGTTATTATACTGTAATTGAGGGTAACTTCATTATAACATTGGAAATCGTAATCGTTACGTCCATGTGTGATATACTTACTCATTGTAATATTATTCAATTTACCAAATTTTGAACCTGTGGTTTATTATTTACTGATAGTATGATCATATCAACAACTTTTTAAAGACTTAACTATTGATATCTGAATATGAAACAAGAATAACGAAAATGGTGCGATATATGGGTATAACCGGTAAGATTTACGTTATACACGATACATTAACTTTTGTTTTATTTTTGTGTATTTCAAATATAATTTTTTTTTTTACAGAGAAAAACTGTTCATAGTTGAATAATAATGTGCACAAAGATATCAAGCAAGCGGTGGTGTAAGATGTGATCATAAAGGCACTAAATTATATAAAGATAAATTGAGCAGACGTTTAACGCTAAAAACGGATTGATTTAAAATTATGCAAGCGATTAACACTAGGTAAATAAAACTCTCACTAAAATTGTGTTCCGGTTATTATTTCTGACATTTACTGTTTATAATATTGCATCAAATTTTAACCATTAGACCACCACATCAATTAGTTGCAGAATCGAAAAACTTAAACACTTTGAATTGAAAAAAAAAATGTGTATCCTTTTCTCTGAAGCTGACTGTACAATTCCAGACTATAATCTGTCCTTGTGCCAAATTACAGACATATTCGTTCAGCCGTTTGAGTGTGAAAGAGTAAGTAACATCCTCACATCCATACATCCACACATACTCACCAACTTTCGCATTTATAATATTAGGAAGATTTCAAGTGAATCTAAATTCTCTTTTAATATCTTATTACTTCCAAATTGAAACGTAAACATCGCGGTAATTGTAACAAATAGGTATGTGCCTTAAGAAACAACAAGAAGACCACAGCGCTTGTGAGAGCTTCGTGAGGACAAACTTATAATTTAATCGATCGATTGAATATGAAATTCGAATAACCAAATTTTCAACTTTTTTCATTTCCAGCTAAGTTTAAATTAGTTGGTCGATGTCGCGAGGCGCGCTTGTGGAGAAACTTACATGGCATACTTTTGAACAACTTGGCGGGTTTTAAGTTAACTTTTTATAAAAATGCAAATACTGTTCAATAAATGCATTAACCCACATATTGAGACGGTTACGCTTAACCCAGTGTAGTGTTGAAAATGATTTTTTTTATTCCACGTGATGAACCCGGCGCTCTACACCTCCATAGGGCTAGGAGAGGTCTATGAACATAAAAATAAAAAATAAAAAAAAACAATAAAAAGTCTACTTATTAATAACTAGCTGTTGCCCGCGACTTCGTAAGCGTGGAAATTATGTTATAATGCTAACTTGATTGCTCTCTGCTTAGCCCCTAGGATATGTAGGGTGATAATATAATAGACTATTTGAAGACCCTTGCCCCTAGTTAATATTTTTGCAAAATTTGAATCAAGTCTATTCAGTGCTTTTCGAGATCTTTCCAGACAATGCAAAGCAAACAGACATGCAGACAAACAGAAAAACATACAAACAGACAAACAAACAAACAGTCAAACCGAAAAACAGACAAAAAAAAAATTAACTATATTTTCGGCTTCGTTCGGTATCATAAGTTGAACACTCAGCGAGTTTTTTTTAATATTTCCAATGTACAGTTTTCACTTTTCTATAATTTTATTACATGTATAGATTGGCTGAAATTCTAATAAAATCAAATAAATATAAATAAGGTTGCTTCTAATAATGACATCTCCCTTTCGACGCATATTACTTCCCTACTAACTCTACTATCTCTATAGGTACTGTATTTTCCACTTTGATTATTGCGAGTGCGAGTACAACAATTAGTGATTATGCTTAATGATTAGTACAAGTGTATATTGAGAGTACCTAGTGTACAATCGTGTTTAGATAATGCGTTAAAGATTTAGTTGCTGCGTGACGGTAAGTATGGACGATCAAACTCAAAAACAACCTTGCTATTTCTTGTTTTGCAGAAATGTAGAACATTTATCTTCAGTCCATTTTCAGATATTTTCAACAAGTTGTATAAATATGAGTTATAGGTATATTTCATAGGTATTTACTGATATTCTTAAAATTATTACAATTTAACATCCCTGTATTGAGCTAAACAGTAGCTACTAAACGAAGCAAGCATGTCCCATCTTGTGTAGTTGCAGGCCTTTATACGGTTTAAGTCAGATTCACGCTGCCAGTGAAGGGGATATAGGGCGCGCGGGACGTGGCTACTCATACAATAAAAAGAACACTCTTCTATTCACTTCACTTCGCTGATTACTAATCACTCGCACTTATCACTGGTGGTATGACTGTGTTCACATAGTGTTAATCACTAGCACCTGACACTCGCAGTCATCAAAGTGGAAATTAGCCTTCACGCTTCAAAACGATTCTTATGAAATTTGGAAATTTGGGCTACATTTTGTTTTGGAACAAGTTTTCCGTGACGGGTAAGTACAGGAAAACCTCACCACACATTCGGGGTCGCGGACAGTTGCTCGTACATAATAAATATTCGGGAACGGCTTAATTTTTGAAGAAAAAAAAGTCCATACGTACATAAGTATATTGGGATTTACTCGATAATGGGGCGTGTTTACCCATTAAGTGAGACTGATGCCAACTTGAAATTGAAATTGCGCAGTAATAAAATGCAAACTGTTCAACTCTTCTCCAGTTATTTGGTAATTCTTTTCTATCTAAAATTTCATGAAATTATATTTAAGCTCTCACTCCTGTCTCCCAACAGAGTAGGCAGAGACTATAGCTTTCAATTTTTTTCTTTTTATATTAAGTTTGCCAAATTGACGTAGCCAGTCTGCTGGAAAGCCGTGGCGCATCTAGCGATTGAGGGCCACTCTCACAGTCTGTAAGATTTCTGACAGTGGTCCTCCAGTTGGCGGCCCTGTGATGTGCATATTCAAGCTCCGTTTAAAGAACCCGGGACTTTAAGATGACAACTTACAACAATCCTGACATACAACTTCTGTTTTCATAAGTATTTTCAAACATGCTTGGTTTAGGGTACTCTTGACCACGCATTTTCTCAAAATGTTGTCGATTTGATTGACATGAGTACGCCGCATTATTAACTATATTAGGATCAATAATAAATATCCCTTATTGAGTTCCATTCCGAACAACGGTTGGTCGGTTTAGTTGGTCGGAGTGGAAAGACAGAATCTATGTTATTAGTAACTGGAGAGAATAGAGTGCGTGCATGAGACAAAATAAAGCCAACTGAATATTTTTTGCCGTAGGTACCTCATCAATCTCGTTTTCTATTCTTCGTGGAGTAATAATTTTTATTTTATGGAATCTTTCATATTAAGCGAGGGTCTATAAATGATTATATTTGAATAGCAGCTCACTGGTCCGGAGAATTGCAGAGATTTATTGACAATGAATTCTGTCCTGAAAACTACTTCTTTATTACATTTTTATTGCTTCCTCTGTAATCTAACGGTAACGCTTGGAAGAAAATCTCGAAATGGTGTGAATATATTATGTGTTCAAATGGTTGCCTAACCCATAGTTGTTTAAGAGGACCTGACATAAATGTAGGCATAGAATGAGTTGGGACATGCTTTGCCCAGTATGCAGTAGTGGGACAGTACATGCGAAATATTCAACAGTCATCGTTTTATGTTTACAAATATTTAGTCTCTGAAGATATGCTCAAATCTTCATTTTAATAAAATATAGCACGAATGTTTGTAAGGTAGCGGTCATAAGAAAATATTCATAATTAAAGTATCACGCGTGGTCTAAGAACATCTACCAGTATGTATTTGACCAGACCTGAGGTTTTGTACACTGAGACTCCTATACCTACCATGCATTATGCAGTAACTCACTAAACTCTAAGTGGAGCACGCGACGACTGCGCAGCCAGGACAGGTATCGATTTTTGACTAGTTTTAAATGCATTTGACCACTTTTGCCGTTTAAAAAAAAATGTATTATTTTTATTATTGGAAAATAAGAATGGCTGACCATTATCGTGAGTTTTACTTAGTGGCAGACGATTTTGAAAATGCCCAAAAACATTTTTTTGAAAGTATTTTGACCAGATCTGCCATTGAAACATTTGATTGATTTTGGTCATATAAGCTTATATTCAAAAAGGCAGACGTCTACATAGAGCATTTACAAATAAAAAATATAAAATCTTACCTACTACTCGGTATACGCATTCCGTTCGCTGTTTTACATATAAATACTGTGGGACATTCACACACAACGTCATCTAGCCCAAACTAAGATAATATAAGCTTTTGCTATGAGATTTAGACAACTGACAAACATACTTAGATCTTTCTTAATTCATAGGTACACATTATACCTAGAAGTTACATAGAAACACCTGAACTCCGAAAAACTATTAAATATGACTGCCTCGTTGGTCTAGAGATCGTAAAGCCCAAATGTGGATCACGAAGTCGTGGATTGTTTCCCAACATACCACAAAAGCTGTGTAATTAATACACAGCTCCTGGGGTACCTTGAGGAACACGACCTGCTCAGTGACCGGCAGTACGGTTTCCGTCACGGTCGCTCGACGGGCGATCTTCTTGTGTACCTAACACACAGATGGGCGGCGGCTATCGAGAGTAAGGGTGAGGCTCTAGCAGTGAGCCTCGACATCTCGAAAGCCTTTGACCGAGTCTGGCACCGTGGTCTTCTTACGAAATTGCCCTCATATGGACAACCCGAGAGATTATGCGGATGGGTGTCCGGCTTCTTGGCCGGTAGAAGCATCAGGGCCGTCGTTGATGGCAGCTGTTCAGACTGCATGGCGCTGGAGTACCGCAAGGCTCAGTGTTGTCCCCTACTCTGTTTCTGCTGCATATCAATGACATGGCAGTACGGGGGACACTTGTCACAAGGGCCGCCCCGATATCTCTCGGGACACAGTGGAGGAAAATCGTAAACAGCTTGTGTCCGAAATCGAGGCTACTCTTACTATAGTGTCCGATTGGGGTGGACAAAATCTTGTCCAGTTCAACCCTTCTAAGACACAAGCGTGTTTTTTCACCGCTTGGCGTTGACATCTCCAGTGACGTTCAGTTCCGTAGTCATTTGGAGGACAAGGCTAAGCTGGCGTCCAAGAAGCTAGGTGTGCTCAACAGTACCGCCGACTTCACTGCGGCGCAAACACTGCTTCTCTATAAGTCGCAAGTGCGGCCGCATATGGAGTACTGCTGTCACCTCTAGGCGGGAGCACCTGAATATCAGCTTCCTCCATTTGACTCGGTGCAAAGACGAGCTGTAAGAGTTGTTAACGATCCTGTACTTAAAGCTGGTGTGCAACCTCTTCGCGACAGGAGAGACTTTGCCTCCTTATGCGTGTTCTACCGGCCTGTACAATGGTATGTGCTCTGAGGAATTGTTTGATATGATGCCTACGTTCTATCATCGCACCGCTCGCCACAGACAGGGAGTTCATCCTCACACTCTGCGTCCGGTGCGTTCCAGCACGGTTAGATCCGATAGGTGTTTTCTTTCGCGCACGCTTAGGTTGTGGAATGATCTCCCTGCCTCGGTTTTCCCAAACGCCTACATTATGGGGTTCTTCAAAAGGGGTCTTAGAAGGTTTTTGCAGGGTCGGCAGCGCGAGTGTGGCACCTCTGGTGTTGCAAACGTTCATAGGCTGCGGTGACCACCGGTCCTTCTGGTGGGCCATATGCTTGTCTACCACCTTAGTGGTATAAAAAAAAAAAACTTCCGAGGAATTTATGGAGATTGACTGGTTTGGTAGTCTTGTAGTACAAGTGTCAATAAGTAGGGTAGATACCTATTATAAGGTTCTAATATCTTGGCAGTCAAATATCATGCAGATATTAAGTAATAAGAACACTTTATCCTTACACACTTGGAATGTTTATTTCGTAACTGAAAAAAGGTGACAAAAACCAAATTATTCAACAGATATTTATATACTTCTCACTAAATTTATGAGGCAAATCATTTGATGACGTTTGATGTTTCAAAGCCCACGTGAGCCTTGATTCTGTCATAATAGAGGGTGGCGGAAACGCCTTGTTAACGCTGAGCGAGGCCTCGAGCATACCCTCAGGAGAAGGCGACGAAAATTAACCCTCGATTACCTACTCGAAGAATACGAAAGAAATGTGAGGATATGATTTGAAGGTGTCGTGTTGTAATCATTAGACGAAACGACCCAGTTTAGTGGGTACTTATTTTTGTCTCAGGTTTATCGAATCAGATTGTTAGACAATACATTGCGTAGGTGCTTACATAATATTTTACGTTTAAAAATCAAGGTGTTTTAGCTTACAGATGTTTGTTGGGGTCTCGTTCCTAAAGGGTAAAAATTGGGATTTCGCCGTCAGACTGTCTGTCTGTCTGTCTGTCTGTCCGTCCGTCACGGGGTTCTATCTCAGGAACCGTGATAGATAGAGTTGCAATTTTCACATAAATATACCAAAATCAGAAAATGAAAATTTTATTTACTACTAGTGGACGTCACGCGGTTTCACCCGCGTAGCTCCCGTTCCCGTGGGAATACTGTAAGAGAGTAACCTATGTTACCCGGTAACAGTGCTGCTTACCGAATATTCAAATTTGTTCATAAAATCTTTCCTCTTTATAATATTAAATATTATAGATTCATCATTGACATATAATCACAGTGTCTGATGATGGTAGAAATAATAGCTAGGTAGGTATATACTAAATGTGTAAATAAGAGAGAAAATCATAAGAAAATGGTTATCCACATTATTGATGTGCATAATCTGAATTTTTAAATGAGCGCTTCGGGGTGGCCATTGTTTCCACGTCTTTTCATTTAACTGCAATTAAAAATGGTGCCTACCTACTGTAGCTATGTTTACCGACTACGATCGTAGCTCTGATTTTGAAACGATCAAGGCTAAGTCATATTTATGTTCTGCATACATTTATAGGACTTAAAACCATCTTTTTACTCTGTACTTACCTCTATTATCAAGTTCTGAATTAGAAATATGCAAGGTCAGCACCCTGGTGTTATAAAACATACATCATAATATATGATGAACGCTTACAACACCAGGGTGCTATACAAAGTGATCTCCGTAGTGTAATTATTATACTACGTAGACCACTTCAGTCAACTGGACTTATGCTCATCTGCCGCTTTAGTTGCATGAAAAATATAGTCCTATGGGTCTTCAGGCCCCTGATAATGGAGGTCGATAGGCATAGACAAATCTACGGCGCCCTTGCAGTCTGGAGAACTCGGGTGGGAGATTTCTCTAACGCTCTTTCCATGTAAAGTACTATTGGAGTTTGCTAAATGTGCGCCTCACGGCAAACGACTAACCCCCTTATTCATAATCGTTTATTAAACCTATTTTAGTTAAAACACACTTTAAGTCTATTGCTGTCTCTAACCAATGACAGAGTATGGTTAGAGACAGCAATAGACTTAAAATGTGTTTTAACTAAAATAGGTTTAATAAACGATTGTGAATATGGGGGTAAATATTTTGGCAGACTATGGTTCCCTAACTCCAAATAGATCATTTGCGGATCACACAAGTATTTATTCTGATCCAGGATTCGAACCAAAGACGTCAGTACCTATCCTTACCGCTGCGCCACAGAGGCAGTACAATGGAACCAGTTTTTTGGTATGGTAATCTAGAATAGTTTACCATCAGAGTATTTTGAAAATCTGTTTCATATTTCAACATACTTACGAATATTTTACAGCGTCCATTTTCACCAGCTCGCCTGATAAGATTCCACCTACGTAGGCTTAAAAATGAAACGAAACGAAGTAATTTCGTAACTTTTTTATTAAACCATTCACAATCATCGTTTACAATATATCACTACAGGTAGTGTCAGTCGGGTTCGCCTACTAGTTAAACTTTCGTTTTTCATTATTTTAACAACAAACAGGATTTATAATTCATTTTAATCTTTCAATACTTATACAAACATTTTTATTGCATACAATAAAAAAGTAATATTTACAGTTTAGTTAAATAATTACACAATAATATATAATAATAATACCATGTTTAGTTCTTTTTTTCGTATGCAACATAATATATAATTTTGTAGTTCGATAATTATTTGTATAGTTATAATTATAATATAACGTGTAATAATTAATTTAACTTACATAGTAGTTACCTTGTAACTCATTTCGAGGTAGCCTCGATAGATACGTGCTATCTGAATCTCAAGCAAAGTCAGCACTTTAATACATCGCACATTGAATACAAAAGCAATAACTTCAATATCTTGAAGACAAATTGATATTAAGTCACGCAAGCAAGGTTTGAATCCTTTGCCAAACCTTATCAACCATAACGATGCACAATTACCGCCAATCAACACACCGTCGTTGCGCCTGACAAGTTCCATATGTGCATTTTTTTGATTTTTCGATTTTTGCATATTTATAATCTCCGTCTAAATCTACACATGGTAGTAAAATCCGTTGTGTAATATCTAGCTTAGAACCAGTTTTGCAATATTCCGTATGTGTTTTAAGCCTTGGAAAAAAACGTTATGTGCACACACGCACATATGGAATATGCGATCTTGCCAATATCGCGCGGAGAACATGATAAATATGTGACCATTACCATCATTTTAATTAGTATTAAAAAGAAAAGTTTGTCGAAATTCGTAAGTAATGTGCTTTTTACTTATTTATTACTATTATTTGATAAGTTTTGTTGTGTATAGAGTCCTACCAACAACATAGGGGTAATTTTCTGGTCTCAGCTGCGAGTGGTGCTCCTGCTGATTAGCGAATGAGGTCATGACGAAGAGAAGAACAAACAAAATAAAGCACTACGCACTACTAACGCACTAGGTACTTAGCCGTCTGGTCAACGTCGTACAATAAGGGCCAAACCCCTACCAATATGAAAGCTTATAAAAATAAACGGCCCCTAGTTCCCTACACTTCCGCTGTTAGTGGTTGCAACAATGGCGGGTGGGAAGTGCAAAGAATTTACGGGCTAAGACAGGCTACCATTCACGACTGATTGTTGCTCCATATAACAACGCACTTTAGGTACACTCCATAGCTGAACGAGCATCTTACCAAACTCGAGGTAGAACTGAGTCGCAAAGACATATTAGACTGGAGCGAGGTCCGAATAAAGGGTATCTTCACTTACACACTTCAATCAAGAAACACTAGAACACGCTTACCCTCACACCAGATGAAATGCTCTATTTTTAGCAAAGTGATGGAAGGAACTCCACGGTGGTGTCGATTTTATGGTGAAAATGTACCTCATTAGCAGTGGTGTGGAAGTCAGAATTGTATCAGCTCGGGTAACATATCTTATACTGGAACTTACCGACAGGAACTCTCTGAATTTGATACAGGTGTTTGCCCCTACCCCGAGAAGCACGAAAGAGGCAATCGAAGCTGTGTAGACATAGCGAAGATATTACAAGGCACTGCCAACTACAATGTTAATGGGTATTTTCAACGCCAAACTGTAGGGTATATGATCGCGGCAAAACCGTGATACGGCGAATGACTGGAGCACATACCTACTTGTTGATTTACCCTCCAATCTCAGGGTCACTTCTTGGTGAACTCTTTCTTTAATATGAGGCCCCATAGAAAGTAGATTTGGTGTAACCCCGACAAAGTCACAATTAATAGCCCAGGTTATAAAGCCTGCTCTTCGACCTACTACGCTCCACATAGAATTGGGATCCGAAAGGTTTCAATTGAAACTTCGAAATCGTTTCGATTTGCTAGAACGATAAAACCAACACAGTGGTATAAACGTTACAACAAGTGCTCGAAGATCTTTGTCCAGCAATGGCAAAAAAGGTGTTCAAAGCTCGAGACTCTCGAAGTTATGAAGATTAGACCTACGCCTGCGTATTCATCAGAACGGTTTGAACTTAACGTCAAAATTCTAAAGCTGCTAAGACACGAACTCGAACGTAATAACACCAATGTTTTCGAGGCTACGATTGAGCAGAACAGGGGCACTAAGGTCTGTAAACAACAGTTCAACAGCAGCAAACAGCCACAGGTAGCAAAGTTGTACCCTCACGGTTAATTTCATAAATATTCTCGAGGAAATGGACTGCTTTTACAGAGACCTATAATTATCACGGATTAATTAGCCTACGTGGCCACGGGGCTCCATTAACGAACCGATGTACCAGATATCGATCAGAGCAAAGTCAGGCGGCACTCGAGCAACTCAAAAATAATAAATTCCCTTGAGAGGACAGAATTAATAAATAACACGTTAAATTTGGTGGGACTATGGTCCTTAAAGTGTATTCAATTTCATTCTCCGGCTAGAAGAGACAGCTAAAGCGGGGAGCAGGAGTGTGCGTGTGGTGACTCTAATCTTTAAAAAAAGGTGACAAGACCGGCACCATTTTACAAGTTTACAAGTTGTTCTCGAGAATAGTGTCACAAATTGCCTCGCCGTAAAAAAAACGTCGTTGCAGGGATTAATCCTAGTCGAAAGATTGAGGGTTGTGGTTACCCAGGAGTCTACCTACCTTGAAACCTGATTTGAAACGATGTTATCCGTCAGAATACCAGAGTTATCGACATAGCTCTCAAAGCATGCGTTTTGATGGTAGGTACACATCTATGGAAGAAACGATAGCCGAGCTTGATGAACGTAGGATGTGACGATCCCCCTTCTGATGGCTCAACCGCCTGAAAAGGTCACAGAGAGTGTCTGAATGCGGAAGACGTAGGACGGTATGTTCCGGCGTAATTTGGGAGACGCCTACGTCCAGCATTGGACTGCCATAGGCTAATTTGATTACTTAATTAAGAATAGGCATAAAACTGAGCACGGTTTCTATAGACATAAGATCGTACGTAAGTATTATAAAGTTTTAACCAAAGGGGGGATTCGCTACAATCGCGGCCGTCAGTCCGGTCATATAAGAAGGACTGGAGAGGAGATACGGTGCTCTCTCCTACCGGTTGACACAGATACTTGCCGGGCACGGTAGCTTTGGTAAGTATTTGTGGCGAAGACACCGGGAAACCACGGCCGAGTGTC
Organism: Miltochrista miniata; assembly: GCA_933228765.1. NCBI lineage: Eukaryota > Metazoa > Arthropoda > Insecta > Lepidoptera > Erebidae > Miltochrista > Miltochrista miniata. The sequence continues at coordinate 2,091,938 of OW121764.1, forward strand.
AGCACTGCGAGGACCGCAGTGATGACACCGCGCTCCACATTCTGGTGGAGTGCACAGCGTGGGCGCAACAGCGCCAGGTCCTCGTAGTGGGTCTGGACGTGGACACTCTCTCGCTCGAGACTATGGTGCGAGCCATGATCTCCAGCGGGAGTAAGTGGGACTGCGCCGCCTCTTTCTGCGAGCAGGTCATGCTCGTGAAGGAGGCGGTGGGGCGGGTAAGGGAGAGAACTCTCCCACCCGAGTTCCGCAGTTAGCGGCCTGGGCGCCGCCGACGTGTCTTCGCCGAGGACTATCGGCCTCCATGACCGGGGGTCTGAGGACGGTGAGAGGGTCGCTCACCGTGCTTACGGAAGCAGGCCCATGACGATAGCGTGACGTGAGGAACCTACGCACGCCCCCCCTTATAAGCGGGATCACACCCGAACCACCCTCTGGGCGAGGCTGCAGCGGCGGCCGTAGGTCTGTTTGGAGTCCTGGGATATCCTTCCGAGGGCTTACCCGGGGCTCCCAACCATAGGCGGGCATTTCGTGAGGTTTTTTGGTCGGTAGGAGTTCGGCATAACATCCATGAGAATTCCCCCTCACGTAAAAAAAAGTATTCAAAAGTTTATGCTCCATCTATTTTGTTCTGCACTTTGCATTGGACTCGTGTAAGGAGGATTAAGGACTTTATAGAGGAGTTTATATTGTGACTTTTAGGTATTTTAACATACTTTTAATTTAACTTTTACGATTAAGGACAGAAGTTTTAATTAATACTTATACATTACAAAAAGACCGACCAATAATTGTGAATATGAAAGTAGTACACAGAATGTTTAATACCGAAATGTCACATAATAGACTAGTTTTGGAGAAAACAGTGTTAACATTATCCCTTATGTGCATGAAAATGGCACATGAATAATTTGCATGCACAGTGCCAAAACAGGTATGTGCAGATTTACAGAAAAAAAGATTATTTCTTCAAATATATGCAACATTGCATTTCAAATGTATATCTTACATATGTAAAAAATGAATGTTCATAATACTGCATTTACAGATTTTTGATTACTTACACAGTTTTTGAAAAAACATGTTTTTTTGAGTTTCCCAAAACCTTGTAAAAATCACATCTGGAACTTGTCAGGCGCAACGACGACACGTGCAGCTTTAACAAAAGCCTTTTTTAGATCTACGAAAGACTTCACAAAAGCCGAAAAGAATGTGTCTTTCATATTTTTCGACAACTTGTTAGGTTAGCATTTCTCAAACTATAGTTTGCGATCCATCAATGGGTTTCGAGCAAATGTTGAGTAACTACGCCCTAAAGCGTGATACGATACATCGATCCTTCAAGACTTTTCTTCCTTTTTTTTCTTTTCTTTTCAAGGAAATTCTTTCCTCTCATTCGAGGAAATGTTGGTCTCAAGTTTGGACATTTTTGTTAGATGGGTTGAAGCACTCGAAACCATTTAAGTTTGAGAACCAATGGTGTTAACAATATGCTGCCTATTTTACTTTGCCCACGAGACCTCAATGCCCTTATAAGGCAGACGGTAAACGTTTTGCTTTCACATAGAAATATCTTTAATAACATAGCCCACGTCAATCTGTTGAAATATCATAATTAGATTTTACGTATAACATATTCCATACAATATTAATTGTATGAATCAAATTCCTCTCAACGTGTCGACGTCGTTCCCTACTAATTTATCATATCAAAATGTGCTAACGTATTATTCCTAGCAGTTTAGAAATTAATATCTACGTGTACCTTATATATTACAATTAATTTAATGTACATTTACTTCATTATGTTACGTTCATTATAAGTAATTTGTTGTTTATGTACAATAATGTTTATTGACTGTTTGAATTAAAGAAGTTTCATTGAAGTTAAATAGCGAAATAATTTATGCGATACAAGTTTATTTAACTACGTTACTAAATAACGAAATTATAGAAGAATAAAATAATGGACATGAAATGGAACCTATTTATTTATTAAGTAATAAAACGAAATTTAGGAAATAAAATAAATGACATTTCGTACATGTAATTGTATAAATTTCTCAAATAATTACCTACATTTGCCATCCTATTTAAATGTTATCTCCTTTGAAGTAATTTATTATAGAGTCTTTAAGACAGGCCCATGAATGAATAGAAAATTTTTAATAACATGTAAACTAATAACAGTACTATAAATATGTATTAATAACATATTTTTAAGTATTAGCTCGAAAAATAATGAGGCAACCAGTCATGTAAAGTCATGTAAAAAACCAAATACATGAAGACCTGGATCACAGCTAGAAAGGCCTTAAACATAGACTGTACATTAGAGTATGAATTATGGTAACTTCAGGCTACGATATAATTATAGCAAGTATAACATTCGTAGCTCAAACATATCTCGCACCATTTTTTTTTCGTATGGAAATCCCTAATGGATGCTATACCGGACTCGTACCGACTAAAACCGTACGTATCTTACTATTGCCTACAGTGGGGAGCCCTGGGTAAGCCCTCGGAAGTATGGCCCAGCATTTCCGATAGACTTCATAAAGTTACGATGCTCACACAGCAAAATAACCATAGTATAGCCAACGAATACACGTACATAGAACAGTGTATTCATTGGTATAGCGTAGTCTGAAGTCACATAATAAAGTGATAAATAAGTATATTAATGTAAATACAAATAATAGTAGTAGAAACATGGACGTGGAACTACCCTGACACGCAAAGTTTGACTTCAATCAATCACTCAGAACCGAGCAGTTTATTTGCCAGATCTTATCTAAATTATTTATAGTACAAGTTATTATACAGTTAGTTTTAGGGTTCACAATTTTGTTTTATGTTAATGGTGCTACTTATTCAGACACTTTATTATGGAATGTCCACAGGGATCAGCGGTGATGATGATGGGATGTCTGAAATAATTGAGTCCAATTATACTTATGTAAGAACTGTAGTTTGTTCTTTAGTTGCTATACTGACAATGCGATTTTTTTTTGATTTAGTTTGTAAATAACTCCGGCAAAACTGGTAGGAGTTCGACATTGCAGGATTTTAACACAACATATAAAAAAACGAATAGAGAGTCCGGTAAATTTTTAAGCCAGAGGTTAGGACTGCAGCCAGAATTATTGAAAACTAATGGAATCAAGTGTTACATGGCGGAAATTCATCGTAGAACTATAATAAAGGAGGAGAGGGTTGTTTTTTTGGAAACCACTCCCACGGTTCGTCAATCCTAATGTACTGTTGAGCTCATAACTGCAGTAGTAATCCTACGTAACTATGGCGTCATCATTTTAGCGCTACTTGTGACTTCTTTCTTTTAAGACAATTCACAAAGACAAAATTGTTCTTTCGTAGGAATATTATCGATAATTTCGTTGTTACCACTTAAGCAACCCGTGGCCGGTGGTTCTAGCATGGAATGGAAATGCAAAGGATGATGGTTGGAATCCTACGATCTTGCAAAAACACTTTTTGTGGTTCATTTATAAATTAATATATCAAGTTGATTAATAAAATATGTTTCTTAAGTAGAATTATTATTAGAAACTTCATGCAAAATTACTTTATCAATATTTAAAATATATTTTTGTTTTAAACATAAAAAAATCGTTATAAGCTGGAATCAAACCACGAATATTTCTAATCACTGTGTATAATCTTGCTTCAGCCACTTAGCTGTCATTTAATTTACTAGGTTGTTAAATTTCTGTATTAGTATCTAATGACTCACAGAAGTTGTAAAGAATATTATGAATATAAATATTATGAAAACCAATAGATTATTATATCGTTATCTTTGTCTAGCACGAACTAATCATATTTGCTGTTCTAGTGTACGCTATGACGCGTCGCGTTACATTACACACACACACATACATATTTGTAAACGCAAAACCAGCCCCAACGCACGCCACACCATAATGAGCGTTGTTGTGCCATTGCACTTATGAGCTCGATAGTACATTAGTTAAGAATAACAAGAATCAACCGTAACCATAAACAACCGTAAGTGAGGACTGACAAACCGAACTCCTCAGGAAAGGAAATTCAGATGTAGGATAGGAAAAATACCTGTACCCTACAGATTGTTGGCACACAATGAGTAGGTACTAAGTATTCCGCTTAACAACACCACTATAAGTCATTATTGAGTCGATCCATCAACCCATGTTGGATATTATGAAGCGGTAGATACGAGGAATATCCATAATTTATTCATAGAAATGAGTAAATTAATTCATTTCATTTGCTAAATAATAATGAAACATAATTTCAGCTATCCTACAAATATCAAGTTTATGGAAAAATATTGTGTTTGTCAACTTTCTTTGAAATGACTTTTAAAATTTCTACTGGAACGTCGTTTAAGTTTAAAAATAAAAAATAGAAATTACGCCGATAAAATTGTTTTATATTTATTTTAGCAATTTATTTTATGAATTCATTCGTCTCAGGCAATTAGAGAAATTTTCTTCTGTAATTTGATCGCACACAAGAATATTAATTAACTATCTTACAATGATTCAGCAGTTTTAGAAAGGCTTAATTTTCATTCTTCATTCATTAAATTTCCAAGAATCGAAATTAGTATTTCATGAGTTTGTTTTCACAATAAAGAAGCAATAATAAAATTTACATCTGTACTTATTATTGTAAATAGTTAATATGCTTTTTTGTAACATCTGTCTATTTTTTTACTAAATAAAGTTTTTACTTTCTGTAGTTTATATATAGACAGACATACATACAAAGGCATAATTCCCTATTCAAAATATTGTAGGTACAGAGTAAATATTAGATCGTAGGTATAATCAAAGATATATAATAGGACATACAGATCGGCAACTCCCTGTCGCGCCACAGCTGTCAGTAGAGTTGACGTGCGCGTTGACGGACAATTTGCATAGAATTATTGATCACACGCACACATTAAAGCTGGATTTTCCGCCCTGTGGTATAACGTCGTATTGAAACGAGTAGCGAAAAATCCTAAATCTATAATTGGAACGGACTAGCGCCGTCTGAAATTTTTGGACTACCCCTAGGGAGTTCAGTTTGACATAACCGCTGCCAAGATACTGTCAACCAGGACCAACGACTTAACGTGCCTTCCGAAGCACGGTAACGCTCGTAAATGAACACCTAGTGGTCTGTATTTAAACATTTACTTAAAAAGAGCCACGTCATTAATAACTTTGATAGCCTCCTTCTGAGCAAAGTGACCTATTGAGATCTCTTGCCATATTTTACTTGTAAATTAAGCAACGTATACACACTATAGATTGATTCTGTCTTCATACAAAACAAATGTATCACAATTAATAGAATAATATTATATTGCAATTTTTTTTTTGCCTACAACTTTTTTTTGCTACCATGGTTGGGCGGATCTTCTTATTTAAGTATAATACTTATGAATTATTGCATACAATTTGTAAGAGGTATTCTACTGTCTTCTCATCATCATGTATCAGATTTTGTTTTTGGTTTTATTTTTGGCAGTTGGTTTATGAGACTTAACTCCTTTTAGTCGTCCGTTGGTCAATAGTCTACACACAAGTGAGAATGTCTTGGGTCTTATGTTTATTTAGTTGTGAATTCTTTACCAATACCTACCAAAAGGAATTTTCATTTTATTTTTATCATTACACTTTTTTAAATGTAAAACTTTCAGTCTAAAATAACATGTATTTTATTCAAAGTAACCAATTCATAATGGAATGATTGCGTAACGAACACAGAAAAACACAGTCGAATTAAAACCTTCTCCGTTGTTGTAGTCGGTTGATAATAAAAAATTCTCTTATTTACAAGTTTAGTGTATCAGTGTCACAAAGATAGCACATATAATTATTCATTTACAATCAACAGTATAATTTGTACCTATCTATATTAATACATTACAAACTCACTTTCTGAGCGCCAACAGCAGTTAGTATTAAAATGTTCAATTCCTCGTCTTAACCCAATAATATTTACACACATTCGGCTACATCTTCTTTCCTAATCATTAGTTACCATCACAATTATTTAATCACTATTCTGCCGTGGTAATCGAAAAAGCAGTAAATCAAAGGTGGACTTTTTTTCTTAATACTAGTTGACCTGATTTGTGTACATATTGAAAAACTTCTCTTGCGCTGTTCCACAATATTTATTATTGTAATAAATAAAATAATAAATAATAATAAAAATAAAATAAAAAATAAAATAAAAATAAAAAATAAAAATTGTTTATTTCAGATATCCATGGATCCATATTAAAATTAAAATACCACATAATACACACAGACAAACACGCAATACATAAAAATAAAATTTAAATAACATAATTATAATAAATTGAATGATAAAAATAATATAATAATAATAAAAATCCAGTCAATTAAATTATTAAAATTAAAATTAATTAAAATAAAAATAAAAATAAATCCCGATCAATTTGTAACATAACTAAAATTAAAATTGGAAATAAAAACGAATTGAAAATAAATAATCCAATGGACACAAAATCAATAAATAAAATAAAATTAAAACGTCATAAAAGTTAAAATTAAATTTTAAAATAGAATTCGATTTAAATAAATAAATTAATGCGAACAACTAGTAACTATTCCCTTCAGTTATTACTCTCCTTATGAGGCACTTCCAGAGCGGTGAAGTGTGTCGATCCGCATCCGCGTAATACCTAACCGGTTTCGTTTAGTTAGTAAACTTGAAGATTTTCAATATGTGTAGCAAGTTTCCTCCAGTGCCGTCCAATCAACAGTACCAATAATCAGCTAATCTAAGTGCAGTTTCAAACAGCTCACCTTCCCTGAACTTTCACAATTGTCCACCGTCCTTACAGAAGCAGGCCTAAGAAGCGCGGCGGCGGGGTGATGTGAATTTTAAGCACACTTTACGCCTCAAGGCCGCGTTAGTAGCCAGTGTTAGCCGGGAACTGGTTGGAACACTGGGATACCTATTTCATCTGCTGTATCGATTACCAGGACAGCATTATGTACAACAGTTACACTTATATGCAGCTCTCCTTGACCTTCCTGGCGGTGGTGACGACCTCCGGCCTCCTGCAGGCGGATATATCCGCACTGCGCGCCGTTACGCCGCGGTTCACCACGCACACGCCCACTGACGGCTGCGTTGCCAACAACACACACAACATGTAAAATAGGTATACTTTTATTGTTAAAAATTACAGTAAAAAATAATTGATAGAGAAAACTGCCAGCCTTTGTGTCACCAGTCGACTCTACGAGGCGCTTTTCAAATTCTTGAAAAATTTATGCGTATTGGGTCCGCATGGACCAAGGGTCTCGACTTCTTCCAGTCGGTCGAGACCCTTGGTCTACTCATTACATAGATATGGTCACGTCATATAATATGCCCACGTTTCATCATTTTAGAAATTGTCCCACTTAATAGGTGGTGAGCCGTATTGATATGGACAGGCGCAGGTTGTGACGCCCGCTGTTGAAATTTTTTAAGCCGCCCATAAAAGTCTTCGACTTGATTTAACGACTGCCATTTTACTGGCGACCAGGACCAACGGCTTAGCGTACCAAAAACACGAAAACGCTCGCAAATAAATGTCACAAAGTGGTCACCCATCTATAACTGGTCACAGTAAATGTTGCTTACTACAGTGATCGTTTACGGGAACACTGAGTCCGCGGGGCCACGAGCACTTAATATAAATACTATGCGATATCTTAATGGGCTCCAGAGACGGGCAATGCGACTTGAAAAATCTGCTAAAATGTGAATGAAAGCACTTCCAACTGTGCGTCCTTTCTTGCACCTATGTGTGCATCGACGTATGTACTGTTCAGATTTGTCAAGTTGCATTCATCGTCTCAGCAGCCCATTACACATGCCGTCAAAGAAAAGTCACGGAATTCCAGAAATCTGAGATAAGTACAAAACATGGAAAATCACAGGGGTCTGTAATAGTAAAATAATGTACTTACAACACTGACAGGTATGACGGATCGCTCGCTGAACATCCTGTGAGTATCGGGGGCCACAGGAGACGGCAAGTTACTAAAATCACTTATTGGTTTTTTATCTGAAATAATATTCTTAAATGATTTTTTTTTCGATTGGTGTAAATCAGAGTTTATGAAACGAAACGTTCATGCAATGAAACGAAATGTTATATGAAACTAAAAAGTATAAGAAGTTTCAATAACATACATCGCGTATGATCTCACAATAGTAGATTGTATAACAAGGGAGCAAAATAGTATTTTTACAGCGAGGAAGCTACTTTGAATCACGTGCGAAGCGAAGGATTCTAGAATAGAATGCCAAGCATAGCGAGAGATTCTAAAGTATGAGCGCAGTGAGGGATTTAAAGTACACCGCCCGAGGAGAAAAAATTTGTTCTCAAGCTCTACTTTTCATCACCTTTCTATGAGAAAAAATAAGTTTTGTACAACGTAGTTAGCTTCTATAGTTATTGTTTCAGGAGTTAATGCATTGTCACTTTTATAACTCCACGTAGAACTTATTATATTTGCAGAATACAATAAAATATGTATAGTTACTGATTACAAGAACAGAGAGATAAAAATGGCGCTCTTTAGTTTTTTTTAGTTAGCACAGGAGACCGCGCTGTGCAGCCAACATGTACCAGCCAATCCATACAATTTGCGTTCGATTTCTATGACTTTTTAAAGTTCCGAATTCAAATCACTTTGCCAGCTCTTAACAGAAAAGAGCTATTATGCGCCCCGTTATAGCGGTGCAAAGTGATACTTTTCAAATAGAAGGAATGAAAAATATTTTAAATGTCAGTAATTCCTATGAATTATAGAAAGAATACTTGTTAAATGTAAATGTATAAATATAATATGTATTATTGTTTTTTAATTTACTTTTCACCTCTCTCTATAAAATAGAGTGCAGAGGGGCTTATGGCGAGACTTTTTCTGTAGTCTGTGACTCTGTTGCATTAAACTACGTCACTAGGTCACGTGGATCATATGTTCAAAGTTTGAAATAAAACAAAAATGACAACGTTAATCGGATTGAACTCTCACAATTAACGTTTTAGAAAGGGGCAGTCGGGTGAGACCGTCTCACAGCTTCTTGTTTATTTGGTAAAGCGAGGAACGCATTTCCGCTACTATTTTTCTTCTTCTTTCGTGGTTCTTTCACTCTGATGTCTCTGTAGTTGCGCTACTCTATGTTGGCGAGTCATATCGCCCATATGCTCAAGGTCGTTAGCCCTGTATATGGCCTTAAGAGGTGAACTTAAACCGTACCTACACCATAAATGAGGAAATACACAACTTTCATAATATTTGCGTTTGAGACCATCAAAAACACCAAACAAACTAGTGCACCCAAGGATCAAGTAAAACAGTACTTCCTCACCATAATGACACGGTATAATGTCGGGGTCCGTGTCCTCACCGCCCTCCATCTTCAGTTCGAACTGGCTGCAGTAGTCCAGCTTCGGTGACGCGCAGTACGTGTTCATGTTGTCTGCCTTTGACAGAGATTCTACGCTTGGCTGCATGTAGAGCGCGTCACTGTGAGGGGTTTAAAACTCGTGAGATATTGACCTCGTGGATGGTCAAGGTTAGGAAGAGGAATTTGACTAACTTACTAACTCGTCTGTCGAAGTATAGGGCACGGCATCTAACTTGGCAAGGTTTTGGAGTGAGCGGAGCACTCTTTTGTGCCTCTGATGGCCGATCTAGACTCTCGTGGAGGCGCCTCCAGGAGGCGCTCGGCAGAGCCTAGGCGAGCGGAGGCGACAGGAGAGCTGCCATCCACACGTTCGCGACGGGCCTCCCCGCCGCCCCGCGTCTTTTGGCTCCGTCCCAAAAACCGACACGGAGCGTAGCGCACAGGAGAGGAGGCGAAGAGAGGCACCCATCCACACTCTCGCGCTCGCCTCGTCTCCTGTCGCTTCCACGAGAGTCTGGATCCGCCATAAGTGTACGATGCGCGATCATACTCCCACTACTCCAAAACCTTGCCAAGTTAGATGCCTTGCACTGTGCATTGCTGGACTAAAGGCTCCTGTAGGGAGGTATTGACATTACCAGCGTATGGTGTGTAGATAAAGGGTTTTGTTTCGAATTTTCCTTCTTTTTTTGAGCACTGTGAATCCTTATTGATTGAGCTCATAGAAATGCTTTGGATGCAAAGATCTTGTCCGTATCCCTGATTCTTTGATGGGACAGTCATTATTTTAGCTAATTCACCACTGCTTACACTTTAAACCTAAGGTCCTGAGTTCTAAAGCATATAGGTAATGCATATACCTTGGCGGGGGATGCTTATCCATGTCATGTCTCCTGGCTGCATGGCGTCGGTACAGCGCCGTGATCACGCCGCACACTCCCGTACAGAGCAGCGCGGCGATTGATAGCAACGACAACAGCATTGGAGACAGTGGGATGGTATTGCTCACTCCTGGGAAAGAAACGTAGTGTCAAAAGATATCACATTCTGCCCCGAAAGTGCTTTGTGGGAATGCTGCCGAAGAAGGCCTATAGTAACATTTTTTTTGGATTTACAAGACACTGCTGAAATACGTCCTTTCATGCATATTTTCTCTATTTACATTTTACTAAAGAATGTTTCTTAAATATTATTTACAAATTTAACTTAGCGATACCTACATTATGAAAATTCACTTGTACTATTCCACTTTTATTTTAATTTGAAAAATACCTGACCGGTTTCGCTTTTATAGCATTATCAAAGGTTCTTATAGTCCGTTCATAGTTAATTTACCTCTAGCGCTAATGTTGGCTTGCTTGATTTTCGGGTATCCCATGTACCTTAAAGTCGAAACTTATTTTCTTTTTTGTTGCCGTTTTTCGGGCGCGGAAATTATTTGAGATATAGAAGGAGTAACTTCGCCCTCCTTCGTGATGGTAACGACTTAACGAGTGTCTTTTTTAAATATCCATATCAATAAAAATAAAACATAAGTACAATCTGATAGTATCACAATCACGTGTTAAGTAAAGTTATGTGTATTGACAATTAGATATTCACATAAAAAATTAATTGTTAATGCTAACGTTTACATCTTATAATCTCCCCTATTACGTGGCAGAATGTCTTAAGCTGGCACTCATAGGGGAAGTTTACTGCAAAACCAACATACAGAAAACGATCTGTCAGAGGTAAATAAACTGTTAACGGACTATACACTAATTTTGACATAACGTAATGACGTTTTACAAACATTTGTGCATGTGGGTAAACAAAAACAAACATAAAAATTAAGCAGGGTTGTGGCTGTGAAGAATTTTCCCCCAAAATGGGGAAACCTTTGAACATTCAAATTCAAATCTAAATTAGCATTCAAAATAAATTACAATATAATTAAATGTCCAATAAAACTTAAATTACAATAAAATGTCAAATAAAATAAATTAAATTTCTAAATAATGTAATGTCCACGTAAACTCAATTTTCATGAAATGTCAATTGTATATTAAGTCACATAAATAAAATAAAATTACAAAAATGTCAAATAAATGTTATAAAATATAAAATCATAAAAATTACATTAACAATTCGAAATAGCTATTAATATATAATTTTCAAGCGATCCTGTGGATGACACTACTGAAAATATTTTAATAATGGTGAATTATTTATGTCTAATTGTTGATTTAACAAAATGTCTCGGTTACCCTTTAATAATTTATTAATTTCTAAGATTATTTATACTGCTGGTTGATGGCACTTGATGGAACTTGCTGCACATATTGAATAACACCACTTGTACTGTTCCACAACATTTATTTACGTTACACCTGACCGGTTTCGCCTCTCAGCATTCTCAAAGGTACAAAATAACTAACTTGATGACCACTACATCATGCAAATACATCAAAACTTTGGATGTATTTGCATGATATAGTGGTCATCAAGTTAGTTATTTTGTACCTTTGAGAATGCCGAGAGGCGAAACCGGTCAGGTGTAACGTAAATAAATGTTGTGGAACAGTACAAGTGGTGTTATTCAATGTAATTTCTAAGACCTCAAGAGCATTCAGTTTTCGACCTTTATCGCAAATGTGTGAGGCCTTAAAGTCTAATTTTGGGTCAAAGGAATGGTTTTCCGTCAGCAGGTGTTCTGCAAAATTAGACTCGGTCTTTTTTAGTCGCCAGCCACTTGCATGTTCCGCGACTCTTGTCTGGAAAGGCCTTCCTGTCTCTCCTATATATTTTTTATTGCACCCTGCACAAGTCAATGCATACACTCCACTCTTTTGTGCTACAGGAATCTTATCGGCATTATTAAAGAGTTTTAAATTGTGGATGGTATAAAAAGCCGGTTTGACTCTGTCTAGTGGTCTAGAGCATTTATACGATACCCTGCCTATGTATGGTATGCGAGCCCACCTTTTCGCTATCTACTTTCGATATCCACCTTTTCGATAACTTTGCGATCTTTGACAGATCATTCAGAGTAAACTAATCTCTGAATATTTGTGATGTAAGTGTGAATAGAATATGAAATTAAGCTTACATTTACATAAACAAGAGTTGAGATCGCCTAAAACTTTCGCCGGCAATCTACATGTGCTATGGGTAAAATATTCCAGAATTACAGTCTCTACAGGGATTTTCACAAAATGAGGAATGTTTTTGTCACATCTAGACATTTATTTCAATTCTTCTGGCATTATTTTATAAAGCTTTGAGCAATATAATTACTTGAAATTTCACTGTAGATTAAAGTTCAGAAATATATTTCTATTTTGTCTTACAAGTGTATAAATAACTCTGCAGTATTTGTATACCACAGCAACAACCTCTTACAAATCAATTCTTAGAATAAAAGATTACGTATTCTAATATAAGTAGTAAAAGATTCATCTCATAAAAAAGTTTTAAAGATAACGTTGTATTTTCCAAAATTTTGATATACCACGCTGTCCGAAAATAAAGATTCAAGAATTTAATTCTAGTGCGTGCCAAGAGAAGATAAGAAGTAAAGAATTCAACTACAGTTTTCTATGACAGTAGAATATAAATTAAGCAAGAAAGTTTTCATGTCGTCTAAGTGTAGCCTAAGGCTACTTCTAACATATTAGAGGATCTTGATAAAAGATATTCTGGCATTTTCTAGTACTAGCCAAGGCAGATTTTTTTTACGACGGTAACATAACGCTACGTATAATTGAAATTGTAGCATATTTCCATGTTTATGCAAACATGCCGTTCGGTACCAGCCTAATTCAAAGCAGATTATGATAGAGCCTGTTCCAACAACATTCGTCAATATCACGTTATCAAAAAAAAAAACAACAAGTCGATTCTATGTTTTTAATGTAAGACAAACAATCCTAGCTTCGCATAGGTAAAGCAATAAGGAGACCTCAACATCGTTTTAAGTATAATGTAGTGCAATCGTAGTACATAATTGCTATTCCTTGCTGACAAACTACAGTGAATTATATCGCACTGCACTGCGAATGAATATTGCAGGGAATGTGCCGTCGGTTACATAAGTACCGCGGTGTAGTGGTTCACATTATGTTGACGATGTGGGGAGGTTGGTGTATTTTTGTGGTCTTTGCCAAATTTATAGATTTTATTTTGATTTATTTCGTTTTTTTTGAAAAACGAAGCTTGTACTATACTTTCGTATTATAATGTTTTATGGAGGAATGAAATCACAGAGTACCTGCTGTTGAACTTAAGTGTTTTTCAATTACTTAATTGTTACTGATAGTTTTTGGTCTTATTATTTATTATTGCTACTTTTTATGATTGGACGGCCAACCACAAACAGGGTGTTCAACCTCACACTTTGCAAAAGCACTCGAGCACTATAAACAAACTTGGATCGGTTGGTGGCGTTGCTCTCAGGTCCACGGTTCTAACTCCCTGTTCTACTGTAACTGACACTTGTAGGTACTGACCTGTGTACTTGTCGGGTGGTCGGAGAGCGACGGTATACAGCGTCACTTCCTCGCTCCGACCCTTCGCGTTAGCAGCGTACAGGACCAGCGCGCAGCTGGACCGAGCGTCCCATTCGTGTAGCTCGAACGTCGCACTGTGGTTCGATGTTATGTTGTGGCGAATCTACAGACATATTCGTAGTTACGATATAAGATTAAAGGGAAGAAATACAGAATTAGATTTATTAATCTAATTGATAACTAGGCGTCACAATCTATCGTGTAACCAACAATAAAATAGGGGTGGGGGGTAATTCGTGAACAATAACGCACAACTTCAGCAAGGAATCAAGGATATCTTCAACTAATTACAATTGGGCAATGACGAATCGAACACCTCAAGGAATGCGATGTAATATATTCACACACTACAAAGAAAACGTACCTATTTATTTCTCATGAAAAGCGTGAATATGTCATTAGTTTTACGCGAGATGATTCTCACGTACCATGTAACTTTAACTCTACCCTCCAGGTTTGGTAATAGCCATATACCTACCTAATGCATTCTCAAGATCAAAATCTCAAAATAAAATACACTCAGATCAATAAAAAAAAAACTTTTTATTGTAACATGTAGAATTTTCTCAGAACACATTCTATAATATGAAATTATCATCATATAAATCAAGGTAAATATTCGACAACTCACCACTAAAGAAGGCAGTTCCAGAACTTCCATGTAGAACACCTGCGGCAGCCCCCCGTCGAACCCTTCCAAGCACTCCACCAAGAGCGTGTAGCTCTGGTTCACTACGGTGCAGTTCTGCAGGGACGCCGGGACACCTGCTGAACCGTTCACCGTTAAGCTTGAACACGGTGGTCATCAGGGGACTTCGTTAATGGATTATAGCTTATAATAATAAAAAGAAATAACGGAATTCGAACTAAACGTAATAGCACCCGTCAGTTCTGCTGCTTCAAGAAAAAATTGATTTGAGGTATTTGTCTTTTCTAGTAAAAATAGCTGTAATCGTATAGAATTCTGAGAAATCATGATTGTTTTTCGGAATTTTATGTTACAAGTAAAATAAACGTTGTAAAAATCATTGTAATTTCAATATTACGAGTATTTAGTCCTTTTATTTTTTCCGTCTTATTACATTTCCTAGTTATTTTTTAACATTCAAGAATTTGTCACATAAAATTCAACATAATCAATCACATACTTCCTTAACCCTTTTTTGACAGTATTACCTTATTTTTATCGCATACTAAGGGATTTTTGACAGGGGTCAGGGACTTAATATACTTAAGTAGATCAAGAAAAATGAAACGGAACTGACGCGCTGTTTTGCTGTTTTAGCCCGATTAATTTGTAGATTTGTACGAGAATTAATGATCTAAAACTACAGTTTCAAGCTTAAAAAAAGCAAAGCTGCCCTTCCAAAGTTATATTGTTACCTGCAGCAACAAGTTTGTAGATACAAGGCGCCTCCTGCTTGCCGACGGTGTTGGTCGCAGAGCAGAGGATGGTGCCGTAGTCCATGTCGTAGCTCGGCGTGTAGCGCAGTGTCGACGTGTTGCCGTGGTTCGTGTACAAGCTAGGGGATTACAAGGAAATGTAATAAATAAATATTTTTTAATACGGTTGCTCAAAAAGTGGCGTATTACAGGGACGTATAGCGTTCGGGATGTGGGCTATTACACACTCGTGCTTTTTCTTTACCATTCCCGCACTCGTGCGTTTTCTTTCCCAATTGTCAAAATAATGTCTGTGATTTATGCAAATATTTCTAGAAAAAGATACTAACTTGTTTCAATATCGGATTACAAGTAATTTTAATTAAAATTTAAGCATAAATTAATATGAGTATCGGCCAAATTAAATTTATAAATATAAAAAAGTTGGCTGTATGAAGTGCACAGCCATAGTCTCTGCTTAGGAAGATATAATATTCTTTTACGGTTGGCGCCATTTTGGATATTCAAGTTTATTGTGTTTTTATTATTTTATAAAATTGCTTAATTTTTTCGCAACTGTATTAAAAATAGTTATTCAATACAACGTGTGGGACTGTTATTTAAACTCGTTCCGACTGTCTACCCTCGCCTTCGGCTCGGGTCAACACCTGTCGTAACTCGTTGTAATAACAGAAATCCCACACTTGTATCGAAAACTACTATTGCAACATTCACTTAAAACGGTTATCTAGCCCAAATTAAGCTAATAATAAGCTTGTGATATCTGACAAAAAACCTTTTTTTGTAAGTGACATTTCTATTATGAATAATTAAATATTATCGAGTTTACATTTGTATTTTTTAAAGGATTCCGTAGGTACCTAGCAGAAGGGTAAAACTGGGACCCTTTACTGAGAGACCGCTGTTCACCAGGCTGTAGCTCATTTAATACATACATACATACATAACATCACGCCTGTCTCCCAACGGGGTAGGCAGAGACTATGACTTTCCACTTGCTACGATTCTGGCAAACAACTTTCGCTTCTTCAACTTTCATAAGTGTCTTCATACATGCTCTTCGGTTAAGGGTACTCTTGACCTGGCCTTTTTTCAGAAGATTATCGATTTGATCGATATGAGTATGCCGAGGTCGACCCCTACCAGTTTGCTCATTCACTCTCGCTTCATAAATCTGTTTTTTCAGCCTATATCCATCCATTCTCTCCACATGTCCAAACCATCTGAGCATCCCTTTCTCTGTCTTAGTCACTACATCTTCTGTCATACCGCAATGTTCCCTTATCACACTATTCTTTACTTTATCTCTCAATGTCACTCCAGCTATACTTCGCAAACTTCTCATTTCCACTGCATTAATTTTACTTTCATGTTTCTCCTGCCACACCCAACTTTCACTACCATGCATAAGTGTAGGGACAAGCACTCCTCTATGTACAGCCATCCTTGCCTTTTTAGACACGTTCTGACTGCTCATAAAGGTGTGAATGGCTCCATTCACTTGATTTCCTGCCAAAACTCTTCTTTCAATATCATTGTCACACTTTCCATCTCTTGCAAATTTTGAACCCAAATATACAAACTCTTTCACCTGTTCCACGCTCTTTCCTTCGATCGATATCGAGCAATCAGTCATACATTTCTCTCTTTCAAAAACCATTACTTTTGTCTTGCTTACATTAACATTCATTCCTCTACTTTTAAGCGCATCGTTCATTATATTAACCATCAATTGCAACTCATCCGCCGATGATGCCAGTATTACCTGATCATCAGCATAAAGGAGGCATTTGACGGTTAGCTCATTAATTTTTAATCCATACGCACACTCTTGTAGTTCTTTCAAGCAACTGTCCATGTATAGGTTGAACAGCCATGGTTACGCTACACAGCCTTGTCTCACACCTTTTTCGATGGGAAAAAAGTCTGTGCAAGCTCCATTGATCCTGACACAAGCACTGGAGCCCTCGTATAGAGATTTCAAGGCTCGTATCAAGTTGCTGTTCACTCCGTACATAGACAGTGTTGACCACAGTTCATTCCTCACCACTCTGTCATAGGCCTTTTCCAAGTCCACGAAGATGCAATAGACTTTTTGACGTTTTGCCAAAAACTTTTCAACTAGGCATCTTAATGAAAAGACCTGATCCGTGCATCCCCTTCCTTTCATAAATCCTGCTTGTACATCCCACATTTTTCCTTCAGTTTCATTCATCACTCTTTTAATCAAAACTTTCGCATACAATTTGCCTACGACACTGAGCAAGCTTATTCCGTCCAATTTTCGTCCTATTTCTGTACTACCCACGTTTAGTAAAATCTTTGAAAAGGTAATGCTTAATCAAATGCAAAATCATTTTAATACAAATAAACTATTCCATACTAAACAATTCGGTTTCACGCGCGGTCGGTCTACCACGGATGCTGGAATCAAATTATTAGAGTGTATATATGAGGCCTGGGAGGAGTCGTATGATGCGTATGGTGTATTCTGCGACTTATCTAAGGCCTTTGATTGCGTCCAGCATCAGACTTTAATTCAAAAACTTGATCATTATGGGATCCAGGGGACGGCCTTGGATTTAATTAGTTCTTACCTAAGAGATAGAGTACTGAGAGTAGTTATAAATGGTAAACAGTCATATGGGTCTGCTGTAACAATGGGGGTGCCTCAGGGTTCAATTCTGGGACCTTTTCTATTTTTAGTGTACATAAATGATCTCCCTCACCTTATAAGAGACGATCACGAGGTAGTTTTGTTTGCTGATGACACATCTTTAATATTTAAAGTTGAACGTGGACAACGCAATCTTGACGAAGTAAACAATGCCCTCTCTAGGGTAGTCCACTGGTTTAACGCAAATAATTTATTGTTAAATGAAACTAAAACAAAATGTATTAGATTCACCTTGCCAAATGTTAGGCTCGTTAACACCAGTATTAGGATTAGGGATGATCAAGTAGAATTGGTCGATGAAACTGTCTTTCTGGGCATAAAGTTAGACTCCAACTTGCAGTGGGGGCCTCATATCGAGAAAGTCTCGGGCAGACTGAGCTCTGCAGCCTATGCCGTTAAAAAGATCCGACAACTGACAGACATTAGAACAGCGCGTCTTGTCTACTTTAGCTATTTCCACAGTGTCATGACCTATGGCATACTATTATGGGGTAACGCTGCCGACATCGAATGTATCTTTGTGTTGCAGAAAAGGGCTGTCCGGGCTACCTATGGTATGGGGTTTCGGGAGTCATTAAGAGAAAAGTTTAAGGATATCAACATCCTTACTGTGTATTCACAGTACATATATGAAAACTTATTATACACTCATAAAAATAATAGTAAATTTATTAAAAATAGTGATATCCATAACCTAAACTTAAGAAATAAGAATAAATTGGCTGTACCTAGATTTAGGCTTAATAAAATAAGCAATTCTTTTGCGGGCAATTGTATTCGAATGTACAATACATAGCCGACATCCGTAACAGGTTTGTCAGTTAATAAATTTAAAAAACTAATAAAACTTAAATTGTGCCAGAAAGCTAATTATAGCATTAAAGACTTTCTAGAAGACAAGGCTGCCTGGCAGTGACACGAATTGCTCCTTTCTACATTTAAAAAAAATTGCGTGTACTTAGTGTACACACGTAAGAAGTGAAACTTCTTCATAAACTTAATTTTCACCTCACCTTAAATTAAGTCAAAAAGTACAAAAGTACAAAAGTCCAAAAGTTCAAAAGTCCAAAAGTAAAAAAGTCCAAAGTCCAAAGTCCAAAGTACAAAAGTCCAAAAGGCCAAAAGTCCAAAAGTCCCAAAGTCCCAAGGTCTCAAGGTCCCAAAGTCCCAAAGTCCCAAAGTCCCAAAGTCCCAAAGTCCCAAAGTCCCAAAGTCCCAAAGTCCCAAAGTCCCAAAGTCCCAAAGTCCCAAAGTCCCAAAGTCCCAAAGTCCCAAAGTCCCAAAGTCCCAAAGTCCCAAAGTCCCAAAGTCCCAAAGTCCCAAAGTACCAAAGTCCCAAAGTCCCAAAGTCCCAAAGTCCCAAAGTACCAAAGTCCCAAAGTCCCAAAGTCCCAAAGTCCCAAAGTCCCAAAGTCCCAAAGTCCCAAAGTCCCAAAGTCCCAAAGTCCCAAAGTCCCAAAGTCCCAAAGTCCCAAAGTCCCAAGGTCCCAAGGTCCCAAAGTCCCAAAGTCCCAAAGTCCCAAAGTCCCAAAGTCCCAAAGTCCCAAAGTCCCAAAGTCCCAAAGTCCCAAAGTCCCAAAGTCCCAAAGTCCCAAAGTCCCAAAGTCCCAAAGTCCCAAAGTCCCAAAGTCCCAAAGTCCCAAAGTCCCAAAGTCCCAAAGTCCCAAAGTCCCAAAGTCCCAAAGTCCCAAAGTCCCAAAGTCCCAAAGTCCCAAAGTCCCAAAGTCCCAAAGTCCCAAAGTCCCAAAGTCCCAAAGTCCCAAAGTCCCAAAGTCCCAAAGTCCCAAAGTCCCAAAGTCCCAAAGTCCCAAAGTCCCAAAGTCCCAAAGTCCCAAAGTCCCAAAGTCCCAAAGTCCCAAAGTCCCAAAGCCCCAAAGTCCCAAAGTCCAAAAGTCCCAAAGTCCAAAAGTCCAAAAGTCCAAAAGTCCAAAAGTCCAAAAGTCCAAAAGTCCAAAAGTCCAAAAGTCCAAAAGTCCAAAAGTCCAAAAGTCCAAAAGTCCAAAAGTCCAAAAGTCCAAAAGTCCAAAAGTCCAAAAGTCCAAAAGTCCCAAAGTCCAAAAGTCCCAAAGTCCCAAAGTCCCAAAGTCCCAAAGACCCAAAGTACCAAGGTCCCATCCAAAAGTCCAAAAGTCCAAAAGTCCCAAAGTCCCAAAGTCCCAAAGTCCCAAAGTCCCAAAGTTCCAAAGTCCCAAAGACCCAAAGTACCAAGGTCCCATCCAAAAGTCCAAAACTCCAAAAGTCCAAAAGTTCAAAAGTTCAAAAGTTCTAAAGTCCCAAAGTCTCAAAGTTCCAAAGTCCCAAAGACCCAAAGTACCAATGTCCCATCCAAAAGTCCAAAAGTCCAAAAACCCTTAAATGACATGCTATCCCTGGATAAAGTACTCTTAAGGGGCGGTTAACCCGCACAAGTAGGCATTTGGCGCTCCCCTCGCCCCGGGCGCAAGACACACCGCGCGCCGGCAGCGGCAGTCAACTCTCATGCCACAGTATACAATATAGTAGAAAGAAACAGCATGCTAACTTTGTTTGACGTAGTAAATGCATCTAACTTTATTAAGTGTAGTGATTTATTAGTTTCGTAAATAAAAATAAATGAGTTAATCGTAAATAAATTACGTATATTATACTATTATTTTTAAGCTAAAGAGTTTGTTTGTTTGTTTAGTTGTTCTAACTCTAGAGTCTAAGAGACTGCTAGTTGAATTTCAAGAGTTTCTTAACAGAATGTCCATTTTTGAAAAATACCAAAATATATAACATCACGCTAAGGCGAATAAGAGCTTAGCAGCAACGAAACATTTTTCGACAACTAGGATATTTCATTTCTTTTGAGAGTTTCCGTTGCGTACGTTTGTTACAGTTGCGTAAAAAATGTAAATTACATAATAGCTGGTCATAAAAATTTCTAAAGTTTTCTAAAGTTAGTATGCTAAGTATGAATCACGGGATCATTGTGCAATCCAAAATGGCCGCCGCGGTGTAATCACAAAATTTCATGATGGGTGTCGTTTAAAGGGTTTTTTTGGTATGTTGAGTACGAATCACGTACTAATTTTGCAATCCAATATGGACGCCGCGCCGTAATCACAAAATGTCATGATGGGTATCGTTTAAGGGGTTTCTTGGTATGCTGAGTACGAATCACGTGATAATTTTGCAATCCAATATGGGCGCCGCGCCGTAATCACAAAATTTCATGATGGGTGTCGTTTAAGGGGTTTCTTGGTATGCTGAGTACGAATCACGCGATAATTTTGCAATCCAAAATGGCGGCCGCGTTGTATTCACAAAAATTCATGATGGGTATCGTTTAAAGGGTTTTTTGGTATGCTGAGTACGAATTACGTACTAATTTTGCAATCCAATATGGCCACCGCGCCGTAATCACAAAATTTCATGATGGTTATCGTTTAAGGGGTTTTTTGGTATGCTGAGGACGAATCACATGATAATTTTGCAATCCAAAATGGCCACCGCGCCGTAATCACATAATTTCGTAATGAATATCGTTTAATGGGTTTTTTCGAATGCTGAGTACGAATAACATGATCATTTTGGAATTCAATTTGGCCGCCTAAGCTATTTAGGCCCACTTGCGCGGAGAGTCGAGTTAAATATATAAATATAGAGTTAGTAAGCTCTGAGTTAAATAAATAACTTCTTAACTCTGACCACGTCTTGCACAGTTGCAAATTGGCACGCGGTTAACTAACTCACAGTAAACCGAACAAGTTTTTTTAGTCTGTGTCGTTCCATGCAATCCAACCACACACAAATGTTAGAACGAAGAATGGAACATGTGTCTCTATCTCTTTTACACTACAGTCTGCTACGTATGATTTACGATACTACCATACTTACGATACTACCATTTACGATACCAATCATAAAATTTTGTGATTACGGTGCGGCGGGCATATTGGATTTCAAAATTATCACGTGATTCGTACTCTGCATACCAAAAAACCCCTTAAACGATACCCATCATGAAATTTTGTGATTATGGCACGGCGGCCATATTGGATCGCAAAATTATCACGTGATTCGTACTCAGCATACCAAAAAACCCCTTAAACGATACCCATCATGAAATTTTGTGATTACGGCGCGGCGGCTATATTCGATTGCAAAATTATCACGTGATTCGTACTTAGCATACCAAAAAACCCCTTAACCCATTTACGGCCAATTAAAAACTAAAAACGATATTTTTATAAATCAACGTTATATTTATGGAATAGCTAATACAAAAATAAATGAAACAGGAAAAAATTAAAAATAATGGTTTTTCAGGTTTTTACAGTGGTGTTCCCAAACTGGTACAATGGCCTCTTATGTATGATAATTTGCGAAACATGTTTTCTCAATGCAGAGTGTTTTTTTTACATTTTCTGCAACCACAACGATCTCGAATATGGCATAATTAGCACATCTTACTCGTTTTGGAAGCTTTTCTGGAACATGTTCCTTACCGTCCAACCTAAGACCTTCTACATTTGATGATGAAGGGCGAGCCACACTTCTTTGAGGCGATGATTTGAGATAGAATCTGGCAATCTTTTTGCAGTTCCTACAGGCTTATACGAGTCGTAATTGGTCGCCATCGTACAAATACTGTTATCTTTCCAGCGAACCATAAGAATCTCATTATTCTTGTCAAATCTATAATCGAATTCGGCTCGTGCTTTCTTCATCATCTCCTTTTGACTTGATAAAGAGCATTTTTTGGTACGGTTTTCGCGTATTGTTCCTGTAGCACGATAGCCTAAATGACGCAAGTCGCATAGCAAATCGCAACTTGTGAAAAAATTGTCAAAAAAAACTTTGTGGTTAGCAGGGTTTGTGATCAATTTGCTAAGTAGATTTTTTTGAGCGGCATTCAAATTACTAAACTCTGCAATCATCTCATAAATTTCAAGGCTAAATAGCTTCTCAAATATTTGTACTGGTGTCAAATCTTTTAGTTCTTTCTTGACTCGATTTTTACATACTAATATCTCATAAGTTTGTACATAGTTGGCAGAGTAACTCGGAGAACACTTTCGCCACAGTGGATTATGGTCTGACTGTCGACGACCAGGCATAGAAGACTGATCTACTTGGACTGACTGAACGGAAAGTCGAGATCTTTTGGCAGTTAATGGTTCGTCATCGCTGCTATCTTCACTGTCCGAAAGAACACCTACATTATGAACAAATACTTCTATATGTCCTGGAACGTCGCTTGGTAGATTAGTTGGTACCACATCATCATCACCTTCTTTTTCATCAGTAACAACACTGGGGTCGGGTGGAATGATGGTCAAATCATACTCCAAGCCATCGTTACTATCATATAATATTGTGTTCGCTGCTTCTTCTAAGCCCCTATAGTTATTAGATTCATTATAATAATGTCTACGATCCATGTCGAATCTGAAAAAAATAATATTTTTTTATTACACTTGTAGCCAGTGTTCCCAAATTGGTACACTAATGTTTGCACCCCTACATTTTCATATGAATAGTAAATATTTGCTATAAAATAACGTGAAATTGTAGGTTATGTACTAATTTCAAGAAAACAATAACAACACTTGCAATTTGGTCAATCTACAATGCAAAATAATACCAAAAGTTTGCTTACCTGCACTGTCCTCCAGATGGTTAAAACTAATAGCTTCAAAAACAACAATATTTTAACAATTTCTTGTTCTTCGATACCGCAACGTAATTAGCACACTGCCAACGCCTACTTAATGTTACAATATGGTAATACTTGTCAAAAGCTTTTCCATGTACCCGCATTTAATAAGTGTTCCCAAATTGGCACAGTGGTAAAGAATGGGTTAAACGATACCCATCATGAAATTTTGTGATTACGGCGCGGCGGCCATATTGGATTGCAAAATTATCACGTACTTCGTACTCAGCATACCAAGAAACCCCTTAAACGATACCCATCATGAAATTTTGTGATTATGGCACGGCGGCCATATTGGATTGCAAAATTATCACGTGATTCGTACTCAGCATACCAAAAAACCCCTTAAACGATACCCATCATGAAATTTTGTGATTACGGCGCGGCGGCCATCTTGTATTGCAAAATTAGTACGCGATTCGTACTCAGCATACCAAAAAAACCCTTAAACGATACCCATCATGAAATTTTGTGATTACGGCGCGGCGGCTATATTCGATTGCAAAATTATCACGTGATTCGTACTCAGCATACCAAAAACCCCCTTTAACGATACCCATCATGAAATTTTATGATTGCGGTGCGGCGGCCATCTTGTATTGCAAAATAAGTACGCGATTCGTACTCAGCATACCAAAAAACCCCTTAAACTATACCCATCATGAAATTTTGTGATTACGGCGCGGCGGCTATATTCGATTGCAAAATTATCACGTGATTCGTACTTAGCATACCAAAAAACCCCTTAAACGATAGGTACCCATCATGAAATTTTGTGATTACGGCGCGGCGGCCATATTGGATTGCAAAATTATCACGTACTTCGTTCTCAGCATACCAAAAAACCCCTGAAACGATACCCATCATGAAATTTTGTGATTACGGCGTGGCCGCCATGTTGGATTGCGAAATTATCATGTAATTCGTAGACATTTTAATGCATTAGGTAGCTGGTTACCATGTCGTGAAAACACTTAAAAAGTAAAAGATCACCACATTTTTACCATGAGTCGCGTATGTATTTGTAACGGTTAATCTAATTACATTTTGCCCATTACTGATATTTTTATACTGTGGCGCGATTCCAACGTATTTTGGCATAATAATTACGAAATAGTTGCGAAAAAAACTGACACAGGTCCTGCCTCCACAAGCGCCAGGGCAAGACTGATCGGCCGTCAGCGGCGCAATTCTATTGCGTTTGGTAGATATTCGTACATGATAACTATGTAAATAGTTGTTTATAGAAAAACGCTCGGAAAATGTGTATAAAAACTTAATACCTTTAATTGAGTGCAAAAAAAATATATTAAATGTTAATAGTTTAGCCACAGTATTGAAAAAACTTTCCTGAGAGAGTCAACTTTGGGATTTTTTTCTATCTAGTGAAATTTATTGGATCGTGTAACGGGCTCGGAATATGTTTAGCTTATATCCTTAACTATTATATATATATTTTTCAGATTTAAAAACCCTTTACTTTTTGAATAGGATTGTTTCAAAAAACTCAAAATCTGACCCACGCGGCCTTAATTCGAATCCACCGTGGTGGGGAACAGAACAAAGATGGCGCGTAACCAAAAATCGTGACGTGACGTGACGTGACGTGACGCAAATTTTTTACCCAACGCCGATAAAGAAGTTTCACTTCAAAAAAAAACTGTATTAGATAATATGATGAATTAAGAGGGACCGGACTGAGTCTCTTGGGGTGTTCTTCTCAGTCTGTAGCATTTCCGAACCCCCGGTAGAGTCACAAAAATTTTGACAAACCTAAATAATTTTTTTAAAAATTTCAAAGGGAATAAATTTTATTTTATTATATTTTATTTTATTTTATGCCGCGGTAGTTTTTGCACTCTTGCTGTGACCCTTTACCTTTGTACAGCGGCACTATGACAGATTTGCACCATTCTTCTGGTATTCTGCCATTTCGCCAGCAAAGATTAAAAAGGCGGTACAGCTGGCAAGCTACCACGCCACGACCCGCTTTCAGCATCTCGACAGAAATTTTATCAATCCCAGCCAATCATTTAATACTACATAATATATGTAACCATTTAATACTAAAATAGAGAAATAATTAAGGGGGCTCCCATACAAAAAACGTGATATTTTGTTGTCCTTTGGTACGTCCTCCATTCGCGAATTCAGCTGGCACTTAGCCGGTTTGTTAAATTATAAAAACAATATTAGTAAAATCTTAGTTATAAGGTTATTTTATTTCGCACAGGAGTAGGCTCATAAATCGTGATAGCTTTTAAGAGTCTACAAACTTAACGTGCATAATTTACGTTTGCCTCATTTATCTGAAGCTTAGTTTGTTGGTCCGACAAGATCGCGATTAAATTTTCCAATACATTGAAGTTTGAGAAACAGCTTTAATGATAAGTACTTAATAACTATCTGCCACTACAGATAACATAATATATATACCTATCTCTTTAACATTCAAATTATAGTTTAGAAATAATATTCTTTCTAAACTACGAGTATAATTTGAATATTGAAAATAGATAGTTGTAAGTTTCAAAAGGTGCTAGTGTATAGAAATGTATATAAATAGTTTACGCATAGAAACATTATATTGTAACGCTGGTTTTATTCTTGGTAAGTATATAAATATTATTAGCATTCGAATTTCATATGAAATCAACGCCAAAAATCTGGAAAACATATTCTTTTTTGTATCATGTATTTTCAAATACAAACTTAACGATATTTTTCTGCAAAAGATTTTATAGAACGTTACTTATCTTTATGTATTTGTGAAGATAAAAATAAACAATAAAAGAATATCAACCAAACAATCAGTGGCACAGCACAATGTAGCATCTGACGGGTTTCACAGTTAAATTAGGTTTTGGAACGCAATTCTTAGAAAAGGTTTTATAATAAAAATTCTGTTTTCTGAAGAACGTAGCCCATCTAATGGAAAGTCATGGCATGCCACAGTCCGTAAAACTTCTGACAGTAGTCCTTAAGTTAGCGACCCTGTGATATGCCTCTTCATGGCCCGCTTTAAGAACCCGGGTTTATAAGAGGAGGTAAACATGTAGGTGTCCTTGGTAGTTCCATTTTTTTTTGATAAATATGGTGTCGAGGCAAAAAGCAGCAAAAAATCACATTTCTTTTACGGGGTCCATCCATAATTTTTTCATGGTTTTTATTGTTACAGCAGCAATTGAAATAGTGAAAATTTCAGCTGTCAAATACAGTCTCGTGATGGACAGACAGCGAAGTCTGAGTAAAGTAAAAAGGGTCTTGTTTTTACCCTTAGGGTACGGAACCCTAAAAACCCTTACCTTGGCGATATCTCCGTCTGCTCTCCGGACG
Organism: Miltochrista miniata; assembly: GCA_933228765.1. NCBI lineage: Eukaryota > Metazoa > Arthropoda > Insecta > Lepidoptera > Erebidae > Miltochrista > Miltochrista miniata. The sequence continues at coordinate 2,119,029 of OW121764.1, forward strand.
TGTTGAAGACCCAGCTGAAGTAGGTGGGCGGCGGGCTGGAGTCCACCGTGCACTGCAGCACCAGCGGCTCCATCTTGAGGGCGCCGTACACTTCGCCTTCGTTGTTCGACTTGCAGACGGGAACATCTGGTGTGGCAAAATGAGAAATATTATAGACTTTTGAATATAACCCATACAATTTAGTCTCCCGACGCCGGTGCCTCAAAAGCATTTTTATTGATGGAATAATGTAACTTTATTATTTTGATATTTTTATATTCATTCTAAGGGTGCTTTTCCATCCGAGATGTGCCGCGCTACGTTGCCATGATGCGTTGGATATCTACCAATCATATTGGTGGATCCACGTGTATCGTTGACCGTTTATATTGTTAAATTGCGCAACCGACAAATGTGATTAGTGGATATCAAACGCATTCATAGCGAAGTTGAGTAGCGTATGTCTAGTGGAAAAGCACCTTAAGATTGGTAAAGAAAATGATTATAAATAATTAGATGGATGTTCGTTACTCTTTCAAGTTCTAACGGCTGAACGAATTTGATTGAATTTGAGTACAGGGATAAATGATATAGCATTCGTTTTATTGTAGCTGTTTTTTTTAACCCCCGACGGAAACCCGGACGGGGTGTTATAAGTTTGACATGTGTGTGGGTGTGTGTGTATGTGTGTAAGTCTGTCTGTGGCATCGTAGCGCCCAAACGGATGAACCGATTTTGATTCTGTTTCTTTTGTTTGAAAGATGGGTAAGGGGAGAATGTTCTTAGCTAGGTTTATAAAAATCGGTTAAGCCATTTCAAAGATATGAGGGGTGAAAGGGGGGATGAAAAATTGAATGTGTTCAAATATACCCGTGTTGGGTATCAAATGAAAGGTTATAACTTATACATCACGATACTGTAAGTTTTATGAAAATCGGTTTAGCCATTCGAAAGATATGAGGAGTGGAATGTATTTCTAATTCTGTAACCACACTCCGTGCAATTCGCATTAGCTCTGAATAATTGTTGATCGACTATACGTATGTTGATATTAAAAAAACCCCTATAAAAAGCATGAAATAAAAAAATAAATTAAAAATTAAAATACCCCTGACTGACAAAAAAAGAACAATAAAAAAGCCTGTAAAAAGTAAAAAATAACTATTATATTATGACCTATCTACCCTAAGTATTGAACCTTTATTATTATTATAGGTAGCTATATTATTTACGTATTCATATTTTTAACTAACAGTTGGTCTCGTCGGGGGGACCGCTCTGTACCTAAATAGAGACAGACGTACGATTAGGTTATGATTAGGTGAGCGGTCCCCGACGAGACAAACTGTTAGTTAAAAATATGAATACGTAAATAATATAGCTACCTATCATAATAATAAAGGTTCAATACTTAGGGTAGATAGGTCATAGTCTTTTTACAGGTTTTTTTATTGTTCTTTTTTTGTCAGTTGGGGGTTAAATTTTTTATTTATTTTTTTATTATTAAAGACAAGGGCTCTACGTAAGGCAATTTTTAACTTTTCGAGCCCTTAAATGAGGGAGGGACTTCGGCAACCATCACAGGTTGTCGAAGTCTGTCTCGTATCATGTAAAGGATGTCCCGGCATCCTTTCAAGGGTCTAGCTCTTGAAGGATAGGAAGGGATCACGTGTTTTGAGTTAGTTCGAGTCTGGCATGACATTCGTGGGAATCTCCACATATTAGGAAGGAACATTTTCTTGTTATGGTGCATGTTATAGTATTCCCTGGACCTTCCCATACACATCTCAAATGATAACTTTTTTGGAATACCTACCCTTTATGCTATGATTTTAATTTTTCAAACATACCTAAATATTTTTACAAAGTTCAAAATATTACGCCACCCGCATCCAGCAGGTTACCGCAACCAAAACCTATCATAATATTCGAGAGGTAAGTACTTATATAAAATCGTGATATTCTAATTCGATTGAAACGCTTACACTGAAATAATATTCGTAAATTCTCAGTCTATTCACATCATGTAAAGTGGTAAGTTGTGTAATTTATACACTAATTTGTTGAATAAATTACATAATTTATGTAATGTAATGGGAATACTTCAAAGGTGTAACACTTTATTGAGTTTTGTTCGTCCTTCGTCCTAGTTTTGTTCACGTGGCTCAAGGATTTTAAAGTTAATAATATATTTTTCAGAATGGATGGAAATAGACTAAAAAAACAGATTTATGAGGCGAGAGTGAATGGACAAACTAGTAGGGGTCAACCTCGGTATACTCATGTCGATCAAATCAAAAACCTTTTGAAAAAAGTCTGATCAAGATTCCCTGAACCGAAAAGCGTGATGGAAGACACATAAGGAAGCAGAAGAAGCGAAAGATGTTTCCCAGAATCGTAGCAAATGGAAAACCATATAACTCTGACTATCTCGTTGGGAGACAGGCGTGATGCTATGTATGTATTTATGTTGTTCCTTTTTCTCACGCAACGTTTGACTAGTTTGTCGTGAAAAAAACGCGTCCCAGCATGGCTTACTCAATGAGAGCCCGGTAAGGCTAGATGAACTTTATCAAAAGACTAGATGTCTCCAGCAGTTACTCGGAATACCCGGCTTTATACGGAAAGGTAGGAACCGTGCACCAAACATTTTCAATAATTCTCTTTCATTCTTTCGCCACGCTTGCACCCCGATAGGTGAATACACTCGCGTTGTGGTGGATTTAGTTAGTACACTCACAGTTGACTTGCAGCGACACGGGGTTGCTAGTGGCGCTGCCCTCGTTATTGTACGCGAGACAGCTGTAGTCGCCCGCCGCCGCCCGCGACACGCTCTGCAGCACGAGGCTCTCGTCACTGAGGAGCACTCCCGCGCTCGCGTTGTGGTGGATTTCTTTTGCCTGAAATGTTGTTGCTGTGAATATGTGTTGTGTATACGCTTACCTTAACAAATAAAAGACCATTTGAGGACCATTGTCAATAGTGATGAGGACTGTGAGAATGGCTCCATATGGTTTTCCATTAGAAAGGCTGCTTCTAAAAGGTTAGCCAGAGGCATAGCATAATAACTCTACAAAAGAGATAAAAAGGTATATCAGGACATTCGAATCAAAAAGATGTTACAAAAACATATTCCTCGCTTTCTTACTGCATTTATGTAAACTTCCACTTACCCCCTTATACCAGGTTAATTTCTTAGACTTCGGGTTGGCCTTGACGCTGCACTCGAAGTATACGTCGTCTCCCTCCTTGATGTAATTCGGACTCAAGTTTGAACCCAGCTTCAACGTGACTATAGGAACATCTGTTGACAAAATATAGCTCATCATACTAAAGGCAACATGACACCAGTAATTATACCTTGGTCAGCTGTTGAGAAAACAGGGATAGTCTACATAACGAGTCCACTGCCATCTGGCCCGGCCATGCCTATCGTCTACCTATGACAGCGACTCCCTGTCGTAGGCGGATATCAATAAGGCACTGTGTGGTTTTTATCGGCAGGGGCGGCAGTAACGAGGAATTCCACACGTAATACAATTTTGAAAATCAATTAAAGTAGCTCTTCTCATAGCTGTATTAGTTTTAGAGATAGCGTAACTATTGAACTTGCAATAAACTGGTATTCGTGTAAGGGTACCCAATCTTTAAAAAATATAATCGTGTATAAGACTTTCATAGAAAGTTTGTTGTGTATGTATGTATATTAAGTAACTTCGAATAATTGGTAACCCCACTTTACTAGCTTTAGCTAGCGTTAGCTGGGGGTGCTGGTGGTTTTGATTGGGTAGGCTTTTAGAAATTTGGCTAATATTGAGTAAATATCCAAAAACAGAACATAGCACAGACACATAATAAGAAATATTTACCTATGCATAAAACACTCACGCCGTGCCACTAGCGTTGCACTCACAAGGTCGAGTGCCACCGGAAACACGACATTTAATAATCTTGTAATCGCATGTTTTAGGTGAACAGTTATTAAAAAATTCATAATTTATGCTTTCAGAAGCTTGCGTGAATGTCGCTCATTAAATTAAACTATTTCTAACAGATTGGCTGTAGCGTGCTCCAGTCGTTTTGCCTTTATTTACAAAAATTAACTTGGCGTTAACTGTGCCCGAAGCTTACTGGCAGTAGACTTACAAATTACTATCATTGACTACTACTACATCCAGAGAATCAAAATTTCTTTCAGTGTTAGTTCTCCTCGACAGGTCACATTTCTCAACCAATTTCTATCAAATTGGAAGAAACGTTCAGCTCAGTTTCGACACAAGATTTCGCAAATCTTTAAGTTTTACTAAACAATTTAAAATATCTTTGTCAATGTTTCCAAAGTTTACTCAAGGCCACTAAATAAAAAATTAATCCATCAAGCCATTCTATTGTCGAACTTGATATTTCGAAATTTGGCAAAGACTTTAATGGATTTGTACAGGATTTTAGTTAGAATTCTCCATTTCCCCGCCATAACCTCAACCAGTCAACAAGAGCAGTATATTACAGTTCAATCAAATCATCGCAAAAAACGTAAAGACATAGTAGGCCTCTCTGTAGAACGAGTTATTGAGATAGCTAGTATAGAGTTTGAGCAGTTCATTGTACTAAGCGTATACAGCCCCCCGGATGCTCCATATGTCCAGTTCGAAGAGAAGCTTGAAGAAGCGTTGTTTAAATGCCAAAGTACAAAAAAAACAGTCCTATTTTGTGGGGACTTCAATATAGATGTTTTAGAATCTGCACGGGAACCTTTACAGAGAGAGAAATTGTTAAATTTGTTCAAGTCGTTTGGTTTGTATAATATATTTTTAGAACCTACTCGTATAACTGCCACTACTGCTACTTGCATTGATAATATTTATACTAATATACATCCCATTAAAAAATGTATAGTGGACCCTGTAAAATCAGATCATCGCGGACAGTCCGTTTCTTATTTGAGAAATAGTAGGGAAAGTAAGAAGATAATCAGTTTTGTCCCAGTCAACACACAGCGCTTGGAAACTTTCAGAAGAAATTTAGTGAAGAAATTACCAGAATTGCCTGATTACACTAGTTTAGATGAATCCTACACCAATTTATTTAATTTGATACATGATGTGTTTGGGAAAATTTTCACCCCGAAAACATTATCAATTGGAGGCAGTTCTGCTTTCAGTGATTGGGCAACACCCGGAATTTATAAAAGTCGTCATAGCCTATATGAACTGTATTCTGAAAAATCATATAATTTCAACCCTGAATTTCAGGAATATGTTAAAAAATATTCAAAGATATTTAAGCAAGCCTGTTCCTTAGCCAAATCTAATTTCATTAGAAGTAAAATTTTAGACTCTGCGAATGTAATTAAAACTACCTGGAACATAATAAATGCGGAATGTGGTAGGTGTACAGTGAATGAAAAAAAGTTCGATTTAAAGATAAACAATCGCCACGTCTCGGAGGTTATGGAAGTAGCGACCGAGTTCGAAAAATTCTTCAGTAATGTACCAATAGATATAACTAACACTCTTCGGTCGTCTTCTACCTCCGCCGAGCTATTATTAGCAGAATCCGTTGCTGCCTGTGAAGGCGCGTTCGAATTCACCGTTGTCAACTGCAACGACATCATAAAAGCGTTTAAATCTATTAATGTTAAAAAAACCGCTGACCTTTGGGGACTATCAGTGAAATCCGTTTCAAGTATTATAGATGTCATTGCCCCCTACTTGGCAACTGTGTTTAACGATTGCGTCTCAAGTGGTGTATTTCCTGATTTGATGAAACACAGTAAAGTATTACCACTGTTCAAGGCTGGCAGCACTTTAGATCCGGGTAATTTCAGACCTATTTCGGTGTTGCCGACCTTGAGCAAGATATTTGAAAAATTAATACTAGAGCAGATGCTGATTTATTTTAACAGTCACAAATTGTTTCATGAGAAACAATTTGGCTTCACTAAGGGACGTTCGACTACTGATGCTGGTGTAGAGTTATTGAAATGTATTTATGAGGCCTGGGAGGATAAACAAGATGCAATTGGTGTATTTTGCGATCTATCTAAGGCTTTTGATTGCGTCCAACATGAAACATTAATCAGGAAATTACACCATTACGGCATAAGGAGCAAGGCTCTCGATCTTCTGACTTCATATTTGAACAATAGAATTCAGAGAGTCGATGTTAATGGTACACGTTCAGAAGGATCAGTAGTTACTATGGGCGTTCCGCAGGGTTCAATACTCGGCCCATTTTTATTCCTTATATATTTTAATGACCTACCCTTTTACAAGGGGGACAACAACAGGATTGTTTTGTTTGCTGATGATACTTCTTTGATTTTCAAAGTCAAACGACAATTAGATAACTATGACGATGTAAACAATGCAATCTTGAAAGTGGTTCATTGGTTTAACACTAACAATCTTAGACTGAATGACAATAAAACTAAATGTATTAAGTTTACCTTGCCGAATGTAACACAGTCAGACACCAATGTTCAACTTAATGGTCGAGAGTTGGAACTTGTGGAATCAACGACGTTCCTAGGGTTAACGGTCGATGCTGGTTTACAATGGGGTCCACATATTGTAAAACTAGCTAGTAGATTAAGTTCAGCAGCCAAAAAATAAGGCACTTGACTGATGTAGATACGGCTAGAATAGTTTATTTCAGTTACTTTCACAGTATAATGTCTTACGGTATTCTACTGTGGAGCAATGCCGCAGATATAAATTCTATTTTTATTTTACAAAAGCGAGCCATAAGAGCTATATATAGATTAGGTCCAAGGATCTCTCTGCGCGAAACATTCAAAGAGGTTAATATTCTTACAGTAGCATCTCAATACATTTTTTAAAATCTTATGTATGTACAAAGAAATTTACTTAGTTTCCATAAGTTAAGTGATAGACACAATGTCAACACTAGAAATAAAAATAACCTCGCTGTTTATCATAGCAGATTGCATAAAATCAGTAATTCTTTCAGGGGTAACTGTATACGCTTTTACAACAGGTTACCTAACGAAATTAAGAGTATGTCCCTAAATAAATTCAAAAAGTTTGTTAAAGTTAAATTATACAGCAAGGGCTACTATACGGTTGGTGATTACTTGATGGATAAGGAAGCCTGGAAATGACCTGCTCTGCTAGATTCTCAAAAAACTGTTAAAATGCATAGTTTTTAGATTCATTAATAAAGTTGTAAATAGAGTAGTTAAAAGAATAACCCGCTGAGTTTCTTGCCAGTTCTTCTCAGGTGGGTCGCGTTGTGAACTGGTGGTAACTTTTTGGTTTATATAAGTGACGTTTACAAGTGCATTTGTATGCCTAAGTAAATAAATGATATTTGATTTTGATTTTGATTTTGAATCAAAACAGCCCATGGCAGTCCACTCCTGGACATAGGCCTCTCCCAAATATAGCAGTTTGTTTAAATACTTACAGTGCACGTTTAGAAGCCACTTGTCCTCTATCACAGCGTTCGGTTTCTTCACTTTGGAGTTCTCTGCTCTGCACACCAAGTACTTCTCATGATCCTCAGCCATCGGCACAAAGTTCAAAGTGCTGACTGTCATGTTTGCGTCAGTGAACTATGGACAAACAATTACTTCTTAAATATTTATATTTTTAGGGTTCTGTATAACTGTAAATGTCTATCAAGGTTGATATTCAAATCATATTTTTTGGTATGGAATATCTTTTCAATGTTTGCTTTCCTCGAATGTGCAAATAATCAAGTTTGAAAAAACACAAAAGAAGCTGCTTTTTAGACATTAATTTGGAGATCGTGCATCTTAGGCATTTTACGTTTGAGACGTCGCGTCGCCGCGTCGCGCTCTTATGGGGACTAATCTCTTATGACCCGACCCAATATTTTCCAAAGGTCTCTCTGCGAAAAAAATTTAAGGAATTAAATATTCTGACTGTGGCATCACAATATATTTTTGAAAATCTTATGTATGTTCAGAAAAAAATATCTAGTTTTACTAAGTTAAGCGATAGACACAATGTGAACACCAGACATAAAAACAACCTTGCCGTTTATCATTGTAGACTGAACAAAGTCAGTAATTCTTTCCTGCGTAACTGTATACGTTTTTACAACAGGCTTCCAAGCGAAATTAAAAGCATGCCCCTAATTAAGTTTAAAAAGTGTATAAAAAGTAAATTGTGCTGCAGGGGCTACTATACAATTGACGATTATTTGATTGATAAGGACGCCTGGAAGTGATCTGCTTGCTCTACTGATGGAGTCTACTTATTGTAAATATGTAGTGCACAAAAAGAATAGCCCGCCGAGTTTCTTGCCAGTTCTTCTCAAGCGGGCCGCGTTCCGAACTGGTGGTACTATTTGCATTGTATTCATTGACGTGTCGCAAGTGCGAGGATGTATGTATTAGGATTATGCGAAATAAATGTTTTTTTGAGTTGAGTTTGAGTTGAGTTAATATATGTGACATTGTACATTTCCGAAAGAATTCCTTCCATATTTCAAACAATTCCAATAGCTGCCACCCCATTGTTAGTATCAAATAACTTCAGGCAACTCTAATACATGACTATTGTATTATTAATTTGGGATAGATCTATATATATAAAAATCAATGCCACTTTTTGTTGTAATTTTATAACTCAAGAACGGGCTCACCTATCCAAACCAAATGTTTAGGCTTTGTTCGGACTATTTAGTAGATGGTTTATGTGAAGTTTGCACAAAATCGGTCGAGCGGTTCTTCATTTATCACGCAAACGAAGTTGCGCGGGTCAGCTAGTACTTTATAAAATAGGTTCAGGTTCATCATATACCCACATTTCACCTTTTTATAATTTGTCCCACGTAATACGTTGTGAACCGTATTGCCGTGTTTAAATGGACAGGCGCAGGTTGTGACTGCCTGCTGTTGAAATAAAGCCTTCAACTTGGCCTAACGACTGCCATTTTACTGGCAACCGGGACCAACGGCTTAACGTGCCTTCCGAAGCACGGAAACGCTCAAATAAATGTCACAAAGTGATCAATTGGATCACCCATCCATGTACCGGCCATAGTGAAAGTTGCTTACTGCAGTGATCGTTTACAGGACACTGAGTCCGCGGGGCCACGAGCGCTTCTAATTTATAAAATAGGAGTATACTATTATCTAATCTGAACTAAAATTCCAACACCTAGGATACATATTCACATTTACCAATAGACACAACCCTGTGTATGTTATAACTAGCTGACATCACGTGGTTTCACCCGCGTAGCTCCCACTCTCGTGGGAATATGGGAATGAAGTTATAGCATATGTCACCCGGGGATAGTGTACCTAGCTTCCCAACTGTCAAAGAATTTTGCAAATCGGTTCAGTAGTTTTGGACCCTATTCAATACAAACAAACAATCAAATCTTTCCTCTTTATTATCATTTATTATAGAAGCCTTTGACGCATATGATCAGAAACGCACATTACCTAGATTATTGTATCATTGGAGTTGAAATCTACTTACATTTAACAATTTATTTGTATTTTAGATTCAACCATATTCCATTACAACATACCTTTTTACTCCGGTAAATACAAGGCTTGTTACAATTTTCTCCCCGCAATTTCTGCTAATAATGTAATCCTAAATTGATCAAGCGCTCAAAAGAATGTATATAAAAATGTTTTTAAGCGGTTGCTTTGTTTTGCTTATTTGATTTGTTCTGTTTGTTTGTGAAATGAAAAATATCGAATACATAATGAACTCTCGAATGTTATGTAGGTATTGTGTACATAATTGAATGTAATTAGACGGTTCAAATTAAGTTTGTTCAACATACTTGTATCAACCAAGTTTTTTTAAGAGAACTGCACAATCATGAAAATACCAATTAAAAAAATTTAAAATAAAAAATATTTTTGGAACAATTTTTAATTGTAACTTCCGTCCGCTCCGCTCCGACCGGACGGAAGCTCACGGCAGGTTTCACGCTTAAGTATATTTTATTACTGAATATTTCACAAATTACCGCATAATTCTTTGCTAAACCTTTACATATGTAATGACCTTGTATCTATTCCATAAATATGAAAAAAAAAAACAGGCTAAGTGCGAGGCGGATTCGCGCACAGCGGGTGAAAAAAACAAAAAACGGCAAAATAATTACGTTTGTTGTATGGGAGCCCCCCCTCTATTATTATTATTGTACTAGTATTATTTTTTTAATCAATCGCGGTTTTTCACGTTTATAGAATTCGGGACTTCACGCGAAACTTTTTTATATGCACCGACTTTTTATACCACTAAGGTAGCGGTATACTGCCCACCAATAGGACTGGTGATTACCACAGCCTATGTTATTGCTTTATCTCTGTTTTGCTGTGTACTTAAGTCTTTGTTTGTCTCTATATATACATAACACTAAGAGTCTTCTCTATCAATATAAAGCACTCTATAAATACATAAGACTAAGTAAATATACCGAAGTGTCGATAAGGAACATTGTATATAGGTAATAAGAATTATATTATTTTTTAATTATTTTCGATCTATAACATAGTAACTAATTGATAACATTTTCAAATTAAATTTAAACTTGAATTGGTTTTACTATAATTAACTGTTAATTAATGTACGCAATATTGTGATTTTGCTATGACTACTGAAAATGGACGACCACAATCACAAACTATTTTGAGTAATGTTTACCAGAGGCACTATTAATTTACTCCCTAATCAGCATCGATCACACTACATTGTGGTCTTGTATCACATTTATCTATATTTTTCAATACCTTACTACTGAGATTAATATTATGTTCAGTGACATAATATTATTTTTACTCTTAGACATGCATCAATCCTGGGACATCCTTCCGAGGGCTTACACGGGGCTCCCAACCATAGGCTGTTGGGCGTTACGTGAGGTTTTTTAGTCGGTAGGAGTCTGGCATAACATTCATAAGGATTTTCTCTCACGTTAAACAAAAAAAAGACATGCATCAATGGCATAATATCTAGATAAGAATTTGAAATTTTTGACTTATCGGCCATTTACCTTTTCTGTAGCCCAAGGAAAGGAAGGAAAGGAGCTCCAACACTTTTGCTTTCACAATCAGTATATTTCTAGTATCATGTATATTTCTAAATACACACACATTATATTGTAACTGACATTAATATACCGTGTGGCGACGGGAAAAATGTTATCACCGCAATTCGCACCGAGTCGTATGAGCCGACTTAGGGAACACTTTCGCAAAACGATCTACTGCATAGAGAAGAAAAACTCAAAATGCAACCCGGTTGTTAGTAAAGTGACTATCGTTAAGCCAAGTTGAAGACTTAACGGGCGGCTTGAAAAATTTCAACTGCGACTCATCACAACGTGCGCCCGGTCCATTTCAACACGGCGATAGGCTCACTACCACCTATTACGTGGGACATAAAACTAGGTGAAATGTGGGCGTAGGTATACTATGCCTCCGCCTACCCCTTCAGGGATAAAAGCATGACTATATATATGTATGTATGTATGACAATACATAAAATTAGTAATACATACATATTTCATTAACTGTTGTATAAACACAACATCATGTGAATGGTCCCCAGTAACATCCGGTTGACCTAATGGCCCACCGGAAGTACCGGAGCTCCTTTCCTAATTGACCTGAACTATATGCCGTACCAAGATTCCGGATTAGGCAAACCGTTTGGTAGCTACGCATTTAATATTTAAGAAAAATTCAAGTGCAAGTAGTTAAGGCATCGAAAGGGGGCAGGCATACGCCACAATAAGGGGGGATACGCCACAATCGCGGCCGTCAGACCGGTCATGGACGAGTGGCTGGAGAGAAGACACGGTGCTCTCTCCTACCGGTTGACACAGATACTTGCCGGGCACGGTAGCTTCGGTAGGTATCTGTGGCGAAAACACCGGGAAACCACGGCCGAATGTCAGCACTGCGAGGACCGCAGCGATGACACGGCGCTCCACACGCTGGTGGAGTGCACGGCGTGGGCACAACAGCGACAGGTCCTCGTAGTGGGTCTGGGCGTGGACACTCTCCCGCTTGAGGCCATGGTGCGAGCCATGCTCTCCAGCGGGAGTAAGTGGGACTGCGCCGCCTCTTTCTGCGAGCAGGTCATGCTCGCGAAGGAGGCGGCGGGCCGGGTGCGGGAGAGAACTCTCCCACCCGAGTTCCGCAGTCGGCGCCCTGGGCGCCGCCGACGTGTCTTCGCCGAGGACTATCGGCCTCCATGACCGGGGGTCTGAGGACGGTGAGAGGGCCGCTCACCGTCCTTACAGAAGCAGGCCCATGACGGCAGCGTGACGTGAGCACTCACGCACGCCCCCCCTTAGAAGCGGGGTCACACGCGAAATCCCCCATAGACGCGGGATTGCACCCGAACCACCCCCTGGGCGAGGCCGCATTAGCGGCCGTAAGTCTGTTGGGAGTCACGGGACATCCTTCCTGAGGGCTTACCCGGGGCTCTCAACCATAGGCTGTTGGGCGTTACGTGAGGTTTTTTAGTCGGTAAGAGTCCGGCATAGCATCCTACGAGGATTTTCCCTCATGTTAAAAAAAAAAAAAAAAAAAAAAAAGTTAAGGAATCGAATTCGCAGTTTTTGATTCCCTTGAGGGTGTCGAAATAATTTAAGTTTTTTACGACATAAACGGCCGTAACTGTTTTCTGAGTTAAATTAGAAGATAGATTTTTTTTACAGTTTCAAGGGACTGTAAACTTAAATATTTGGTATTATTTCAACTCGGTACTTCGATACAAGAAAGCAGGGAAGGTATCTTAAAAATGTCTATTGAAACCGGTTGATGGACTTGCTTATTGTCGTTAAATACATAATCAATCATTGAAAACATTAGGTAATTATGTAAAATCAATATTAATAATAGGTAACAAGTAGCGGCTTAAATACTCATTGTGACATGAAAAATATGCGTGTTAGTATTCCATTACAGTGTTTAATTTTGCCGGTAAATAGAGCAGGCAGACGATCAATCAAGCCTCAAAAGCCCTGATATTACGTATTGCACTTTGAAAAGGAGCTTAGAAATACACGAGTAAATAAAATGTTAATCCACAGAAGCAGGGTTTGGTCAATGTTTACTTTAACCTACAGAAAACGAATCCTATTTTGTTTTACCTCTGGAAAATCGGTCATGGATGCTATGCCGGACTCTTAACGACTAAAAACCAACACGTTCCCTACCTACGGTTGGGAGCCTCGGGTAAGCCCTCGGAAGGAAATAGCCAGGATTGTTGTGCTAGGGATATCCTTTTTGAAGTGGAGTTTAATTGCAGGGTCTCAGATGTTATTGTGTAAAAATCCTACTAATTAGCCTAGCTATGAGCTTCTAAAGGTGTACGATTTTCAAAGCGCGCATTGTAATAAAAATGACTTTGGTAAATTACTGTTAAAATGTGCCCGAAAATCGACCACCTTTAGAAGGGTTTACTAATGTTTGCCATAATTTAAAATGCCATAATTTCATATGCCATACTGGTAATTGCCATATTTTCATTAGATATAACGCTTCAGTTGCCATAATCGTGAAATGACATAAAATGACTTTCACTAATTCCATTGGTCATAATCGATCAAGTGTCATAATAATTTAAATCCATAAATGTATTTGCCATAATTTTCGTTTTTAATAATGCCTTTTTCCATGACTTTTATTTACCACTAGCTGACCCGCGCAACTTTGTTTGCGTAAGAGAGAGAGAAATAGAAAGGTCCCCCGTCGTCGCTTCTATTCTTATCGCGTGGTTTTCTGTCGCGTGTATTCCCGTTGTATTATTTTGGCACAACTTGGATTATCATTAAAATGGTTATTGAAAACGAACCTAATTCGAAGCACTATCAGTAGGGTTACGGGATATTTTACTTTCCCGTGACTCTACTGGATGCCAAGGGAAATATGGGTCGACATGCAGCAGCGCCACTGGTGTTGCAAACGTTCGCTATGCGAATTAGTCCACTACAGTAACCAACCATCAGGTGGACCGTAAGCTTGTCTGCCATCTTAGTAGTATAAAAAACTGGCCAGTGCGAAGCGGACTCGCGCACAGAGGAAATAAATAAAGAATAAATTATAGATAGGAATAAAGTCCCTTTATGAGTTCCATTCCGAACAACGGTTGGCCGGTTTAGTTGGTCGGAGTGGGACAGAGGGTTCCGTACCAAAAAAACAGCAAAGCATCACGTTTGTTGGATGGGAGCCCCCTTAATTCCCCCCCCCCCCTCCTTTTCTGACGTTAGTATTTGTTATCATAGTGGCTACAGAAATATATCATCTGAAAATTTCAGCTCTCTAGCTATCACGATTCCTGAGATACAGCCTCATGACGGACAGATAGACAGACGGACAGCGAAGTCTCATAAATAGGGTCCCGTTTAAGGGAACGAACCCTAAAAACGTTTCTTTGTGCGCAACTATGCCATTAATCTAATTTCAAGGTTCCAGATATCGATCAGGTATCTAAGTCATTTTTATTTTTTTATCAATCAAATCAGCATGTACGCTCCTGGACGTGGGCCTCTTCTAGGTCCTCGGTACATCTGGCAGGCGGACAGAGTCGCGATGCCCGCTTTGGAACTCGTTTGTTCCATATGCCGTCGTCTGTCGTGTTCTGTGGCCAGCCCGCGGCACTTTACAGTACTTACGGTATTGAGCGAAGTAAATATTTATTTTTGTAAAAATTGATAAAGATAAAGATAAATATGCTTTATTGTACTAACAACATAAAATTTACAATAGTGCAAAAGTACAGTGATACAGCGGTTTAAAAGTTAACACAATGGGCAAAATTGATACCTAATGTCTTTGTTAATTGGTTTAGAGAGCATTCTCTGCTTTTGCTAAGGAATTGATATCTGAACTTCTTTCTTTCTTGTATTAATGGATTGTGTAGGTCTTCTGTGAGGTCTTCAGACTTTCGAGGCTGAGGCAACCCGTACTAATACAGTTTCTCATATTGTGACCAGACATTTAGGTACTGTAGATTTGATCTGCTAAATGTTCATCTATAACGCCTCTGATCGTTTGTATTATCCCTGTATAAAATAAGAAAGTAAGCGAAGATGGTAATAAATACTCTGTGATAATCGGAACCGTGTACACACCTTACCTAGAACTTGTTCTTTCATAATTCCTAGCCAGACATGTATAGGTTTTTCTTCTTACAAATGTATTTTTGACTTACAAATATGAAGGCAATTCCGCATATTGAAGGGCAAAAATCAATAAAATATGCAGTTTTAATATAGTTTTTATTAGATTTTTTTGACATTTATCAAAAATTGCGACCATCTTTTTTAAATCGAATTGAACTGTCAAACATGACAATGTGTCAAAAAAGAATTAAAAAAGTACCGACTACGGAGTATTAATATGAACTATGAGGCAAATCCCCCCTAAAATATTTTTCAACCCCATTTAAACCATGTTAAAAGAAAAAATTCAATAAAATACAAAACACGTCCCTATCAATTCAGTTAAAGATGTTTTATGCCAAATTTAAAGAAGATCGGACCAAGGAATCACGTTGTCCCATACAAACTTTGCAACCCTCGTTTACCCCCTTAGGAGTTGAGTTTTCAAAAATCCCTTCTTATTGCTCGCCTACGTGAGATAAGGAGCATTTGTGCGAAATTTCATGGTTCCAGACCCAGCGGTTTAGGCTGTGCGTTGATCGTCAGTCAGTCAGTTCTTGTTTTTATATATATAGATAATATAAATAAAGATAATTCATATGACACTGAATTTTTATCAATAATTAAACCTAAAACTAAAACTCATACGGCGTCTACTAACTAAGCTCGACTTCTGGGTCCTACTTCTGGGTGGTTCAAGAAAAAACCGAACCGAATCGGATTGCACTGAGTCGGGGTGTTAACGATATTTAATTTTGACCTAACAATATTATGCATTATTTTCATAATTATATCAAATTTTGATTATGTCAAGAGTCGATTATGAGATGTGTTACTTTTGGGAACTAATTATTATGAAATATGTTGTTATAGAAAGTCATTTTATGGCAAATAAAAGTTATGACTGTTGAGTTGTTAAGGCAAACGTTATTAGTATAAATGATAATAGTGCAAGTAAATATTATGATCGGGGATGATTATGGCAAACAATATTAGTGCAAATGAATTTATGGAAAACGAGAGAAGACCCTTTAGAAGCTCATAGCTAGGCAATGATTGGAGATAGATACAAAGTGTAAAGGACAAAGTTGTAGGGAATTTAATTAGCTTTTATATGTCATACAACACAATTTCGTACAAAGCACCGTATTTGAGTAGTAAGTAAAAAACCAAAAAACGGGACCTACTTCGTGACCCCCCCACCCCCCCTCGGGCTCACCTCTGAGGGGTCAGGACTTTTAGTATGTTTATCTCCTAACTGTCCAAACAAAGTTCCTAAGTCAAAGTTTCTGCTTTCGACTTTTCCATCCACACCCCCCTTTTGAGCATTCATTTACTAGACTAAATATAATTCCTTTTTTTAACGTGAGTAAAATCTTGCATGAAGGCTATGCCGACTAAAAACGACGTTCCTTTCCTAATGTCTACGGTTTGGAGTCCCAGGTAAGCCCTCGGAAGGATGACCCCAGGATACCCAACAGACTATGTCATACTAATTGCTAAAGCTTTGAAGATATTCGTTATTTAGTCATGCACTCACGCACGGCTGAACAGATCTTACTGAAATTTAGCACGGCGATAGATTATAGTTCTACTTTGTATCCCTAGAAAACATTATACTGTGCACGGACTACTAGTAGGTACATTGTATGCTTTTTTTTAACTTCAGGAAAATCCTAAACACAGATATGCTATGCCGGACTCCTACCACCCAAAAACCACACGACCCCGGCTAACGGTCTACGGTTGGGAGAACCGGGAATGCCCTCGGAACGATGTCCCCATTACTCCCAACCATATTGTATGCGTACACTGTACGATTGCCCTACAAGGCCATAATATTCATATTTGAATACGCGTGTTGTATACACGTACTTGTTGCTTTTTTAGGTTTTCCATCTGAAATGATATATTATGTACAAAGCTCCCAATAAACAAGGTATAAAGTGAAACCCTAAAAACCTATAATAACATTTAATACAGAAATGCACAAACCCATTGAGCTCTAAGACAATTGGCGGCAATAGCTCGCGGTGTGCGATTCCTCAACAGAACACCGACGACTGTCAATTCAAGAGGCTCTTTATCAAGAGCACTCGGTTCTAGCGTTGCGACGACGGTTGTACCACTTTCAGTGACGAGGAAACAATGTGTTCGTGAATGACTGACTCTATGCGATAGTGAGTTTTCTTGTGGCTTCATTTTAATTTATAAACGAGGAAGTGTTCAAATGTTTTACAAATTACGTTATTTCTGTTTTGAGCCTTGACATTTAGTAACGGTGAAGTATGGACCGTCTGTATTCAAATAATAATTTACTGGTACTGATTCTTAAGGGTAGATGTACGTTCGAACTTCTGCCATCCCGCCATTCAAAGACTGCTTCGACTCAAACTATGCGGGGCAATAAATTTAAATATGAAATTTGCTATTCCTGAGCAGACGCTAGTTCTACTTCCTTGGCAAGAGTCAAGTATTATAGCAACACAAACTTCGCCTTGTAACACAACTAATTTGAGTCCGAGTATTTCAGGTGTCCCATTGTCTATTTAAGATTTGAATAAAAAGTTGAAATGTGTATCTTGTCTGTATATTTTGGACTGTTATGAAGAAAATAATATTTTAAAATTAATAATATGGTGAAGCGCTCGGGGCGAGTCCGCGGGTCACGAGCGCTTCACCATCACAAAAATCGTTTAAAGAAAACGATCACTGTAGTAAGTAGTAAGCAAATTTCACTGTGACTGGTCCTCGGATGGGTGACCACTTTATTAACATTTCTATTTACGAGGATGTCCGTGCTTCACAACTGGAACCAGTGAAGCCGTTGGTTCCAGATGCCAATAAAATGGAGGTCGTTGAGTCATGTTCAAAGCCTCAACCAAAAAAGTCACAATCTGCGCCTGTCTGTTTACCACCCATTTATTTCCACTGAATAAATAAAAAAATACAACAAAAATTAAATCAGTGCTATCTATACTAATATTATAAAGAGGAAAGATTTGTTTTTTTGTTTGTAACGAATAGGCTCCGGAACTAGTGGACCGATTTGAAAATTTCTTTCATTGTTGGAAAGCTACACTCTTTGCAGTGAACATAGGCTATATTTTATTCCCACGGGAACGGGAACTACGCGGGTAAAACCACGTGACGTCCGCTAGTACAATATGATCTGCTAACTGCTCATATTTCCGACCTATTAAAACTTAAAGCATTAAAAGATAATAAAAACTCATTTCTAACTAAGAACCTTTGACAACCAAAATCCAATTAAAAAGTAACAACAATTTTGGGGACATTGATGAAAATAGAGAACAAATTACTTTCCTCGACAACTTGACGTTTTGGTGAATGTTTCATTGTATGGAACAAGTAATGAACAAAGTGAACTACGTAATTGTTCTACGATATGACGTACGAACCAAACAACAACTATAACTTTATACCTAGAGACAATGATTAGTCACGATAACAAGGAATAAGTCTCTGTATCTACAAAATTTTGTAAATTTAATTCACGTAATCTCAGGGAATATCCCGAAGTTGTAATTGACTTAAATATCCATAGTCAGTACATATACTTATAGTGGAACCAAATAACATAAAAAATCAAGTCTTTATAAGTTTACATAAACCCTAAAACTCGTGAAATAAATTACGTATACTATGACATCTTGACATAACCACTAACTGAAAAGGGACACGCCGACGATAATTACAATATTATACGGGTCTACGAGAACATCAAAATTTGTTCAAACATTTTCAGTATTCCTCTACAAAGCTAAGTAACCACACTTTGTCATCATGATGGACTGCCTGTGATCTATTTTTGGTATATCATAATTACAACATTCTTCGTGAAGGCAAGTACATGACATATTATTCTATCCAGTGATCGTATAAACCATTTTAGGTCGGTTTATTACGTTCTCCTAATGGACTGCTAATAATATTTTTCATTGTCATTAGTGTCCAGTAATCTAGTGATATTTAGTTTGTGACAAGAATAGATGATATTTAATCAAACCATCAAGCTTAATAATTCGTTAGGACCACCTCACAAAACATTTCCCGATACTCTAGAAATGCTTGAGCTAAGTTTTATAATCCAAAACTAACCTTTTTCTCCAGTATCAAATAACATTTTCTAATACGTCTCTTACACATCCATAATATATTTTTATACTTTAAATCAAATCTATGAAAAAACTTCGAGAGTCAGCTTCAGCTTTTACTAAACTTAAACAAAACAAAGATGTAATTTACAATACGAATTTAAAATGATCGCCATTTCAACATGACACCACACACCATACGGCACAGAACACAAATTTTCAAATAGTCCCTCGTTAGCAGCAATTGTGTATCCCTTTCGAGAACAAATGTTATTATTTTATCATATTAAATATAAAATCCACTGGTAACAGCAATGGCCATAAATTATGAGCAAAATTAATAAACAACTGTATATTCAAAGATTTAATGTTATTAGCCCCGACACTGGCACTGTACTAATAAGCCCCAACAATGTACTAATGTTTGTACGTGCGGAAATTCTTCATGGATGATATGTGGAGCATTTACTGACTAAAACCACACGTGTTTTATCACAGCCTACGGTCGGGAGCTTCGGGTAAGTCCGCAGAAGGATACCCCAGAATTTCTGACAGACTACAGTTACCACCGCCGAACTAGGGGATTTGTTCGGGGGTTATCCCACTTGTTAGGGCTTGGAAATCCCGTAGACTACTTTATGCATCAGCTAGCTCTAGGTTATCATATCGTGGAAATATCATCGAAATATTAACTACTAGCGGACGTCACGCGGTTTCACCCGCGTAGTTCCCGTTCCGGTGGGAATACGGTAATAAAATATAGCCTATGTTCACCGCAAAGAGTGTAGCTTTCCAACAGTGAAAGAATTTTTCGAATCGGTCTAGTAGTTCCGGAGCCTATTCGTTACAAACAAACAAACAAAAAAACAAATCTTTCCTCTTTATAATATTTGTATAGATACAGGTAACCTATATCGTTGAGAAGTTTTAGATAAAATGGAAGCCTGGGAAGTAAGCAAATGATCTTCAAAACCAATACCTTCTTGATCTCACATCGGCTTTCGAAAAAATCTGTATCGAAATTATCGCCTCCGTTCGGCAGCTGCGACGTCTCAGACAGACCGATAGACACACAGGTTGAATTTATAGCATCCATCGTTTTCGCCTAGGGTTAAAAGCCTCAGCTATGCAAATACTGTTCAAATATAATATTTATTATGATTAAGGCGCAAAGCAAATAGTAAATTATTATTGCTAGTAGACTCGTATTAATGCTGAGCACATATTTGTGCTGAGTTTGTCCAATTAACATGGCTTGGAATATTAAACAGCTATGAATATAAGTGTTTAGCAGACTATCATTTAAAAGCAGACTTGGATAACTTCATTAGTTTTACAGTTTCAAAAAGGGAAAATCGTCACGCCGACTGCAATTTAATTAAATAGGTATATTGTAGCTCTGTCAGTTAAAAATCTATTTGTATAAATATTTTTATGTAGAAGCCTATATTCGAAGCCATTTAATATTGGTAGGCTGAACTCGATTAATCGATTTCAATCGGGTTTCTGTTTTCCACTAAAATTATTGTTGATAACTGCCACCAGAAGATAATTTAATTTACGATCCCTTTATCTGTAAACTGATGCTTCAAGTTTAATATAATCAGATACTGAGCTCACTGTAAAACACTTTGTGTAGTAGCTGTAGCACGTTTCACAAGTTCCTTATCGTTTGTTTGAAACTTAAATTGTCGAGACGCTGCTTTATGTATCACGCACTTCTACAAAGTTTTGGCTTTGCCTCCAAGTAATATTAAAATATGTTTGTCTATCGTCAACGAAATTGTTGAAAGTTATTTTTTGTCAGAGAACAATGACATTGCCACGAAGATCTTTGTTCTAAAACAAGATATTAGTTTGAGCTTGTAATACTTTGCTAATATATAGTCTGTCTCTATCCGTCTGCACCGATGACACTTTCCAATTTACACAAAGCTTGTAAATTACCTAAGTAATTAGGTCATTCCGCAAGTAAAGCTTCTGTGGTAGGGTGGAGAATGAGTTCTACATAAATAAATAAATAAATATTCACGGACATTTCACACAACGCTATCTGATCCCAAAGTAAGCTAGGAATAACCTGCTTGTGTTATGGGTATCAGACCACGGATATGAATACTTATATACTTTTAAATACATACATATTATACAGAGAAACACCCAGACTCTTGAGACAAACATTTATGGGTCACACAAATATTTGTCTCCGGTGGGAATCGAACCCACGACCTCCAGCGCCGCAAGCGGTATCACTACCGGCTGCGCCACAGAGGCAGTCCTAGACATAAAATTAACAACCGCCCGCGACTCCTGATTTTACCCATACCTATACGGCGGGAATCTTCTAAATAGATAAATAAATAAAACTTTATACCTACCGACTATTCCATAACATACCTATGCTTTCGGTGACCAGTTCCTCCCTACCGTTTTTTATATATGTTTCGTAGAAGTATTGGTCGTTGAGCCGTCTGGCGGTAAATTACGTTTGCCGAGCACTTTGGTCTCCAGAGAACAAAAAACATAAAAGTGACCGTCTAGAGCAAAGCTCATCTTGGACTGTTATAATTACAAGTAAATTATGTAATTAGGAATCGTTTCCTAACAGTTTACGATACATCGAATTGATCTCGTGTCATTTGCATTACATAATCATACTTTTCGTTCTCAAAAGTAACTTAAATTAATACTGTTTTATATCATTATAATAATAAGAGATGCATGCAGAAATGTAGGTACTCACATTTTTTAAATTTCTCCTCAACTCCTTCCCAGCTTTCCACCAGGTGATGTTCGCTTGTGGTCTGGAGCCCACCGTCTTGCACTCGACTACGTAGTGTCTATCCGCTGACAGCTGTAGCCGCTTGTTCAAAATTTGGATGCTCAGTGGCCTTACTGCAACAAACTGGATTGATTTGCGGAAGGTAGTGAAGAAATTGTTGCTGCTTTAGCAAATTTTTTTGATGCATTTTTAATTTTACTAATGTTTTGCATGTAACTGACTCTCACTGACTTCCCTATTGAGCTCAGAGGATTTTCACTTTCGGAGACGATCGAATCGAAACATTTTCCTATTAATGGTGTTTTTTTTTTCATACTTACAATTAATATCCAGTATAACAAGTTTAGACTCGGGAGGCGCGAGGTTGGTGTTGGACGCCTGACAGATGAGCCTGGAGTTGAGGTGTTCCCGGCCGATGTTGGGAAACGTCAGCGTGTTGGTTGTGACGCCGTCAGGCCTCTGCTCGAACGAGTCGTCTATGACGGTGTTCTCGTGGTACCACGTGAGGCGGGGGCGAGGATCTCCTGGGGGAAAATTAAGTATGAATTTACATTCGGTAGAAGTACGTATAACTTTTTTTGTTTGAAGTAGGAAATAAAAATACGAGAGAGTTTATCTCTTTTTCCGTTTCATAAAATCCAGGACCTACATGTACCTACTAAACAATAACAGTAGATGTTTATTATTTGATGACATGATTATACAGTTTTTCTGTTTACTTTATACCTAGCCTCACAAAAAATACCTCTATCAAAAAACTTTACTGAGTAATTTGTAACCTCTCTTTATAGCAAGGACAACAGTATTCATATACCTACATGTTATTATTTACGTCAGGTCTAGAAACGAAAATATGAATCCTAACCATTAAAGGCGAAATAACTGAATTTGTTTGAGTTCTAAAACAAAGATTGATAAACTTTTATATAGAAATTGATGAACTATTGGGCCGCCTCTATTTTATATCGTAGACAAACCAGACAGAAAGCTAGATTTATTATACAAAGAAACTCTTTGTAGCGCTCTGATAGACGTATGTCTCTTGAACCAACTTCGTATCGTAAGTACCTCATCTGTCATCCTTGCTTCCACCGACTTAAACTTCCTACTTTCTATATCATTAACTTTCATTCGTCTCATATTTCACGTAAGACATTTATCATTCCAATTAATTCCGTTCATCGCTCATACAGGCCTCTTAACGTTAGTCTTCGCGGTATTAAAATTTATGAGATCTGAGGTTGTGATAAAGAATCACGTATATATTTCATCTAAATCTATGTAAAAGATCGTCATAACATAGTCAACATTGAATCCAAAAAAATATGGACTAAGGAAACTCACTTCGCTTGCTGCAAAAAGACAGATTTAATTAGACTTTAGTTTTTAAAAGCAGCAGTATACAAATAAGCTTGATTTGGGCACGTTTACATCAAAATAAATTTAATAAAAATAAAAAGTAAATTTATACATGAACGATCTTGTTATAGATGATAAGTCCGTGCTCTTTTTACATTAAACAATAAATCAAAATCATTCACGATTATAGGACATTTTCACGAATTACCAGCAACACTAAACCAAATTATAAGATTTTTTCATTCTCAGTAAAATTATTAGTTGACCTACTTCAGAAGATTGAGAAAAAATCGTCCGCATAATCTCATCTTATAAATATAAAGTATAGGAAAAAAGCTGAATAAAAAGGCTTTCACAGGTTTCTTGAAAAAGTTATGTAATAAAATAGAACATTTTTGTGAGCTATCGGCGTCGATGTAAAGTGTATTGTAAAATTACGCAGTAGTACGTACCTACCTACAGTTTTTTTTATGATCATGACAGCTCTGCGTATAGTTGATTAAGTTATACAATAGTCACATAAGACATGACCTGTAAAGCCAAAATAAAACGATTACTGCTTTTGTGGAGAGCACTCTAGGGTTTTTGTTGCATTATTAACTTGTCAAAGAGTTCGAAAATCGAGTTAATAAAAAAAATATGAAAGAAAATATTGGTGGAAATTTGTCCAATATTAGTAAATGAATGAAATGAAAATAAAAAAAAGGAACGTCCAGAAAGTTCTAAAATTAAAAAGATAATTAAATACCTTCTTCGTTACCGTACATAAATACATAAGAGACAGGTTTTAATCTATTCTATTCTCTGTAGATTCTTAAGTCAAACAATTTGATTAATAGAATAGAATGAAATACAAGATTCGCGATGAAGGCTCAATGAATAATTCAGGGCCTGAAATTAATACCCTGAATATAAATAGATGAACGGTTGTTAGATAAGAAAAACAATCGTAAATATTGAATTGCTTTCTGAATAAGAAATTTAATAGCGATATTGATACTTGAATGTGAGAAATAATATTTAAATGATTTTATTCGCCAGTAGATTCTAGTAATGGATAAAAGTGTGACTGGGACTCAAGACGCAGGCGGAAGGTTGCGTATCAAAAACACCAAAAAAATTTCAGGTCAAGTTTAGATTGGTTGTATGGGCCCCATAATCCGGCGTGAGCTCAATCACAAAAACTACATAGAGAGTTGTATTGGGCTGGCCTCGCGTATACTTGGAGTCCTAAATAAGGTGAGGCGGTAGGTACTTCACGCCACATCAGAGATGTTTACTGTACAAGACGCAGATTCGTCCCAGCGTCGAGTACTGTTCTCACCTTTGGGCTGACTCTGCGCGGTACTTACTAGACGCGCTTGACGCTATGCAGAGACGTGCTATCAATGACGCTATGCAGAGACGTGCTATCAGAATAATTGGTTGTCCTGAGGTGACGGGAGGCCAAGAACCATAGCGTCCTTGGCTGCTTTCTACCGAATGTATCACGGCAAATGTTCTGAAGAGCTCTTCAACCTGATCTCACCGTCTCCTTTCCGATCCCGAACAACGCGTGCC
Organism: Miltochrista miniata; assembly: GCA_933228765.1. Classification (NCBI taxonomy): domain Eukaryota; kingdom Metazoa; phylum Arthropoda; class Insecta; order Lepidoptera; family Erebidae; genus Miltochrista; species Miltochrista miniata. Next base: position 2,143,962 of record OW121764.1, read on the forward strand.
GGGCAGAGATACCACTCATACACAGTGGAGAGAATCTTTGCCAGAACTGAGCGTTTCAAAAGATCGTTCCTCTGTCGAACTGTAAAAACTTGGAACGACCTGCTGATATGTGTTTCTGTTGCCACTATTACAAAACATATGAAAAACAAAAATATTTATATTTAGGCCACAGGTTAGGTTTTTATTAGTACGTGTTGACACAGTGGCTACAGAAATCTGGTGATATATACAGTCTGGTAATGGACGGTGGCGTTTCAGTAATAAGGTCTCGTTTTTATCTTTTGGGTACGGATCCCAACTATTTTTTATTTTTCAATCCGATTTTTCCAAAAAATATTCATTATCGTTATCAGTTAGCAGCAACTCCATTAAACTATTAAAAAATCCTGATATATTGAAATTTTTTATTACATCTTTAATCGTAACATCAAAAGCTTGCAAAATATGGATGAATGTTTGTCACTGACTCGCGTAAAAACATATCGATTGAACTGAAATTAAAATTGGGAAATGGCTTCTTTTATTATTTATACTGTTGGTTGATGGCACTTGTTGGAACTTGTTGCACTTTATGAGAATGCCGAGAGGCGAAACTGGTCAGGTGTAAGGTAAATAAATGTTGTGGAACAGTACAAGTGATGTTATTCAATATAGGCTTCTTTTACTCTGGGACATCCTTTCCTTTCCTTTTAGTCGGTAGGAATCCGGCATAGCATACATGATGGATTTTCCCTCACGTTAAAAAAAAAAAGATTCTTTACTAGTAATAATATAATTTAGACTGCCTCTTTGGCGCATTCGGTGTAACCGCCTGTCGCGCTGAGGCCCTGTTTTTGATTCCCGGGTCGGTCCAAATATTTGTGTAATCCACAAATGTGTATTTCGGAGTTTGGGAGTTTTCTATGCATGTATTTAGAAATATATACTTAAGTAAGTAAGTCTTCTAGATCTCGTAGCACAAACTTATAGCTTTGTTTGGGCTAGATGATGTTGTGTGAGAATGTTCAACAATATTTATTTATAATTTGCAAATTCTTACCTCCAAAACACTCACAGACGAGCTCCAAGCTGTCTCCCTCATTGTAGGGCTCCAGCAGTCGCGTGAGGCTGCGTGTTTTCACGTCCATGATGGTAGGTTTGTTTGGTGGAGCTGGGGACAAGAAATATGTTTTACAATATATCACTGTGTGCGAGTGTATTGGGCACCTTGATGACAGGATGACAGCGCAGCTCCAGGTCGACACAGCGCGGTCAGCGTGCAGCACTTGATAGACGAGCTGAGATAAAGGCTGAGACGGTAGGTGGAAGTCTTTACAGCGAGAACAGCAAGGGCTGCAATGATGGCCAAGCTGGAAGGCCTAGAGCATAGCTAGGCTAGCTCGAGGCATTCATAGCGTGACCAGCGAAGCAGTCATTGTGGGCCAAGGCTTGTGCTATACTAAAAAATGCAAGTACCTAACCTGAATAAAACCAGCAAGTAATTTCAATGAAATAAATATTATTTAATTATTTCGAATTAACATTTTCTGATTTAGATTTTCTACTGGTTTTCCATTGCACAAATTTTTCATATGCAAGTTATAATTTTCCTTTGAGTTTCGGGGTATCAAATTGTCAATCACTAATATTTAGCTTCATCTTTAATGTCTGGCGGTGTTAAACACATTGCATCGGAAGAATTTTCGCTTTGAGAGCTCATTTTCAGCAAAAAAGTCACTAAATAAAAACAAAATTTTCGGTTTTGTTACTTTTTTTTAATACTACCATTGTAGTTGGAACTATACCGCCAAATATGGAACAAAATCTTTTTGTTATTTTTGAAAAGCAATTAGTGTGCTAACCGATCATAAATTTTAAATATGGAAAAAGAATTGGTTTCGAGCAGGATTCGAACCTGCGTCTTCGGCGATCCGTGCCGACGCGTTATCCACTCCGCCACCGAAACCTACTCGGAACCAACCAAATTTTCCACCTTATTATACGTCTTGGGGCGACGTAGGCACCATCTACCGGCACTTTTTAGAAAGTTACACGGCACGAATGTATAGAATTGCACCTATATTTTTATTGCATAAATCGAATGAATATAGGTGCAATTCTATACATTCGTGCCGTGTAACTTTCTAAAAAGTGCCGGTAGATGGTGCCTACGTCGCCCCAAGACGTATAATAAGGTGGAAAATTTGGTTGGTTCCGAGTAGGTTTCGGTGGCGGAGTGGATAACGCGTCGGCACGGATCGCCGAAGACGCAGGTTCGAATCCTGCTCGAAACCAATTCTTTTTCCATATTTAAAATTTATGATCAGTTAGCACACTAATTGCTTTTCAAAAATAATCTTAATGTTCGGGCTGGTTTCATCATAAATCGAATGAATATAGGTGCAATTCTATACATTCGTGCCGTGTAACTTTCTAAAAAGTGCCGGTAGATGGTGCCTACGTCGCCCCAAGACGTATAATAAGGTGGAAAATTTGGTTGGTTCCGAGTAGGTTTCGGTGGCGGGGTGGATAACGCGTCGGCACGGATCGCCGAAGACGCAGGTTCGAATCCTGCTCGAAACCAATTCTTTTTCCATATTTAAAATTTATGATCAGTTAGCACACTAATTGCTTTTCAAAAATAATCTTAATGTTCGGGCTGGTTTCATCATAAATCGAATGAATATAGGTGCAATTCTATACATTCGTGCCGTGTAACTTTCTAAAAAGTGCCGGTAGATGGTGCCTACGTCGCCCCAAGACGTATAATAAGGTGGAAAATTTGGTTGGTTCCGAGTAGGTTTCGGTGGTGGAGTGGATAACGCGTCGGCACGGATCGCCGAAGACGCAGGTTCGAATCCTGCTCGAAACCAATTCTTTTTCCATATTTAAAATTTATGATCAGTTAGCACACTAATTGCTTTTCAAAAATAATCTTAATGTTCGGGCTGGTTTCATCATAAATCGAATGAATATAGGTGCAATTCTATACATTCGTGCCGTGTAACTTTCTAAAAAGTGCCGGTAGATGGTGCCTACGTCGCCCCAAGACGTATAATAAGGTGGAAAATTTGGTTGGTTCCGAGTAGGTTTCGGTGGCGGAGTGGATAACGCGTCGGCACGGATCGCCGATGACGCAGGTTCGAATCCTGCTCGAAACCAATTCTTTTTCCATATTTAAAATTTAAAATCTTTTTGTACCTATCTCTATAAATACGAACAGCTGTGTCTTTAGGCGCTGCTTGCGTGATTGAACAATAAACATCTAAAGATTTTCGCAGACTATCACGTATAAAAAAAATGTGAAATTGATAGATTTGCTTAGTATGCAATTCGAAAATTATTTTGAAACGAACTGTTGACCGAAGTTTGAAACATTCCCATATCTGAACATTAAGAAACAGGCCTTCGTGTAAGTCGTTGGTTAAAGCTAGTACAATAATAATCAAAGCTGTATCATGAGAGAACGGAATGCTACTTGGAGACAGGTCGAGCACTTACTTAACTTTACGCCCATTAATGTGCAAACTTTACATAAACTTGATAGAACTCCATTAGTACTAACTCTTCAAATCTCACAGGTCAAGGAAACCAACTACAGACTTGAAAATTAAAATGTTATGCATAAAGATAGCGTATCTGTGGCTTTTAAACACATTAGATAATTATGTAGGATTATGTCGCGTGGAAATTTTATAAAATTAAGTAAAACGTGTAAAGAATAATACCAGGCAGTGAAAGACGCTTCAAAATTGGTCTAACCGTATTAAAGATTAGCCAAAACAGACTGACAAACTGACAGACAACAATTAGAAAATAGATTTTTTATGTTGAGCTTCTGCCTACTCATTCAGGAGAACAGATAGTTTCTGTAATCCATAACGTACCAAAATATTTAAAAAAACTTTGCACCATTTTATTTTGAAGTAGAAATGCTTTTGAAAAAGAACTTCGCTTCAACTTTGTTGTGTAAACCGCAAATGAGTTGTGTACTAAATTTATATGGACCATGATGTTATTGTTTAATGTAATTGTAAATTTCTAGAACAGTTAGAAAACGTCCACAAAAAACAACAACGTCTCTAATATCAATGAAATCAAAAAGTCTCTTTCCTACCGAGCGATAGAGACTTTTTGATTTCATTACCTACCGAGGGATAAAAGTCGTAGAATACATAAACGATCTATTGTCTCTCCTTACTATAATAACAAAGCTCATTATCTGAATACAGATAAAAATGGCCTCCGGGTGAAGGAAAAAGCTCATAAATGAGTATTACTTGGTGATCGAGTTAAGCTTTCACGGGAAAAATAGGTACGGCATTATATTCTGAGCCATAGAGTCGACTTGACACTATCAACAATTTTGAAATTACTAAGTTTGCCCAACGGTTCTGTCTGTGACATACTCAGAACCCCATAGTACCCATTTAGACCCCACATGCATATTTGCAACTAATATGATTACGAGTATTACTGGTACCGTATATTTGGTGAGTACCTGTATACTTTGAAGCGCTCGTGGCCCCGCGGACTCAGTGTTCTGTAAACGATCACTGCAGTAAGCAACTTTCACTATGGCCGGTTCATGGATGGTGACCATCCATGTGATCACTTTGTGACATTTATTTGAGCGTTTCCGTGCTTTGGAAGGCACGTTAAGCCGTTGGTCCCGGTTGCCAGTAAAATGGCAGTCGTTAAGCCAAGTTGAAGGCTTTATTTCAACAGCAGGCAGTCACAACCTGCGCCTGTCCATTTAAACACGGCAATACGGCTCACAACGTATTACGTGGGACAAATTATAAAAAGGTGAAATGTGGGCATATAATATGCCTCTGCCTACCCCTTCGGGGATAAAGGCGTGATGATGAACCTACCTGTATACTACGTGGGCATATTTCGGCTTCCTAAAGGCGATAAAATTCATGGAATTGGTTCAGTAGTTTCAACGTTTATCGATTCGATTAGATAGCGTCTTATAAATCGATGAACTCTGGCTGCACGCACAAAATAGTGTCACGTTTCGCTGTGCTTGCAAGCGAAAGCATTAGTCAAGCGATAGAGAGGGACGATCAGCCAAAGCCGTCTTAAAATCTCTCCTCCTCCACATATCGGTCGATTATGTTTATGTTTTCGCATAATATTGTTACGTAAAAATATTGTCCGTAAACCGATTTTACAGACAGCCTCTTCTTTACTATTGATAATATTAGTACGCATAGATTATTCTCTCATTTTATGATTAATCCCATGGTAGGGAATAGAAAACTTTATCCCACTCTTGTCCTCCAGTAATACTTGTATTTTTTTCGTATCAGGTTAGGGGGAGTTGCGGTTGAATTTTTGTGTACAATGTATTGTTTAGTATATCTTTTGCATTGACAATTGAAATATTTACAGTGACTGATTGATTTATTAATGTAGGTACAACTCGAACAGCAGAATGCATAATGGCTTTTTAATAATCTCATCTGTGAGCGAATGGGCCACGAATCGGAGCGATTATGTAGGTAGATATAATCTGCGTAAAAAATCGCGTTACAAGGTGTAAACAAATAACCATGCATTTTAATTTGAAACGTTTTCATATGAAAAAGCTCAATTAATTGGGGATCCGATATGTAATTACGTACAGTGAAAGCAGAGGAGGATAAAGTTTATCCCTTTGATAACTGTTTTTACTAAAGGGAGATTGAATAGCAGTTATTTGATGAAATACAAACAAATAATACGTATTAAAACAACAAATATGGACGAATGAAGGAAGCAAATTGTAGCAATGTTTTTACTATATTAATCAATAATGTTCCTAGCCGGTAGAGTTGTTTTTTGTTTGTCCTCAGGCTGTATCACATGAACCGTGACAGCTTTTTTTTTTTTTTTTTTTTTTTTTATTTATTTATTTATTTCCTTAAAATACAAAAATAACAGCAATGGCAAACCAAAAAACCACAAAGGGTTTATGCGGAGTGCCGTACATTCTGCAAATACAGTTCAAAAGTTACATACCTACCCATACAATATTTTACCGAAATGGCATATTCATTCCAACCAAACCAACACAAGTCTAAAGTTTCTAAATTAATGAAATAAAATCAAATCTACCCACTTACAGAACAAGCATCAAAGCGATACTTATTGTGTGACACACTAATAAAAAAAAAAAAGAAAAAGAACGGAACCAGTTTGTGCAAGGTTTCTACAGGCTGTTCAGAAAATGAAGTTTCAATTTATTTTTGATATTGTTTTGTGTAATACTCTGCACAAAAGATGAACTTAGGCTGTTTCTAATGCGCGGGATGAGGTATGCAGTAGTTCTCTCACCATAAACATTTACTGCTCCAATCGTGACCAATTTTCTATTAGTTTTCTGTCGCGTTTGAATGTTATGCGATATTTCTTGTAAGATGCTTTGATTGAAAAACTGTTCTTTTAGGAGACTATACGTAACCTTTGTGTGTACGGGAAAAACTTTACAAAATTTATATAATTCTTTTTCATTATTTCTATGCATTTGTTTTATATTATTTGGTACAATTTTTTTCAGAAGTCGTAACTGGAGTTCTAGAATTTGATCGAGATAGGACTTATATGTTCTTCCATAGCTTGTTATACCGTATCCGATTATTGAGTCAGCTAGTGCGTTATATAGCATGAGTTTCACTTTATACGGTATTCTATCTTTAATGATATACAGATTTGCCAGAAATGCTCTAAGTTTAGCACATATGTACTGAATATGAGGCAGCCAATTGAATTTTTTGTCAATTATTAGACCTAAGTACATATGTTGCTCAACACAACCAATCTTCGGACAGGTACAACAAGCATTATTTGCCTTATGCAAACACGCATGATCATGGGCTACTAATACTCCTCGAAAATCAGTAGGGACTCTTTTATGGCTGGAGTGGATGTGAAGTAATTTAGTTTTGGCTGCGTTTAGGACTAGTCCATTATCATGGCACCATTTGTTAATGTTGTCAAGGTCTTGCTGCATCTTTGAAAGCGCTGTTGAGATGTCATGATCGGCAATAACTAAACAGGTGTCGTCAGCATACTGATAAGAGGCGCAGTTGCGGACAACGTTGTTCATATCATTGACGTAGGTAATGAAGTGAAGTGGTCCAAGAACTGATCCCTGAGCCGTGCCCATGTTCACCTTAATAGTCTTACTTAATTTATCATTAATTTTGACACAGTAGGACCTATCATAGAGATAGTTCTCACACCATTTGAGCAAAGGTCCACGAACACCGGAGTTTTCGAGCTTTTTTACAAGCCTGTGGTGATTCAATGTATCAAAGGCGCGTGAAAAATCAATAAAGAGAGCTATCACATGTTTTTTTGTATTTAAAAATGTATTTATATCATCTGTAAATTTAGATAACAAATTAGTGCTACTTTTTTTTGGTTGAAAGCCGAATTGATTTTTGTAGATAATGTTGTTGTTTTGATAAAAAGTATGAATTTGTTCACTAAAAAATTTCTCGACTATTTTATTAATGCTTGACAACAGTGTGATAGGGCGATAATTAGACATGTCATTGTGCCGGCCTTTTTTATGTACCGGACGTACGCAACCACATTTCAATCCTTGGGGATACTTCCCAGTTTTAAGACTAGTGTTAATAAGATTAGTAATAGATACACAAATTTTTTGACTGATTTTCTTAATATCCATAACTTTAATTTTATCTTTACCAGGTGCTTTAAAAGAAATAAGCTTGTTTATAATATTTTTTATTTTGCCTGGGGTTGCTTTTTTAACTGACATGCTGAGTTCCACGTTTTGAAAGTAATTTTTAGTTTCAAGAAGAGGTATGCTACACTTGGGCAATAACTCATTAACAGAGCTTTGAAATTTTTCTGCAAAATTATTAGCTATTTCATATGAGGAAATATTTTGGTCGCTAAACGCTTTTGTAATAAAATCATCTATTGTCGGAGTGACCCTTCCACAGATAGAATTAATTAAATGCCAAAGTTTCTTGGCATTGCCGTAGTTCTTTTTAATAATATTTTTATAATAGTTGTTCCTATAATATTCAATTGTTTTATGAACTTTGTTGCGTAATTTGTTAAACTGTAGTTTTAGATATTTATTAGTGGGATCTGCTTTCCATGCAGCAAACAACTTACAACAAGCTAGACAGCTGAAAGCCTCACAGGGTATACCGTCATAATACCAGAAATCATAATGCCTTTACTTAAAATGCCTGAGCCCAAAATACCCGAAATCAAAATATCAATATTCAAAAGGCAAATATTTATAATATAAATAATTTAAAATGCCTTACGGTCGAATAACCGAAACCCAAAAAACAAATTTATCAAATACCTTATCCTAAAATGTTCAAACACAAAATACCTTTTTTTTAACATGATTTAAATCCTACATGGATGCTATATATCTGTGAATGGTTAACACCCCGACTCAGAGTATCCCGACTCGGATTTTTTTTTTATTTTTCGTTAGCCCACTGTAGTACTTTTGTAACTCTGAATCAAAGTGTTTTAACATGAGGTAAATCCTACATGGATACTATGCCGGACTCCTACCGACTAAAAACCACACGTATCCTACATTACAGCCTACAGTTGGGAGCCCCGGGTAAGCCCTCAGACGGATACCCAAGGACAACAGACCTACGGCTACAACTGCGGCTTCACTTAGGTGGGGGGTGGGGTGGGGGGGGGGCTGCAAAATAAGTTAAAGTCAAATAACAAAACGTGTGAGTGGCAATAAATCTTTATTTCTTAAATCATTCATTTATTAACTATGCGCTATTATAATGAACTGGTATAGCATAATATATACCTAATAATACCCAGTAGATTATAGCGATAAACTGGGTAGGTTATGGTTTTTTTTTTATATTCACATTGTATTCTATTTTCGGTATTTTAAATTAAGGATATTTGAAAATTTGTATTTTGAATTCTGATATAATAATTATTTGTATTTTAAGTTTAGACATTATAAGGTAAGGTGAACTGAAATAAGGTATTTTGAATGTTAAGGTATTTCGAATTCGGGTATTTTGGTCTAATGCATTTTAAGTAAAGGCATTTTGATTTCTGGTATTTTAATATATGTATAACCCCTCACAGATGATGTATTTTGTTTCCCTTAAATATCATTGTATAGTGTTTAATGACAAAGGATATTTGCAGGTGCCCTATGAAATTCTCAAGTTGATATAATATAATGTTTCCTAGAAATTCTGCGATATATACATAGAGTAAAACTATTCAGTTGACACCAGTTCCCAAAGAGCAACAAAAAATGAAATGTAAGTTATACTCTCATACTTCAGATTTTTTTCTGGCTTTTAGTTGCGTTTTTGTGCTACGCATCAAAATGTAAAAAAAAATATCATGAAAGTATTACAAGTACCTCGTTATATAGGTCCATTTCAAAGTAGAATATAAGAAAGCTATCGTTTAATACAAGATATTAAAATAATGTTCCTTTCTATCCACTGTGTTAGCGAGTCGGCATCCATCAACACGGCCATAAATCTCAGCTTTTTATCCCGCCCAAGAACAAGCAACATCGGCTGTAATCACCCGCATAAATGAATAACGGGCTCCTTACACTCTTAGAGTTAGCTCCAAAGGCCGAGAAACGACGGGTTATTTAATGTAATGTTGATGGAATAGTGCTGCAAATGAACACAAAAATGTTTCGAGGAATTTCTTGAATATCTAAACTCAAAGTTGTTTGCTTAGAAATAGCGTAAAATAATTCTGTGAGTGATTTTTCTAAAGAACTCATTGCACCAAAATATACCTATTAGAGATAATTTTAAAAATGGAATTTCTATGCTAAACTAACTCAATCAAAAAAAATTGATCTCGAGCAGGAGTTGAACTTGCGACTTATGATTTGCCGGACCAGACGCCCTAACCGTTGTTTTTAACAGGTATAAAAAATAACTAACAGAAGTAGTAAAGTATGAATTATTAAAGTTATTTAAAATACATGTCGTATATTCTATTGTCTTATCGTCTATATGTCTATTGTATAGTCACAATATTGTAGTCAAAACCACTATTCTTTTTTTAGCAATAAACTGAATATTATGTGAAAAAATATGTATCTGAATTACTGTGTACCAACGATGATGACTGCGGGCGGTCCCTCGTGTACAAAACATTCTTGTTAGGCACTGCGATATTCGGTACTATAACTAAAGAAACGCGACGGTCTCTTCTTTATTTTTCTATTTATGGTTCTGGTAATCCCTACTAATATTATAAATGCGAAAGTAACTCTGTCTGTCTGTCTGTCTGTCTGTCTGTCTGTCTGTTACGCTTTCACGCCTAAACGGCTGGAGCGATTGAGATGAAATTTGGTATGTCGATAGTTCGAGGCCCTGGGAAGGACATAGGCTACTTTTTAACCGACTGCGCAAAAGGAGTGTTATGATTTTACGTGATAATGACTTTCACGCTGTTACGCTTTCACGCCTAAACGGCTGAAGCGATTGAGATGAAATTTGGTATGTAGATAGTTCGAGGCCCTGGAAAGGACAAAGGCTACTTTTTAACCGACTGCGCAAAAGGAGTGTTATGATTTTACGTGATAACGACTTTCACGCTGTTACGCTTTCACGCCTAAACGGCTGGAGCGATTGAGATGAAATTTGTTATGTGGATAGTTCGAGGCCCTGGGAAGGACATAGGTTACTTTTTAACCGACTGCGCAAAAGGATTGTTATGACTTTACGTGATAACGACTTTCACGCGATAACGACTTCTACGCGGTCGAAGTCGCGGGAACAGCTATCCCTACTAATATTATCAATGCGAAAGTACATAACTCGGTCTGTCTGTCTGTCTGTCTATCTGTCTGTCTGTCTATCTGTCTGTCTGTCTGTTACGTTTTCACGCTAAACGGCGGAGCGATTGAGATGAAATTTGGTATGGCGATAGTTCGAGGCCCTGTGAAGGACATAGGTTACTTTTTAACCGACTGCGCAAAAAGAGTGATATGATTTTACGTGATAACGACTTCTACACGGTCGAAGTCGCGGGGAACATGTATATGTACACAATATTTTAGTTTAGTTGTAAATATTCAATCACACTACTTAGCTCAGGGGCTTGACAGAGAAGGATTAAAATCTGTAGGTATACTATATGGGCAAAAGACATGCTTACGAAATAGGTTAGGTTCAATTTTTATATGCGAATAGGTTTATATTAGCGTGAATCCCTCGCGTCACGCTGTCGTCTAGGGCCTGCTTCTGTAAGGACGGTGAGCGGCCTCCTCATCGACCTCAGGCCCCCGGTCATGTAGGCCGATAGTCTTAGGCGAAGACAACTCCCCGGCACTTGGGTACTTGGAACTTGGGTGGGAGAGTTCTCTATACTTTTAAAAATTATTAAGTCTATAAGGCTAATAGCTTGGTTTAACGACTGCCATTTACTGGCTACCGTTAGCGTTAGTGTTATCGTCTCAAATCTTTCGGTTATAAGTACTTAAAGTTTTCAGTCTGTGGCCCAAATCTAACAAACGTTTCGTATTCGCGCTTCACCATACTACTTACTCTTTTTATTATTAAAGGGGCCAATTAATAAAGACGTTCGTCATACCGGCCTTGGACCCGCTAAAACCATGAGGTTCATCCATCTAGCGCAGTCCTGGGGTATCCTTTAGAGGGCTTACCAGGGGCTCCCAACCGAGGTAGTCCTACCGGATACGTGTGGTTTTTTGTCAGTAGGAGTTATAGTATATTCATGTGGGATTTACCTCACATTAAAAAAAACCATGTAGCGCATAGCTCCCCGGGTAAGTTGGAGGATGTCCTAACTTTGTCCCCACATTTTAGTTACGACTTATCCTAGCTAGAGGCTCGATAGAATACAGTTCAAACTTTGCTTATAACATAATTTCCACGCGAACGAAGTTGCGGGTAACAGCTAGTATATAAATAAAGATAATAAAATAAATAAAATGCAGTTAACTTAGTATTATACTCGTAATTGGCTAGCTTCGTATCTTTTCATTTTTACAGAAAATTTCAGTCTGTAAATTTAAAGTTGTAGAACTTCTAATAATTTACTTATAGCAGGTATAAAAGCTATTCAGTACGTAATAAATTTTACGTTCAAATTTTTAAGAAAAAATATAACAGTCGGATATGAAATCTGGCCGCTAATCTAGAGCAAATGTACGATGGTCATTAATTAACAACTCGCAAACAACATTCCCGATGGTGTTGCAGTATTTTTGCTGAGGTATCGGCCTTAGTAGTAATCTATACTTATAATAAATCTGTAGAAGTGAAAATTCTGTACATTCAAAATATTAAAAAAATAAATAGCAGGGGGTGTTACTAGATCTTTAGAACTAGGTCATTTGGAGGACAAGGCTAAGCTGGCGTCCAAGAAGCTAGGTGTGCTCAACAGGGCGCGGCGGTGCTTCACTGCGGCGCAAACACTGCTTCTCTATAAGTCGCAAGTGCGGCCGCATATGGAGTACTGCTGTCACCTCTGGGCGGGAGCACCTGAATATCAGCTTCGTCCATTTGACTCGGTGCAAAGGCGAGCTGTAAGAATTGTCAACGATCCTGTACTTACAGCTGGTGTGGAACCTCTTCGCGACAGGAGAGACTTTGCCTCCTTATGCGTGTTCTACCGCCTGTACAATGGTATGTGCTCTGAGGAATTGTTTGATATGATGCCCACGGCTACGTTCTATCATCGCACCGCTCGCCACAGACAGGGAGTTCATCCTCACACTCTGCGTCCGGTGCGTTCTAGCACGGTTAGATCCGATAGGTGTTTTCTTCCGCGCACGCTTAGGTTGTGGAATGACCTCCCTGCCTCGGTTTTCCCAAACGCCTACAGTATGGGGTTCTTCAAAAGGGGTCTTAGAAGGTTTTTACAGGGTCGGCAGCGCGAGTGTGGCACCTCTGGTGTTGCAAACGTTCATAGGCTGCGGTGACCACCGGTCCTTCTGGTGGGCCGTATGCTTGTCTGCCACCTTAGTGGTATAAAAAAAAAAAAAAAAAAAGATCGACACCGAACCCAAAAATGTGATTAAAAATTTTTTTGTCTGTCTGTCGGTCTGTCTGTTTGTTCAGGCATCACGCAAAAACTACCGGTTTGATTACGATGAAACTTGGTATAATTATTCTTTAATAGCCTGGGCACCACACTGGGTACTTTTTATCCCGGAAAACTATATAGAATTCAAACCAAACTTAATTTTGCGGTTCGATCCCTAGACCCAAAGTTATTATCAATTATTGCTTAAACGGTTAATGGTACGATGATGAAACTAAGCATGAGCGTTGTTTGTTACAATTTGAAAAAAGTAATTTTAACATTTTTGCAAATTCCACCTCCAAAGGTATAAAAAAGGAGGGTAAAGTTTGTATGGGACAACGTGATTCCTTGGTCCGATCTACTTAAAATTTGGCATATAGCATTATTAACATAATTGATCGAAGACGTGTATCGTATTTTATTAAAATTTATAGTATAACGAGCTAAAAAGGGAATGTAAATTATTTTGGGGCTGATTTTCTCCGGAGTTGATATCAATACTCCTTAAATACTCTTATTTTATACTTAAATTACTTTTTATTTTGACACATAATTTGTGAAAGTTCAATACAATTGACGTTTTCATTTATGCTTTAGTTCAAACTTCAAACAGATGATTATACTACATAGCCATAAAGTTAAATAAAAAGCGCTATTTTGGTATAATATTACCCAAATATGCTTTATGGAAGTATGTGTGACAAAAATACATTTGTGGAAAGAAAAAGAAAATTCTAAGATGGCTAGCCAGAAAAAATGAAAGACCACGCTTCAGGTAGTATCCACTGGTCAATAAAATAACACCGCATGTTACCATCTACGCTCAATCCTTACGACAAAGGTTTTCAGCAGCCCTAAGCGACTTTATTCTACATATAGTGCCGACTGCATTCTGTCAGGAAACAGACTCACTAAGTCTTTGTAAAATACGTGAACGGCCTCTACGTAGACTACATTCGACAGGACTGAAAAGAGCCATTACAATGAACATGAACGCTCAGCTGATGAGATTTACATTGTTATTACGTTACCAGGTTTTGGTTGGACCATCTGTATTAGGAGGACAAAGCCTACAGTAGTTCGGTTTGTCCAAACGTCGTAGGCTAAGACTACCTGAAGAAGGAACTAAGTTACGATGTCAATTGCTTAGAAGAGAAGTTGTGTCAAGTAGTAGTTTAGCCATTGAATTTAATAAAATAAATAATATAATACATAATGTTTATGAATGTGTTAATATAAAGGGTGTTTTTTTTAGAGGTATAGAACTTTGAAATGGAATAAAACGAAGGTGATTGTTTTTATTGATATGAAAATGACTTTATTCGAAAGAAAATCTTCTGGCATTATAGTTTAAATATGATTTCTGGCATATAACCGCCACGGCTGGCTCGGACGTAGTCTAATCTAGAGGTCCAATTTTCGATGACTTTGCCAACATTTGTGGCCGTATATCGGCAATAACGCGCCGAATGTTGTCCTCCAAGTGGTCAATCGTTTCGTGCTTATCGGCGTAGACGAGCGACTTCACATATCTCCACAGAAAATAGTCAAGTGGCATAAAATCGCACGACTCTGGAGGCCAACCTACCGGTCCAAAACGTGAAACTATGCGGTAACCAAACGTTTCCTTCAATAAATCAATTGTGGCACGAGCTATGTGACATGTTGCGCCGTCTTGTTGCAACCACTACTCCTGCACATCATGGTTGTTCAATTGATGAACGAAAAAGTCAGTAATCATAGCTCTATAGCAGTCACGATTGACTGTAACGTTCTGGTCAGCATCGTTTCTAAAGAAGTACGGACAAATTATTCCACCAGCCCATAAAACACACCACACATTCAGTTTTTCTGGATGTAACGGTGTCTCAACATACACTTGAGGATTATCATCACCCCAAATATGGCAGTTTTGTTTATTGACGTATCCATTCAACCAAAAGTGAGTTGCACCGCTAAACAAAATTCGCTTATGAAAATCACGATACGTATTTCGGACAGAACCATGATTTTCAAAATAAATTTGCACAATTTGGAAGCATTGTTCAGGCGTCAATCTATTCATGTTGAAATGCCAAACCAAACTTAACATAAATCACTTTTCAGCTGACAAAAATACCGCCAGTTAAAACAGTTATGCCAACTTAAAGTTCTATACCTCTAAAAAAAACACCCTAGCTAGTATGCATTTGTTAATCAGAAATCTATCTAACTAGGTATTATTATAATTGCGAATGTTTGTGGGTGTGGATGTTTGTACTCTTTCACGCTGTAACGGCTGAACGGATCTGGCTGAAATTTGGTGCCTACAGAGATATGTTACAGTCTAGGTCTAGGTACAAAATTTCACGCAGGCGAAGCTGCGGGCATCAGCTAGTTAATAATATATTGTGTGAGTTATCAATAATTGTGTTATCCGGTTTCTTTAAGAGATGTTTTTACTTCTTCATTTTCTTCCTGTACAGAATTTTGTTAGTTGTTGTATCAAGATATTTAGGAAGTTAGAACCTACAATATATGAAATCAAATATAAACTTGCAGGGATTTTTATTTACCTTCCCATTTATCTTCAGTCATAACAAAAAATATTTTTGTTCTCCTTCATCCTGACCCCGTCATGTAAATCTATGTACCTAAATAATGCATATGAATCATTTGACTAGTGTATAATCTGTTTACTTTTTAGGGTTTGGTACCCAAATACAAAATCGGGACCATTCATTCATGAGACTTCGCCGTCTGTCTGTCCGTCACGAGGCTGTATCTCAGGAACGGTGATAGCTAGAAAGCTGAAATTTCTACAGATGATGTATTACTGATGCCGCTAAAACAAAAATACTAGAATCAGAAAAAAAGGAGGGATTAAGGGGGGCTCCCATACAACAAATATGATGTTTTTTCGGTTTTTTAGTACGAAACCCACCGTGCGCGAGTCCAACTCGTACTTGGCCAGTTTATTAATAACAATAAACATCTTTTTTTTTACATACATACATACATAATGGTCACGCCTTTATCCCCGAGGGGGTGGGCAGAGGCATATTATATGCCCACATTTCACCTTTGTATAATTTGTATTTCTTTTTTTTTACCTGAGGATAAATCCTTCATGGATACTATGCCGGACTCCTACCGACTAAAAACACCTCACGTATCGCCCAAAAGCTTGGGAGCCCCGGGTAAGCTCTCGGCAGGATGTCCCTGGACTTTCAACAGACCTACGGCTACCACTGCGGCCTCGCTTAAATCAACCTCATTGAAAAGTTTTTCAAGAGATCTGTGATAATTATATCCGCAACCTATCCAAGTACAATAAAGCGTCATTAAATGTTTGCCTAAAACTTTGTCCCTCAGTGACATCCGCACTCAAACTTCAATCTTTACCATACACATTATGTTTGACCAAACTTTGTAGCCTCCATTTATAAGAATAAAGCCATCGTTATGAATATTTACAATTGTTCGCGAAATACACCACTTGAGAAGTTCTTTCATTCTCAACACTCTAAAGCAGACTGGAGATAAATTAAAGATTCAAAAAGTACGCCTCGGCACGTCTAATTTTGAATCGTCTTTTTAATATACCATTATTTTTCTCTAGAATGTCGAGGAGACCCCCGGACCGCTGCCGGAACTAATTTCACTTCAGAGTTATTGAATATGTCTCTAATGGTATTTCGAACGTTTTTAGAAATTGAAAAGTACTTTAATGGCAAATATTTTGATGAAAAATGAAAGCTGTGCGTGTCCTTTTTTACGAGAAAAATACGTTATGGGGTATATGCAAAATTGGTCCTCTTTTCAATCAAAGTTTGTGGATTTGATTTTATAAATGGATGCCTGTGGAAAAATGGACACGCAAATATTATTTCTTACACAAAGACGGCAAGTTAAAGCTGTTTGTTGGTGAATTTTGAAGGTTTTAAAGGTACGAGACGCAGAAAAACTATACTGCCAAAAGAAATAAACTGAAAAGACAAAAGGCGTAACTGCCTTTTTTTATTGTTCACGTGAGGAAAATTCTGCTTGGATGCTATGCCGGACTCCTACCGACTAAAAACCACACGAATCCTAGTTTAAACAATAGTTTAAATAGCATTTTCCTATAATTGACTTAATTTCAACCCAAACTGTATATTATTTTTGAATGTTCCTAAATAAGTCTTTACCTACATTTTGGTCCGAAAACATAAATAACTGTTGATGTTTTCATAGTTGTTCGGTTATGATAATTCCGAAAAAAATTCTGTATTGATTATATTAATTCATTTGCAATAGCAAACAATAAAGTGTCAGTTTTCTTTCAATACAATTTTGGCAACAGTCTTCAAACTTCCGCAACAGCTTGTGTCTTCTAAGCAAACTCAATAATTTTGACATTAATTGAAATGTCAACTTGTCAAGAGTTCTTCGCTACCATGACAAAAACTTAAAAAAAAGTAAAAGGTACCCCACACATAACAGTATAAGAAAAATCGTAGTTATTCTTGAACTGTTTTGCGTCGAGTATTTTGAGGTGGAACACTTTTAAAAGTTTTACAAATTTGAAAAAACGAATTCGTTTCTAAATTATTTTACTGCCTAACTTTGAAGTAGACGATAATAGCTTTTTCTTTAAGAAAATTATAAAAGAAGATTATTGAGAATTTTATTAATAGTTTCATAAAACTAAGTATGAATTTACTATCTTGAAAACTTGCGTATTGAAGACGAGTTGAAAAATATGCAAACGGTAGTAGTAATTACATAATTGGCACAAACTTATATAGTTACCATAAAAGGGTTGGGATTGAATCAATGTGTGTTCACAACTGCAAGCAGATCTTTATAGATAGGCAATCATCACATACTATCTCTGCTTACTTACGCATTATGACTTTGCTTCGACATAACATTATCTTAAAGGCGTTCAATCCATTGATACAAGAAGCTTAATATGTAATACAAATTGAAAGCTTCTTATTGAATCAAGGTTACAACAAGAAGCTTTCAAAGTAAGGATGTATAAAGTTACAAAACGAGTATAAGCTAAATCGACCACCCATTTTAAATAAAACACAGAAATGTGTAAGTCGTCGGAATTGATGTAGATATTGTCGGTCTTTTATATGTTTATCAATTTCTGTTATGGAATAAGCCTGAAAGAAATGATTTTATATATTTATTTACTATTTATTTATAGGTGAATAGGTACCTATGAAAGAATTTGAAGATTTTTGTTACTCAATCACGCTAAAAACTCTTGAACTTATATGATGTAAAGATAGTTGACACACAGTATTAACACATTATAAGCTACTTTTTATCTTTCCATTTCCCTCAGCAAGAAGATTCTGTGGGAAGCCGGTATAAGAAATCTGATCTATGTGAGTGGAGTCGCAGTTAAGTTTCTTTTCTCTCTCGAGTTTTACAGATGCATCAGTCAATGAAATCAGGCTTGCTTTTTACATTTAAGTGCTGAACGTAAGCCTTTCCTAGATTTCACCACTACACATAGTCCTGCGCCTTCCACATCCGATCTCTCTTCTGTTTCCAGTTTTACTTTTGTCTTTAATTACTCTAGATGAGGTCTTTCCATTCGTTCGGCCTTCACAGGATTTTGACACATAGTTTTAAGTAAGTGTCTTATATGAAGCGGGCCTTGGTTGCGTGATGTATTGTACCTATATATCATCTATTCAAATGGTTTATAAAACACTTGAGTAATGAATTTCAGTATGTTTTACGTCACACAGCATTTTGTTGTTTTAATAACTGTATCAGAATTGCTTTGTCAGCCTGTATTGTTTGCTATGAATACATCATAATTAGTTATCGTGTCATGACTATGACAAACGCACCAACAGCTTACAAATAATTCATATTATTTATTGTCCTCAGAGCATTGGCAATGTATTTTTGTGAATGATTTAAACACAGTTTAATTAATTTGGTCTATGTTTTCCTTTTGGCGTTATGAATCTGGGGAAATTTCGACGCCATGTTATGTAAGTTCTAATACATCATCGTAGAAACTGCTCAACTGACGTATGTACAAAGTTTTTTTTAATATACACTTACGATAATATTAATATTATTCGTCCGTGGTATTTCTTTTATGTATGGAAATCCTTCATAGGTGCTACTTTAAACTCTTATCGACTAAAACAACCAAAATTATAACTAAAATAAAACCAATAAAATATCCAAATAGAGAAAATATATTTCCAGGAGTTAAATAATTGAGCCCAAGAACCTTGTGTAGCGCTACACTGCCCAGCGCAACAGTCAATTTATAGTAACAATTAGCGAATGATCACCTGTGTTGGCGACTATAGTTGGTTGAAGTTACGTAATAACTTTTAAATTAATATGTGGTTGAGGTTGCCATTCAGTCAGCTTTTAGTCGGTTTGAGTCCAACATGCAACGTGTTCTAGTTTGTCACAACCAACCCACTAGGCTAAAAATAATGAGAAAAAAGGGTATTTCAGTCTATTAATATCATTAAACATAAGCTTGGGGTCGGAGATGCGGAGGCATGAATCAAACACGGAAGTGGCTAAGAATCTTTTGCTCAGACATGTCCCAAACAATAATTATCGTTATTGCAAGCATTCTCAAATTCATTTGGGAGTTACCGTGACGCGACCAAATAGTGCGGATACACGCACGTACGCACAAAGCAAAATGGCATTCCACAGAAATACAATAAAGGATACTAACAACGTTTTGGTTCCAGATACAAATGTAATTTAATGTAAAATTCCATCACGGTTGATAAAAAGATAGAAAAGAAGATAAAGAGAAAAGATTACCGCTTTGGTTCTTTGTGAAAGGAATTATTTGCTTTAGGGTTGAACCGATTGGTTTGTTCTCGAAGCGTATTTATCTAGATAAGGAAAAGCAGCATTAAGTAATAGAAAGAGGTTATCGGTAGCCTCCATCGCGTTGGCGAAGGTCGATTGTGATTAGGTTACTTTTTATTACCTTACTAGGTTATATCCCGTGACTTACATCCCTTTGTTACATCCCTTTTGTGGAAGTTTGTTTGTCTACAACTTTGCCAAACACCGGCCTCATCCCCAATTAATACCTGCGTTATAATAACCATCAGTAAAGGAGTTCTTCATATTTTACTAGTTAAGTATACTCAAACTCAAACTCACACTCAAAACATTTATTTTGCATAATCCTAATACAAAGGCTCTTGCGACACGTCCATGAATAAAAATCAAAGTTAGTACGACGCGACCTGCTTGAGAAGAACTGGCAGGATACTCAGCGGGTTATTTCAGCTCGATTTACAATAAGTAATATAAACTAAAAATCACAAAAAATTGTTTGAGAATCCAGTAGAGCAAGCAGATCATTTTCAGGCTTCCTTGTCAAACAAATAATTGTCAATTGTATGGTAGCCCTTGCAGTATATTGCGTTTTATACACTTTTGAACTAAATTAAGGGCATACTTTTTATTTCATTTGGAAGCTTGTTGTAAAAACGTACACAGTAACCCAAAAATAAAACAATGCAATATACTTCATTAAGTGTGTATAATATTGTAAAACAGTACGAGTACACAAAGCGAATATTAAAAAATAACGTCGGCACAAATTGTCGTTTATTTTCGTGTCATTCCAATATGGTTCATTAAAATAAGGAAAGAAAACAAGAAAACAAAAACCCAGTGAGCTTAATTTACATGTTGTATTCGGTTCAGTTATTACGGAGATAAATTCGGTGCCGTCAATCTCTATGGCTGGGGATACACATAATTTAATTCCGCCGCTTTATGGATAGTCGTGAATTTGAATGTTTTTATTAGGGTTCCGAACCACAAACGCAAAATCGGAACCTCCAGGATCATTCGTGTGTTTCAAATTCACGGCCAATTTCTATACTACCGATTAGTTTGTAATTTTGTACAAATAATATTTGTGTGATCCAAATACGGACAAAAATAACGTAAATAAATGAATTTTGATTATAAATAAATATTTGTTGACATTCTCACACAAAATCATCTAGCCCAAATTAAGCTAATATAAGCTTGTGTTATGGGATCTAAATGACTAATAAACATACTTATATTTCTAAATACATACATAACGACTTACCTACAGTACACCCAGGCACAGAACAAATCAATGTGCTCATCACACAAAGAGATTTGTCTTGGGCGGGTATTGAATCCAAGACCTCCGAATACGTAGTCAGGTAATATAAGCACTGGACCACGAGGCCAGTCCATTATTTTAGTTATGAAGGTTAATTTAGAAATTATAAAAAGAGTTGTTAATCATTTCGAAATCCCTACTGATATTATAATCGCGGAAGGAACTCTATCAGACTGTCTGTCTGTCTGTTTGTTTGTTACGTTTTCACGCCTACACCTCTGAACCGATTTTTATGAAAATTGGTACCTATAGAGATAATTTGAGCCCAAGGGAAGGACATACTTTTTAACTGACTGCACAAATAGAAGGGTATTAATTTTACGCGATAACGACTTCTACGCGGACGAAGCCGTGGGGAACAGCTAGTTACTAATATGATAGGCCTTGTTCAAACTCAGCTACCTATATTTTTAGCATAAATTCAAAGTAGGAATAAATTAAACTGCTGGTCATTTTCGAAGGATAAATAAATATTATAATATCATATATGAAAAGGTTTTTATAAAATTCTCAATTAAATATCTTTTCTTCATTGAGTTACTTACTTATTTTTAAAACGATCTCTGTCTCCAAAAGCACTTAAATGTCTAATAATGATAGATTTTAGTAAACCCGTACATATAATAGTACAAAAATAACATGAGGAATAGGTATAAATAGTGATGAGGAACTGCTATTATCTTTGTTAAAATACAAAAATTTAAAATTAGATGGCCAACTGTACCGCGCCGCGTAACGAATGAAAGCTCTTACTACGATGGTTGCAAAAATATTTTTCACTTTAAAGTTACTTAAGAAGAAAGATGAAAATTAACCATTCCCCTTTCTCTTACCGCTGAAACTTATAAAAATTACAGGATAACAGTCCTGCGCTTAAATATTACAGGAAAATTTTACAAAACTCTTGCATTTAACATAAAATAGCTAGTATACAATTTCATGTTTTTATGTAAGTTAGAGATTAGAGTTGCCAAACTTAAAGTATTAAATGGACACTGATAAAATATTTTTGTACAAATTTAATGTGAGGAACCCTCACCGTGCGAGTTCACCTCGCTCGTGCCAGGTTCTTAATAAAAAGTTCTGTTTTTACCTTATGTCCATTTCTCATTTAAATTGTAAACCACTTATTGAAATTAATAAAACTTTTTCTGCGCGGGACCCCGTATCTTATTTAATTAAAATTTAAGCTAGACTGAACCCCAGTACAGCGTTTTTGTGTACCTTGGAGTTATACAAAAAATCCCGTACTAACCCGTCAATGGCAAATTGGGTTGTATGTTGACAATAAATATTTTATCCCACAAAATGTCAACTATTTCATTGTTAAAAGGCTTAAAAATTAATATTAAACGGTCAACAAGCAATTAGCGTAGGTCGTCGGTATCTCAGATTACGGACAATTTTCACAAGATAATATAAAAATTAAATCTCTCTTGATGGAAACGTTGCAGATTTTCATAATGATTAGTTACTAAAGTATTTTGGAATTGAGGGCAGGTAATACATCTTTTTTTAGGTTTAGAATTTAGGGCCGGTTCGTGCGACACGCCCGACGCGATGCTAATGTTGAGTATCTACCTATATTTTTATTTTAAAAGCAAAGAAAATGGAAATTTTTAAATGCTTTATGATTAAATTTGCAATGATAGCATTATTGACTATAACATGTTTGTGGCGAATAAGGGTAAACTGTCTCGTTGGTATAGAGGTTGAAATGTGTAACTGCAGATCAACGAGGTCGTGGGTACGATTTCCACCGGTGATAAAAATTTGTGTGACTGATCACCCAAAAACACAAATTTTTGGGTGATCACCTTCCTTACAGAAGCAAGTACAAGACGACAGCGTGCCGTGAAATCACCAAGAAGCGGAATAACAGCTGAACAACCCCACATAGACGCGGCGGCTAGCACCTGAATCCCCTAGGTGAGGCCGCAGTGGTAGCCAAGATCTGTTGGGAGTCCTCGGGTCATCTTTCCAAGGATTTACCCAGGCCTCCCAACTGTAGGCAGTTGGTAGTGAACATGTGGTTTTTAGTCGGTAAGAGACTGGCTTAGCATCCATGACGATTTTCTTCACGTTAAAAAAAAACCTATGACGAACACTGTAAGTATGTATCCTTACACGGTTCGTCTAATTACTAATTCCGTGAACCGTCAGCTTGGTTACCAATTAAGCGAATAATGTGAAAATCTTATAATCGCCACAAACTTATTTACCTGATAGTTTTAGACTACTTAAATTGCTGCTATCCCAAACTAGACACACACCAACAAGATAAATTATTACAACTTAGAGTATGCTCAGAAGGCCGGAGAAATACGACATGTATCGCACAAACGACAGGTTTGGTCACAATAAATGTCTCCACTCTCTAAGGCTTAAGCGGAAGGTTTGAGACACGGCGATACATTTCACGCTCAGGAAACGAAATAAGTAACGTAAGTAGATTTGTCTTTTACCTGGTTTGCAGTTTCTCAGATTTATAGAGCATTGAAATGATTTAGACTACTGTTATTTTTGTTTGTAGGATCTCTGCGCTGTAAAATTTTGAGATTTCAAAAAGCTCGACCTCTCTCAATGTAATCCACATTTTTTCTAAAAATTCTAACTTCTGTGCAGAAATGGCCCAAATTGAGCATAATATTATGGTGATAATTACTA
The DNA here is from genome assembly GCA_933228765.1 of Miltochrista miniata. Lineage (NCBI taxonomy): Eukaryota > Metazoa > Arthropoda > Insecta > Lepidoptera > Erebidae > Miltochrista > Miltochrista miniata. The sequence continues at coordinate 2,167,825 of OW121764.1, forward strand.
TGACGTAAACATCTACTAGGCACAAATTTTTGAAAACTACCTCTTTGCTATTTAAACTTGTATTATTATTCGGGAAAAAAGGCAACTGGGTGATAATGCCACTAACTCCATAAATGTGGGTAAGCCCCATGATGTTGAATATCAGCTAGTTGTTCTACGAACTTAAAACAAGCTCATTAAAAACTAGTAGAATGAATAAACCGCTATAAGATCATTATTACTAGCTTCTTCACGACAATTCATCACGATTACCTCAGCCATAATCACATCATAAAACCCTCATACATATTGAGAGGCCATAAGGATAAGGGCCCTCGTCTGAGAAATAAGTTGCGTGTAAATCTTGCCTGTCTATAATAAAAGGACGACTTGACAAGTACGAGCACCTGCTTCGACTACGCGCATAATATATATTATCCTTTAGTAGTCATTATGTCAAACCAAGGATGTTTCTCTTTTATAAATTGTTCATTGATGGCATTTTGTGGACCTTGCTGCCGATATTGAATTATATAAGTATACCCGACCAGTGTCGCCCCTTTTGGTTTAGACGAATGACTACACGAAAGAAATTTTGTGATGACTACGGCACGTAGGTGGCATTGTATCGATAGCATTTGTGATAAGATTGTGTCTGTTCTAATATTACTCTATGTTTACTTATCTATCTATCTATTATATATAAAATTCTGTGCGTATGTGTACGCTTCAAAAACTCAAAATGTACTGAATCATTTGAGCTCAAAATTTGACCCGATATACAAAGTAGCCTAAAACCATCACAGAAACCTGTTGGTTTCTGTGATGGTTTTAGGCTACTTTTCACACTTTTATCCTCCCAGTCACAAGAATAAAACAGTTTTAAAAAGTGAATTTACCGATAGAGGGCGCTTCTCTTTTTTTTTTTAATTATATTGTGCCGGCTATGGAGCAAATATTATAAACAGCCTACCTAATATCGATAAAAGAGAACATCGATATACGGCCTCCTTGCATTCAGAGTATCTTTTTTATTAACGTGAGGGATAATCCATCATGGATGCTATGCCGGACTCCAACCGACTAAAAAACCTCACGTAACGTCCAACAGCCTATGGTTGGGGTCCCGGGTAAGCCCTCGGAAGGATGTCCCAGGACAACATTCAGAGTACATACCTATGTAATATTAGTTAAGCATCTTGCACGGAATGCGAGAAGATGCAAGTTCGAATCCTGCTCGAAACCAATTCTTTTTCCATATTTAAAATTTATGATCAGTTAGCATACTAATTGCTTTTCAAAAATAATCTTACCTATGTTAGGAGGTTAGGTTATGTTATTTTTGAAGTTATTTTTGCTATACGCGAGCACGAAGTTTCAAAATCGGAACATTGGTAGCAGAATAGAATTAATGTGTGAATTAGATTTTATGAAATACAAAAAGTGTGAAGGAAATGGCAGAATGCTTGATTTTGATTTCGGCCCAGTTTTCATAATTAGACTTTGTGAAAGGATGTACATACTTACGTACCTACCTATCCTATGTTTGGTTCTCATAGTGCATATAAAAAGTCACAGACAGGGAAACGCTAGTTGTCTATGAAAATGTGTCTATGTCGCTTTACCGACTCTCTTGGACGCACTGGCGAATACATCACTTATGAAACTACCAAGTTGTGTCATTATACAATCTGAAGAAACCAACTACATCAGGGTGCGTTTCTTCAAATCAAGAATGTGTTTTTGACTAGTCACAATTACGATGGTAGACATAATAACATACTTTTCGCACGCATCACTATCGTTAAAATATATTTTTGTGTCTCTGCGGTGGGATATAGAGTTTGACACTTTGAAACAGTTACTAACCTTTCTTTTAACATAAAAAAATAGCAACAGTGGTGTCAAGAATCATAAATAAGAGACTTCTATTTTCCCCGCCATCTAATCTCAGTATATTAGACTGAAGAAATGTTTTGATTCGAAGAAGATACAAATGTTTTACATGTCAAATACAGCCTTCTTTACTTCCAATTCAGAATTTCGTCTAGATGTCTCTTTGTTCTTTACTGTTAGGTACTCTAAATTCATACGAATATTAGAAATGTGAACGACATACAGAAGTAATATTTATGTCATCTTTTACAACGAAACTGAACAAATGGTATAAAGTAAACTTGTCCTGGGAAAATCGAAAATAACAGATTGTCGAACAGAATATTGAATCTTTTTACTCGACTGTCGAAGAAAGGAGAGTAGGTAATAATTGGGCGCGTTATGGAAAAAATTACCGAATGAATTCGGTCATTTTTTCCATAACGCGCCCAAAGCCTAGTAGGTAGCAAAACTAACTTGCAAAACATAACCTAACCTTTAACTTATAAAAAAAAACAAAATAGGAACTCTCTTTTAGTATTAAATGCAAGGAGGCCGTAATCGATCTTCTCTTTTAAAAAATATACAAATATAATACTGGTACTATGTTGCTGGCAAAATATAATTTAAAAAAAAAACGAATAGCGCCCATCTTTATGTAAAATCACTTTTTAAAGCTGTCAAGTACTTTTGAGCACAATCGATTCAGTACATTTTGAGTTTTTGCAGTATACACAGAAATAAATCATCTGTGAATATTTCAGCTCTCAAGTTATCACGGTTCCTGAGATACAGCCTCGTGACGGACAGACAGACAGACGGCGAAGTCTCATGAACAGGGTCCCGTTTTTACACTTTGGATACGGAATCCTAATCAGTTTACCCTTTGCCTATGTATAGATGCTTAGCATTAAAAAAGAGTTTAAAAAAGTACATACCTAAGTACGTGACCTAAGCCTGTCTGCCACTTATGAAATAAAAACAATTCAAAAAAAGGTTCACTTCAAAATATTTGATTTTCGTATCGTAACCTTTTCTATCTGAACCATCGCAGAAACTGTTCTATATCGTGTCAAATTTTGAGTTTAATCGATTCACTACATTTTGAGTTTGTGAAGCGTACACATACGCACAGAGCGTATTTATATAAATAGAAGATTTCTCTAGTGTCCAAAATACTCAAGAGTTTTGGATGCGTAATAATAAATGTCCAAAATCTGGTGCACTTTCATACATTATGGTCAGTACGGGCGTGTATGGGTTTAATCAAATGAGTGCTTCCAGGTTCGTGGTAGGTACATCTCAGATCAAGTATAATATTTTAATTATAAACTTTGTAACTGTAACTGCGTCGTGAACGTTGAATCTTGTTCCATAATGAGCACTCGTTAATTATAACACACTGCAGCGACAAAGAGTCATTGTGAAACTTCGCCAGGATACGCCGCTAGAAGGATATGACCCCAATAAGTTGGACCCAGCGTTATTGTGATATTAATTAGTGCTAGGTTGAGAAGGGACATCTTTATGGCTGAATTTCTTGTGAAACTGCTTTACAGACCCTTGCTGTGAGTTCGCACATTCTATAATAATACCCCCACTACCTACAATCCTAATCGTAAGGATCATAAAAAAGTTTTCTAAGTCAGTAGAGATGTGCGTCCTCAGCTTCGACAAACTTCGAACCATCCCTACTTAGTGACTATACTTTCCAAAGTTTCAAACCCAGACTCTTACCAACTTAAACCACTACTATTTACGGCCAGGAGCCCCGGGTAAGCCTTCGGAAGGATATCCCAGGAAGAGCCAAATTCTTTGATCAGTTTAAGGTACGGATTGATGAGCCAATCGATAGATTAACTCAGTTTACAATCACCGTGTATCCAACAATGGGTAAGCAGAAGTATCACACTTCGTCAGTAGTTTTGTTAGTCCCGCGTAAAATAAAATAAAAAATAAAATAAAAAATAAAATAAAAAATAAAATAAAATTTATTCCTTTTGAAATTTTTAAAAAAATATTTAGGTTTGTCAAAATTTTTGTGACTCTACCGGGGGTTCGGAAATGCTACAGACTGAGAAGAACACCCCAAGAAACTCAGTCCGGTCCCTCTTATTCGTCTTAGTATCTAATACAGTTTTTTTTTAATGTAGAAAGGAGCAATTCGTGTCATTGCCAGGCAGTCTTGTCTTCTAGAAAGTCTTTAATGCTATAATAAGCTTTCTGGCACAATTTAAGTTTTATTAGTTTTTTAAATTTATTAACTGACAAACCTGTTATGGCTGTCGACAATGTATTGTACATTCGAATACAATTGCCCGCAAAAGAATTGCTTATTTTATTACGCCTAAATCTAGGTACAGCCAATTTATTCTTATTTCATAAGTTTAGGTTATGGATATCACTATTTTTAATAAATTTACTGTTATTTTTATGAGTATATAATAAGTTTTCATATATGTACTGTGAATACACAGTAAGGATGTCGATATCCTTAAACTTTTCTATTAATGACTCCCGAAACCCCATACCATAGATAGCCCGGACAGCCCTTTTCTGCAACACAAAGATACATTCGATGTCGGCAGCGTTACCCCATAATAGTACGCCATAGGTCATGACACTGTGGAAATAGCTAAAGTAGACAAGACGCGCTGTTCTAATGTCTGTCAGTTGTCGGATATTTTTAACGGCATAGGCTGCAGAGCTCAGTCTGCCCGACACTTTCTCGACATGAGGCCCCCACTGCAAGTTGGAGTCTAACTTTATGCCCAGAAAGACAGTTTCATCGACCAATTTTACTTGATCATCCCTAATCTTAATACTGGTGTTAACGAGCCTAACATTTGGCAAGGTGAATCTAATACATTTTGTTTTAGTTTCATTTAACAATAAATTATTAGCGTTAAACCAGTGGACTACCCTAGAGAGGGCATTGTTTACTTCGTCAAGATCGCGTTGTCCACGTTCAACTTTAAATATTAAAGATGTGTCATCAGCAAACAAAACTACCTCGTGATCGTCTCTTATAAGGTGAGGGAGATCATTTATGTACACTAAAAATAGAAAAGGTCCCAGAATTGAACCCTGAGGCACTCCCATTGTTACAGCAGAACCATTTGACTGTTTACCATTTATAACTACTCTCTGTACTCTATCTCTAGGGTAAGAACTAATTAAATTCAAGGCCTTCCCCCGGATTCCATAATGATCAAGTTTTTGAATTAAAGTCTGATGCTGGACGCAATCGAAGGCCTTAGATAAGTCGCAGAATACACCATAAGCATCATACGACTCCTCCCAGGCCTCATATATACACTCTAACAATTTGATTCCAGCATCCGTGGTAGACCGACCGCGCGTGAAACCGAATTGTTTAGTATGGAATAGTTTATTTGTATTAAAATGATTTTGCATTTGATTAAGCATTACCTTTTCAAAGATTTTACTAAACGTGGGTAGTACAGAAATAGGACGAAAATTAGACGGATCTGAGGTGAGGTGAGGTGTAAACAGAGGAGTTATTTTACTAAACTTCATTGAGTCAGGAAACACCCCACTATCAACACAATTATTAAATATTATTGATAATTCAGGGGCAACCATTTCAATTAACGAATTAACTAAATGTACAGAAATTCCCCAGAGGTCAGCCGTTTTCTTAATATTTAAAGATTTAAAAGTTTTTAATATAGTGTGTATACTAATTTTACTATTTAATTTTTAATACTAATTTTTTTTTTAATTTTTCTATTTTACTGAATTTGAATATTTCATTACAGCAAGGAACATTTGCTTTTAACAAGGATTCTGCTATTGGGGTAGAAGAACCTAGGGTTCTGGTCAAATCTACTGGAATTCGAGAAAAAAAATGTTCAAATTCGTTAGCGACTTCGGCATCTGTTGTAATTATGTTACCATTTACTTTAAGTTTAAAATTATTATCATTTGATTTTGCTTGGCCTCTTTCTGCGTTAATTATTTTCCAAGTAGATTTAACTTTGTCTACACTATTGAGAATTTTATTACTTATATACTTTCTTTTGGCTGCTAAGCAGTCTGCTTTAAACTTTTTTGAATAAGTTTTAACATAATTTAGAAATTCATCTGTTCTATTAAGCTGTCTTTCTGAGTATAGTTCATACAGTTTTTGTCTACTTTTATTATATACTCAGTGGCCCATTCACTGAAGGCTGGCCTATCACCGATTGTGACTTCCTTAGACTTGAATACGGAGTTGAACTCATTGTAAAAGGAATCAAAAAATAAGTGATACATTACATTTGGATCTAAGCCAGTGTCTAAAAATGGAAGTTTATTGCAAAGCCCAACTCGCATACGTTCCAAGCGGTCACTAGTTACTGGTCTACATAATATTTTACGTCTTTTAACTTTTTCTCTTGTGATCTTGAAAGATGCTATTTGCCCAGTATGATCTGATTTTATCTTATTTATAATACTCTTACTTTCTGGCAACATATCACTGTATATATTGTCCAGACAAGTAGCTGTTGTATCACAATATCTAGTAGGCTCTAAAAATAAGTTAGTGAGATTGTGTGATTTAAATAAATTTAAGATATCATTGGTCTGATGCGTATTTATAAGTATATTAACATTAAAATCACCGCACACTATTAGGTGTTTATTAGTTTTTCTAAGTTTAAATAGCACTTTATCCATTACTTCCTCAAACTCACAAAAGGGTGAGACTCCAGGTTTATATACGCATACTACTATGAATTGCTCCAATTCTACGCACGATATTTCAACTGTACACTCTACAGAGAGGGACACAACATCTTTCCGTTCCTTATATTTTAATTTCTTATTTAATAAAATCAACGAACCCCCCCGTGTTGTGTTGACCCTGCAGAACGCACTACCAACCCGGTGACTACTGAAACTGAACATGAGCTCATACTCCTTATGCATATATTCTGTAAGACAAACAATTTCAATATTTTCTGAGCTCATGAACAGCTCCAATTCAAACTCTTTGACCTGCGTTAATGTTGCAATATTATAATGCACCAGGCTGATGTAATTTACATTTTTTAATTTAGTTTTGTTCGGAGGACAGTTTCCGATAAAATTATGGTTTGCAATTAAATTTAACTCTATTAATTTACAATTTTGGCTAGAGGGTAATTCCTCTGTTGTCCCAGCAGTTAATTTAAATTACTTGGAACAGATTCCAAAGTCCTAAATCTACTCTGCTCAAATAAAGCAGTTTTGTCAGCCAAGTTTTTGGCTACAGAATAAAAATAATTAAATAGCAAACTTGCTATTTGTCTTTTATAATATTTGGGTAGACAATACCTACCCTTGTGATTATTATAGACTATAAACTTGCTATGTGACAAATTTGTGTTAAGTACAGAATTAAAGTCAATTATATTAAATTTATTATTATACTGACTTATTAAATTTAAACGTACATTCATCTTATATCTAAATGAATTTTCCGAATCTGGCACACCTTTTATAAATGGAAGTGTGAACATTACAACTTGTATGACATTTAAGTTTAAGATGTAATTCATGTATAGGGACAAATCATCATTGCTAATTTTCCCCCTGTTTGCACAGAAAATTATTATTTTACTGTTAGCTTCAAATTTATATTCTAATATCTTTTGCATAATACCACTTAATGAAGCACCCGGATAGCAATTATTAATAACCGAGTAATAACTTGAATTTGAGTTTTGTTTTAAAAATGAACTTAGATTGGTACCAATATCATCACTAAATACAATTAATTTAGTACAACTATTACTATTATTTACACTGTCACACAATATATCCACTGATGTACTGGGCGAGCATGTGGTAATGGGAGCTAGGGGCTCAGCGGTAACCGGTTCGCCCTGGGCCTCCACCGGCTCAATTGCTTTAGGGCAGTTAATATTGCATAAGTGGTCATTTAGAAAACAATTAAAGCGCTCAGTGTTATCATTTGATGTTTTGAGTACCTTGTCTATTGTTAAAGAACATTTAGTAAAGTCCTTAAGGGACCATTCATATTTTTTAGTCATATATTGTAGCTCAAATTGCAAACTTTGTATTTTTGACTCTAACTTTTGTGTGTCAGTGCAATATTTTAAATGGCTTTGTTCCAGCTCTAACATTGACAATTTAGCTTGTTCTTTAAATTTTAAACAAGAACCTATATTTTTACACTTCTTGATTAACATTTTATGGAATTTTAATTGCTTTTTTGATTTTTGTATGAACTTTTTAATTTTTAGATATTTTTTTAGTTTATTTCTGCTGCAAAACAAAACCGACTTGTCCCGTTGATATGGACTGTCACCTGTAAGATCTATAGTAGTCAAGTCCAGGTTGTGAGAATTTGCAGAAGGAATAAACTGCGGGATACCACTCATTAACTCACTAAAAAGATTATCAGTTTGTTGGGCAGTAACTTTATCAGCAGCTTCTTCCAGGTGTGAGATCTGTCCCTGGGCATCCCTTAGCTCCTGTTCCAGAAAGGTAGTCCTCCTCAAGGTTTTCTCATACTCGTCACTGCACTCTTGGAACCTATCTACAATTGACTGAAGGTGGTCCCGCTCCGCAACAATGTCATCGTAACTAACATGAAGTCTTGATAATTCGCATTTCGATTTTTTTGTGTTATTCAGAGCGTTTATCAATAGGTTTTCATTTTCCTCTCTTTCCTTTTCCAACTGTACACAGAGCTCCGTTTTAGATTTAAGCTCCAGCAACACCAACTGAAGTTTGGGCTCTTCCTGCTGGCGGCCGAGAGCTCTGCGACTACGGGTATTCATATTATTAATAAGTAAGTGCAATTAAACGCGAATTATATGATGGAGCTCCTTGTACAGTTTATGGTAAGAAGTAACAAGGTTATGTACCGGCAATAAATTATACTTAATATTTTTATGTACTTACGCAAATACACCGACCGTCGTCAACGTCGAGTAAACGCTTATACAAGTATAATAATTCTACTCACGAGAAACAGTCGATTTATTATGTATTTACGTGAAAAAGAAAACATTTAACATTCGAAAAAAACGGGTACCTGACTCGTCACTTTTTACACCAAAATACACGGACAGAACACTTTTATTATATTAATCTGACTATTTTAGGACACTATTAATGCGATGATATTGTAGGTAATATAATAGGATAATGCGGTAATATAATAGGACAAACGTTTTGCTGCCAACGGACATTGAATACAAGAGAAATCTATAAGAATTCACATCTGTAATTCTCATCAGAATTACTTTTCAGTAAATACTACAAAAGTAATAATATTTAAAATATTCAAAGACTGAAATTTCAAAATGATATTCGAACATCTAAATTCTGTGAAAATTAGGTCATGTCGTCTTTCTAACAAACTCAATTATCTAATAACGTAAAGAGGGTCTCATCCCATTACTTTCTCCGATGTAATAAGCTGATAATTATCGATAAAGGTCATTAATAAACCCATCAGGAGGCTTTAAAATAAGCTTATAATAATGCCATCAAAGCAGCTATGAAAATTTAACGTCATTGAAAGTGTTACGAAGATATCCATATCTATACTAATATTATAAAGAGGAAAACTTCATTGTTTGTTTGCATCGAATAGGCTTAGGAACTACTGGACCGATATGGAAATATCTTTCACTGTTGGGAAGCTACACTCTTTGCGGTAAACATAGGTTATTATTTTATTCCTGTATTCCCACGGGAACGCGAACTACGCGGGTGAAACCGCGTGACATCCGCTAGTATTTAATGAAATTTGGTTTATATATAATCAAATAAGCCACTATTGGTCTTAGGCCTCTCCCGAACTACGCCAAAGTACACAGTACATGGTCCTTCGCCTGCCACATCTAGTCCCTCCATGCTATCTTTTCTAGCTCGTCGAATTTGAAAAGAAATGTAGTCTACGAGCGCTTCTGATATAATTGATAATTATATCACACTATCTCTCAGAAAAGTATTTACAATCTTATTATGATCGAGACTCCTCGACTGGTTGGAGTACTTGTTATGAATTTATCCTATTATTTGTACTGGAGAAGTACTGAATAAGATCGAGGAAAATTTAGTTCAAAAAAAGTTCAACTCACTGAAGCTATGATTAAGGAACTTTGAAAGAATGTGACTTATTTTATTATCAAATTTTATCAAAGCAAACTTGGTCAACTTGTACATTTATAAAACTTTTGATGGAATCGCACTTGTGAATAAGAGATGAGAATTTGTACAAAAACTAATTTCTCTCTACATTCTAAGCGACATCACTTGTTTTGCTACTTGTTGTAATATATTTTTCTTCTACCTCACTTTTTTGTCGTTCATTACGGCTTTTGTTTTTACTAAGGATTATGATAAATTATGAAATTCTTGGCACGAAGCCTCCTTTCATTAATCTTATGCAAAACTTACTCGCGGTAGAATTTGTCACTTTGTCGTTTCATTTATATACAAACACTAAGGATAAAGTCAAAGTTCACTCAAAGAGCTACTTAAAGTTTTTTACTTTCAATTGTGTATAGACTCAATTGCTTTGTGTAGAAAACCATACTAAGTTATTTTCTAATAACTTAACTAGAAACATTTTAAGCTTAAAGTTCGTTTATTACGAGAACGGGTAAGTAATGGATAGCATTAATTACAAATGAACCTTCTGAAATTAATCGTGGGTTATTGTTTTACAATCGTTTTATTTTCATATCTGACTGAAACCTTTTTGTTATCTATATATTCAAAATGTAAAAATATGCCATCAAAAACGAAACTTGTAAAAAAACCAAGTCTGCATCTCAGGTTCTTCTACCTTAAAAAGTAGATTCATGTAATACGAAGTCGGTTATTTAATTTGATCCCTATTTATGGGACCTGCTGTCTTAGGTTTTACGTAATTAGCTAAAATTACAACATCTAATTGTGGTCACAATATTATAGGTAGGTAATAATATTTTCAATATTAAAAATCTTTCATTCAATTAAAAAACAACAGAAAATAATAAGTACCACGGCAAAATTCAAATGATTGTGTTCTATTCATAAAAAGAGGTTGAGAGGTTTCTTTGTGTTTCATTGGAGTTTTTAACGCCACATATCACGTCGTCATTGTCTAATGATATGTTCCGAGTTGTGGATATGTTACATAATGGCGTATTATAGCGTTTTATTGTTGAGGAATTGGCACAACATAGATATTACCACAAGCGTTGGAGTCTTTTATAGTTTGGAAATGGGCTATAAATAGGAATAAATCATCCAGTAAACTACACATACTCACTTATAACGGTAAAGTTGACCTTCAAATTCCTCGTGGGACTGTTCTTGAAGTCCACCCTGCATCTGTAGACGCCAGCGTCCGTGGATACTACATTATCTACGAACAGGACAGCTGGGTTGGCTGCTGCTCTGAAGTAGGCTCTTTTCCAGAACCCTGATGGTGCTGACCAGAGCTTTGGTTGCGAAGCTAGCCGACCACGGACGTCGTAACTGTTGAACAAAGAGGAAGAAAAAAGTGAGCATATTATTTATGTTGTTGATTGATGGCACTTGATGGAACTTGCTGCACATAATTATTGAAATTCGACACTTGTACTGTTTCACAAAATTAATAATTATACCAGACCGGTTTCGCCTTACGGCATTCTCAAAGGTTCAGACGACTAGATACTGTATTGAAATTATTCAAACAAAAACATATTTAGATGACTAGATCCTGTGTCAAAGTGAGAATACCTACAACACGTATATGGACTTTGAGGTTTTGGAGGTTCGCTTCACACCATGATTGAATGCTCCGCGTGGGTGCAGCAGCGCCAGGTCTTCGTGCCAAATCTGGACATGTAGATTCACTTGCTGAAGACCATGATGAGAGCAATGGTCTACCTTATTTTTTTCGAGCAGGTCATACCTACTTGTAAAAGCTGCGGGGAGAGAGCAGGAGAGAAGTCTCCCACGTGTCACGTTCACGCCGCAAACATGTCTTCACCCAGGAATATCAGCCTTTGGGATGGTTTGAAGTTTTTATACTTTTTATTCTACGGTCCAAATGAATTATGGATTCCCCAGGATTGATGAATTATTCATAATCTCGATAATTAAGTCATTCAACATTATTCAAGCCTTATTTTCTTTATAAATTAGGTAATGCAGCATGTATAAAAACATGTATTACGACAGTAATCTAAATCTTTAAAGAAGTTAAGGCGATGTAAACCACTTTGTGGATTACGCTATAAATATCGCAGTCTAGCCCTGAAGATCACCTTGAAGGTCGATACGTGGGCTGACAGTTTTAAACGTTTTATTACGAGTTACTTGGAAATATTATACAATTCAACTACAATTTGAAATATCAGAGTATCTAAGTTCTAGGTTAGAATAGGGATAAATGGAGGTAAAACCTATTCTACGAGTACGTACATGTCTTGCGTTATTACGTAGACGTGAAGTGACAACTTTGTTGTTGTTTATATATTTGTTTTTTTTATTTTATTTGAATGAGAATTGCGACCACGGATAAACGTGAAATTCGACACAGTTAAAGTGCATATCCAGAAGAAGTGCATTACGTTTAAAAAAAACACTGTCGAATTTTGACAACCTAGGTCTTTTGATTCGCAAGAGCGCTTCACATTTTTGGTGACTCTATTGAAAGTATACTCAACAAGAGCCTTGTGCGACGAGCTTTTTCCATTAAACTAGCGGACGTCACGCGGTTTCACCTGTGTAGCTACCGTTACCATGGGAATATGGGAATAAAATATAGCCTATGTTACTCAGAGTAACAGTAACTTTCTAATGCTTAAAGACTTCTTGAAATCGGCACAGTAGTTTTTTGTTTATTCATTACAAACATACAAAAATATAAATTTTTACTCTTTATAATTAGTGTATGCAGCAGCACTCACATTATCGATACAAACGCGTTCACGGAGCCACTACTGCACGTGTTCAATGGCTTTCATGAAGCATCAGGCATAAAAAGAGTTAGAAAAAGTCTTAAGAGTTACTTTTTCTAGCCTCCTTTTTTAGGGTTTCGTACCCAAAGGGTAAAAAGGGGATCCTATTAATGAGACTTCGATGTCAGTCTGTCTGCCTGTCTGTCCGTCATGATGCTGTATCTTAGAAACCGTGGTAGCTAGAGAGTTAAAATTTTCATCGATGATGTATTTCTGTGGCCACTATGTCAACAAATACTAACATCAGAATTAAGCGGGCTCCCACTCCCAGAGACCTTATTCTTAGCATTTCATGGATTCCCCGTGCGGGTTCCGGGTCCATGGCGTGGCACAGAGGGGACACCCCGATGGTGGCGTTTTGGACTTGCGATCAATTTGAGTAGGTTTAGGGTACAACAACCGTGATTTTTGCCGTTTTTGAAACTCTTACTCGAGTTGGCGAACGACTCGCACTTGGCTGGTTTTATTTTAAAGTTAATAAAAATACAGAATTTGTGTTGTCAAGAAATTTAACATGCACGTTTTAAGTACTTTAATTTTCAACCGATGCAATTGTGACAGATTATTAATAATTTTCGCAAGTGGTTATATTGTCCGATATTAACTCTATTACAAGCTTTTGCTGGACATTTTTACTTTAATTCAAAGAATTTCACAACGCACGACGGTGTACTTTAATCTAATATATAAAATTCTCGTGTCACAGTTTTCGTTGCCATACTCCTCCGAAACGGCTTGACCGATTCTCATGAAATTTTGTGAGCATATTGAGTAGGTCTGAGAATCGGCCAACATCTATTTTTCATACCCCTAAGTGACGGGAATAACATTTCATGCGGGCGGAGCCGCGGGCATCAGCTAGTTATAGTATAAAATTCTAGTTCTATACATTCCTTACCTGTATAGAGGTTCTCCATCAGACTCTTTGAACCACAGAACCATAGACACGTGGTCTCCTGCCGCCAGCGGCTGAATGTCGCAGGGTAGGGCTGCTTTCTTGCCCATCACGCCCTGCGCGTGAGCCATTGGGACTGTAACAAAGGGAAAATGATACTATCACCAAGATTGATACTTTCTGGTCTAATTCTAATACTGTTAAATGGCGTTTTAAGGCAGTGAAGAATATCAGTTGATGTCGGTACGGTTTTGTAGCTTAGTTGGCAGAGCATTGCCTTAGTTTAAGTCAATGTCACGGGTTCAAGGCACGTCTGAAATAAATTTTTAAGTTATGGTACCTTTCCATTCAAACAAAGATCTTTTTCGCTAACAGCTTGGTCTACTGAGAGTTTCAAAATTAGTCATTGTGGTAGACAGCATAAACTAAGGTCAGCTCTGAAATGGGTGCCCTCTTGAGGCATTTCCGTGCCACGGGAGGCAAGTTAAAATGTTGGTGTTAAACAAGTTGGAAAATGGATGACATTTGCGCTGTTGGCCTTACTACAACATGCAACCGGGATTAGCAGTCAGATGATAATGACGATGTTAAACTTTCATGCATCTACGTCCACGTACCCCCATCCATAACAGAGGGATAAGTATGTAATAAACACATACTGAAACAAAAAAAACTCGGGATACCTGTCGCCATTTATCTACCGTAACTGAGGGGGCTGTCGCAAGCTCTAGGGGACCATTAACCTCTTATAACACAGTGTTACCTTACATTATACGGCCAAAAAAGTAAATACATATTTTAATTTTGCAATATTAAATTACCGCACTCGTGTGGGAGTTTTGTGAAATGACTCTTATAAATTATTTGATAGCGTTGATTATACAGAGCATTAATATAGGTATAACATAAAAGTAACTATGTTTAATGATTGTATATATTTTTATGTTGTCCTTAATAATAATATTAAAGTCACTATGTTTATTATTTTTAATATTTAGGTCGCCAAATTGACGTCGCCACCAGCCTGATGGAAAGTCGTGGCACATCTAGCGATTGGGAGCCACTTCTGACAGTGGTCCTCAAGTTGGCAGCCCTGTGATGTGCCTCTTCACGCTCCTCTTGAAGAACGGCAGGTCGTTCCATGTTTTTATAGTTCGACAGAGGAACGATCTTTTGAAAAGCTCATTTCTGGCGAAGATTCTCTCCACTGTGTGTGAGTGGCATCTTTGCCCGGCACGTGTTGTTCGGGATCGAAAAGGAGAGGGTCGGATCAAGTTAAAGAGCTCTTCAGAACATTCGCCGTGATACATTCGACAGAAGGCAGCCAAGGACGCTATGGTTCTTCCTTGCGCCAACGGATCCACCTATGTGTAATAATGTACGTAATACGTTAGGTACCTACTATAAATGTATTCTGAAAATTAGTAGGTAAGTTAATAAAGTGTAATCGATTGCTTCGTTAAAGTGACAACTCGTAATATCCTAATATCATCCCATCACATCACCATCACCAATATCTTACGTAATGTTTTTCACAAAGTTCTAAAACTATACTGACGTGTTGGGTTGTCTTACAGACGTTCAAACTATGAGTTTGATTAAAATGTCTGTATGTCTGAAAATGTTAATAAAATTTCACAGCCCTGTGTGAAACCTAACTAGCCTTCTTCCTCGTGAACAAAATCACAGTCACATATATAAGTATAAAGTCCAGCTCGAAACGTGGTAGATATTTTGGTGGACACGGCATTCGGCGATGCCTGACAGTCAGCCGCGCGTGAACGCCACAGTCCACAGTCGCACGGTATATCGTGTCGCTAGCAGACCGACCAAACGCCCCGTATCTAGTTACCTAGGGCAGCACGGCCTCCATTGAAGGGGCACATACAGGTATGTATAGGTAATTATGTTGATTCTTGATTCTTTCACCACCAAAGATAAATATTAGTATTACATACAGATAGGCCACAGGCCCTGCTGCGCCACAGCTGTCATTATAGTTGATGGACGTGTTGAGGGAACATTTGCTTAGCATTATTGGTCAAACGCACACAATCAAGCTGGAGTTTCCGCCCTGTGATACCACTACAAAAATAATGGACTGTCACTAAGTACGTTACGTAGTAGTATGTAAAATTGATAGTAGCTAAATGGTCTAAGGTCACTTTGGAACTAACTCAAAACAAATACACTCATTATTTCAGACACACATTTATACTATACTAGCTGATGCTTGCAGCTTCACCTGCAAAGAATTTATTTCAGCCAGATTCGTTAAGTCGTTCTCGGGTGAAAGAGTAACAAACATCCACACACTCACACTCACACTCACAAATTATCGCCTTTATAATTATTCGTAAGTTTTCACGACTTGGGGAAAGTCTCCGTATTACGCCTGCCATTATACCATCAGAGTCAGAAGTGGTGTTGCTCTATGCCCGTATCCTAGTTACCCACACTACTTACACTGCGGACCAATCTCAAATGAAATGCTTTAAAACCCTTTATAGCTTTTACGGTGTTCTATCTGTGGAGTTGAAGTTTAATGTAGTAATTACGGTAGGATTACATGCAGTTAGCTAAGAAATTAATGGATGGATAAAGTTAAGTAGAGTAGACCTCGCGAGAAATTTATTGTTTACAAAGTCACCCCGGAAATTAATTTGAAAGAGGGTAAAATAATAATCCTTAGGATAATTTTAAGGTGTTTGAAAAGTACCACTAAGTTGGAGATACACTTGCTAATAATAGTTTGAGTACAACTCGTGTGGGGACGGGGCACCTTGTGGCAACGGGAAAGAATCCAAAATGTCGCTACCCCAAATCACCCCGAATGGTGTCTTAAGAGGCAACTAAGAGAACACTTTTGCAAAATGATCCATTGCGTAGAGAAGAAAAACTTGAAATGAAACCCGGTTGTTAGTAAAATGACAATGGTTGAGCCAAGTTCCCTTCAACTTGGCTCAACCATTGTCATTTTCTAACAACCGGGTTTCATTTGAAAGAGAGTAAAATAATAATCCTAAGGATAATTTTAAGGTATTATAAAGGTACCACTAAGTTGGCGATAAGCACTTTCCATTTAGGTATGGGCGGCTTAAAAAAAATCTACCGCGGATTGCCACGCCTGTACATTGCATCACGGCATTAGGCTCCCCACACATTACTTGGGACATAAAAATTATAAGGTGAAATATGGACGTACACAATGCCTCTGTCTACCCCTTCAGGAATAAAGCTCTGCTTTGTCCATAAATTATACTTTTTAAACTTACCTGCAGACTGTTCGAGTAGTAAGTAGATACCTATTGTTTTTCGTAGTATAATTTATAGACGACCTAATTAAGGGTCTTGCTCTCGATCCTAAATGTGGGTTGGACAAGACCAAAAGTTGTTAGCAGACCGATCTTTGGGAAGGTTTACCAGACATGAAATTATTTAATATCTATTTATAATTTCAACTGAGTATGTTTCAAACATTTGGCTTTAAAGTGTTTTCTCCAACCAATTTACCTTTGATATCGCCATTATAGAAAATTTTTTTTTATACTACTTAGGTGGCAGACAAGCTTGGAAGCGCTCGTGGCCCCGCGGACTCAGTGTTCTGTAAACGATCACTGCAGTAAGCAACTTTCACTATGGCCGGTCCATGGATGGGTGACCATCCATGTGATCACTTTGTGACATTTATTTGAGCGTTTCCGTGCTTCGGAAGGCACGTTAAGCCGTTGGTCCCGGTTGCCAGTAAAATGGCAGTCGTTAAGCCAAGTTGAAGGCTTTATTTCAACAGCAGGCAGTCACAACCTGCGCCTGTCTATTTAAACACGGCAATACGGCTCACCACCTATTACGTGGGACAAATTATACAAAGGTGGAGGTATACAAAATATGCCTCTGCCTACCCCTTCGGGGATAAAGGCGTGACCATATGTATGTATGTATGTTCAATTTGTTGAATAGGGTTTACTTCTGTGGTGGTCCTATTATAACCAGGTTAGGATCTGATGATGGGATCCTGGAGAAATCGAGGGCAACCACCGGAAATTATAAGCACAACTAGTGCGTTTGTTAACTTTTTAATTTAGTGCTTTAATGTACTACCATTAATAAAGGTCTGGAGTCGATCTGATGATGGAATCAAAAGAGATTCGAGGGAATTCCTTAATGATTTACAGCAGCTACCTTGTGTTGGGGCTTAATTAATTTGTATTGATGAGAACTTTCACCTAGATAGATATATTTTTCCGTTCACCCGTCACTTAAAATAATGAAAAAAAAAAAAATTCAATAAAAAATACAACCGACTTCCAAGAAATCCTGAAAAATAAAATTTACTTAGCACAAAGTAATATGTAGTTGATTTATCAGATTTTATTCAATATAATATTGAAGTTGGTGCCATGAATAATACCTCCCTAAACCTATGAATTTACTCGGCGCCTACTTCAATATGATATTGAATAAAAAATCTGACAAATCAACTACATATTACTTTGTGCTAAGTAAGTTTTATTTTTCAGGATTTCTTGGAAGTCGGTTGTATTTTTTATTGAAAATTTTTTTTAATTGCTACTTACAAGCACTCTTATTCAATGGAATCTTGATTATATTCACAAATAATAGGTACAATTTAATAATCTACATTTTGATTACGGGGAATGGGGTACTTACTTATTTATATTATGAAGATAAAATCGGCAAATATGTGTAAGCTATGTAATGATTCAGTAGACAACAACATAGGTACAACCAAGCCTATATCGCCGAGAGGATAAACATGGTGAGTTACACCTGTAACTATTCCGTAATTAGAATCCAAATCTCTAAGTTTTGTCTTTGGGTAGCTACTAATATTGCAAGTTGAAATAAGTTTTTTTTTTCATTATGCAAGAATGGACGAAGCTAGCGACAGTGAGTAGGGGGACGAAACAATGAGAGTAGTATAGATGGTAAAGAAAGCAAAATAAATAAAATTTTACATTCATCGAATATTCAAAGATGATAATACTATTATGCTATATCTTGGTAGTATTGTGAATAGCTATTTGTATTCTTATTGCTTCTCAGTAGCTGTTCTGTATCCTTAACTTCTGCCTTATATACCCTAGTTTACGTTGTTCCGCTGAATACAATTTTCCATTCTAGAGTAGGTACTGTTTAAAGTACCTAACTGAATTGAATATTGGTTGAATATTGTTGATCAAAGGGTTGCATTTATGTTGTGATGGTAGGTACACTAAAATTATTATTGTATTAAATACTTTTTTCTTCTATAGGCTTAAAAGCTGGCTGCTCTCGATTTTGTTTGGTAAGCAGGTAGGTTCCCAGCTTATTGCAGTCACGAATATTACGTCAGGGTACTCCTACTGAAGATTCATTATCAAATCTGAAGGGGTTTAAACTATTGAAAAGTCGGAAAAGCCGCTATTGCTAATTTGGCTGAAAAAGTCATTTGCAGGAACAGTTAGTAACAAGAAGACGTCAAAACCAAACGACATTAAAATACCTATCACAATTTAATACGTAGAGAGTATTGGGTCTATTAGCAACTTCGGTATTAAGATTGTGATAATGATAACGGTCTTGTTCTGTTCGGAATAACACTTTGGCAAATTATGTAAAATATGGAAGGCACTCGTATTTCGACTCTTCCGTCTTATTTTCTAGCAGTCGAATTGGCCCCGCCTATGCCTGTATCTAAGCTGCATACTACGATTTGTTATTTATTGCAAAATAGAATCGAAGTCTGCGAGTAATAAATTTAATGACAATAATTTATTTGAAGCCAATATTAAAAAAACATAATATAATTTTATGTCAATGATTTATATTCCCAATATAGTTGGTTCACTCCAACATGTCCATCTATCTATCTATCATTGACTGGCCTCGAGGTCCAGTGGTGTACCTGACTACGGCTACGGAGGTCGTGGGTTGAAATCCCACCCAGGACAAATTTCTTTGTGTGATGAGCATATTGATTTGTTGTGCCTGGGTGTTAACTTATCCTATAATTATGTTTGTATTTAGAAAAATATAAGTATGTCTATCGGTCGTCTAGATCCCATAGCACAAACTTATAGCCTAATTTGGGCTTAACGATGTTGTGTGAGAATATCCAACAATATTTATTTATTTATCTATCAGCTCTAGAGCGGGATAAACACGATTACAAGGTAAAAAATATCGCCCAAGTGCGATTTGCACACAAAAAACCGAACATAAAAATGTCAAAAAATCACGTTTGCTATTATATTGGAGTTCCCTTAAATAAAAGTTATTTTTGGTATTTAGTACGTGTTCTTATAGCAGCAACAGACATACATCATCTGTGAAAATGTACGTTTGCGACAAGCAACCTGGCGAGAGATAGACGGGTTGACAGATACACCCATAGACGGACAGCGGAGTCTCAGTAACTGGTGGCGTTTTACGCTTTGGATGTGAAACCCTAAAAAGTAGTAACAGCTGTAGTAGGTAGGTACTTTAGTTAGTACTTAGTAGGGACATAGACCTAGTCCAGTTTTAACCCATATATGCCCAGAACTATTTTTGTCTCCGATTTCTTTCATTTTTGGATAAGTGGAAGGGCCCCAATGGATATTGTAAGTGAAAATCGGAGGTGGCACTTAGAGAAATGTGTTTTTTTTAATGGGTCAAAAACGACCAATTCAAACGACCAGTCAAATGTGCTTCTTAGTAAATAATGAATGAAGATAACAAAATATTGTTAAATATGTATTTATTTATCGACATATTGAATATAAAAATTAAGAATCATAGGGATCAGCGTATAGGCTGTAGGCAGTAGCCCAATCTGGTGGCAGCAATCCACATTTTGAAACCAAATCTTATTGGTTCCCTTTGATGTGTTGTTTGCAACCATTCCTACCATAATTAGGTAACCATAGATTCATCGATGCTAATCTGATACTAAAGAAATTTGGCATTTAACAGGTCAATCATCGGGCGTACTTTTGCCATCTTATCATTTTCTGGCAGTTATGATGTGATATGATATGATATGATAATATTTATTCACATATAAATAGAGTACATTAGGTGTTCACTAGTTACATAGATTACAGATCTTCTATTTAGCCACACAGGCACGTGAAATATACATAAACATTAGTTACAATCATGTCACGCAGTAACATCAGTGATCAGACAATTTATCATGCACAGAAATGAGACACTTGCATGCAATTAATAAACCTAGATACTAGCACATTTCCTTAATTTCATAAAACGCACTCTCTATTAGCCAGGTTTTAAGTTTTTTCTTAAATTGAGTCAGTGGTAGATCCTTAAAGCATTGCGGTAATTTATTGTACAATTTTATGCACATAGCATAGCAATTTTTCCGGTACATTACAGTTCTTGGCACAAATTTATGTACCAGCCTATTGGGATTCCTTGTATTTCGTGGGTATATGTCCTTCGCGGTGACAAATAGCGAAGGATTATGTTTTACAAATACACCTATCTCGATAATATACATTGAAGCTAAAGTCAGTATACCAAACTTTTTGAAATAGGGTTTACACGATTGATCAGGAGAAATTCCAGCTATGGCTCTAATACAGCATTTTTGAGAAAGAAAAGCTCTGTTAATGTGTGTAGAATTACCCCACAATAGCAGCCCATATTGTAAAACAGAGCTCACGTAACCGTGGTAGGCCAACATGGTCGTTTCAAGTGTAGAAGTTTGCCTTAATCTACTTAAAACATATACAAATTTATTAATCTTATTACATACTGTATTTATGTGCTCACTCCAGTCAATATGCTCATCTATGGTTATTCCCAAAAATTTTACACTGTCACTTTCATGTATATTAATGCCATTATACATTATTTGTCTATCTATTTTCTTTGTCTGTTTACTATGAAATTGTATAAAGTTAGTTTTTGTCAAGTTTACTGCAAGATTATTAAAATTTAACCAGTCCATAATTCTGGCTAATGTGTTATTAATTTCGTCATCATAATTTGTCAATTCATTACATGTCAATATTACAGAAATGTCATCAGCAAATAAAATACATTCATAATTTGTTATGTCAGGAAGGTCATTGATATATAATAAAAACAACAAAGGTCCAAGCACGGATCCTTGAGGAACCCCGCATTCATTTGTTTTATATGTTGACTTATATTGAATTTTTGTAGAGGCTTTGTCTATATTGCTAATTTCTACGCACTGTTGCCGATTTTTTAAGTATGATTCCAACCAATCAAAAGCAGGCCCACGAATTCCATAGTTTTGCACCTTTTGTAGTAGCAATTTGTGTGATACAAAATCAAATGCCCTAGACATATCAAAGAAAACAACTATGGTAGGGACTCTTTTGTCGACATATGTTGTCACTTTATGGATCAGGTGGAATGCTGCTAGTGTTGTAGATTTCCCCCTTTGGAATCCATTTTGTTCTGGTTTTATTACACTGTACTTATTAAAAAATCTGGTTAATCTGCTATGCATCGCCTTTTCAAATGCTTTTGAAAACACGGGAATGAGGGTTATAGGCCTATAATTTGACATATCTTTTTTTTCCCCTTTTTTATAAGGGGGTTTTATAAGTGATTTTTTAAGACGTTCGGGAAATATTCCCTGTTCGAAAGACAGGTTTATAATAGTTATATGTTAAAATAGGAGATATAGTTCAGTTCAGTTCAGTTCAGTATTATCTGTCGCGTAAAAATAACGGAAAAAAAGACGTGTGGCACTCGGGGACTGCCGCGGTAAAGCTATTACATAGCATTTTTTACCAACTATGCTAGTATAATTATTTCTATATAAGAATACTAGCTGATGCCCGCAGCTTCGCCTGCGTAAAATTTGTTACCGCGGGAAGTTATTCCCGGGATAAAAGGTAGCCTATGTGTTATTCCAGACTATAATGTATCTCCGTACCAAATTTCAGCCCGATCCGTTCAGCGGTTTGAGCGTGAAAGAGTAACAAACATCCACACTCACAAACTTTCGCATTTATAATATTAGTAAGAAGTAAGATTTTAAGGCCTATGTTCAACAAAGTAAAGTACCAAGTGCCTACTTGACTGTGGACATTTGGGCTTTTGGAATTTTGTTTTAGAACTTTTTAAGAAGAACAATTATTTTGTACTTAATAAATTATTTTTATGTAACTTCAACCATTTACGCAGAGGCGCAACGGATACTCTTATAACGATTAAATGTTTTCCGTTTTCGAAACATTCCTCATTGCTGCACCACTCCTATTAATCTTCGCATTATGTTATGTAGCCTATAGCCACTATCAATAAATGTACCTACTTACTATCGAACAGTTTTTGAAAGCCTACCAGTAGTTTCAGTAAGGCTTGCCTTGGTATGATGTGATTCATGGTCCCTTTGCAGCGTGTGTCCAATCCAGCGCAGCAGCTACACTTCCGACGTTTGATCTGTTGGGGTCTCACTGCAGCGTTCCAATAGTCTTACGTTCGTGATGTTCTCGGGCCCATATGTACCGAGGATCCATTGGAGGCAGCGTTTGACGAAGACTTATAGCTGGTAGCTGGTGCGAAATGTCTTTACTTTAGTGACCTTCCATGTCTCGCATCCGTATAGCAGTTAGCAGTACAGTTTTAACGTTTACTTTGTTTTGAGTTTCACTCTTCGTGTCTATTTTCGCAATTGCCTACGGGGCGCAGCTGTGTAAAGGTTATTCTGGCCTTGGCGAGACTCGAAATGATGTAGGGTACTCTTCTATTCCATCAGTTTCTGACACGACACTCCCGAGGTACGTGAATTAGTGCCTCCACCACATCTCTTGCGTCTGTCGATTTTAATTTCAGTCCAGCCATTCGCTGCCTCATCCTGCTCGTTGTCCTGCACGTTGTCCTGCAGACATGCATGACGGATGCATGTCTGCAGGACATCACATCCTGCACGTCCTGCAGACATGATGCAGACATGATGTCCTGTGCCTCAGCAGGCACAGGACATCGGCATCATTAATATCCTCCAGGATATCAGTATAGGCCCCATTCTATGCCGCGCCGATTGTTCTTTGCGGTATTCAGCATTATACCATCTATTTTCTATGGATGGTTGTTAACTATCCTGTTATCTTCATAACGATCCTCTAAGGTAGGTACAGTATGTATTTTCAAAAGAGTTTGTGAACTCTATTTTTAATTTCTTTTTCAGAATATTGATGACATTTGATTGATGTCATTTTATACACGTTACGTCTACTACATTGATACATGTAATAAAATTCGAACACGCCGGTGTTTGTATGTAAATTGTTTATACTGAGGAAAATTCTATACTGAGGAATAGTTTTAACCATTAAGCTCTATTTTGATATAGCATACAGGGCAGATTTACACGCTACTTGATGAGTATGATTAATAAATACCTCTAATTTCATAGACCTTGTGTGACGTAAACAAAGTTGCGAGGGTCAGCTAGTTAAAAGATAAAACAATAGGTTTCTTCTTTCTACTTAAAAACTATTTTTACAAATTTTATGGTAATAATAGACATTCTTTGAAATATGCATGTATGGTATTGTTGTGACTTTTATGACACGTTTAAAGTACATAGGTATGGGATAGATGGCGCTCGCGGCTACGTCAGCGTGAAATTTTCTTCCCGCTTCCCATGGGAACGTACTCCCGGGTTTGGTTATCTTTATAGCAGTATTAAGTATATATAAATTAACAAAACAAAAAATGATACTGCATTGGTGATAATAATAATAAAATGTATGTATATAGAGTACTCACTCATTTTCTTTCACTATTTTTCGTGACTTTCTACATTAATAAATGCACTTTGTTTATTTATATTTAAAACACTTTTTACACAAATTATACGAGTACAGTTCACTGTTGTACATAGATGATGAATACCTATACACCTATAGTCGAATTTTTATTTAGACGAAGTAAATTGACAGCAACTAATGTAATTGACAGCATCGAAATAGTCATTTCACATTAAGAACTCTAAATTCGACCAACACTCTTAATTCAACTTTGGTCGAGTGGTTAAGACGCGGATCGGTACGCAGAAGGCGCAAGATCGATTCTGGGTACAAGCATCAATTTTTGGATTATTTGACATAATAATAATAATATATAACGACTGCAGAGTTCATAATTGACGTAAACAAAAAAATTATGAATTGCTAGACTAGATACACGAACGTGGCCGAAGGTAGCCGAGTGTGACTCGTTTTCGTGACACAATTTCTGGATTCGGTCTCCACGCAAGGCCCGCGATAGAAGCTATGCAATAGCTTAAAAACCTCTTCAAATCTTTGCGGAGCATACTTTTTGCCGCAAGGATGTTATGAGTATCCTCATTGCTTCCCCAGTACATGCGGTGGCGTCACGGTAACGGAACATAATCAGACAAAATAATAATAGGAAATAATAATAATAAAAAAAACAAAAAAACAATAAACTTCTTGGTCTGATAGAGAGAAATTCATATTTCCCGATTGAATAGCATATCAAAAACTAAGTGAACAATTTCTTCACGATCAAAAAAAGTTGAAAGTGTTCGATAGGATCACCATTTTGAGACAACGTCAAAACAGCCCTGAGAGTGGTATAGGCCACTCACGATTTGTCCTTAGAAAGATCTTTCTTCATCCACCCGCTTGGCGTTAAATAATTGCTCCTCTCCCCCTTCCTCGGGATCTCCCACTTCCTCCTCTGCACCTTATTTGTTCCAGTGGTAATGGAGGTATAATATGAAGCTCATCATCTTCACTGGACGCGGTTTCCGCAGTAATTTGACGTCTATAAGTAAGACTTGCCGGTGCAAGTAGCTGTCGACGAGATAAGTGATGGAAAAATATTTTTTTTTTTCGTCCCCTGAATCACCATCTGATACCTTGCCATCGCCGGGAGAGTTAATAAAGATATCAACACCCAGTATAGCATCGTTGGAGTCCCAATTTTCCAACAGTTCTATGATATCATTCGTGTTAAGCGGTCCCCCAGACCTAATTTACATTAGTTACACTTTTACCCAAGGGCTCAATAGCGACCCATCAGTGTTTTGACAGCTATATCTTTGTAATAAAATAAATATTTTATACCCGCATTTACTGTTATTGAGAAGAAGAACTATCTAATATTATGAAACATTAATTACTTATTAGAAATTTTTGTACGAAAAACTGTGTTACTTACATTTTTATCAGCAGAGTCGGATTTTTTTGTCGGAAAAATCAAATCATGAAAACAACTGTCTCTACTGACAACAAACTCCCACCCAATCCAAGTATTTTCATTTTATTTGGTAGACGGACTTTGATATATTGATAAATCGCACTAGGCATTGAAAATAAGCGTTTTAAAGGGACGAAATAGCTCGTTAACCAAAACCTGTTTTTTAGAACAAAAACGACCCGCTGGGCATATATGGGTTAAGACAACGAGAACCATCTGTTATTTTATGTCATATTCTAATAGTTGCTTTAAAAGATAATTAATTAGGACCAAGCTACTTCGTGCTAACGGAAGACCACTATGAACCCTAAACCAAGACAATTTCGAAGCGAGTTTAAGAGTACAAGACTAGTTATATTTAATCCAAGAGAGTTAGAAAAGATGTTTAACTAACAGAGATCTAATTAAGTTAGCGGGTTAAGGAAATGTACCGTTTTTGTTTGACTTGGAACCCGTAGTTTGATTGAGACATTATTTATCTTTGTTCAAAGTGTTTTCAATACAAAATGCAGCTTGGTGTTTTATGCTAGCACTAAGCTTGGGTACTTCTTACACATTTTTAAGTAACTTTGAATCTCAGAGTACAATTTTATTGGCTGCCGAGTGGTGGGCAGTCATTTGGAGCTGTTGAAATTAAAATAAGGTGAGAATAAAGCACGTCTTTAGCTCTCATATTAATGCAAAGATCGTCGGATGAGTTTTTTGGTTTACTTTAAAACAGAAACTTTTTATTAAACTTTTAGTATGAACTAGAAACGGCTACGGAGCTTTACAAGAGCTAACTTATAGGTACTTTCCGCGAATGGTAGCTGTATTAAGTTCATAACTAGGCGTTCTTAGTTAACTTTAAGCATGTCCCTGGAGCTCACATCTTGAGGCGTTGTAAAAGTTTACCTGAATTGGAAGATTCTGAAATTATTCTTCTTATCAAAAATGTATTCAAAATGGTTTTTGTTACGGAACTGAAACCGAGGTGGCTGTTTTATTACTGTACCAATGACCTCGAAAGAAATACCAGCATTTGAGGCAGTCTTCATTTACCTATGTTGGATATTCTGAAGAAGCTGAATGAGGGTCACCTTCGCTGGTAAAGTTGAAGAGAAGCAGGAGAGATAGACGCATTTGATGTGAAGGAAAATCGCCGACCTTACTAAGAGACATATCGACAACGCGGTCGGGCAGTCGGTTTATAGCGATTTGGCGTTCCTAGTTAACTTTAAACATGTCCCTGTAGCTCACAACTTGTGGTGTTATAAAAGTTTACCTGAATTGGAAGATTCTGAAATTATTCTTCTTATCAAAAATGTATTCAAAATGGTTTTTGTTACGGAACTAAAACAGAGGTGGCTGTTTTATTACCGTACCAATGACCTCAAAAGAAATACGAGTACCAGCATTTGAAGCAGTCTTCATAAACCTATGTTGTATATTCTGAAGAAGCTGAATGAGGGTCGTCGGGTCACCTTTGCTGATAAAGTTCAAGAAAAGCAGGAGAGGTAGACCCATTTGATGTGAAGAAAAATTGCCGACCTTACCAAGAGACATATCGACAACGGTCGGTCGGGCAGTCGGTTTACAGCGATTTTTATTATTTTGACAAATACGTAAATGATTTTCAACACTGCAACAGGATCAGATGGTGAGCCTATTACGTGTGCAAAATATAAATATACCTCTGCCTACCTCTTTGTAAAATAAGGAGTGACTCGGACTATTATTATGCTATCAAAGCTTTAAGCAAAGGAAAATTAAAGCAAATTACTCGCAATTGGAAAAGGCAACCGTAAAACTGGTTTTAATTGACTTTCGTTTAAAATCTTTTATGGGCATCAATAAAAGTGTTTTAGTAACGAAACAAATTGGTCGATGATTGATGAATTGATTGAAAACAGTACATTCCTTATTACCTACCTTAAAATAATAGGTTTTTTTAAATATTTACTTCATTACACTCGTGTCTAATAGAACTTTTGGTCAGATCTACATAGTGATGACGCCCGAAGGACTTGCCTGCTGCGGGCGCCATTCCATCTTCTACGTTCACAATAAATATATTTACAGTTTTCATATTTTATAAATCTTGTACACAAATATTTTTATTTCAGTTTTGGTTTGGGTTTGTTTTGTTATTACTATGGGTATAATGTTCAATTAGTTTTGGGTGTCGTTTTATTGAATCTAAATATCCTACTATGTATTATTGCACTTTTATTTTGTATATCTACTTAGTTTTAATAATTTCTGTATGTCCATTCTGTGAACAAAATTAAATGCTTTTTCTTTCTTTCTTTCAAATCTGTGCCGTTTGTCTGTCGATGAATGAAATACAGCCTGGTAGTAGACAGTATACCAGGCTGTATTTCATTAACCGTGATAGCTAGACTGTTGATTTCCACAAATGATATAATTTATGTAGTGAACATAAAACATGTCTTATTTTAACAATACTCTCTGCAAATTTCTCAAAATAAAATATCATCAAAACAGTTATTTATTTTCTCATCTCTCAAAAATCAAACTTAGCACTTAGCATTTCAAATTATACGCTGTGAAACCTATCGATCTAGCGTTTTAGGTCATCTGAACCCGACAAGCAGCGTCACATGTAATTTGTACGAGTTGACAGCGAAATTCAGAGCAGCCTTACAAATGAGAGTTGATAAAAAGTCTCTCTTGATACAACGAGAACATGATTTATCTAATCAATCGTGCTTCTGAAAATAAAACCGACTTGTGACATGTATGCCAAACAATAAAATAATTTAATACTTATTCTTCCAGAAATCTTTTAACAATAGTGGCATTTTATGTGTCAGTTGGTACTACTTCATTTATTTATTTATTGACAAAGGTACGCTAACAGATAACTGTCATTGGGAAATATTTGAATAATAAATGATAGAAATACTTCAAAAGGATTATTATATTTTCTCAAATAAAATTCAATACAAAAATCAGTCAAAATAAAACTTGTCTTAATTAAAAAAAAACAAAACGAACTTAAATAATAATACCGCATTGCAAATAATAGATAGTTTTGGATATAATTATTTATTTACTCGTAGTAGTCACCTTCACAGGCATACCTACCTACTTATAATATTTTTGCCAACAGTTATGGCACGACGTTGCTTAAATTATCAATGAAATAATTTTATTGTTGTAAACATTATTGCGCATTGTGTAGCGCATCTGGTGTTGCAAATGTCCATAAGCTATGGTGACCACTCACCCTCAGGTGGGCCGTATGCTTGTCTGCCGCTTTAATAGCATAAAACAGATGTTTTACCTGCGTCGGCAATATTCTCGTAGACGAAGTAACATAGTCATTAAACTTGCTAATTAGCGCAGTCCCATGGGAATTCCCTAATAACGAGGAAGATTCTTATCAGTCGAGGGATTTATTATGAAGGGTAATTACAAACATTTCAGGTTGTACAATGTAAATATATATGATGAACAAAGAAATGGGTATCTTCTTGTCACACAGAATACCGTGTATACTGGCATGAAGTACTTGTATATTACGTAAATAATGGGTGCTGCGAGCGAATTTGTACATTTTATGAGCTCGCACCGTATGTGCAAAACTGAAAATGTTTTTATTAGTTTATTACGATGCTACTTTAGGTGCCTGTGCAATTGGTACTAGCTGAATTACTGACTAGCAGGTTTAAGTAAACGGTGCTTTGCGATCCAAAGCAGCCATACCTTACTATGTGACCAATGCACGTATATAATCTTATCATTTTTAAACGACTGCTAAGGGAGTAAAGTTTGAAATGATGCTGGGAAATGGACCTCGTTGATAAAAAATCATACAAAGTGACGCAAATGAAGTAAATATATGTATTTTCTCCGTTCTATTGCACTGATACTTATCAACATGGCTATGACTTGCCAAGAACTATTGCCATTAATTTCGCCATTAATATTTTCATTTATTTCTGAAATATCTTTTTTTCGCTGGCCTTTGATTCGATTGACGTTGATCCCGATATTAATAAATGTACTAAAGCGTATATACATTGTGATATTAATAATGTTTACGTCAGAAAACTCCGGGGAAATATACGACTATTTGTGCGTTCTATCTTTAGTTATATGTATTTCTATTGCTCACTGAAGAATGAAAATGTTTTATCCAGAGAAAGGGAGAGCAATAAATTGTATTGCTGTTGTAAAAAGTTATTCTGGTAGTTATTTTGTATGAATATTACTTCGGAAAAATATATGTGGTGATTATGTTGAGTTACGGAATGCAGGGGAGTCAGTGGAAACTCAACACAATCCCTCGATTTGTCATTCTTTTGTGAACACAACAATCAAAGGTTATTACAAATACCTGATTGTAATGAAAAAAAATGACAAATCGAGCTGCACCAGGGGATAAAGAAATACCCCCGTCCCCTAAGTGAAGCCGAAGTGGTAGGTAGCAGTAAGTTAGGAGCCCTGGGGTCATTCTTCCGAGGGTTTACCCGGGGTTCCCAACCGTAGGCATTAGGTAGGAAACGTGTGGTTTTTAGTCCGTAGGAGTCCGGCATAGCATCCGTGTATGATTTTCCCCAATTAAAAAATACGGATAACGAAAAGAATAAAGGACAGGTAAAAGTACTTCACCGGCCAAGTTTTTTTTTAATATTTGTGGACATTCTCACACAACATCATCTAGCCCAAATTAAAAAAATATAAGCTTATGCTATGGGGTCTAGACGACTGATAGACATACTTATATATTTCTAAATCAACAATACATATAATAAAATCGTAACAGGTCGCTGTCTGTACATGGAAAATAAATAAGAAAAAATATTATAGGGGGGCTTTATGAACGCAATAGAACCCAAAACAATGATTTTTAGAATTTTTGTCTGTTTGTCTGCATGTCTGTATGTCTGTATGTCTGTATATCTGTTTGTCTGTACGGTTGTGCACGCTAATCTCAGTAACCGCTCAACCGATTGCAATGCGGTTTTTTTTATTGTGTTGAGGTTTGCTCCAGTTAACATTTAGCGTATGTTTTATGTAAATCGGCTTAGAAATAAAAGAGTTATAACACTTTTAAGAATCAGATATTTTGAAAATTTTAATTGTAGGGGTTTCTTTGAATGTGAGTGAACCTAAACTGGCGTGTTGGCTTAATCATAAAAGAGCTTAATGATTAAGACTATTTTTAAACAATTCAGTCCGCGCCGAAGGCGTGGACTGAATTGTTTCAAAATAGACTTAATCATTAAGCTCTTTTATGATTAAGCAAACAGGGCAGTTTCAGACGCTGCTTGATGACTCTGATGAAGAAATACCTTTCCTTTCATACACCTTATGTGACGTAAACGAAGTTGCGGGCTCAGCTAGTACATACATAAATATTATACATGGAAAACACCCAAACTCCGAAGCAAACATTTGTGGATCACACAAATATTTGGACCGACCCTAGTAATCGAACCCAGGACCTCCAGCGCCGCATGCGGTATCACTACCGACTACGCCTCAGAGGCAGTTGTCATCTATATCGTTTTATGATAGAATTCAGCAATGAAACGCCTGATGCGATTAGTTATACTCATTTGATTCGTTCGTTAAGATCGTTTAACGAACACTGAGCTTGCTGAGGTATGATTAATGCATTTAAATCTGAAACAAAGAGATTTACTGATCAAAGAGGGAAATGGAAATAATTTCTATCAAACTCTATCAATTTATTATAATTTCATTCTTCTTAAATTAAGTGTGTGGTTAATTTTATGTCACACGCGTAGCTTCCAAATTCTTTGACCGATACGGGAACAATAAGGTGCAGTTAAATTAGGAGAGGTGCAAAAGTGCCATTCACACGATGTTGTGTTTACACAACAGTCAATGCTCAGCCACTCTTATAATATTTTGCCCAATTAAACACGCAGTCATTTCGTGCTTTAGAATAGCAACTAGTCTTTACAAGTAACAAAAGTGGAAGCTAGGGTAGAAATAGTACCATCTTCAAAGCTAGCTAATTATTCAGTATTTTTCTAAAGATATCAAAGATCAGTCATAGAGAATTAAAAGTACCACGATGATAATAAATTAGTACGTTTCATATCCTGTTAAAGTAAGAAATACTGACACCTCGTGGCAGGTATGAACGTGGACATTCTCTTGTTGGAGACCATGGTGCAAGCCATTATCTCCAGCGGGAGTAAATGGGGCAGCTGAGTCATGCTTGTGAAAGAGACAGCGGGGAAGGAGCGGGAGAGAACTCTTCCACCCAAGTTCCACAATCTGCAGCGAGGGCGCCGCAGACGTTTCTTCGCCCAAGACTATCTGCCTTCATGATCGGGGGCCTGAGGTGAGGGGGCTGCTCACCGTTCTCACCGAAGCAGGCCCTCGACGACAGCGTGACGTGAGTGATTCACACATGCCCGCCCAAAGACGCGAGATGACACCCGAAAAACCCCAAAAGACGCGGAATAGCACCCGAACCACCCTCTAGGTGGGTGGGATATCGCAGTGGTAGCCGTAGGGCTGTTGGGAGTCCTAGATACATCCTTCCGAGGGCTTATCCGGGGCTTCAAACCGTAGGCAATAGGTAGGAAACGTGTGGAGATTAGTGTTAAAAAAAGATCTCGTAATAATAACTCTTGTTTTAAAAAGTCCTTTACAGATAATTCCGTCAAAACACGACTTTATCCTAGAAACCTTTTAAAGTTCCTTTTTGACCTCAAAACTTGGCACAAGGTAACCTAGCAATCTAGCAACACGCCTCAGGGCGAGCTAGAGAAAATTGTAAATAACGTCCAGTTCTGTGTGCGTTTCGAATGTTTTCTTTTTAAAATCCAAACATTCTGATATAAGCTTAGAAGGAACGTGAAATTGCTGAGAATTTTCTGCTGATGTTACTAGACTATAACTTATTTGCAAAAGACTACATACATAATTATCTAACCGATTTTAAATTTAGTAGTTAGATATATTGTATTATATTTAACTTTAACTAGCGGACCTCACGTGGTTTCACCCGCGCAGTTCCTGTTCACGTATAGGAATAAAATCAAGCCTATGTTACCCAGGGATAGTGCAGCTTTAGAATACTGAAAGAATTTTTAAATCAGTTCAGTAGTTTCGGAGCCAATTCGATTCAAACAAACAATCAAATCATTCCTCTTTATAATTTTAGAATAGGTTATAGTAAATATCTACTCCCAAGTATTATAAATACAAGTCTTAAGACTAAAATTTTATATAAATAATACCGACTACGTAAATAAGTGGCAAAAATGGGTTTGTTCTTGGGTTTATTATTTTTAATTTGATTCCAAATAGAAAGCTTTGAAATGTATACAACAAAAGCTCAGTCAGACATCAAGGCAAAACGATCTTTGTAAACAGATATACATACGTAAATTGCTTACTCCAAAATTATGCCATTATGAATACTGTTAAGAGCAATTAATAATGTGAGCTGGCGTAAATAATCGTCTCTTCTGAAACGTGGCAAAGCGAAATTACATTGAAGACCTACACAAAGAGGACTGGTGTAATAGGCAGGGCGTTGAAATAACGATCAAGGAGTTATTTTTGTGTGTGTGAACTCATTCGACATAACACATAAATCAATACCCCACAGTCACTATACAATCCGGACGTACTTATACACAGTGGTGATCAGAGTAGGTACTTTACCCTATGTAATTACGGAAGCTAAGCCCCCGACACTATCTAGTCTCTAGATAGTGTCAGCGGAATACATTCCCTATGGAATGCATTCCCGGAATGATGTTGGCTATGTTATTCCACATTCCAAATTCAGTCACATTTTTTTCAGATGTTTGATCTGGAGAGAAAACAAACATCAAATTTTCTAGCAGTTTGGATTGTGTATGCTGCTTTTATTTTATTTATATTCAGCTCGCCAAATTGACGTCGCCACCAGCCTGATGGAAAGCCGTGGAGCATCTAGCGAATGGGGGCCACTTCTGACAGTGGTCCTCAAGTTGGCGGCCCTGTGATGAGCCTCTTCACACTCCTCTTAAAGAACCCGGGGTTGTAAAATAAGGGAACCACGTGTGCAGGCAGGTCGTTCCATGTTTTTATAGTTCGACAGAGGAACGATCTTTTGAAACGCTCAGTTCTGGCTAAGATTATTTCCACTGTCTGTGTATGAGAGGCATCTCTGCCCGGCACGCGTTGTTGTTCGGGATCAGAAAGGATATGGTGGAATCAGGTTAAAGAGCTCTTCAGAACACTCGCTACGGTTCTTTGCTGCGCTAACGGTTCGAGGATTATCAAAGATTTTGTAAAATCTAAATTTAATTTCATTAAAGCTATTCCCTCTCGTGTAAACATTAAAAAAGAAAACAAATTGCTCCTCCAAAGAAACAAACTACAAACAAGCATACAGAAAGATAAACGTATAGAATATTGAACTACTATTTACTGAACTCTAACAAACATGAAATAAAAATTTAAGAGCCAGCTTAGTCAGGACAGATGTACATAGATACCTAACTCCAGCTCATGCATCAACATGCATCTCAACAAAAGCAAAATCCGACCTGCGCTACCTGGAACTAATACCAGATATCCAGGCAGAATTAGTTCCAGGTAACACATCCTATGTCAAACTAGCGACGTTGGAACCAATTATTGCGACAATAATCTTTCAGCATTGCAGACATATTATGTTCTTGGTAACGTTATACGTCAAAGGTAACTATTTAAACATGTAGCTAGATTATCTAAGATTTATAATAATTTATAGACTATGGAACCGACTTGGAATGCAAGTTTTATTTGTAGGTAAACCTTACATAACATTACATAATGAATTTCAGGTATTCGTGGAACATTGTAGAAGCAGGGTGTGTAAGGTGCCTACTGGAAATTGGTCTATTCAAGAGAGCATTATGATTTCGTAATATTTCATTCTAGTGCTCGAATAGAAGAAATATAATTACGTATCAATATTGTTGATACCTACTCATTTAACATCCAAGTCATCACAATATATTGTTGAAAATCTTATGTATGTACAAAGAAATTTACATTATTTCGCTAAGTTAAGTGATAGACACAATGTCAACACTAGAAATAAAAATAACTTTGCTCTTTATCATAGCAGATTGCATAAAATCAGCAATTTAAAAAACAGGTTAGTTTGTCCCAGACACCCATGAAACTACAGTAACCTCAAAACCGTTTTAAAAAAATTAACTTTATAATGTTTATTAATTCAATAAATCATTTAAGATTCGTTCGGCTCTTCTAAGAATAAAATATGTTTACAATTTAATCCTTTGAAGTATAACCGCTATTGACCGCGTGCAACCCGAGTTGCCAAGCGCCCGGTCGGTCGATTGCTTAAGTACCTACTTAAAGTAGCCTAATTGTTTGAAAAACGCCGACGGCGTACGTCGAAATTATTCCCTAAATGTTACAAGATAAAAAGACGTGTGGCACTCGGGGACTGCCGCGGTAAAGCTATTACATAGCATTTTTTACCAACTATGCTAGTATAATTATTTCTATATAAGAATACTAGCTGATGCCCGCAGCTTCGCCTGCGTAAAATTTGTTACCGCGGGAAGTTATTCCCGGGATAAAAGGTAGCCTATGTGTTATTCCAGACTATAATGTATCTCCGTACCAAATTTCAGCCCGATCCGTTCAGCGGTTTGAGCGTGAAAGAGTAACAAACATCCACACTCACAAACTTTCGCATTTATAATATTAGTAAGAAGTAAGATTTTAAGGCCTATGTTCAACAAAGTAAAGTACCAAGTGCCTACTTGACTGTGGACATTTGGGCTTTTGGAATTTTGTTTTAGAACTTTTTAAGAAGAACAATTATTTTGTAATAAATTATTTTTATGTAACTTCAACCATTTACGAAGAGGCGCAACGGATACTCTTATAACGATTAAATGTTTTCCGTTTTCGAAACATTCCTCATTGCTGCACCACTCCTATTAATCTTCGCATTATGTTATGTAGCCTATAGCCACTATCAATAAATGTACCTACTTACTATCGAACAGTTTTTGAAAGCCTACCAGTAGTTTCAGTAAGGCTTGCCTTGGTATGATGTGATTCATGGTCCCTTTGCAGCGTGTGTCCAATCCAGCGCAGCAGCTACACTTCCGACGTTTGATCTGTTGGGGTCTCACTGCAGCGTTCCAATAGTCTTACGTTCGTGATGTTCTCGGGCCCATATGTACCGAGGATCCATTGGAGGCAGCGTTTGACGAAGACTTATAGCTGGTAGCTGGTGCGAAATGTCTTTACTTTAGTGACCTTCCATGTCTCGCATCCGTATAGCAGTTAGCAGTACAGTTTTAACGTTTACTTTGTTTTGAGTTTCACTCTTCGTGTCTATTTTCGCAACTGCCTACGGGGCGCAGCTGTGTAAAGGTTATTCTGGCCTTGGCGAGACTCGAAATGATGTAAGGTACTCTTCTATTCCATCAGTTTCTGACACGACACTCCCGAGGTACGTGAATTAGTGCCTCCACCACATCTCTTGCGTCTGTCGATTTTAATTTCAGTCCAGCCATTCGCTGCCTCATCCTGCTCGTTGTCCTGCACGTTGTCCTGCAGACATGCATGACGGATGCATATCTGCAGGACATCACATCCTGCACGTCCTGCAGACATGATGCAGACATGATGTCCTGTGCCTCAGCAGGCACAGGACATCGGCATCATTAATATCCTCCAGGATATCAGTATAGGCCCCATTCTATGCCGCGCCGATTGTTCTTTGCGGTATTCAGCATTATACCATCTATTTTCTATGGATGGTTGTTAACTATCCTGTTATCTTCATAACGATCCTCTAAGGTAGGTACAGTATGTATTTTCAAAAGAGTTTGTGAACTCTATTTTTAATTTCTTTTTCAGAATATTGATGACATTTGATTGATGTCATTTTATACACGTTACGTCTACTACATTGATACATGTAATAAAATTCTAACACGCCGGTGTTTGTATGTAAATTGTTTATACTGAGGAAAATTCTATACTGAGGAATAGTTTTAACCATTAAGCTCTATTTTGATATAGCATACAGGGCAGATTTACACGCTACTTGATGAGTATGATTAATAAATACCTCTAATTTCATAGACCTTGTGTGACGTAAACAAAGTTGCGAGGGTCAGCTAGTTAAAAGATAAAACAATAGGTTTCTTCCTTCTACTTAAAAACTATTTTTACAAATTTTATGGTAATAATCATAGATTTAGAATGCGAAAAATTCTAAATCTATTGTAATAATAGACATTCTTTGAAATATGCATGTATGGTATTGTTGTGACTTTTATGACACGTTTAAAGTACATAGGTATGGGATAGATGGCGCTCGCGGCTACGTCAGCGTGAAATTTTCTTCCCGCTTCCCATGGGAACGTACTCCCGGGTTTGGTTATCTTTATAGCAGTATTATATATAAATTAACAAAACAAAAAATGATACTGCATTGGTGATAATAATAATAAAATGTATGTATATAGAGTACTCACTCATTTTCTTTCACTATTTTTCGTGACTTTCTACATTAATAAATGCACTTTGTTTATTTATATTTAAAACACTTTTTACACAAATTATACGAGTACAGTTCACTGTTGTACATAGATGTAGACGACGCATTTAGTACCTACATACCTGTGTCCTTACTACATATGCTTGTTCATAACTTTAGTAGTAAGTTTTAGTATAAGCGTATGACTAGGTAGCTGATTATATAATGAAACCAACGTATACGCTAATTCTTAGTTACCTGATACAAGCTTTTATTTTATTATTATTTTAATGCCAAATTAACATTTACATGTCGCTAAATATGTATGTACTTATACCTATATACCTAAATATTAAAACCTTTGATTGGAACGTGCCTGTGTTAATAAATACGCTACGGTTGCAAGCGTGTGTGGGTGTGCTCGTCGTCACCGTACATCGGTGACGTACTTACAACATTTTTTCTATACGGCCGCCGGTAGTTGCCGAACGTTTTAGTCGACCGAAACAAGTGGACACAGACGCACACACATTATTGCATCCGAAAGCACTATACCCATATTTGCTGTTTTATTTGGAAATTCCTGGAGCCGCCCTGCATCCTCTACAAAGTCCGGCTCGAAGGACCACTTTGTAGAGGATGCAGGGCGGCTCCAGGAATTTCCAAATAAAACAGCAAATATGGGTATAGTGCTTTCGGATGCAATAATGTGTGTGCGTCTGTGTCCACTTGTTTCGGTCGACTAAAACGTTCGGCAACTACCGGCGGCCGTATAGAAAAAATGTTGTAAGTACGTCACCGATGTACGGTGACGACGAGCACACCCACACACGCTTGCAACCGTAGCGTATTTATTAACACAGGCACGTTCCAATCAAAGGTTTTAATATTTAGGTATATAGGTATAAGTACATACATATTTAGCGACATGTAAATGTTAATTTGGCATTAAAATAATAATAAAATAAAAGCTTGTATCAGGTAACTAAGAATTAGCGTATACGTTGGTTTCATTATATAATCAGCTACCTAGTCATACGCTTATACTAAAACTTACTACTAAAGTTATGAACAAGCATATGTAGTAAGGACACAGGTATGTAGGTACTAAATGCGTCGTCTACACTAGATGATGAATACCTATACACCTATAGTCGAATTTTTATTTAGACGAAGTAAATTGACAGCAACTAATGTAATTGACAGCATCGAAATTGTCATTTCACATTAAGAACTCTAAATTCGACCAACACTCTTAATTCAACTTTGGTCGAGTGGTTAAGACGCGGATCGGTACGCAGAAGGCGCAAGATCGATTCTGGGTACAAGTATCAATTTTTGGATTATTTGACATAATAATAATAATATATAACGACTGCAGAGTTCATAATTGACGTAAACAAAAAAAATATGAATTGCTAGACTAGATACACGAACGTGGCCGAAGGTAGCTGAGAGTGTGACTCGTTTTCGTGACACAATTTCTGGATTCGGTCTCCACGCAAGGCCCGCGATAGAAGCTATGCAATAGCTTAAAAAATTTGAGGTGGGTGATTTGAAAATTTAGAATTGTGTTTGACTTCTAAAATTTTAAAATACTCCAAAAGACAGCTCTTTTACTTTTCCACTATATTTTTAGTTATATTATACCTGACCGGTTTCTCACAGGCACAAAAAGGTTACTTGATGGTGCCGTAAGGCATAAACGGTCAGGTTGTTTTAAAATCAAAGTAGTGGCTGTATTAGTGATTTAATTTTCATAATGTTCATCTTTAGTTAGGTACTTACTTTTGACTACCTTGGTGTCGCATGCCGGGGGCGCGCAACTCAGGTGGTCGGTTGGGAACGGGGCCCGCGCAGAGGTCCTGGGTTTGATTCCCGGGTGGGTCCAAATAATTGTGAGATTCACAACTGCATGTTTTGGAGCTTGGGTGTTTTTCTGTGTATAATATGCATGTATTTGGAAATATATAAGTATGTCTATCAGTCGGGCGAGATGATGTTGCGTGAGAATGTCCAATAATATTTATTACTAGTAGACGTCACGCGGTTTTACCCGCATAGTTCCCGTTCCCGTGGGAATACAGGAATATAATATAGCCTTTGTTCACCGCAAAGAGTGTAGCTTCCCAACAGTGAACGAATTTTTCAAATCGGTTCAGTATTTCCAGAGAATATTCGATGCAAACAAACAAACAAACAATCAAATCTTTCTTCTCTATAGAATAGATTTATCTACGATTACGATTCTGTTCTGAACTTCTGACACAATTGAAATATCAGACTGCCATCAGTCACTATTCACGGAAAATCATCAAAGTATATTTATATACAACGTTACGTAACAAATCATTAAACTTCACTTTCAGATAGGTGCTATGTTCGCTTATAACCGTCTCCCGGGGTAAAATAACTTTAAACAAAGTTTGTGATCAACTCTAGCTTGGAGATATTCTAGAGTTTAAACTAATAATAATGGATTCCCCGCATGTTACAAAAGTTTCGACGAAGTTTTTTTCTTGGTGAACATAACTTTGTAACCGTAACTACATGCATAAAACGTTTGGTGTCGTATTTTACGGTGTAATAAATAACATTATGTC
The DNA here is from genome assembly GCA_933228765.1 of Miltochrista miniata. Classification (NCBI taxonomy): domain Eukaryota; kingdom Metazoa; phylum Arthropoda; class Insecta; order Lepidoptera; family Erebidae; genus Miltochrista; species Miltochrista miniata. The sequence continues at coordinate 2,207,863 of OW121764.1, forward strand.
ATCTGGTTCTACGTAATAGAAAGTCAGTTGTTACCATAAATTTTAAGAAATTTGGGTTGGCAGAGGCGAGTTTAAGCCCACATTTCGCCTTATAGTTTTATTTCCCACGTAATAGGTGGTGTGCCTAATGCCGTGTTTATTTGGACAGGCGCAGGTCGCCGCGATCCGCCACCCATAAGGCCTTCAACTTGGTTAAACGATTGTCATCCCAGGGACAACCGGGTCTCATTTCGAGTTTTCCCGCCCTACGCAATGAATCTTTTAAAAGTGTTCCCTTAGTTATTTACAACTCAAACATAATTTACACAATTAGTCTAGGTAGAGAGTAAACCAACAGCGACCTTCAAGGCATGGCAACATATTATTTCCAGCGTGCTTATTGAACAACTGCTACGACTGAAAAATCTTAACGCTCCATAATACCTTCTTGAGAAAATCATAATGGTTCGAAATCTCCTTTAAAGTCTTTTTTTTTTTTTACGTGAGGGAAAATCCTCGTGGATGTTATGCCGGACTCCTACCGAATAAAAAACCTCACGTAACGCCCAACAGCCTATGGTTGTGAGCCCCGGGTAAGCCCTCGGAAGGATGTCCCAGGACTCCCAACAGACCTACAGCCGCCTCTGCAGCCTTGCCCAGGGGGTGGTTCGGGTGCTAACCCGCGTCTTTGGGGGGTTTCGGGTGTGATCCCGCTTCTAAGGGGGGAACGTGCGTGAGTTCCTCACTTCACGCTGCCGTCATGGGGCTGCTTCTGTAAGGACGGTGAGCGACCCTCTCACCGTCCTCAGACCCCCGGTCATGGTGGCCGATAGTCCTCGGCGAAGACACGTCGGCGGCGCCCAGGCCGCCGACTGCGGAACTCGGGTGGGAGAGTTCTCGATCTCCCGTACCCGCCCCGCCGCCTCTTTCACGAGCATGACCTGCTCGCAGAAAGAGGCGGCGCAGTGCCACTTACTCCCGCTGGAGAGCATGGCTCGCACCATGCTCTCGAGCGAGAGAGTGTCCACGTCCAGACCCACTACGAGGACCTGGCGCTGTTGCGCCCATGCTGTGCACTCCACCAGCGTATGGAGCGCTGTGTCATCGCTGCGGTCCTCGCAGTGCTCCTTTAAAGTCTATTTAAATAGTGCCCCGCTCTACTGTTTAGAGATATCTACGGCCAACGTAATTTAATTGAGTGTTAAGCCTTTGTATCTAAAAATAAGTACGCACATTACAATTGAGATTAATTGAGATGAGAAGTCGTCGAATAAAAGTTTAAAAAAAAACCGGCAAGTTAGAGTCTGACTCGCAAGCATAGAAGGTTTCGTACCAAATAAGAGGGAAAAAATACCGTTTGATAAACGGGACGCATCCTTAATTATAATATATTTCTGATTTTAGTATTTGTTATGTATAGCGGCAACAGAAATACATCATCTCTGAAGATTTTAGCTCTCTAGATATTACAGTTCCTGATATACTTCTTTGTGACAGACACAAACATACAGACGGACAGACAAACGGACAGACGAGTCGCAGAAATAGGGTTCCATTTTTACCCTTTGGGATGGAACCATAAAGGACTGTGTATAAGTGGCCTTAAAGAGGTTGTTAATAAGTATAATGTAGCAAATAACCCTGTATAAATCAATTGCGCACAGGTTTTTGGATAAAAGATTTTTATATCATAAAAGCCATTCTGTTTTCCCTCTAACCTGTCCGTTAAGGACGTCAAAAGGCTCCAAGATGTCGACAGTCTTTTGTGAGGCACGTCAACAAATATTCGTCTCTCTTGTTAGAATATGAAGAAAAAAGATTTCGATTGGAAGCAAATCTTATTTTGTATAGTCACGTTTACGGCGAAAATTTTGTGAAAGAAGCATTATATAATGTGGAAAGGATGGTCGTTAAGGTCTTCATAGGACCTGCAGATATAAAATATATTTTTACGAAATGTTTTGCAAAAGTAGACTAGCTTACTACAGTGAAATCAACCTGTTGCAGCCATATAGTCGTGTACATGTCCCAATTATTTTGTGAGAGTTCATTGTATTGGTGGTAAGCCCTCGGAAGGATGTCCCAGGGCACAGGGTTATGTTACCAGTTTTTTTTTCTACAGCAGGTGCACTGCGTCAGGTGAGACCCTAAGATCTTGACAGGGTAATAAGAAATTGGTCTCAGCATATGAAAATAGTAAAGGCTTAGATGTGATAGAGCTCTTAATAAATTATATTCGCATCTATTTTAGCAATATTGATGTCATTTATTTGATCAATTCGTAGTTAATAGTGTCATTTTTTTTTATTTTAGGAATGTATGACGTCACAGGTTGATGTAAAAATTCCACTAGACATACCATTAGAAGAGTAGTGCCACAGGGCGGAAACATTGATTTGACTTGATAATAAATTCCTCTTTTTATGTCCGTGCAGACGGATATGCATCAGGTCTAAAATTTGAAACTAAAAATAATATTTTACTGATTCTAAAGTATTTTATATTTAGAAAATTTACTTCATGAATCAAGTTGTGTATTAGTAGAGTAATAACCTTATAAGGAACCGAAGAAAGAGTATTTATCGATTGTTAATTAATTCTGACAATAAAATAGAACGATTTGAAGTTCAATACCCCGCCATTCTCAAGAAAGAGTGCTGGATATCATCAATGACGGCTCAAGAGTCGCCCAAAAAACAAATAAGTCAGACCGATCGCAACCAACTGTGGTTATAAGAAACCCTGCGGTAGTTGTTTAAACAAATGTCGGCGGGTGTGTGGTGCAAGATAAAAGAGGGAAGCGGGTAGGTCCTAAATATTTACTTTACGTCCTAAGCTGTACAAAATTCAGGTAACATAGAAACCATGAATTAAAAAATCTTAATAAGGGATTAGCTTTTATTTTAGTTGTGTACATCTCACAGTTGTATCATCAATTTGGTACATAGACAAAGTCATTATCACATAGAATATAAATACACATAGATCTATCAGTAAAATAACATGGCGGATTTAACGCTTTAATTACGCTTTTTTTTTTTTACATTATGACCACACTATATTGTACATTTTGATGAATGTAAGTTTTGTACTCGTTGATGTTTCGGAGCCTTGAATTCAATTTAAATAGTAAATCTCCCGATTTATTATTCTATGAAATTTTGACTTTCAAATCTCGGTAGTAAATCTGTATCTTCTTCTATACATAAATAGTTGATCAATATTAACCACGCACGTAATACCGCTGGCGCTCACAAGCAGCACCACACTATAAAGCATTGTTTAGACTAGTGACCCCCGGCATCGCGCGGGAATACATTACCGGACTTGTGAATGGACAATTTCAATGTTGATATTGACATTAAAATAATTATGTTTACACGACGAGATTTCTTTCTCTATTCAGGACATTGTGCCCTTGTTAACATGACGCGAAATTAGAAATTCATTGAGTCCGGGTTCTGAAGTTAGATATTGTTGAATGCCAGTTTTTAAGTAATAGTTGACAGTTCTCAATTTGCATTACTTACCAAATTTTTGTCATATCTACATCACATTTTATTATCTTACCTCAAAGTATACGGTACCTAATTAATACTCAACAATATAAAACTCGTGCAAAGGAACGTGACTCATCTTTTATCCGCGCGCCAAAATTTCCAACTTGAAAACATCCCTTACCAGACTTATCGCAGGTACTTCATTCCTTAGCAAGATTTGAATACTCTATCTCTTTGGAGGGATCTAAAGGCCCTCCTATTTAAAAGCATCGTTAGATTCTCAAACAGAAGTGAACACAAAGTCTGAATAGCAAGACATCAAATGATATCTCACAAATTATAATCTCTCAAAGAATTAACTTGAATTGTGAGAATCTTGGATTATTGGGGCAGAATAATTTAAGATATAAAGTTACACAGACATTGCCGGTAACACATTGACGTCAATGTGTTACCGGCAATGTCTGTGGAACTAAATACGTATTTATATAATTTCTCAGAAAGAAATGCCTTTCATAAAAAAGAACGCCGATGACGTGAAATTTGTTTCCATAAATATATATTCCCATGAAAAGATGTTGTTCCAGAATTAATATACAAATACGTGAAAGAAGAAAGGACAAACAAGCATAAGTACTACCGTATTAATAATATTGACATGGTATGAATTTATTGCACTGACAAAAAACAACTTGATCTAGAAACACAATTTGTCGTATCTAGAACTATTACACCAAGAATAATTACTGAAAAACTTTTGTAGCCTTGCTGACTCAGTGTCCGGTGAGTAAATAATTACTGCAATATATAAGCAACTTTCGCTACGGCTGGTCCTCGGATGGGTGACCGCATTGTGACATTTCTTTTGCGAGGCACGTTAAAACGTTGGTTCCGGCTGTCAATAAGATGACAATCTATCTAGGCCTCTCAAATTTTCAACGCTGGGTGGTCACAACCTGCACCTGTCCATTCTAACACCTTTCTAATGCCTCTGATTACTTTTTAGAGGATACAGTACTATTATGTATCTTTTATACTCTTGATTGTTGGCACTTGATGGAACTTGTTGTAATACATTAAGAAAAAACACAATCACTTGTACTATTCCACTATAATGTATTATGTTTCTATGTTAATTACGTCTTTATAACTTTAGATGTTCAATAGCATCGTATTTGCTAGTTATCATCAGAATCTAGTAGACCATAAACAATTGACTAATGATTGCTTCCAATTTCGCCAAGCATATTCGGTTCGGCCATAACATCACTCCACAAACACTTTAACTGCCAATAAAATGTTACAACGTCGTTAACTATTATATGGTTAACTAACCAAACTGACATTTATAGTGAATTTTGGATACTTAATTCGCTACATAATTATTACAATTCTATATATTTACGTTGTTACTATCTAAACTTAACCTAAATAAGGCCCCCGTGGAATTAATAATAAAATAATAATAAATCTCATTTAATCCAAATATGAACACCATATTACACAAAATATCTTACGCTAAGCAAAGAGTTCAAATAAATCACAACTCTGGCCTCCAAACTAAGCAATAGCCTGTATCTTAGAGGACAGTGCCACCCGCAGTTAAAACAGTTGATAACACTTACGAGTACAGTCAGCTGCAGAGTAAAGTATACAGAGATAAGAATTATGCCCAAAAGACTGGCAGCATTCCCCCTTTGAATAGCAATGGAATACCTACACTATACACTAAGATGATTATAATCGTTAAAGTAATCTAATACAGGTAAAATTTTGTTTCCACAAATAAAATTTCATCTTATCTTATCTAATCTTATCTTTACGATACTACGATTTACGATACATCGATAAAACGAGAACTACAAAACTAAAATGCGTCATAAATATTTTCAGCATTGCAGTCCTCATGTGAGAGCGTCCCCAGAAGACTTACCTCATCTTCTCTGTTCCAAAAAGAAGCTAAATAAATATAGTCAAATAATCCGTCAAAATTTGTGTGTTTTGAGTATTCGTGTAAAATTGATTGATTCGTAAACACAACAGACTGAACAACGTGTACAAGGGTTGGGAAGTTTTAGAACGCCGGCTGTGAATCGAAGCTTTTCTTGTTTCGCTCCTAACTTCAATAAAGTTTTCACCACTCTTTACTGCAATAGAACTTTGATCAAACCTGGACACTTTCTACAAAATCTTAAGAACAAGGGATATTGTAAATTTTTCACTTAGTAAATTTAAGCTAAGAAAACCCAAAAATTAAGTAAAAAAACGGTCAAGTGCGAGTCGAAACTGCGGGATACAGCCTAGATTGACATAATTTTGATGATGAAATCAAAATGGCTCGTAAAATACATCATTAAAAATACAAAGTCCTTGATGAGTTGGTAATAGAAAAGTAGTAGAATGCCGTTAGAGCTTTTGAAACATGATCATTGACAGCGTGACGATGAAACTACGAACTGGCGGGATTTAGAGGAGTTTCAGGCGCGGCGTTTGCATAAAATGGCATTCTTACTTTATGCAGACGTGAAGTACTAACTACTATAAAGCTAAAGTTTGTTTGTTTGAATGCTAGGATCTCAAAATCTATTGGTCGAATTTAAAACATTCTTGTGCAGTTCGATAATACGTTTTTAGGAGGGTTATAAACGTAATTATAACGTAACGCTAAGATGAAAAAGAAAGCCAAGCAGGAACTTAATATGTTTCAAAAACGAGAAATAATATTACTTTAGTGACCTTTACAAGCGATGAAAAATATGAAAAAAAAAAAACTAGGTAGCGCTCAGGTCAGCTATAAATAATTATAAGATTAATAACTACAGTCATTGTACTAATTAGAATACCGGTATCAAAATGCGAAAACCCGCAATTAATGTGACAAGCACAAGGCTAACGATGGAAATTAAAAAAGTTTATTTATGTAAAAATTAGTACACCCATAGTATATTTAAAGTACTTTTAAAGAAGGTTTAGACTACTTTACTTTTTACAACTGATCTAGTATTAAATACTTTAACATAGAATAGGGCCACCCACTTCAAACTATCAAACCTATTGAGACCCTAATTGCCCAATTATCTGAATCGACCACTTAATAGCTAACAATTTAGGACATTTTAATTAGATACCTCCCGATTCGAGCTAATATGCCGTTGTCTAATGTGGACATGGTTTACAATTAACCTAGATCACGTTGATATTAAGCATTGTTAGCGAAAGGACCATAAGTCAATTGGTAGGTATACAATGTATACATACTTGTTTTTGAGCAGTCAGATCACTTTACAGGAATATCAACGATGAAAGTGCGGGTAAGAATCTTTTTATGGAGAAATGTATTGTTACGAAGATGCAATATGCAACTGTAAAATAATATTATTTTCAATAACTAGTTTCTAAGTCATTTCTGACAATAAACAGGGGGATAATGTAAGCTATGTCCCTAGACATAACTAGGAGTAACGTGCGGTTTTCAAAATAATAAAGTCATGCAGGCACGTGCCTGTCTGACTAAATAGCTATACAGTTTGAGTCATACTACTGTATGACTCAAACTGTATAACTGTACTGTTTTAACCTTCTCTTTCAGTCTTAACAAAAACTCAATCAATTATCTTTGTCAGATTTGGGAACACTTCCTTACTGTCAGTTTACGGTTTCCATCCGCTCATATAGCTACGTAGATCACCAAGTAACCGAGATATTATCCTAACGAGGCCAGCACGCATTAATCAAACGCCGAAAGTAATAAGAACCAATCTAATTGGGCTAATTCCCTCCAAATGTAAATTATTGATTAATGTATCATGTGTTACAGTTGGAGGATTTGGATTTCTTAAATAGACAATAGTCGTTATGTGACCATTCTTTTTCGACCTACTTATTTTTATTTCTTGTGTGTGAGTCACTATAGCAGAGTTTTTGCGGCTATCACCAAAAAAAAGAGGATTTTTCTCATTCTTTTTTGATAAGAAATACATAAAAGGTTGTCTGCTTTGTATATATTTTATGAAAATTTGTTAATTAAATATTAAATTTTACTAATCTTGGCACTGATTGGCACAAGAAATTAAATACTAGTTGCAAATAGGAAACTGCCTGATTGGTACAGGTAAAATTATTAAGTAGGTGTACGCGCCTAATTAAATTAATGTATAACGATTGAAAAATAATGTAACAAAGATTGAAATTCAAAAGCTGTGATCTGTGTAGTATATCATTACCATTATGTAATTACCATTTTCATGCTCAAATTTTGAAAACTAATTTTATGAAGTACAGTCCCTATTAGCAATTTTCAAATTCTATGTTTACAAAACATCATAAAAGTCACATTATGTAACAGATGCGCGGAATACAATTTACACCAAAAGTTTCCGCTCGGCGACTTCCCCACACATTCAAACACCTATATACACATAATACGCACACATTAGTACACTTCCGTACCCGGACTTTATAAACGCAACAGTGTTTATTATATAGGGGCATAAAACTTGAGATGGAGTTAGCATTAGATTACGCGTATAATTTCGTTGTCAGCAGTTTGATTTACTTGGCATTTACACACTTCGCGTGAGAAGTGTTTAAGTTAAGGTAAGTAGACTTTTGAAACATTTGTTGCCGGAGTTTTACCTAGGCTTTTAATATATAAATTCTGTTCATTTTAGGGTCGGCACACAATGAAATATGAAATAGCGGTGCGCGCGGACACAACGTTGACGTTTCTATACGTTTTGTATAAAATAGATGCAGAAGAGAGATACCATTTTGATTCATTTAAAAGTTTGCGCACAGAATATTGATTCTGTGCGCAAACTTTTAAATGAATCAAAATGGTATCTCTCTTCTGCATCTATTTTATACAAAACGTACATAAGGATGATTGCACACCCCACCTAGGTTTTGTAGGATTGGGACCCAGGTCGTCGTCTTTGTATTGGTATTGACCAATACAAAGACGACGACCTGGGTCCCAATCCTACAAAACCTAGGTGGGGTGTGCAATCATCCTTATAATATGAGAATGTTTGTATACCGCACCTGGATTTTATGTCAAACACATGCTGGATGTATTTTAGGTAATAATAAAAAACATAATACGACAAATAAAATTCTTTATTTAAAAATGTCTCGTGAACGTTCCAATCGCGTATTCATATTTTCTATCAGTGTTTCCCACATCTGTTCAACAAAAGTTTTCTATTCCAGTATATTGTATCCAAAGCTCACATCTGTAAGAAGATAAAGTTAATATTAGATTTCAGCACACTCTACCTCAGAGACATCAAATTGTGTGATGCACTGATGTGTGTCTGAGGTTGAGTGTGGTTCGAACGAGATCGTGAAACTTTTGGGATTGGAGTGACGAGTTACAAACAATTGCGAAGGACGGTAGATCGATATCCACAATTATATGCACTTGAAAACATTGCGGTGCTGATTTAACAAAATCACAAAATTTTGTGTCATTATCAGAAACTAAGCTGCCTAATCATTAGGAAATTGCAACACGGTATCCCTAAGCTACCTGAAGTTAACCCCCTTAAGTTTGTATGAGATAAGATACTATAAAAGTTGAATAACATATTTGCACGTGTTGATATGTTATTTAGCTTTTTAACCGACTTCAAAAAAAGGAGGAGGTTCTCAATTCGTCTGTATGTATTTTTTTTTATGTATGTCAAGCGATATTTCCGTCAATTACAGACGGATTTCAAAATTTATTTTTTTGTTGAATAGGGTTTACTTCTGAGGTGGTCCCATTTTCACCAGGTCAGGATCTGATGATGGGATTCAGGAGCAAACGAGGGCAACCACCGAAAATTGTAGGGACAACTAGTGCACTTGTAAACTTTTTAATTAAGTGCTTTAATGTTCTACACTTTAATGAAGGTCTGGAGTCGACCTGATGATAGAGTCGAAAGACAGTCGAGGGCATTCCTTAACAATTTACAGCAGTTACCTTGTGTTTGGGCTTTATTGATTTGTATTGATGAGAACTTTGCACCTAGATTGATAGATCCGCCTTGAAAAAAAAAGGAAGTTCTCAATGTTTTATGTATGTTCACCGATATTTCCGTCAATTATGAACGGATTTAAATTGTTTTCTTTCTTGAATAGGGTTTACTTCTGAGGTGGTCCTATTTTAATCAGATCAGGATCTGATGATGGGATTCAGGAGAAATCAAGGGCAACCACCGAAAATTGTAGGGACAACCAGTGCATTTGTTAACTTTTTAATTCAGTGCTTTAATGTACTACAATTTAATGAATATCTGGAGTCGATCTGATTATGGAACCGAAAGACAGTCGAGGAAAATCCTTAACGATTTACAGCAGCTGCCTTGTGTTTGGGGCTTGGGCTTGATTGATTTGTATTGATGAAAACTTTTACCTACATAGATATATTTTTCGGTTCACCCGTCACTTAAAATAATGAAAAAAAATTTTTCAATAAAAAATAAAACCGACTTTCAACAAATCCTGAAAAATAAAATTTACTTAGGACAAAGTAAAATGTATTTTGATTTATCAGATTTTATTCAATATAGTATTGAAGTTGGTGCCATGAATAATACCTACATAAACCTATGGGTTTACTTGGTGCCGACTACAATATGATATTGAATAAAATCAGATAAATCAAAATACATTTTACTTTGTGCTAAGTAAATTTTATTTTTCAGGATTTGTTGAAAGTCGGTTTTATTTTTTATTGAAAATTTTTTTATAGTATCCTATCTACAAGTTGGAGACAAAGGAACAGTTATGATAATTAATCAGACCTTAATGAAAAATATCGATTTTTGACTAACAGTGGAACATCCCTATCCTATGACTATGATATATCAATAACAAGAAAATATACATTACCACCAATTTACTGTAGCAATAGCATATTACTACACAATATTATGCAGTTATTTGGTGTCTGTGGTGTAGTAGTTGCTCTTTTAATAAGAATTTAGTCATAACATAACCTCTTTTCACCATCTTTTTCTTCCCGATTATTCACCACATATTTATTACTTTTTCAACACTTTTCATTGTTGATTCACTTCTAAACATTTCAATTATGTCAATTAAACACTTTTACTCACGATATACTAATGAATACTTTACAAAATTATAAAATAACTTATACAACAAAGAGAAAAGGAATCCATTACTATCAAATAATGAATGAATGAAAGAATGAGTTACTGCGGCTTAGAGCAGAAATTCTTTTTCGTAGTATGTATAGGTATATTTATATGATTTAAAAAAAAAGAAGGAGCGCAAACTCCATACATTTTTTCGTTATATGGGAGTTGCATCAGGCTGGTTTTTGGCTTGGCTACTTTATGCCAATGCCACAGACTAAGAATGGAATGAGTGTCGATGTCTGTCATTTGTCAGTCATGTTCATGTATTATAGAAATAGGTTCAGTTCTAATCGAGTTACATTTAACTTTTCGAGTATGTACATAATTTATTACTTTTTATTTTTTGTTTTAACTTTTTATTTGTTTCTGTTTTGTTTTCTGCACGTGTGTAATTTTATTTTATTTTTATTGTGTTTGACCTCTGTGTGGGCGTGCGTTCGTGGCGTCACTAGCGGCACCATCTGAAAACCAGCGCTGCGCATGCCTGCTCATTACCTACTACTGATAATAAGTGGTGGTAGGTATGCGCGGCATTTATGCTGAGATGGTGGCCATATTTGGGGGTTCGCACAATATATTTTTTTTATTTTTGTTTCTAGTTTAAGATTACTTTATATTTATATTCATTGTGCGTGTCCTAAATAAAATATATTTTTTTCTTTCTTTCTTTCTTTCTAAGAGATATTATGTCCACGCCCCGTTCTCGCCCTACATCGTTTCTGTGTGCCCCACGCTTTAGGGATCGAACGAATCGAATTATTCAGAATATTCCCCTACCTAGTTTTTAGCTATGCTCCTCTCCATGGTTGACAGACAGAATATACCTATAATATTATTGAATTTCCTCTATAATGTTGTGAGAGAATAATATTAAGCTAAATTCACTGTTTGGTACCAGTTACACAAATTAATGAATAAATAACTAACGATATGACTTAATCCATATCGTGAGGGGAAAAACTGCTGCGTTTAGCGAATACTTCAGCAATGTGTCTCCACAATATTGTCTGTTATCCATAATCCAGCTTGCCATAATGATACCACCGCACCCGCCGGATGGAAAGCTATGGCGGTATTTAGCGATTGGGGGCCACTCTCACAGATTACGAGACCCTTGACAGTGGCCTCAAGTTGGTCTATGATGTGCCTCTTCACGCTTCTCCTGAAGAATCCGGGTTTGTAAGAAGAGGGAGCACGAATACTAAACAATTATTATACAAAACTAGGTTTCCAATAAAAAAGAAATGTCACACGAGCCAAACAGCTAACCGCCTCTACAAGCATTTAAAGTTATAAACAAAGCAACACAACGGGAAACACGGAGCAATATAATTTAAAATCAGAATAAACGTACGACGGAACAAACGGAACGGGTTGTAATTTAGCAGGTTCAGGTGTAAACTTAACCGTACTTGGGGAAACGCTAGCCAGGCGGGAGGTGTGTCAGCAATCCTGCAACTTTGACTAACATGCGGGCGAACCCCGGTGTCGGCAATTTATTTGCGGAATTATGTTGCTTGTGTCTTGTTGATTCGAATAAATATTGCATTAACCTCAAATAAGCTTACGTACGTACGCTTAAAAATCTTAACTTACTTACTTAAAACTAAACCGTACAGGGTCAAAAATCTGTACAGCGAAGATAATTTGAAAATTTTTGTCTCAATTATTACAAAAAAAAATCTTTAAGCTCTTTTATGATAAAGCAAACAAGGCAGTTTGGCACGCTTCTTTGAGCCTGATAAATATATACATTTTTCTCTGTCTCTTTTTCTAATAGTGCGTAAATGAAGTTGCGTGGGACAGCTAGTAACTATTTAAATATTGTTCCATTTCCGAATATTAATTTCATAACATCTCATTCTTGTAGCTCCGCTTGATAAGGTTTGCTCGTAACCGTTTCCCACAAGAACTTATATTCCCGTTATGATACGTATCTTATGCCTCGAACTCTATTTTATCTCTGTATCGAATTTCATGAGAATCGGTTCACTGGTTTCGGCGTGAAAGCGTAGCAGTGATACACAGTTACTTAAGATTTTATACTTAGTAGAGAAGTAGATAGATACTTATTCGAATTATACAGATGGACAGGCCGACAGACGGAAAACAAAGTGATCCTATAAGGGTTCCGTTTATTCATTTTGAGGAATGGATCCCTCAAAAGAAGTTTTAAGTTTAGGACAGTATTTGGTAGAATTGTTGTCTTGTTATTTTAGTTTTTGTATAATTACTTGTATCTATAGGCTAATTAATGGACTCAGTAGAACTTTAATTCTATTACGTGCCCAACTTTTTTTACATAATTCATGAGCAGAACTGTAATTTGATTTCTTTTTAATAAATTAATTTCTTTATTTCAAAAAGATATAGTCCAAATGTTAAAAGCGATCTCACAAGCTCCCCTTCTATTTTGGGGACCAGAGAACCTAATTGGAAGATTTAAAATGTTAATGACATTGTTAATTAAGAAAGCGCTGACAGAGGGGTGATCAAATTTTATTAGGATTTTATTTATTTACTCGGCAAATACTGGAGATCAAAGTAAATCATTTCGACTTTTTTTGAATAATAAATAAATAAATAATAAATAAAGTTTATTTCTCAAAAATAGTTACATAAATTTGTACAAAAGGTATGCCACTGTTTATTAAAAATGTAAACAATTAAAATTTGGGTACTCTGAATTCCAAACTAGGTAGAAACCTGTATTTTGGAATTTAGTTATTCCTGGGAATCTTCATTATATAAAATAACAAATTTTATGGTACACAAGATTTTTATAGTGGCACGTTACAAACATTTAAGACAAGAAAATCATACATCAAAACAAAAACATGAAAAAGACAATCAACAAAATTACTCGTGCAACAAATATGTTGAGCATTAGAGCTCTGTGTAAGTATGTTTGAGTATGTGGTAGGGTATGTGTGTGAATGTTTGTGAAAGTATGTGTGTGTGTGCGTGCGTGTGTGTGTGTGTGTGTGTGTGTGTGTGTGTGTGTGTGTATGTGTGTGTGTGTGTGTGTGTGTGTGTGTGTGTGTGTGTGTGTGTGTAGCCAATTAATCAATTTTATCCTGACGTCATACTTTTTTAGCAGCTGTAGGAGGAGTAGTTTGTTTACTGTATTGTAGACTTTATAACTGGAGATGGGAAGTTGTCGAGTGGAAAATATAGTCCTGTGTGGTGGTATAGGGTAGCCTTTATAGGGTTTTCTTTTCGTAGTATCTGGTAGAGGTACTCGCGGATGGAGGCGTAGAATATTTCATTGTTACTGAGTTATCCATTTTAGGCGCTTGTTTGTACCTATCTATGAATTAATAACAGTGCAATAACAGCGAACTTATAACTCTAAATAAAAAAATGGTCATTGTGTGTGTAACAGACGTCAAGATAGATGTAGATAAGATGGCAAATGCCATGCGCAAGGCACAGATAGGAAGCAGGTGGAGTTGCAAGCAGGTTGAAAGTTTTAGCCCTGCGCAAGAATGTAGTCGTCTTGAGGTTCTTTTTGGCAGTCTGTGTTGACACCTTAAAGCCTGTGACAATACATGAACGTGTCTTGTGTCTTTGTTAATTGGGGTTAGATTCGGAAGTTGTAGTAACCAGCGAAGAATTTGTTCAGAGTCGATCGACCAATCAATTTTTTGACAGCTTCGAAGAATTTCAGCTTCATTACTGCCGCGTGTTCGTGAGATAAAGGATTTCACCACACAGACAAAAAGTGATTTTATTAGGGTTTCATTTTTCTTCTTGAGATACCCTAAAAATGTAGAAAATATTTTTAAACTGAAGAAATTGAACTACAGACAGAAAATAATTAGCTATTTCCAGCTCACTGAACTTAAAAGAGTTGAAATATAAGATATCGAAATGCTGTAAAAGTAATTCGAGACAGCAGCTAAATGTCTTTGTCAAAGTGTAACAATAAAATCATTGAAATTTAAAGTAAATATAAAAAACCGACAGAAAACGCTCCGTTCCAAAAAAGAAGCCACGAGTTCTTTCTCACCTGACTGCCCCTCTTTAACACGTTTATTGTGAAAGTTCAATCCGATTGACGTTGTAATTTTTGTTTCATTTCAAACTTTGAACAGATGATGTCGTAGTTGAGTGACGTAGTTTAATGCGACAAAGTCACAGACTACAGACAAAGTCTCGACATAAGCCCCTTTGCACTCTATTTTATAGAGATGGGCTAAAATCGGGTTTGTTGTATGGGAAATCAGAAGAAAAGTTGTACTTATATTTTTCAGATTTTAGTATTTGTTGGTTATAGCGGCAACAGAATAAAAGATCTGTGAAAATTTTCATCTCTCTAGCTGTCACGGTTCCTGAGATACACTCTCGTTACAAACATACAGACGGACTGACGAACGATTAATTGATACTGTTGATTGATCGCACTTAATGGAACTTGCTACACATATTAAAAACTTCACCTGTACTGTTCTAATACCTAACCGGTTTCGCCTTTCGGCATTCTCAAAGGCTATTATTACTTAGCTAATAGTAATAAGCAAAAGAGGATTTTTCCTAACGTAAAAAAAAAACAGTTTATCTTCTTCCTACCACCTTTACGCTGATGACCTCCAGATATATTCTCAAGCCCCGCTGGATAGGTTGAGCCAGGCTGTTGGCCAAGTGAATGACGATCTGCGGATCATATGTGGCTGGAGTGAGTCGCATGGCCTTAAGGTGAATCCTTCTAAGACCCAGGTCATCATTGTTGGTGGCTCCAGGATGATACCCAAGGTTGACTGGCCACAACTACCTAAAGTAGTGTGTAACGGGATTAGCATATCATATAAATAAAATAAATAAATAAATATTCACGGACATCTCACACAACGCTATCTGATCCCAAAGTAAGCTAGGAATAACCTGCTTGTGTTATGGGTATCAGACCACGGATATTAATACTTATATACTTTTAAATACATACATATTATACATAGAAACACCCAGATAATATAGTGATAAGGTAAAAAGCTTGGGCATTTACTTAGACTCACGCTTATCCTGGGGGCCTCAAATGCAAGAGGTGAGTAGAAAAATATATGCTGGCGGGGTCCCTGCGCAGGCTGAGAAATTTCCTTCCTATTACAACTAAGGTTGTGCTTGTGCAATCGCTCCTTTTCCCCATCCTTGATTATGCGGACGTCAGTTATCTGGATCTTAATGAGGACCAATTAGATAAACTCGAGAGACTTCAAAACTTCTGTATAAGATTTATATTTGGGCTGCGCAAATATGATCATGTTTCCGAATTTCGCCGGAATACTCATATCCTTTTTTTATCATATAACGTACTTTTCAACCCATATCCTCCTTCCTATCTCAAAAAACGTTTTGAATTTCTGAGCGATTCCCACAGTAAGGTCCTGAGATCGTCGCGAAACCTGAGATTGAAGATGCCTGGACATTCCACTAACTTCATGGATAAATCCTTCTCCGTTCAAGCAGTTCGGTTATGGAATGCACTGCCAGTGTCTATCAAACGTGCGCAAAGTCTAGCAACTTTCAAGACGCTTGTAAGTAACCACTATTAGAGAAACATCGGCTATGTCTAGTACTGGTTTGCTACTTGCAGGTGGTCAATGTGAACGTAATTACTGTGCAAATACTGTAAGTTTTCATGTGTATGTATGTATGGTATATATGTATCTATGTATGTATATATGTATATGTTTCTAGATGTGTCTTACTGTTAAACACATATTTAAATGTTATTTATCTATTTACGAAAGTGTAATGCCATTCTGCCCCAAATTTATTTCTTACAAAGTAACAAAATCTCCATCCTAAGGTTGCCTGTAAGAAATTGCCTCTGTGCGATAAGGCCGCCAATTGTAAAACCAATTATGTATAACATTACAAATGTTTATAAAATGTATTTTGGTGTTGCAATAAAGTATAACTAACTAACTAACTAACTAACTGTTAGTTAAAAAACAGTCTTCGTCTTCGGTAAAGAGACACGGCTAGTCGGTTACGTTCTATCATCGCACCGCTCGCCACAGAATGGGAGTTCATCCTCACATTCTACGTTCGGAGCGTTCGAGCACGGTTAGATCCGATAGAAGCTTTCTTCCGCGCACGCTTAGGTTGTGGAACGATCTCCCTGCCTAGGTTTTCCCAAACGCCTACAGTATGGGGTTCTTCAAATGGGATCTTAGAAGATCTTACACCTTTGAGAATGCTATAATAGCGAAACCGGTCAGGTATTATTAAAATCATAATAAAAGTTGTGGAATAGTACAAGTGAGTAAGTTTTCATAATGGATCTTAGAAGGTTTTTACAGGGACGGCAGCGCGAGTGTGGCCTCTGGTGTTGCAAACGTTCATAGGCTGCGGTAACCACCAATCCTTCTGGTGGGTCGTATGCTTGCCTGCCACCTTAGTGGTATAAAAAAGAGCGTTTTATTCTTTTAGAGGAAGCGTAATAAAAATATCATTCATCCTGTTCAAGCCGCAATATCTTGTAAACATCATAAAAACACACTATTTGTATTCCCGTAGGCGTCGCGTGTCGCCCGGGAATCGAGCAAGGTCTAAACTGACGAGGGTATACCAGCCTTATTATTGGCGAAGTCTAATTTATTTTCTACAAATTGGATAATATTAAATTTTCTATGGCGCGAGAATACTAATGTGAGGATGTAACAGAACGCTTACAAAGCTGTTCGGAATTGTCTTTTCTTAGGTGTAATTTTCGAATGTAAACTAGGTACAATTAAAATTATGTTATTTTAAACTATTCGGCACTTAACGCGTAATAATATTACTTACTTGCGCCGAGTTTTCAAACGAAATGCGGTAACAAGTAAATTGTGTACCTCTATAGCGATCCCGGTGATATGTATACGTAACCGACTATAACAATAAAATTCAATTACAAAATAAAAAAAGAGTAAACCTCTCTTTTTTTTATTTTGAAAATAAAACCTAGTAAAATTCTTTAAAATATAACTTGAAGTTTTGATGCATTTGAATAAAGTCATCATTATAATACTTATATCAACAATAGCAAGTAATAAATTACCCCAAATGCAAAAAAAAACATGTTGAAGAGAGAATTTCAAAATTAATATAATTTGTGTTCAAACTACATATTTTCGCTAATAAAAATACATATATTATTAAACAATCATTTCTGAATATTCCGTCAACCATGTAAAGATGAAAAAACGGTGAAAGTTCACAATGTTATAAAAGTAAAACTGATCATTCGAATTTAGTAGACTGAAAATAATTTACTGCCTACTGCCAACTCAATGGACTTGAAAGACTAGTAAATGGCACAAAAGCTTTACGCGAAACTGGCTAAAAGTCGGTGCCAAAGCGCGATAGCTATGAAATAGCACTTTAAGTGTCACAATAAAAGCATTCAAAATATAGTAAATAGTATTAGCCATACTTGAAGTTATCTAGATTCATGGTAGCGCTATTAACCGTTCACCATTAAGAGTCCGTATGGCGCTAAATGAACTATTATCTTGATCTCAAGACTCGTGAGGTCTAATGTATTAATTAACTTAAACTCATGAACTGAAAATGCACGAGATCAAAAACACGGTTACTGATAAAATTCTCGATAGTTCTTTTTTTGCCGACTATACCTTATTTTTGTGAAATATTAAGCTAAAGCCCATAACTTTTAGATTTTTTTTAGAATATAAATTTTATTTTTCAAGGAAGACAGTAATAAAATCTTTATTTACTCAAACCATTTTTTTCCTAATCAATATAGTTCTTTTGTAATTAATTTATTTCGTTATAAACGCACAAAAACCGATCGCATCTCTCTCTTTCTTGTACGCTAAAATGAATATCTTTTATCTCCTTTTAAGCGATTACTGTCATCCGGACTCTTAAGAGCCTACCACATGCCAAATTATTAAAAGAAGATAGAAGATAAATACATTTTAGCGCGCAAGAAAGAGAGAGACGGGATCGGTTTTTGTGCGCTTTCTACGAAATAAATTAATTATAAAAAAACTTTAACCAATATGAAAAAAAATGCGCTAGTGCAAATGAAGATATTACAATTGGTTTTGTTATGAATATTATAAAAACAACATAGAACATACGAGATCCAGCTTAAAATTTCACGAAATCGAGATATTTTAAACACAAAAATCTATTCAGGATTTAATCGGTAATCGTGTTTTGAGCCTAGAGCGTTTTTAGTTCATGAACTGAAGTTGTCTGTGTTCAAATTTTAATTCATCCGACCTCACGAGTCCTGAGATCTAGATCAAAGTAATAGTCTATTTGGCGTCATATGGACTCTTAAAAGAAAACAACTCGTTCAGCGTTTTGTGCAAATACGGCGAAATTGGCGTAACTGTTGCCGCTGCATTTGATGCAGTGAATTTTATTGTCCGACGAAAGAATGCAATAAACGATGTTGATGAATAACGTGATCACTTCACGGTACTTTGTATACCGTTTTTTAATAAATATTTTTTTGAATCGAGGTTCCAAAATATGATACTTTTTTTGGTTTAGGCGACATGTCGCCCGCTCGAAATCTCACCTTAATTACGCCATTTATCCCCGAAGGGGTAGGCAGAGCATATTATTATGTGCCCAAATTTCACCTTTTAGATTTTTCTCCCAAGTAATAGGTGGTGAACTTTATAGCCGTGCTGATAAAGACAGGCGCCGGTTGTGACTGCCTGCTGTTGAAAATTTTTAAACCGACCATAAAGGCCATCAACTTGGCTTTACGACTGCCATTTTACTAGCAACCGGGACCAACGGCTTATCGTGCCTTCCGAAGCACGGAAACGCTCGCAAATAAATGTCACAAAGTGGTCATGAGGTGGTTACCCATCCATAACCGGTCATAGTAAATGTTGCTTACTACAGGGATTGTTTACAGAACACTGAGTCCGCAGGTCCACGAGCGCTTCTGAATTCCCACCCGACAGGCAATTTACACCTTTTGATCAGATGTTAAGGTCGCACTCGCTCGAATGTATTTTTCCGACGGGGCTAGTTACACCTATAAAATCAGTAAGATGGCCCACTGACGTAAATTTACTACACCTATTTAATTTTTGGGCTTTCCAGAAAAGATGAGAACATATTAAAGTTATTTTTGTTCTAAAACATAACAGGTTTGAGTACCATTCCCTTGCCTTTTCATATCTATGCAAACTGAAGCATTTAGAAGAACATTGATGTCTACAAACGTTTCATCAGCGAGGGACTGTCAACTCAAAATGTCGCTTCGGAAGGAACATTTCACAAGCGTTATTATTTGAGTAAAACAGGAATACGCTGAAATCATTTTGTCGGTTCACTGAATGAGAATATTTGATAAGCAATTTAAAAAAGTTGATTATTGAACGGAAGGCAAAAAATTATTCTGGAGTATTCCAAAAGTTTGTAAAGAAACATGAGATTAATTGGAACAGAATTTCAGACAGATTAATATCTGGAGGGTAAACCAAGACTATAACAGAAACAAATTTAAGTAAAAATATACTTTTCACTTCTTATGCTCGTAAAGTTCTTGTTTATGCTGGGTGTATGCGGACTAATGCAACATTTTATGCTCTAGTGCATAAAGTTCTTTTTCTTCTTCTAAAACAATATGGCCATACTAGACCGTAGAGACGGTACCATGAAGATCGTGTTACTCTATGAACCAAACATAATAAAACGCTATTAAATAACTTGTTTTTTTTGTTACATTTAATTTGTACTTTCTGTGTTCTATATAAATTAAGAACCATTAAAAATCAGATAGTATTATGAGTGAAAAAATATTATAAAATGAACTTATGATTAGGCAGTATAGGTCTCGTTACCCATGCCTAATGCTTCATGTAGAATGATTGAAAAATTGAAAAATTGTTCAAATGTTACTTTTAATTTTAATTAAAGACTTTTATTTACAATATCACTGTTTCATTTTCTTGCAATCGAAGTGAAAAGCAGAGTGTATAACTCGATCATAAAACCCATTTTATCCTCGACTTAATATCCACCCTCGCCTTTGGCTCGGGCGGATAAACGTCTCGTATAAAATGGCTTCTTTTATGCACTTGTAGTACAATCTACTATTTAATGACTTAATAAAACACTTCGCACAATCGTCTTCAACAATTACCAATTTCCGGTTCCCCTCCTTACACCCTATACAGGCTGAATTTTTCAAAAGGGATTGATTGGCCAAATCCGGAACTATAAGGAATAGCGAAAAATGCTTAAAGGAGTCACGAGCCCGATTTTGATAAAACTTAATACCTCATCATTAGATTTTTTTTTAAAAACCAATAATCCTAGCAGGGAATCGAACCCATTGATTTGGAAAAAAAACACCCTATATTATTACAACATACGATAGTGTTGCTATTGAGGATCTTATTCTGGGAAGTAATGACATACGGCAAACTAAAGGAAAGTACTCATCTTTAACAAAATACAATTTATTTTTCTTACGTTGACTGATTAATTTGTTCAAATTGTAGACCATTGTTTTCAATACATAGCTGGATTCGAGACCTCAAGGATCGTACTGCATTCAATATTATTGATTCCATTTAGAATATTCTCCAAAAAATAATTCTGAGCATGATTGCAAACACGGAATAGTTACGATCTATTCTGGGATTTTGAACAAAACAAATTGTGATACGAAATTTAGGTACCTACATGAAATATGAATTCTATTAAAATTCCAAACTTTCCTTACATTTGCCGTATATCATTACTTCGCAGAATTTGACCCTTATCAGCGACACTATCGTATGGTGTAATAATAAAGGGTGTGTCTTTTTTTTCAAAATCAACGAGGTCGATTCCCGGCTAGGATTATTGGATTTTCAGATATCTAATGATGAGGTTTAAAGTTTTATCAAAATCGGACCCGTGACTCCTTTGAGCATTTTTAGATATTCTTTATAGTTTAAGATTTGGCCATCCAAGCCCTTTTCAAAAAATCACCTGTATACACTTATATGTACCGTTCACACTCTCTCATTCATTAATCATGTTCACACTAATCACAATCCGTTTCCCACATAAACATTAGTTTAAAAGAGAGCCAAAATCTCATCATGTCTGTACTCTGCATCGCAGTCCTCACGCGGTAACACTCGCTCCCGAAAGACTGTCATTGAAATTTCTTGCATTGAAAAAATTGTCCCGAAAGACGTGTCAAGAATTGCTATACAACCTGTATTTTGAGGTTGTATAGCAATTCTTTATCAGCATTCTATCGCTCCGCGATCTTCTCAAAGGATTGTGAGCTCTGGGTCACATGAGTATGACTCCTGTTTCGACCTCAAATGACTCAAACACAACATAACCTTAGTGCGCTTAGGTTACTAAGTGTCTCTACAGAAGCGACGTCAAAACACAGAAACGTTCGTAACTTGAAATTTCACAAACGTTCATCCATCTGAGAATTGATCGTACCTCCAAACACTTAACACAGTCATCTTTTCCAGAACATTGAGCAAACCGGGAAACGAGCGAAATTTTTGATTTTATGAAATTAGCGACGTGATAAACCGTAGACAGCGAAAATACGAGAAGCTTTCAAAATGTTGCGTCGCGTCGCGTCGTCGTGATGAAAAGTAAATGAGACACGTAAATTAAAGATTAACTGTAACTCTCTCGGGGTCAGGCGCCAGACGTGTCAAGATATTTTTGTACGCGTTTTAAATTATTTAGATAGAATAAAAATGACAAACAGTCGCCGTATTATCCTGCGCGGTATAAACAGGTTATACCGCAGGATAATACGGCGACTGTAAAACAACTGTTGTATGTGGGATGTGTCGTATACATCACGTCACGCCCTATATACCCGAAGGAGTAGACAGACGTCAAATTTTGTCCCACGTAATAGGTGGTGAACCCACAAATTGCTGTGTCGTTTTATGGGCATCATGGATGTGTCGCATACAGTGATTTTCGAGTCTTTTCCATAAGAAAATCCGGTTACATCAACTTTTGAACAAAAAAAATATCGGTATCAAACTTGCTCCATTCGTTGGGCGACTGACAGACTGACAGAGTATACTTTAAAGTTATAACACCCCAAAGTCTTTGTCTTGTGGAGACGAATATCCTAACGTTTTGCCCTAATTGGAAATTAGTGAAATTCAGAACAGTTACTTAGTGTGTGTATGAGATGTAGTTACATATACGAGTAGATATATATATAATTATAGTATAATACAGGCCATAATATTGATTAATATTCATGTGAGTGTAACTGAATACCTACTCAAAATTACAACATGAAGCAGTATTAATTACTTACAAACGGTTATATTTATAATGGTCCCAATACCGCTTTTAAATAATGCCGTTAACATTTTCCATTATATACTAAATAATTTAAATAGGATTGAAATTTAATTTATATAAAAGCTTGTACGGTTAATAGGATATCATCAGACTCATAGATATCTGCGGCATGTTATTCACTTCCGTAAACGTACATAGAGAATCTATTTGTACATTTAGATGTTGTGAACATATTCGTTAATGTAAAGTGAGAGAAAATACTAACTATAACTATTCGTGGGATACTGAGAACGAAACCATGATTGATTACAGCGATTAATTCAAAACAGGCTAATGTTTTTAAATAGTAGGTATTGTTAAATATCCTAAAATGATTAAGTACTATAGTTTTCATTATCCTCATGAGATTCTATCAAACCTTATTTCAGCACAACCAGTCTTATCAGGTTTACCAGGTCATAAAACTATTGTGTGCCATCTTAGTCTATACTAATATTAAAAGTACTTGACCGTAATTCGAAGCTTATATAATGAGATAGGCATATCCGTTACCCGTAGGCTTATCTTACTCATGTTTGATGACGTATTTCCGTCGACTCACCAGCAGGGCGCGCCACCTGTGAACTTATAAATGCAGATGGCGTCCATTTTGTCCTCATTGGCGTTTTGATTCCCGTAGCAAAAGGTTATAACAGGGACACCTGCTAGTGCATTTATTTTTTCTAGTTACTAGTTATATACCTAGTAAAGTTATAAAAAGTGACTTGGGATGAAGTAAGTGAATTTACAGAAATAATTATTTAACGGCTTTGCCGTTCGTTTGAATATACAGTGAATCTAAAACAAGTGACTTGTGATTGAAGTAAGTGAACCTACAGACATATTTAACGGTTTGACCGTTCGTTTAAGTCTCAGGTATGTTTTTACTTCATATTTTTACGATCACATATGAGTGTGATACGTCATAACGTGAAATAACCTATTATTTTAAAAAAGCACGTAAACCTTTCGAGGTTGCAGTTTCTTTTTATAGGTTGATTTTATAGATTGTATTCATAAGTACTAATACTTTTTTTTTAGATATTATTTGCTTCGTGTATGTACAGCGTCAGTACCGCCGAATATAGAAAATATTTTCAAAATATTTTTATACCTACCCACAAAGGCACATTAATTACTAGATGTTCCTATACATGTAAAAATATGGCCTATTATGGGTAAAATCGTAATCATCCCAAGTTTCTGAATACGTACGAGTGTGTCAAAGTAATAACTAAATGTTCACCATGAAAGTAGTACTTAAATTTTAGGTACCTAACATAATACTATTTCTTTTAGTTTGGTTTCTTGATAGAAATGAATCCTCCATCCTTAGAAAGTGAGCTAATTCCAAGTGGAGTATTTCAGAAGCGCGCT
Organism: Miltochrista miniata; assembly: GCA_933228765.1. NCBI lineage: Eukaryota > Metazoa > Arthropoda > Insecta > Lepidoptera > Erebidae > Miltochrista > Miltochrista miniata. The sequence goes on from OW121764.1 coordinate 2,232,182, forward strand.
CTGAGCTCCAGTTACTGTATTAGGTACGTCAAATAGCTACAGTTCCAGCTCATTTAGCTCGAACTTCAAATAAGAGCGATCGCGTCGCCACGTGCATTGTCGTAAGTGGAGTAAAAGAAGCCGACTTCCACTAAACCAGATAAGGATGATGGAAATAGGTGAGTTATTTCTCATTTACCTAACACTGGTCCTGACCAAGTGTAAATTTCTTCACAGATCAGAGGTTAATTTACGAGGATGATAGAAACAGCCAATCATCCTTGCTTCGTACTTTATATAGGGACAGCATTAAAAGAGATTTCGGTTACCCAAGATCCTAAAACACAGTATAACCTAAGAGGTTGATAGACACGTTTTGGCGACAAATTGCCTAAATAAGATAATATGCTGATACCCACTATTGTAAAATCATAGTCCTGGGTTCGTCAACCTAGACAAAAACGAGGAGATCCGACAATTCGAATCCCTGCTACATTTTGAAAAAGCTGACAAGGGTCTTTCTGCCAAAAGGCTTTTGCTGCCAAAACCTGTTGTATTTTTAAACAAAGAGAATCTTTTGAAAAACTTAAGTTTCTTCGATAATATATATGACAAAATTGAAGACCTACTTTAATAATAGGATTTCCATAAATCTTTTATCAATTTATTACAAATGGCCTGCGGCCATAGATCTGATTTCATATATTAGTCTCAGAATTGTCAAAGACCCAATTCTTAAAAATGAACCTTGATAAAATATCGCCTTCAAACACATACATTTTCGAGGCTGAAGCCTTTACAACGGCACTCGGGAAGGCATGCATTTTGGTCTTCGATCTCCAAAAAGGATGACCCCGAAAAAAGTTCATCCTAATCATTACGCCAGCCTTCGAGAGGATCAGGCGTCAAGATCAGATCTCCATCGAATGGAGTCCAGATTCCATTGTATCAAGAGCCTTTTTAGACCTGTATTACAGTTACCACTCTCGAGGGGTGTGTACAATATCTATAATAATTGGGCATACGACAGTAAATGTCCCTTCAATTAAGAAATTTCTGAGCTTTAGGCTCTCAAAGAGACTGAGAAGTTTAACATTCTCTGCCCATACCAGCAAAGTAAACACTAACCAGTTACCACCCTCGAGGGGTATGTACAATATCTATAATAATTGGGTATACGATAGTGACCAGGCGTACGATAACATACTAAGTAACCATGCAAGGATGTCCCTTCAATTACGAAATTTCCGAGCTCGAGGCTCTCAAAGAGACGAGGAGAGGTCTAACATCCTCTGCCCACACCAGCAAAGGAAACACTAAATGATATGACCCTGTCATTCTATGTCGGTCAGTTAACTCTGTACAAAATACGTTGGTAAGGAACGAAAGTACCAAAAATTTTTAATTTATAAAAGGGTACCGCATTCCCTTTATCCAGAAACTCCAATCCGTCCTGCACGGTATTTGAGAGGACGCAGGTTCGAATCCTGCTCAAAACTGATAACCTTCCCACATTTAAATTTACACGTAACTCTGTTCAAGTCCCGTCCTGACAAATTTGTAAAATTTTCACTTTATGTTAAAGTGCTATGGAAAACTTGACTAAGGTGGAATACTAATTGCTTTAAATACTTAAGAATCCATACAACGAACTTTTTTTTTTAAAAAGGTGGCCTTTTTAACTGAAATGACCACATTGTGCAATGGTTCAAAAGATGAATGCTCAAGGCACTCTAAAACTAGCTCCTTTGTCACCAAGTTTGGTTTCTCCACCTTTCCTAACTTCAAATAGCGATGGGTCATCCGCTCAGAATTCAGTTTTAGGACATTGTACGCCTTTGTCAAGCCAGAATAATTCTATCTTTCAGCATGTTCCGTTTACCAGATTTCCTCCAACCACGAGATTGAATGTGCAAAATACATCTCAGTCAAGCTTATTTTCATGGTAAAGCTGATGTAGTGTACATTATTCTTTCTCAGAGCACATTGTTGTCTTCCGCTCGGGTAAGCCGCACCCAAAACATTTTCGTTTCTCACCATCTGGGTGCCTCGATTTCTATAGAATAAGAGTATTCAAATTCTCGTCTACCTACACAAAATCTCATTTTGCGCATCAAAATTCTGTTACTCTTCACAAACACGTACAAATAGCCTTGAAAACTCTTCAAACCCAGGGATGGTTAGACAATTGGGAGAAAACAATTATAGGTTACCAAAGAAACCTCTCATATCGTTATGCAATAGACATAGAACTACCTGAAAGTCCAATACCAAAAGAAAAGATACTAGACATAAAAGGAAGATTTATTTAATTCCAAATCAAAGAAACTTAGTTCATTTAAAGAAAATTCAAACTTGGTGGGTCTTTTGAATTTTACCACTTTCGCAGTACCTAGAGGTAGCTTTACCTCAGCGTCACATTCGGTCAATCCCCTAACCGACAACCCACTGAAGAAAATAGTAGTGCACGGAGTGGTACAAGTGGAACTCCAATAGTGGGTCCGCAATTACCGGTTTTCGACAATTTTACAAGCTTTCCATCCGAGATGCTTTCTTACTTACCACGGACGCGTCAGATTTCGCTTGGGAGCCCAGCTAGAAAACATTTCTCTAACAGGCTCGAGGGCCCAGAATAACAAAGATTGCACTGCATCAAAGAGAGATGTTGACAATCTTACACATGATTCGAAATCATATACCGGTACTGTGTTACAGTCTGTACTCATTCAAAGCAGTTGTAGTCCACCCCCCCAGAGGGACGAGACAAAATCAATTGCCTTGACGAACTTAACTCGTCAGCTTGCGTGTAATTGTCCGACATCAAATTGACTTCACCATACACTGCATTCCGAGCCGATACCATAATTATGTATCAGCTCCTCCGGGTATTTTTTGTGAGCATCCTTGCTTCAAACACCACTAAGGCAAGATTGCCTACAAACAATATTCCTATTATGAAATGGAGAACACTACATGATAGGCCTGTTTGTAATGTGTGGATATTACTTCCACCACCATTTTTAATATCCAAGATGCTGTCACACCTTAATCGGTCAACAGGATTGTTTGTGTTTGTGGTGCCGCGATGGCACAAGGTATTCATAGAGGGCAGTCTCTAAGAGTAAGTTCCATTCTTTCTGCAGAACCTGCAAAAGAACCTAATAAACATTATTTCTTTCCTTCTAATAAACACCTCGTCACATAGAGAATCTGTAGAGTAGTGAAATGTGGGAGGGGGGCGCAAAGAGGTAAATAACAGATATATAATCAAAAGCTTCCACTATTGAGCTCCTGGAGACCTACCTTTTAAGATACTTATAAATTTTACAGTTTTAACCGACTTGCATTTTATTCATGATTATTATATAATACGATTCTGTTGTTGCTGTACTTGATAATACAGAAACCGCTAGTCAACCTTACATAGTTCGCATGTTTTGGTTAAACATATCTTGGTCGATCTCTTTGAAAAATGTAAAGAAAATTAAGTCACATATTGATTGATATTGGCATTGATGACTTAGTTCAATATTACCAAGTACCAAATTACCAAGTATTGATACACAGAGAACATTTTTCAAGTATCTCGTCATAGTGATTTTATGCTTAGGTCGCCGCATCCACGATCTAACTTTGCTCGATTGTTTTAACTCACGTCATAGGTACTACTTTAGGCCCGAATCAGAGTCCGAAACTGATCATTTTCATTTCAGACAATCTGGTTGGAAAACTATTGTAAACAACGATAATACCTACGACTAATCAATTGAATCCTTTATTCTAGATAGAAATAAGGTTAATCAGAGTAACCGATATGAGACTACACAGTCAAATAGTTTACTTATGACTGTGAGAGGTACTCCAACAATTCTAGCCCCGGCACTACCCGGTCAGCAGCAGCTTCTAAGAATTGGTGGTGGTGGTAAGATTAAATTAATCCTACAACGAAGTAATTGACGATGGTTTGGTAATAATGTCAGCAACTACCACCAATCAAATATAATAATAATACGCAATTATTAAATCCTGTCAATAGAAGGAAACTTACTAGATTCCTTATTTAGTCTATTTAAGATAACATATTAAGTTGTTCAATGTGGTAAAGATTATAAATCTAGATACCATACATACAACATTCTGTAATATTATTTTCCTAAAAATAAATTAGAATCACATTGGCGTTTCCGTCACTCACCAGGCGAAAACAAACATTTCTCATTATATAAGCTTCGAATTACGGTCAAGTACTTTTAATAGCGGCGTTTTCCCTGAAAGAAAACGCATATTAAAATACTTACCTAATTCGAAGCTTACTTTTTAAATCTGCCTGGTGAATAAAAGCCAATGAGGACAAAATGGACGCCATCTGCATTTATAAGTTCACAGGTGGCGCGCCCTGCCTGCTGAGTCGACGGAAATACGTCATCAAACATGAGTAAGATAAGCCTACGTGTAACGCCTATCTCATTATATAAGCTTCGAATTAGGTAAGTATTTTAATATGCGTTTTCTTTCAGGGAAAACGCCGCTATTATAAAGAGGAAAGATTTGTATTTTTGTTTGTAACGAATAGGCTCCGGAACTACAGGACCGATTTGAAAAATTCTTTTACTGTTGGGAAGCTACAATCTATGCGGTGAACATAGGCTATATTTTATTCGCGTATTCTCACGGGAACTGGAACTACGCGGGTGAAACCGCGTGACGTCCGCTAGTAATACACTCGAGAGCAATGAATCCGGGTCACTTAAAGAATCCACAACCCTGCTTAATTTTTATGTTTATTTTTGTTTACCCACATGCACAAATGTTTGTAAAACGTCATTACGTTATATCAAAATTAGTGTAAGAACCTTTGATAATGCTTTAAAAGCGAAACCGGTCAGGTATTTTTAAATTAAAATAAAAGTGGAATAGTACAAGTGAATTTTCATAATGTATCACTTAAAGAATGTTAAAAATCTCGGAAACTAAAAATGATAGGTTAATGCAATAAATTGTATTTAATAGACAATGTAATACTCCTTAAATGAAAGTAAAAAAAATATGAGTCACCATACATTTTATTAACACAAAATTACATAAAGAAAAAACTGCTGATCTCTCCTTAAAACAAAAATAGGAAACATGAAATTTTTGAACTTTATTACGATTTTCTTGAATTTTAATACTTCGTATTGCCTCCTCGTGCTTCGATTACTGCGTTTACGCGGTTTGGCATGCTGTACACCAAGTTCCTTATACGATTTTGGGGAATATTCTCCCATTCCTCTGTGAGAGCAATTTTGAGCTCACGAAGCGTGATTGGGGGAGGGTTTCGTTGTTTTACGCATCTGCCTAGCTCGTCCCAAGCATGCTGGATCGGGTTGATATCCGGGCTGCGCGCTGGCCACTCCATACGAGTAATGTTCATCTCTTGAAGGTAGTCATTCACAATCCTACCTGTATGAGGTCGGGCATTGTCATGCATAAATATAGCATCCTCACCTAAATTGACCATAAATGGACCAACGTGATCATTGAGGATTTCTTCCACATATCTTACGCTAGTTAAAGAGCCGTTTTCTATGATCACCAGCTCTGTGCGACTTTCAGAAGAAATTCCGGCCCACACAAGTACAGACCCACCACCGTAGGCTACTTTTTCTTCGATGCATGCTTGCTTGAATCTTTCCCCTGGTCTTCGATACACTCTGTGTCTTCCATCGTGCTTGTAGAGCATAAATTTTGATTCGTCGGAGAACATAACTTTTGACCAATCTTCAATACTCCAATTTACGTGGCTCTGGGCATACCTTAGTCTCGAAATACGATGCCCACGCTCCAGTTTAGGGCCGTTTGCAGGTCTAAGGGGTTTTAAGTTAGATTCAGCAAGCCGACGTCTTACTGTCCATGCACTTGGGTTACTTCCTCCGAGGCGTCGAAACTGATTGGTGAGTTCAGTTCCTGTGAGAAAGCGATTTCGAAGCATGGTGTTCACCAAGTATCGGTCTTCTCGTGCTGTGGTACACCTGGTTCTGCCCGTTCCTGGTCTGCGTAGGTTAGAACCAGTTTCTTCGTAACGTCGGAGAACTCTTTGTACTGTTGACAGCGACACACCGACAGTCCTGGCTGTATCGCGCTGACTCCGGCCGGTTTCCAGCATTGTAAGTATTCTGGTGCATTCTTCAGGCGTAAGCGACATAATTTCAGCTTGATTAATGAATATAGAGCACTATCAACATGGTTTATGTACCCACATAAATGACAGATTACAAACAAAAGCAACACCAAATGCTGTAATTTCGTAGTTCCATCTTCGAAAGTGGCCCTTTTTCAAATTTGATTTTTTTATGATATAACTTTACAATAACTAAGAAGTTTTAATACCTTCATTTAAGGAGTATTACATTGTCTATTAAATACAATTTATTGCATTAACCTAGCATTTTTAGTTTCCGAGATTTTTAGGATTCTTTAAGTGACCCGGATTCATTGCTCTCGAGTGTATATAAATGAGAACCTAAAACACTACACATTAAAAGCTATGTACCTAATCGATCAAAACTCACAAAGAAGTAAAATGTGACGATTATTTTATTTTTTCTTCTGAAGTGCAAATTTTCAGCAAGCATTTCTACCACCTCAGTGGTTAAAAATAAACAAATTGGTAGACTCATTTGATAGACTCAAGTTTTTAAGTAAGGATTATATTTATCTAAAGCTTCAATTTATCCAACTATCGCTGCTTCACCTAAAAAACAAAACTTAACCCAACCAATAAGTTTAACATAAAATCGGAACGCTATCCAGATAAAAATAATTTTGGATGCTTATTATAGCTCCAGACATCATTTTATGTCTCTCTATGTAGGTCAGCGTATAAAGGACGATATCAAATCTTATTACGTCCGTCCGCTCAAAGCTTTATCTTAATAGTAAAATAATACAGGAAGCTTGTTCCGATAACTTTCTATACCTTATTATAATCGTATTTTTAAATTTTTGTTTTGTTTAAACATATTTTTGTTTAAAATATTCGGAATAATCTTCGACGTATTGGATGTGATGCAACTACTACGGGTGCAATAAGTGTTACAAATAGTGATGATTCCTCCATATTCATTTATAGAATTATGTCCTCTTTTCCTGAAAAAATCTGTAAGCACGGGCAGTACGAGTACTCGACGGACTATTGTTTGTACGAATATCATGACCTAGTTTATGTTTCTTAAAGATATTATGACCTCCAAAGGCCAAGCCTTAAATATGACTATTTTTTCTTGAGAACCTGCGTGAAAATGCAAGCAACATTGATTGCATCGATTCCATTGATTTCACAGGTTATTCTTGAATCCGTAGACGACCAAGTTACTGTATGACAAATATGTTCCTGTTCAGCCGTGCAGTCTGATTAATAACTAATTACTGTTTTAATGAATTATAATTAATCTCATAAGCAATTTGAAGGGAAACCACTGAGATTAAATTGGAAACTCGTATTGGACACAATGGATGTTTGTCTTTCATTATTGAACAAAATCTCAAATCTATGAACTTATTCTGCTCTCATCTTGCAACACGCTTTTGATATACAAGCCTTTTCGCGACGAGAGACTATGGTTCCTTGTGCGCGTTCTATTGCCTGTAAAATGGTTTGTGCTCTGAGGAATTGTTTGATATGATGGTTACGTTCTATCATCGCATCGCTCACAAAAAGTTTATGGTATTTTTACACAAACCATGTTCATCTGAAAAATAATAAAAATATCCATTGAAATGCATGAAAGTACTTGTTAATTAAGCTTAAAGTCAGTATGTAGCATAAAATTGAGAGTATATCGCTCGGCGAATTGTTTGCTAATACCGAAAAACCCGCAGAGTTCGGTACGGCAGCGCAGAATGTGAGGAAGTTCTGTTAGCGGTTTGTGGGAAATACTGTTAATGGTATACGGTTATTAAATGAGATTATGATTTAGCTAAGCGGTTTACGTATTTATTAATGGTTTTTCATTCAATACAAAAATCTTACTAATTATAAATGCGATAGTGAGTCTGGATGTTTGTTACTATCGGCGCGCTTACACGTTTAAACAATAATCCGTTTTAACGGCTGAACTGATCTTGCGAAAATTTGGTACAAGAATAAGTAAGAATTCTATCAATTCTATGTATAAGGATAGAGATATAATGATACTCTAGAATAACACATACGCTACCTTTTATCCCCAGGATACGTTCCAACGGGTTGCGGGAATGAGAAACAAATACTATGCGGGAAATGCCGCTGCTGGAGCTGCAGATACGGTGGGCAAGCCGCGGCAAAGAGCCGTCCGACAAACATTCACACATCTCTACACACTCTCAAACTTTATCATTTATAACATTAGTAAGATTGAATACATACAACCTTTGCTGAGGGTGAACAAAAATATCAGAGTTCGTTTGGCTGAATAAAAGGAAAATGATTTCTCACGCTAACGAAGCTGCGGGCGTTTCCCTACTATCTTGATACATCTTTGTTCTTAATATTGTAAAGCACTGAAAGTTGAAGCGGGTTACGCAGAAATTTAATTTAATAATATGAGAATACCTATAACTGCCGCAAAATTATGTTACCATTAATTTGAACTTGTTAGTTTTAGTGAAAAATTTTTGTTGATTTGTCAGATATATATAGCTACGAGAAGTAGTGAAATGATTTTTCAAATTATTAGAAAGTAATTTTTTTAAAGTAACATAAGCTATGTATGTATGTATCCAAGGAAGAGGAGTTCTAATAACAATAAGTATGAAAAAAGATTATACTGCTAATGCGATAGATTAGCTCTCGGCCCACCTGATGGTTGGTTACCGTAGCCTTACAAGCCAACACCAGAGGCGCTACACACGCGCTGTCGACCTACGCGCAAGCTGAGACGACCCACTGTCGACATTTTTCATGTCACCCATAAAACCTTCAACCTGGTTTAACGACGGTCATGTTACTGTGGTAACCGGTACCAACAGTTTGACATGCCCTCCAAAGCACGGGAACGCCCGCAGATAAATATCACAAAGTGGTAACGTGGTGGTCACCCATCCAAGGACCGGCCATAGTTAGTGTCAGCAGTGATCGTTAACAAAATACTGAGTTCGCGGAACTTTCTCTTTTCCAAATGTGTTTTAAAGCGATAGATATTAGACTGACATACAAATGGAGAGCGGAGTGATGGGAGAGTAAGTGATAGCTTTGGGTACAACTGGGACCAACATTCCAGCTTCATTTTGATTATGAGACCGATTTTTGACTTACGCAACTTACTCCATAGACCCTGTTGATAAATTACTCTGGATTCATTGTGTAAATTTGTGTTTCGTTCAGTCTCTTGAGAATTAATGTTCAACTCCATTTGAACCGAAATTGATTGATTGATTCTGATTAATTCGATACTACCGAAATGTAGCTTTGTATTAGCGGAATTATCTTGTTATACTCGTAATAATAATAAAACATATCTATAGTTAACATTTTGAAGTAGATCTTATGAGTTTAACTAAATTGTTTTTTTTACTACTTAGGTGGCAGACAAGCTTACGGCCCACCGGAAGGTTGGTAACCGTAGCCTATAGACGTTTGCAACACCAGAGGCGCTACACACGCGCTGCCGACCCGGGCGCAGGTTGTGACGACCCACAGTTGAAATTTTTCAAGCCGCCCATAAGGCCTTCAACTTGGCTTAACGACTGTCATTTTACTGACAACCGGGACCAACGGCTTATCGTGCCTTCCGAAGCACGGAAACGCTCGTAAATAAATGTCACAAAGTGGTCCACGTGGTGGTCACCCATCCATATCCGGCCATAGTAAATGTTGCTTACTGCAGTGATCGTTTACAGAACACTGAGTCCGCGGGGCCACGAGCGCTTCAAAACTTTTCATTGTTGTAAGGGTGTCCCAAAAAAATAAAAGTTGTTTTTTTTTTAACGCATACCCTTTAATTTTTTTTGTTTCGTGTTAAAACACGTATAAATAAAATTTCATGGACCTAGGACCACAGCAACCCGTGCCGACTTGCATTGATACATGTCAGTAGATACTTGTTAACTTCGGCGCGCCGTAAACATCGTATCGGTGTTCGGTCATTACTAGTTTGTTTTCATAGTGAACGCACTATTTTCGTTTATTCAAGATGTCAGTGGAATTACGCAGTTCTAGAAAAGGCATATTTTTATTAGGCGATGTAAAACATCAAATTACCGGTTCAAAACTACCATCTAATGGCCAAGTATTGGCAGTTCTGTTTTATAATATTCGTGAAGTGAATTTAAGTGTCAATGAGAGCGCAAATCTTACTATAAGTGAGTGTATTATTTACTGGGAAAAGGCCCGTATACCGACTAAGGCGTTACCTAACTGTGTTAAGAAATTAGTTGCCTTATACCAAGTCTGGAGAGATTTACAAAAAATGCGAACAAAACACAACCCATATTCGAACAGCGTCGCCAAGGGTTTATTACGAGCTTGGACAATTTGTTCGACATTGCACATGCCGATGCCCTTGTTATCGAAGAGGAACAAAAGCAATTTTTACTGCGTTGCGTACAGGAACACAGACGCATATACCCTGACTGTAAAAAGAAAACTTTAAAAAGAAAATATAATAAATAATGTTCTTTTAATTATAATTAATGTTCTTTTATTAATAAATATTCAACACAAGCAAAATATTGTTTAATTATATAACTAAAAAAAAACAGTTTCAAATTTTCTCCTTCAATTCCCATACAATTTTTTTTTTTAAAGTTTGACATCAATTCGGCACGGGTTATCGTTATCCGATTTCGATAATATTTTATATTTTAGTTATTAGGGTCAATTAGAAAAAATATAAAGGGTATGCATATACAAGAAACAAAATGGAAAGGCTCAAAATCCAAAGATATAGGAAACGACTACCAGGTCATCTATCACGGCATCGACAACAAACGGAACGGAGTGGCAATAGTTCTGGATAAAAATTTCAAGACCCGCATAGTAAATATCACACGAAAAAGCGATCGGCTTATTACTGTCAAACTGGCCCTGGATGATCAGCAAATTACCAACATCATATCAGCCTATGCTCCACAGATAGGCTGCGCAGACGCTGAAAAGGCCGAATTCTGGGACGATTTTGACGAGCTGATGCAGAGCATACCACCAAACGAATACAAGATCATTGGTGGAGATCTGAACGGTCATGTAGGTGCAAGAAACACAGCTTACGGCGTTGCCCACGGAGGGTTCGGGATTGGATATGCGAATAAACAGGGTGAGGACATCTTAAACTTTGCAGCAAGACACGCACTGACCCTAATAAATACAAACTTCCAAAAGAAAGCGGAGCACCTGATCACCTACAAGAGTGCGGGCAAAGTGTCACAAATAGACTTTATCATCTCGGACATCACTGTCAAGCAGAAGTTCAAAGACTGCAAAGCAATCCCTGGAGAAGCCTTGACATCCCAACACCGCATTCTAGTCGCCGTATACGATCTACCCAAACCTGTGAAAGTGGGGGTGGATAGAACACCTAGGACAAAATGGAACGAGCTGGATGGCCCAAAGGGGGAAACACTACTAACTGTGATTAAGAACTACCTTGAAACTGACGTTGGAACCAACTATGATTGCGCTGAAGGTATGTGGTTCAAGTTTGAAAAACGCTGTAAGGTAGAAGCAGCAGACATCTTGGGCGTGTCTAAGGGTCCTCTTCGTACTGAGAAAGATCCTAAGTGGTGGAATAACAAAGTACAAGAGGCGTTGGCTGGAAAGAAAAGAAGATTCAAAGAATGGCAAAGCTCGCAGACGATGGAGGACAGGGACAAATATAAACAAGCAAAGAAGCAAGCAAAGAGATGTGTAGCGCAGGAGAGGGCGAATTCAAACCAAGATTTTTATGATAATTTGGAAAATGCTGCAACTGAAAATGAGGTCCTTAAAATTGCAAAGACTAGGCACAGAGCCACAATGGACATCAAAGTCAATAAATACATAAAGAGTAAAGACCAAATACTACTGACGGACAACACACAAATTAGCGACAGGTGGTATGAATATTATAAACAACTTTTAAACGAAGAATTCCCACACGATAAGCCTATCCCCCTTGCAGAAACAAGCGGACCGATACCTGAAATCGACTCCGATGAAGTGAAACGGGCGGTGGCTAAAATGAAAAACCGAAAGGCTCCCGGCCCAGACGAAATCCCGGCAGACTTATGGAAGTGTCTCGGCCCTGTAGCGATTAACTGGTTGACTAAACTGTTTAATATCATCTTAATCACCAAACAAATACCGGAGTCATGGAGACGAAGCTATCTACTACCGTTCTACAAAAGTAAGGGTGATGTTGCACTGTGTGAAAACTATAGAGGCATAAAACTGACGTCACATACGCTAAAGATCTGGGAAAGAATTCTTAATAAACGCCTCTCAGCGCTCGCTGAAGTATCCCCAAATCAGTTCGGGTTCACAGCATCTAGATCTACCACCGATGCCATACAAGCAATCAGAATTCTGATGGAAAAGCATAGAAGCAACAAAAAGGACCTACACCTTACATTCATTGACCTCGAAAAAGCTTTTGACCGGGTACCACGTAACCTAGTGTGGCAGGCCCTACGTGCCCAAAAAGTACCAGAATATTACATTGACCTCATACAGGACATGTACAAAAACGTCAGTACAAGAGTTAGAAGCCTGGCGGGTTTAAGCAAGGCCTTCGAGGTCAAAGTGGGCGTCCATCAGGGATCTGCGCTCAGCCCTTTCCTGTTCAATCTGGTTATGGACTATCTCACTAAAGATATACCGGCACCATTACCGTGGGCCATGTTATACGCAGATGATATTGTACTGGCTGCCAATACCTCACAACATTTGCAGGAACTTCTAAACACCTGGACACAAGCTCTGGAAAAATACGGATTGAGAGTAAGCAGAAGCAAAACGGAGTACCTGAAATGCCCTTTCAGCGGAAACTCAACTCCTGAAACGATATGCATTGGGTCAACACCTATTCCCACAGTAGATAAATTTAAATACTTAGGCTCTATGCTTACAACGGATGCCAACATAGACGCAGATGTGTCCCACAGAATTAATGTTGCATGGCAAAAATGGCGAACGCTTACCGGAGTGTTGTGCGATCCTCGCATGCCCGTGAAAACTAAGGGCAAAGTATATAAGACTGCAGTCCGCCCGGCATTGTTATATGGGTCCGAATGTTGGACAGTTAAGACAACGCATGAACAACAGGTGCACGTCAGTGAGATGAAGATGCTGAGGTGGGCAGGGGGGGTGACCAGACTGGATAGGGTGCGCAATGAACACATACGCGGCAGTTTTAAGGTTGCGCCAATCATGGACAAAATGACCGAACACCGCCTCAGATGGTATGGACATGTAAAAAGACGCAGCGAAGATCACGTAGTGAAACTAGCCCTAAATATCCCAGAACAAAAGAGAGGCAGAGGCCGCCCGCCATCGACCTGGTGGTCAAATATCGAGAGAGACCTCAGGAAAGCCCAATTGCCAGAACCGACAACCCAAGACAGACGGTCTTGGCGCAGAAGAGTGAGGAGACCCGACCCCAAATAATGGGAACAGGGAAGGAAGAAGAAGATAAAGGGTATGCATATTCAAAATCGAAAAAAAATTTTTCGCCCTTATAGGCTGGGACACCCTGTACATATTCTAAATATTAAATTTAGTTACATAAATAATTTGAGTCACCAAAATATTATTCTTACTCAGCGCAAAATAGGAGTGCGTCTGAATGATTTTATTGATACACTGTGACATCTTTTATTAAATGAGCCGCCAAGTTAGCTCCGAAGATTGCTCATGGAGCGCTTCGAGTCTACTTTTCTCATCCACGCAAACTTGGAAATATCTGCTTAAATCTGGATTCCTCAATACTAGTTCTTACCTCCTACCTTTAGTATCTTCAGACCGAGAAAATAAGATTTTTATGGGTAAGCGCGCGTTTGATGTGACTAAAGTCAGGTCAATTTTGTATAAGATACTAGAGGACGTGACGCGGTTTCACTCACGTAGTTCCCGTTCCCGTGGGAATACAATATTTTTTCTTCCATAAGAACCTTCTCCTGACAATACCTTACACAACAAAAAAATAATTAGTAAAATCGGTCCACCCGTTCTGAAGTTATGCGCTTACCAACACATTTTGCAATTCATTTTGATATATAAGATATTAGATTTTCAATCTTACTTAGTGAATTCCTAACATTGTACATGTGTAATAGTTTAATGTTCCCATATATCTTGAACCCTGAAAGATATATTATTACACATTACTGTTCCCAAGTTCGTCCTAAGAAGTTAAAGTAATGAATTTTTAACTAGCCACGTCTGGGATCTGACAAACTCTGCGCTAAAACATTCTACAATAATTACGCGGTGTATTATGGTTACATATAAAATATAGCCTCTTTGCTTGATTGAAAAGTGTTGGTGCGAGCACCCTATGCCTCTTCAATAATAGGGACTTTTTGAAAAAGACTCTCACACACAAAGTCATCTAAAAATTAATTTTAAGTGTATGTACGCATTTAAGTTCCAACCGAGTCCACAAAATCGGGTATTTTTTTTTCTTTGTCTTTGTTATTAGCCAACACAAATTTTGAACATTATTGTTTTACCACAGCCAATTTCATGCAAGTACAGATAGCTGAGATTTTGGAATAATAAATGGACTAGGTACCATCATAATATTGTATCCCAGGAACCAGTTAATGTGGGAAACGGGTACCTACCGGAAAAGAATACCACGAGCATAGCCGCGGGAACTAGCTAGCTTGCAATAAAACTTGTGATTGAGGCTTAGGTAATTTTGCCTTAAATCCCTGTTCAGGCATTACATAATGTATGAAATATTTCTGCCCGGACAGTTGAACGGCCGACTGGTGTCTACTCGCACTCGTTCGCGTATAACTTCACTTGTATGTAATATGTAGCTCTCAATAGTAGCAAAACTCATGTAAATGATACTCGTGTCTAAGAAATAACGATTGAAAATAGAGGGGATAATATTTTTACCTCCAAAATTGGCCACATTTCAAATACCTTTTATCTAATATACAGGTAATTCAAGTAAGTAGGTATAATTAAAACAAAGAATTGTAAAGTAAAATACTACAGTGACAATTGCTTTGCTGACCCAATTTAGGATGTGTTGATATGGACCCGGATATCTGTGACTTACTGCTATAAATAAAGGTGGAAGAGTGTGTGTGAACTCCACGCGCCACTCACAACTGGAATTTCAACTCAATGAGGTTGCGGGCCCATGTCAGGCTTTTTGTAGGTCGACATTGTTTGGGTGTTTTTTATGACCAAATTTTTGTAGTACAAGTACGTTGCGTTGCACTATTGCAAATAAGTACGTTCTATTTTATTTGTTGACTAAAAAACACCGATGTTCGATTTCATACAACACTGACACGCGTGCTTTATAGAAACGCGAGTATATGCCAGCTCATGTAATAGTATAACTATTTAGAGAAAATTCATATATTTACTATTACGGTGGCAGACAAGTTTACGATTTACCTGATGGACTATAAAAACCGTAGCCTATGAACATTTGCAACACCAGAGGCGCCACGTTCGCGCTGCGAAACCCAAGTTGTTGTTCATAACCCAAGAGTGCGCGGAAGAAAGCCCTTATCAGACCTTACCGTTATGGACCGCTCCTAACTAACCGTAAGATTCTTATGAAAACAATAAAAGACTGTAAAAATCTTCTCTTTGCCTATAATTCGTTTTCTCATTTTACAAAAGGCAATAACATTCTATTGTTGCTTGATGCTAAATACCAAATGTGGAACCGCAGAATACATTCAGAATGTATGCGGTTGCAACGTAACCCAGCTCATAAATAATAGTCCATCCTTCCTTTGTTCTGTTTCATCCTAAAATTCTATTCTACGCCGAAAAAATTCAGTTGGATTCCGTGACATTTTAAGACTAATAGGACCATGTCAGCTTAAATTTACATTCCAATCTTTTCGTCATTCATTTACGAGCTATAGTACTTTTTAAACACACACTGATTAGCGCGTAAACACATACACAAACTTAACACACCCTTTTTACGCCAGAGGTTAAAATAAAGTAAGCATAGGTACTCATCGGTTAACTAACTTAGGTAGGAATTTAAAAATAACTCTTTGGGAGGAATCTAAAATTTCTTACGATTTTTGTGACTGTAACTTTGACCAACAATGTAATGTACAAAATGTTTTAACTACCAAGATTTCATTACCAATGGTTTAATTTCATTTCAAAATACAAATCAAAGTATAATTCTTTGTTTCCTTTTATTTACACTCGAGTTTCAAGAGCGCTTAGGTAAACAGAAACGTTGCCATAAAAACCAGTTTCGTAAACAGAAGCTGTAAAAACTATTTTCTAAAGACCTCGTAGACCCTTGACGAGATTAGAGAACAAAAACAAATCACTCTAAGGTCTCACCAGGAAGTGAGTCTCCGTGAGTTTGTTTCTTGGCTCTTAACAAAACATTAATTGTTCAATTACTAGAATCGCTAAAATGCTGTCAAGTTTTATAAAATTTGCATTGATTTTTAATTGTTTTTATGATTTCGTTCGAAACTTCGGAAGGAAATGAAAATGTGGGCTTCATAGAAAGCCACGACAACTTGATGGATACTTAATATAATTATATCAAGCTATGACGTGCACCTTTCTCCACGGGTACCCATTAAATGGTAAACAACACAAAGGACATGAAGTATCATGTCCCTTATAAATTTGAGGGTCCAAAAAGAAAAAATAACAAGTCCATAAACCCA
This sequence comes from Miltochrista miniata, assembly GCA_933228765.1. Taxonomy (NCBI): domain Eukaryota; kingdom Metazoa; phylum Arthropoda; class Insecta; order Lepidoptera; family Erebidae; genus Miltochrista; species Miltochrista miniata. The sequence continues at coordinate 2,248,997 of OW121764.1, forward strand.
CACAACATCTAGAAAACCAAACAGAAAACGTGCTCTATCTAAGACAAAGCGGTAAGCTAAGGATTCTAGGAAATAAATTTGCAGATAAAAGTTCAAAACCGTTGTGGTAATGCAAAGAAAAGGTTTGGGTTGAGATTGTTTTCATGCGGAATAACACTCTAAACCTGCATGCATTGTTTTGAATTGAAAAGGAGCGCCAGAGAGAATATTATATGAAGGAGTGTTTTACTGTAATAATCAAGGTAGATTGGGTAAAATAATGCCAAATGGGCAGCGTTTCTATGCGTCTGCAAAGGTTTGTTTGCAAATATTTTCAAGCAAACATTATATACTACGGCGTTTTACAATATGTAAGTACATTTTGGGAAAAGCCAGTCAACCAAAATTACATTTTTATAAGGAAACATAAACTTTTACAACAGTATATCCAACAGCAGTAACAGCGCTGTCTCGCGGGTAGGCTTTTATCAAATAATAACAGACATACGTTTTTGTTTCAAGGATTGGCTGTGATATGTTAAGACGAACTAGGCCAAGTGCTATTTTAGGACCCATTAAAAGTTATTCGGGATTTACTTATCAAAGAGAAACACATAACCTCCGTAGCTCAATATTCTGTAACATACATTCACACATACATAAAGTTTGACGAATGGTCTCGCCTTTATCCCCAAAGGGCTTACCCCTTCAGTGGTATATTATTATATGTAAACAATCGCTACGTAAAGCATCTTACGCTCGGATAAATCATAAGAGGGGTGATCATTTGTGACATTGTAATTTAAGAGCGTTTACGTGCTTCGGAAGGATATTGTGTCATTGTTACCGGTTTTCAAAAACATTGTAGTATGCCAAGTTGAACACATTACGATTCTATCAATCGTGGCACGGTGGCACCTCTGACCCGTAGGTGTTTTTCGGGATATGAAAGGAGAGTGTGGAAGCTTTTTAGAATACTCGCTAAGGAACATACGGCTCACATGAGCAACAGATTTCTTTCATTGGGAATCATTTGAAGATTAAATAATAGATATTAAGATCTAGACAGTAGTCCAAAAAAAGCGTACACATCTTGAAACAAAAAGACAATACTTAAATAACTGAAAACTGACTGCAAACTAATCAAACCAGATTCGACAATTTCAATATACTTAGCTGTAAAATTAATAACATTTATTTCATAACTCTATTATTAATTCCCCCACATGTCACATAGAAATGGAACTTTGTATTATATCTTGTTACTAAAATAACGTACATTTCTATAATGATGAAGTAAACTTCCTGAAATATAATATTGTTAGCAATCACCAGGAATGTTAATAAAAAAATATACACGGATATTAACAAAGCAGATTTCTATCACTTTATTTAACAAATTTACTACACCCTGAACGTAATCATTACACAAGTAGCTAATCAGTATCAGTAAGTAACTTAGAACATTCTTACAATCACGGCGACACTGATTTCACATGGATCACACTGATCACCAAGGTGTGTAGTTCTTTACTCTGCAGCGGTCGACCGTCGAAAAAGGGCCGTCCACTACATTGCACGCCATTTTATATTAGAAAACTAGTCATAGACAAGTCGACTTCTACACGGCCTCTCCTGACCATGCGTCGTCCTCGATGTCTGAACCTGAACAGTCATCGGTTCAGATGGACTAGCTTCAGGATTTGAAGCACGCTCATCGGTATGAGCTGCGATGCTTCCATCGAGGCGGCTTCTAAAATCAATTAGAAATAACATGACATTACTATGTGCCAATGTAACTCAGAAAGACTTAATTGTTGTATCCATCAACCTTTCATGGCCTTCTAACGTACAGCTCAAAATACATTGGCTAAGATAAAATAGCACACAGCTTATCACACGTCACCACATTCATTCAATTTGATTACGTTCGCACATTAAATAAGTTAAACTATATGAGGATTTCTGATTCATATGAGATTTAGGATTCATTCAATTTAGATTCAAGTATTTAACATTCATCCTCACTCTACCAATTCATTGTAGGGCAAACATCCCACAGACTGTTTGCCGAAAAAGGAACGTCCCGCAGTCCGTCCTCTACAAGGGAATTGGCATCCCACAGGCGTACCAATAGGAACGTCCCGCAGTCCGTCCTGTACACCGACATTCATCTTTACACTACCACGTAGGGCAAATATCCCGCAGTCTATTTGCCGAAAGGAACGTCCCGCAGTCCGTCCTCTACATGGAGTTGGCATCCCGCAGTCTGCCAATATGAACGTCCCGCAGTCCGTCCTATATACAAAACTAACACCTATACATAAAACTAGTACCCATATATGTACATAAGTTGTACCCATACAGAACACTGGCACCCAGCATGTGTCGGCATGGAACATCCCGCAGTCTGTTCCTTCACCAACACTCTGGCTGCGTTCAGATGACACGCACCCGTCAGGCACACGCCACTTTAGTCAGCACCGACAACTCATACATACATACATCAGTTACAGCAGGTCACGCCTTTTATTCTCTAAGGGGTAGGGCAGAAGCACATTATATGCCCACATTTCACCTATAGATGTTGTACCACGTAATAGGTGTTGTGCTGAGTCGTATTGCCGTGCTGATATGGACAGGTGCAGGTTGTGACTGCACACTGTTGAAAAAATTTAAGCCGTCCATAAAAGCCTTCTTTGCTCAATGACTGCCATTTTACTGGCAACCGGGACCAACGGCTTAATGTGCCTTCCGAAGCACGAAAACGCTCGCAAAATAACAAAGTGGTCACGTGGTGGTTACCCATACAAGAACCTGTCATAGTAAACGTTGTCAATATTACCGTCAACTCGCCACTCGAAGAATGCAGTGCAGGTATCAGGCCACCATTCGTCCTGCTATACCACCATAAATTGGGCCGCACGAGTAGTTGGGAATTAGGGTTTCTGGATCAGAGGAGATCCATAAACCACTAATTCCCAACCATTCAACTATTCAATATAGTATTCTAATAATGATCCATCATGATAGACTTTCTGGATCCCTTAACACCCAATCCCATCTATTCAGTCAGTATGTAAGTAGTGTATTATTTTGTGCCATTCTAGACCACTTTTATCGTTCCTACGACTCACTTCGTTCGTCTTCGTCACAAAAGTGATCTAGCGTGCCCAATATCATAAAATGACTTACCGTTCACTCCGTATAACGCGTTTATGACTTTCGATTGAAATTCGATTTATTACAGTCGCATTTTCACCACCTTCCGTTCCTTTATAACCTACAGGTTTTCTGTAACCACTTTGGTTCGACTACTTGTAGTTATAAATATTTATGTTATAAATTCATCTTTTCATTACGAGTCGATCAGTATTGCATAGCAAACATGAAATTCGTTAAACAAACACAATCGTTGCAGGTCAATACAATCTGTGACGATTTAACAAAAAATAAGTTACGCCATGGAGAATTATTACCAAATACAGTACGCTGCATCATATGCGGACCATCAAATTGTGGAAAAACTAACTTATTAATTGGTCTTCTATTCCACGAAAATGGATTGACATTTCAGAATGTTTATGTATATTCTAAAACGCTACTTCAACCAAAGTACATCTTTTTAGAAAAGGTTTTACGACGAGTACCAGGTATCACTCTCCAGACATACCAAGCAAATGATGACGTTTTAAAGGTTGCAGATGCAATACCTAATTCTGTGATTATTTTTGATGATGTAGCATGTGAAAATCAAAGTAATATGCGTGATTATTTTGCCATGGGAAGACATAAATTAATTGACAGTTTTTATTTAAATCAAACTTACACCAAAATACCTAAACAACTTGTAAGAGATAATGCTAACTTAATTGTGCTTTTTAAGCAAGATGAAGTTAATTTGAAACATGTTTACGAAGAACATGTTAACACCGATATGTCATGGTTGAAATTTCGAGAAATGTGTTCCCTAATATGGAAAGAGCCTTTTGATTATGTGGTAATTAATAAAGATTGTTCTAGAAACAACGGTTGCTATAGAAAAACGTTTGACACTTTTGTATTATTAGATGATATTTAAATATTTAAGTAGACTGCAGTCACTTTATTGTTATTCTGTAATTGGTTCTTATTCGATTACCACATATTTTACATAATGGATAAATCATTGAAAAAACAAATTGTTGATGCGACAGAAGCTGTCAAGAAAAAAATACGTAAAATGAAGGATTTTGAAGATAGTAATAAGTATGCTCTTGATACAGTTTTTAAACCTGTTACAGACTCTCTCAATTTAATAGCCAACACTAATAACCACTTAGCTCTAACAAAAAAGGAGGAAAAAGTAGAACCCCAAGTACCACAAGACCAAGATATGAAAGAAACAGATGATAGCAGTATTGCTAGTAATGAATCGGAACCCTCATCGGACTCTTCATTTCAGTCATTAGTCGGTACTAATCCAGATGCATCATCTTGGTCGTTATCTTCACAAGTACTATCAGATGTACCATTTGGTATAAGAAATGAACGTGGAAAGTTAATGTTGGGTTCCTCTAACATAACTATTGGGGATAAAGTTATTACTGTAGCCGGACGCAAGTACGAAAGTACACCTGGGTTGCGAGAGTTACTGTTAAAAAAAGACATTGATCTGAGCTTGGTTAATGAGCATGACAAGCAAAATTATAAGGCAATGTTACTTGTAACGAATGCACATCGTCGTGATTTCGATTCAAAAAAACCAATTAAAAGTAATAAAGGACAAAAATATTTGCAAGTTATTAAACCACTTTTCGATCAAGAAAGTAGAAGTCCAAGTTGTAGACAGAAAGTAGGAAAAGGACCTTTAACAAAAATGTGGAAAAAAAACACAGATTTTGTATATTGGGATGATCCCAATGAATTGGTTGATAGATTAAAGTTATTAATTGCTTCTCGAGATGCTGGTAACACAGGACTAGATAATGAAATAATATCTATCATTGAAGAACTACGTGAAAGCAAAATTATTAAATAAATAAATCAACTAATATTATATGTGTGTCATTTTACTATATACCGTTCAACATAACACACCTTTAATATGAATGTAGACAAATTTGGACATTATATTCATAAGCCAATGCGTATATCGGAAATACTTGATTTTAATGATAACGCATTAATAAAATCTGATTATGGAGATTATGACTTGAAGACATCGAGGCTAAAAGGTGTCAAACCTCCACAAGACGCAGACGATGCAGTAAATAAAGCCTATGTAGATGAATTGAAAGGTGTACTAATCAATGACTTACGAAAATTGCAAAGTTCTATTCCAAATAGTGTTCAAAACCACATAGAGAAAGCTTTAAAAACAATAATGTCTGAGATAGAGACTCATTTGGAAAGCAAATTTTACACAAGGAAAGCAGTTGATAGACTAGTTCAAGACGCAATTCAATCTATATTAAAAGATCGAAAAACATAGACCTTAAATTTTGTTAAAATGACAAAACAACAAATCGTCAATGAAATACATAAAGCAGCACGAAAAAATATTCCTCGACGATCTGTAATTTTAAAAGGTATTGATGATTTGTGGCAAGCAGATTTAGCTGATATGCAAAACCTAAAAACCTTTAATAAAGGATATAACTATATTTTAATAGTTATTGACTGCTTCTCAAAGTACGTTTGGGTGGAACCATTAAAAACTAAATCCAAACATGATGTCTCTCATGCATTTGAAAAATTACTTTCTACTAATCACAGGATACCAACTCATCTGCAAACTGATATGGGTACTGAGTTCTATAATTCTACATTTCAAAAGCTTTTACAGAACTATAATATTAATCACTACTCTACATTTTCAACCAAAAAGGCTTCAATTGTAGAACGAGTTATTAAAACTATTAAAAATAAATTGTACAAATACTTTAGCTTGAACGGACACTATAAGTGGATAGATGGTGGCTTGAACGATGTTGTGAAGACATATAACAACACAAAACATCGTACTATTAAATTTGCACCTGTTAATGTCAATAAGTTTAATGAAACGGACATTAAAAATAATATTACGAATTTCATGATAAAGGCAACCCAAAAATCTCGTCCAAAGTTTATAATTGGTGACAAAGTTCGAATTAGTAAGTACAAACATATATTTGAGAAAGGATACACTCCTAACTGGTCAACAGAATTATTTACTATAAAAAAGATAAATAACACTGTACCAATAACGTATCGCATTGAAGATAATCAGAAACAAGTCATATTGGGTACTTTTTACGAACAAGAGCTTCAAAAGTCGTCCTGCCCTGGTGTCTATTTGATAGAAAAAGTATTAAAAAAGAAAGGAAACAAACTGTTTGTAAAATGGTTGGGTTTAAATAACAAAGAGAACAGTTGGATTGATAAGACTGCAATAGTAGAATAAGTTAATTATATAAGTGGTATATAATTTAAAAGTATATTCATTATTCTTTGGACGATGCAAGGTGGTGGACTAATAAACAGTATCATTAATCATTTACCATTCGAACTACACATACCCGGTTATAACTATTGTGGACCAGGAACAAAGCTTTCAAAACGATTACTACGTGGTGATAAAGGTGTAAACAAGTTAGACGAAGCTTGTATGCATCACGATATTGCATACGCAAACTACACAGACCTACCTAACCGTCACAAAGCCGACTTACGTCTTATAGATATGGCTAAACAAAGACTTAAAGCAAAAGATGCTCGAACAGGGGAAAAGATTAGTTCGTGGATAGTAAACAAAGTTATGAAAGCTAAATTGAAGTCTGGTGCTGGTGTTAAGACTTTTAATAACTTTGTTAGAAAAATAAAAAGAAAAATCAAAAAACTCTCACCTAAAGATAATAAGTCATTAATAAATATAGCTTATATGGTTGCCAGAAAATTAGTTCCATGCATTCCAAAAGTTCGAGTACCTCGAATGATACCTATACCAAAAACTGGAGGCATTCTACCTTTAATCCCAATTTTTGCTGGTTTATCTGCTTTAGGAGCATTAGCTGGTGGTGCAGCTGGTATTGCAAAAACTGTGAATGATTATAAACACGGTCAGAAAAAATTACAAGAAACTGAACGTCATAATAAAACTATGGAGGCTATAGCAATAGGTAAAGGTCTATACATTAAACCACATAAGCAAGGTCAGGGATTGTTTATAAATCCATCAAAAAACTAATTGATCAGCTACCTAATCGCGCTTTAACTAATATCGATATTCAGAAGTATGGCTATTGTATTCCCTACTTTCGAGGAGTTTATATGAAGGATCAATTACCAAAAATACCTAAACGAATTGAATGTGCTATAGTTAACCTAGATAATTCGAGAAATGATGGAACGCATTGGGTAGCTTATGTTAAAATAAACAATTATTGTGAATATTTTGATAGCTTTGGTGATTTAAAACCGCCAAGAGAATTGATGCTATATTTTAAGAACTGTGATGTTCATTATAACTATAATAGATATCAACAATTCAACACAATAGTTTGTGGACATATGTGTTTAAGTTATTTGCAAACTTTTTGGAATAAATACTATAAATTTTATATCACTCTTTCATTTCCATCATTTGGAAGATGTCACTCACCTTATCGATAACTGGAAACTCATCAGTATTATCTACCTATTATCCAAACACGTTGCCATTAGTTGGGGAGTATGAATGTGCATTATTACATTTCTCTACATATAATTCTATTCCAAATTTTGATAATACAAACAATAAATTATATTATGGTTCTAAAAATGTTCTTGAGATACCTGAAGGAACTTATGAATTGCAAGATATTGGTGACTATTTAAAAACTGAGATAAAAGATGCATCCATAAAACTCCATTGTAATAACAACACCTTAAAAACTATGTTATTTTGTACATCAACTATAGATTTTACTAAAGAAGGTACATTCGGAAGTTTATTGGGATTTGAAAAACAGATCTTAGAAGCAAATAAATATCATGTATCAGAGTTTCCAGTTAACATTTTGCCTACGACTGTCATAAGGATTGAATGTGACATAGTTAGCGGTTCTTATATAAACGGTCAATCCAGTCACATCTTGCACGAATTTGCACTTAATGTTCCACCTGGATACAGGATTATAGAAATTCCTAAAAACGCAATCTACTTTCCAATAAACCAAACCAATATAAGCTGCATACAGATACGGCTGTTAGATATAAATAATAACTTAATAAATTTGCGAGGTGAAGAAGTGCAGTTGTATCTACATATCAGAAGAAAACAATGATAGATTATAATAAATATGTGGTTCGTCCAACTAAAAATAACAGTCCTACTCAAACTATCAAACCAATAAGAGGTCGCTCCAAAAAGGTCATAAAATTGAATAACAATAATAAAGCATTTCTTAAAGCGATTGGTTTGTTAAAATGAATATACTAGATGTTTTATCCACTCCTGCATACAACAACTCTGTGGAAGGAATTGAATTTCACTCTTACAAGCCTTACGTAACAAGTTTCAATAGAAGCGATGAAATCAGGATACCTATTAATCAACAAGACTTGTATATATTACCATCAGCAAGCACTTTGTTTTTGGAAGGAACTGTTGTTGTAAACAAGGGTGGAAATTCGAAAGAGAGAGTCAGTAGCGTTCATTTCACAAACAATAGTTTACTTTACTTGTTTCAAGATATAAGGTATGAGATAAATGGAGTGGAAATAGATAAAATAAAAAACGCTGGTATAACTACCACAATGAAATCATTAATATCAATGAACGAAAACGAGGCTAAAGTATCTAATGCTTGGGGTTGGAATATCGATGGCATAAATAGTACAAATGGGGGTAACTTTTCTGCTTCTATACCCCTCTGTAACATTCTTGGTTTTGCAGAAGATTTCAAGAAAGTAGTGATAAACAGCAAACATGAATTAATATTGTTGCGAAGTAATACTAATCTGAACGCCCTAAAACTTAACGATGGTGAAACGGTAGAAGATATTATTATAAATAAAATAATATGGCGTGTACCACATGTCAAAGTATCCGATAAAGAAAAAATAAATATGTTAAAACTGTTAGAAAAAGATCGAGCACTCCAGATGATATTCAGGAATTGGGATTTATATGAATATCCAGCTCTACCAAAAACTACTAAACATACTTGGTCCATAAAAACATCATCGCAAATAGAGAAACCAAGATTTGTTATTATTGGTCTGCAAACAAATAGAAAAAATAATTCAAAATTGGATATGTCTCAGTTTGATCACTGTACCGTTCGTGATGTTAGAGTATACCTAAATTCAACCTACTTCCCTTACGAAAATTTAAATTCAAGTTTCTCAAATAACAGAATTGCTTTAATATATGAACAATACACCAGATTCCAACACTCGTATTACGGAGGTCGTCGCGGTGAACCGTTATTAAGTGAGAAACAATTTAAAAATATTGCTCCGTTATTTGTCGTAGATTGTTCTAGACAACCAGATAATCTTAAGTCAGGACCTGTTGTCGATGTCAGAGTGGAAATTGAAAGTGACATTGATATACCAGATCAAACTTCAGCATATTGTCTTATATTGAACGACTGTATAATCGAGTATAAACCGTTAAGTAGCACCGTGAGAAAGATATCATGAACAAAAATACTATTATAGTAGATGTTCAAGGTTTTAAAGATCTTTGTAATAACTTCATAGTCAAGGAATTAGCTATAGCTACGTTGGAATATACTCACATATTCTTAATAAAACCTCCTTATCCGTTCTCCTCGCTGACTGATGAAGAAAAAAGACGCATTTGGTGGATTGAAAGGAATAGAGGTTACCGCTGGAGCGAAGGATATATTGATTACAGAGAATTTTCTAAAATAATCAAACCCTATTTGAAGGAAAAAAAGGTTCTTGTTAAAGGTAGTGAGAAAATAAAGTGGGTTCAAGAGCTATGTGGTCATAATAATGTTTCTGACATATGTGAAAATAAAAGTGTTCCTAATTTAGAAACTCTTAGTGATCTTTACTGTAAAGATCTATCTTTGTATAATTGTTTTGCTCATAAGAACTATTGTGCTTTAAGGAATGTATTGTGTATTAAGCGATGGTGTTTAAAAAATAACTTTTGTATTTCATAATTTTAATTAACTTAATAAATGTTTTATTTCTATAGTGTGTTTGTTTTTCATACTATTTCCTACCCAAGGTGAAATTAAAATGAAAAATAAAAAACAATGATTGAACATAATACCATTTATTAAATGTCTAATATACATAAATCATTGCGTATCCATATAAATTTACACAATCATATGCCATCACAGTGACCCCAAGAGAATGTATCTATTTGATTTGGTCGAACTAGTCGTTTATCATCTAATCTATTTAACATTACTTTATTAACTTCCTGCGAATAAATTACATGTTTGTTTGATTTAATCATTTGCATTTTACATTTTAAAGTAATGTTCTGAAATAAAACTCTCTTATAGTCAGTCATTCTCAAATTCTTAGTAATGGGCTTTGATACACCTTTAGCTTTATTAATGCATGCTTTTATTGACTCAATACAATAAAGTTTTGCTCTCAAGCCAACAAACTCAGTGATTACATCACCACCCAACTCATCTTTAAATAAGCCAGGAATCTTATCATGTAACTTAGGTATATGAAAAATAAAAAACAATGATTGAACATAATACCATTTATTAAATGTCTAATATATACATAAATCATTGCGTATCCATATAAATTTACACAATCATATGCCATCACAGTGACCCCAAGAGAATGTATCTATTTGATTTGGTCGAACTAGTCGTTTATCATCTAATCTATTTAACATTACTTTATTCACTTCCTGCGAATAAATTACATGTTTGTTTGATTTAATCATTTGCATTTTACATTTTAAAGTAATGTTCTGAAATAAAACTCTCTTATAGTCAGTCATTCTCAAATTCTTAGTAATGGGCTTTGATACACCTTTAGCTTTATTAATGCATGCTTTTATTGACTCAATACAATAAAGTTTTGCTCTCAAGCCAACAAACTCAGTGATTACATCCTCGAAATTAGGTGTGTAAATATTATTTGCTTGAGCATACCGATGAGAGCACTGTGCTAATCCACCGCGTATTCCTTTTTCAATCATGTTATACATTTCTAGATCATGAATTAACTCTAATTGTACACCAGTGTAAAGGAGCATAGCATCCCAACTTAAGCCGGGTGAACTTACATAATATGCAGGATCTAGATTATAATGTTGAAGACATATTTTTCTAAAGTTTTCAAATATATCGCATAATAATAGCACATCAGACTTTAAATATAAATCAGTATATTCACCAAGACTACTGGCAAATGTATTCCAAATGGTCTGTGCATGTGAATACTCGTTATCAGTAATATGGTTAATTTCGTTTTAAAAATCTCTTTTAAATTCAGATAAATATTATTCAAATCAGTACTTTTATACAAAACTTCATATTTTGTATTAAATGACTTCAGCTGCTGCTGCTGTTCACCATATTTAGGTAAAACAAAGTATGCAAACAACTCAAAGTTTACTTTAATACAAGTATGTTTAATAAGCGATAACTCAATTACTTTGTATACATCATCTCGCTTGTCATCTAAGAACGCCTCTAGGAAGAGGTACTCGTCTTCTTTCGATGGGTTTAAGCGATATGTCATTATTCTGTTCTTAAAGGCTGTAGCTATTATGTCTATATGTTCAAATTTCGATTTTATTAAACAGTTAGATTTATGAATATTAGTTCGTTTATGATATCTGTATTCATGAATCGGTATTCCAATTTTACATTTATCACAATTAATATAACTGCCTGATGAATAAGAGGTGAGTGGTAGCACTGAAAAGAGAAACAATGCATGGTCTGATTCATATACATAGTAGTCTTATGCTAGGGATTAAATACAGTTTAATGTGTATAGCAATAGGTATATAATGATTAATGAATAATCAGATTTCTCTTTACCTATTTACTGATAAGAGTTTATAAACGTGGCTGCACAATTTTTAAATTCATTCCCTGTCTCTTTCACAAATTCACTTAAATGCTTCCAGGACTTTGAATCTAAACTTGTTTTATTTTTAACAGTTATTATAGCGTGTCTCCATCGGTTCATTGGTGGCACTCGTTCAATTTCCTCACAATCATAAATTTTTAATTCAATGAAAAAGTTTCCAGATTTTCCTTCATCTATTTGACGCGAGAATCCATTAGCCAACCTACGTGTTAGATATGAATAAATAGGTGCAGGATTTTTACCAGTGGGGGTGCTGCAATCATCGCTATCGGCTCCGAAGAGATCGCGGATCGTAGCCCTCGACTTCTGTTTCTTACTGGTTGGTTGACTAGTTGATGGCTGACTGCCTGTAGCTGAACTGCTCACAGGCTGGCTGGTTGATGCTTTTTCTGCAAACTTTCGCTTCTTATTCTTGGTCTTCACCGGGATGTTAACTTCTGACTCGTCTGAAGACGGGAATAATTGGTCAGCCATTTGTTTGGACCTGAAAACAAAGACATTCATATAAATAACTTATAACAATAATTTGTAGTATCTATCAATAAAATATGAAATATTTGAATAACAGGTTGATAGAATTTAGATACTATGTATATCATGAATGATTGCAAATTAGAATGAATTAATAGTGGAACGATTGAATAGTGGAACGATTGAATAGTGGAACGATTGAATAGTGGAACGATTGAATAGTGGAACGATTGAATAGTGGAACGATTGAATAGTTGAACGATTGAATAATAGGATTGCTGAATGATAGCACGAGTGCTTTTTAATCACGTATTAATAAATAATATAATAGTGACTTACATTTTGTAGGTACAGGATCCGATAGGCAGGTATACGTAAGCTCGTTGTGGTAATCACTTCAGCTCCGGTAGAGTATCTGCGACATAGCTTTGAGAGGCAGTCTCTTAAATAATGGTAAATCTACGTCACATCATCCCGAATATGGTAACGGGCACGTGTTTCTAAAATGCTATGTCAGATCCCTGCATCCAAATACGATTGTCTTTTAAACAATATAGAATTACTTACTCCGCATATTATCCCGAATATGGTGCTGGCCACGTGTTGCTAAAGTGCTGTGTCAAGAATACTGCACCCAAATAGATTTGTGTTTTATACAATATTGAATTACTTACCTCTGCTACACATCGCTGCGGTTAGGGTTGATTCTCACTATGACTGTTCAAGTTCAATAGTTTGTATTCAACTTTGTTTCAGAGTAGGTAAATCATTTGAAAACGAATTTATATTTATTTTGTTTAGCCATTCAGTTCAAACTTACTACATTAGGTACATAAACTCTTCAATTAAAGCTATCTAAACTGCATAAATTATAAACTAAATTAATATAGCGATAAAAGAAAAACGCTGAATTAAAATTTACGTTGAACTGTAAAACTAACATGTGACCATATGTACTTACCATATGCGAGAGCAAAATTCGTAATTATATAATATACGCCAATGCTCCTAGTGTGTAGTTTACCTTATATTTTAAGCAACACCTCAAAGAGATGATTTAATGTTAATATTATATTGCGTAAGTAGTATGCGACTGCCATTGAGGTGTTTGGTTCGATTCCCGGATCGGAACAAATGTTAATGTGATCCATGAATGTATATTTTCTTAATTTTGGTCTTTCCTATGTATATTATCTATGTACCTATGTATTGAGAAATATATAAGTTTGTTTATCAGTTGTCTAGATCGCATAGCACAAGCTTATAGCTTGCTAGTAGACAATAAAATATTATTATCCTCTCTTCTGTTTGTCGAAAATATGCTTAGAAAAATGTTAGTGTTGATTGGTTTTCTTAAAATTAGGAGATATAATAAATGCAGATAAACCCGTGTTTAATGATAGTATGTGACACGGGTTCAAATTTTGATAAATATTAAGAAGTCAACGAATAAAAACCGCTGACATAGCTATATTGTGAATGAGGACATACTAATAATGTACCGCGACTAAGCTTGTTATATTTTCTCAGCGAGTTGTATGGAAAAAAACAATGAATAAAAGTACAATCATACATAATATATTTATAATATTGACTTCGTTAACATGTCGCGACGCGATGTTGGGTGGTATCAATTTCATCCATTTATGGCGACATTCCAACATCTATACTTCTCAAACAAATATATTGTTATGCTTACATTTAATGTTATTCCATCATTTGCTATAGTCTTGAACAGTGCGTTATAAGTGCAGCATAATGTCGGTAAGTTAAGATATTATCTTTCTTTAATAGATAGTTAAATGTTGGCTAATACTAACCATCCAACAGAAACTGGTAACTGTAGAAAATGGATGCTAGCAATACAAGGGTTGGTTTGGTAACTCTCACGTTGAAGATGGATCGCTATTAGTGTTTTAAGATTAATAGGTACCAAAATTAGAAGTATTCTAGCGAGATAATCTAAATATTATGTGTTAGAAATAAGTCCAAGCTGGTAGTGTAATTACTGTGATACGAATACGCAAGGTCTTGATCACAAGTCTGACGCCTTAACCGCTAGACGAGTGTGGTAGTAGCCGTAGTATTTCGTATTACAATTGTACATAATCAGATGGTTTTTCAGTACAAGGTAATTTAAGTAAACGTTTCTTTACAGGACAGTGAAGAATTATTCAATTTTATACCAGCCAACCAACCACCACAAAAATCTATGCAAAAAACGTTGGGTCTTACACATAAGAGACCAAATTCGGAGCAGAAAATGTATCAATTTATAAAAAAACCGGTGACACGAGGAATAAAAGTAATAAAAATTGAGATATATGATGTGCACAGTGCCCCCAAATTAGGAGAACTGTTATGTGAGTGTGATGCGGATGTTTGTGCGCAACATGTGGTTAAAACTGTTTTATATGATGATATATACAATTGTGCCAGGCACCTAATAAATAAAATTCAGGACGAAATTGATCCAAAACCATAATAATAAGTACTTACCTACTAATATCTAGTAATTTATTGTTATGGCTTTGGATATATTTGGATGAAGATTTATTTTGTACTTAAATACTAAATAAATAAATTGTATATTCTAATAATCAAGAATTAATAATAATAAACGTTCTATAAAATATATGTCTTTTTATTTCACTCAATATGTGTAACTACAATGTAACTAAACGCATACTTTAGTACTTATACAGGTATGAAGCTGAGAGAGGTAATCTGAGCGCATACCATTCTCGATAGTTCAATCACATAATCCATTGAGTTATATCACCTATATTGCTATAGATAACTTAAAGACTAATTTTATCTTCGAAACTTGAAGTGATTTAATGATCGATTTATTCATTAAACGATCTGTTCAATGTTTTTGGCTTTCACATTATTTCAAATATGAATACTAGGCTGAATGATTGAATGGTAAAGGTTTTACGGTATGGACTCGAATAATTAGAATAGATAATAGTCTAGGTTTTGTAGACCTAACCCGAGCTTGAATGAGAATCATAGAACCCATACATACTGACTGAATAGATGGGATTGGGCGTTGACGGATCCAGAAAGTCTGTCATGCATGACAGATAATTATTTGAATACTAGATTGAATAGTTGAATGGTTGAATGGTTGGGAATTAGCGAACCCATACATACTGACTGAATAGATGGGATTGGGCGTTGACGGATCCAGAAAGTCTATCATGCATGACAGATAAATATTTGAATACTAGATTGAATAGTTGAATGGTTGAATGGTTGGGAATTAGCGAACCCATACATACTGACTGAATAGATGGGATTGGGCGTTGACGGATCCAGAAAGTCTATCATGCATGACAGATAATTATTTGAATACTAGATTGAATAGTTGAATGGTTGGGAATTAGCGGTTTATGGATCTCCTCTGATCCAGAAACCCTAATTCCCAACTACTCGCACGCAGCCTGGTTCAATTCATGTCATCCGCTCGGCAGCGCTCGCATGACTACGTATGGACCACCATACCATACCAGGGTTCAACTTGCATTTTTACATTGAACCTCGATACTAAGACCGCTGCAACGAGCCCCATCTTGGTGCAAATGCTGCATCTCTCTGAGGATGCTGGCATCCCGCAGACTACCCATTAGAGCAGTAAGTTCGACGCTTCCATGTCGCTGAAATACCATTAAAGCAACAGTACGCCAAATTTCAGATCGATCAGTTCTGCGAAGCTTAGGAGAAATTCCTTCATCACCTAGAAAGTGATAATGTTCAAAATGTATAGCTAAGACACATTAATCACCTCGGCTCTGAAATAAAAACAAATCGTATCCAAATTGGCCCATCCGTTAGGCAGCTGTGATGCCACAGACAAACACACAGGTTACACCCACAACAACACGTGTTTTCGTCGGGGGTTAATTAATTGACCTCGATTCAGATCATGTTGAGTACAGTTTGAGCGTAAGTGGACCTGTCTGTTTGCGTGGTGCATCTTTGGTGTAACGTAGTACCTAAATCTCTGGCCCCATTTCTTTCACGAATTTCACACAACCAGCAGACTAACCTTTGACAGTAAAATCAGCGTTGCTGTACAGAAAAGGAACACTACATTTGTCATTGTCCCAAACCGTTCGGCTACATCCTGTCTAGAATTCAATCCAATGCATGCATCCAAGTATAGGTATTACTGGAAACGGGGTTTTATGTTCTTAAAAAAAAACTCAAGAAGTACAAGTTTATGACTTCTCAATCAATCATCAATCAGCCTACAGCAGTCCACTGCTGGATGTAGACCTCTCCCAATTTACACGGTTCTACGCCTTTCGCATCCTTTCCTACGGCCTTGTCCAGGTCGTTGGTTCTACTATAGATGTGCCAGCCCATGGCCACTATGATGCACTTACTCTGCGAGCTACGTTGACTACTCTGGTTCTCTAATAGATAACATTGTTTCGGATGTTATCTCTCAGAGACACCCTAAGTTTAGCTCGCTCTGTTCTAAGTAAAACACATTTACGCAAGTTGATCGAAAAACTCGCTTTGGTACACCACTTCATGTGACAGAACCATGCCCTCCTCTGCAGTCTATTCTTTTTGTGTCCAGTTAAGAGGCCTTGATATTTTACTGACCTGACCGATATAATTTCGATTGAGATAATCAGCATGTGGCAGTACAACTCCTTTTCTTTGCTGGAAAGCGGAATCCTGTGTTCGTATCGATCATTGGGCGCCTCTCAGAAAAAAAGGAGCAGACCATTTTTATGTTTTGTCAATTTGAGAGTAACCTAATAAAGTAATAACAAAAACGTTGAGGGTAACTTAACAAAGTTATAGCAAAAGTGTTATGAAGCCTTTACGACAGCTATCGATTACTTTACCGAATGGAATATGCTACCACACGCTTCCCATCATCAGCATAGGTCAATACTAGATACTACCACAATACTACTAACTTGCGTCCGTGTGAACCTCCGTGGGAGGTTCTGATTCTGGGTTCACTGGTCACTCTCGTCAGACAATCGTATCAAGCCTTGTCTAATTTGTTATTGATGTGAACTCCAAATAAACTTTTCAGTCAAACTTTGTAGCACGATTCTGGATATGTCTACGAAAATATCCTACAAGATCTAGAATTTGTCGGATCTGTAAGAGTTTTAAGGGAATAGGTGAAAATTATAAGGCGTTTACCTTTTCGTAAGCTTGGCACTTCCTGACCGCAGCTGAGGGCGCGTGCGTGTAGCGTGCACCCGTGCGCATCGCGTAGACGAATGCACGCGCGTGTAGCGCATATGAATGCGCGTCGCGCAGACCAGCGTGCAGCGCGTCGTGTGGACTAGCGCGTGCAGCGCACACCAACGCGCATCGCGTAGACTAGCGCGTGCAGCGCACACCAACACGCATCGCGTAGACTAGCGCGTGCAGCGCACACCAACGCGCATCGCGTAGACTAGCGCGTGCAGCGCACACCAACGCGCATCGCGTAGACTAGCGCTTGTAGCGCGCACCAACGCACGTCGTGTAGACTAGCGCGTGCAGCGCACACCAACGCCCATCGCGTAGACTAGCGCTTGTAGCGCGCACCAACGCAAGTCGTGTAGGCTAGCGCGTAAAGCGCCCATCAGCGCACGTCGCGTAGACCAGCTTGCAGCGCGCGTCGTGTAGACTAGCGCGTGCAGCGCACACCAACGCCCATCGTGTAGACTAGCGCTTGTAGCGCGCACCAACGCACGTCGTGTAGACTAGCGCGTGCAGCGCACACCAACACCCATCGTGTAGACTAGCGCTTGTAGCGCGCACCAACGCACGTCATGTAGACTAGCGCGTGCAGCGCACACCAACGCCCATCGCGTAGACTAGCGCTTGTAGCGCGCACCAACGCACGTCGTGTAGACGAGCGCGTGCAGCGCACATCAACGCCCATCGCGTAGACTAGCGCTTGTAGCGCGCACCAACGCACGTCGTGTAGACTAGCGCGTGCAGCGCACACCAACGCCCATCGCGTAGACTAGCGCTTGTAGCGCGCACCAACGCAAGTCGTGTAGACTAGCGCGTGCAGCGCACACCAACGCCCATCGCGTAGACTAGCGCTTGTAGCGCGCACCAACGCACGTCGTGTAGACTAGCGCGTGCAGCGCACACCAACGCCCATCGCGTAGACTAGCGCTTGTAGCGCGCACCAACGCACGTCGTGTAGACTAGCGCGTGCAGCGCACACCAACGCCCATCGCGTAGACTAGCGCTTGTAGCGCGCACCAACGCACGTCGTGTAGACTAGCGCGTGCAGCGCACACCAACGCCCATCGCGTAGACTAGCGCTTGTAGCGCGCACCAACGCACGTCGTGTAGACTAGCGCGTGCAGCGCACACCAACGCCCATCGCGTAGACTAGCGCTTGTAGCGCGCACCAACGCACGTCGTGTAGACTAGCGCGTGCAGCGCACACCAACGCCCATCGTGTAAACTAGCGCTTGTAGCGCGCACCAACGCACGTCGTG
This sequence comes from Miltochrista miniata, assembly GCA_933228765.1. NCBI lineage: Eukaryota > Metazoa > Arthropoda > Insecta > Lepidoptera > Erebidae > Miltochrista > Miltochrista miniata. The sequence goes on from OW121764.1 coordinate 2,267,992, forward strand.
TAGACTAGCGCGTGCAGCGCACACCAACGCCCATCGCGTAGACTAGCGCTTGTAGCGCGCACCAACGCACGTCGTGTAGACTAGCGCGTGCAGCGCACACCAACGCGCATCGCGAAGACTAGCGCTTGTAGCGGTCACCAACGCGCGTCGTGTAGGCTAGCGCGTAAAGCGCCCATCAGCGCACGTCGCGTAGACCAGCTTGCAGCGCGCGTCGTGTAGACTAGCGCGTGCAGCGCACACCAACGCGCATCGCGTCGACTAGTGCTTCTAGCGCTCAACAACGCCCCTCGCATTGATTTAGAACTCCCGGATCGGCGGACAGGAGGATTATCGCCGTTACTGTATAGGAGACTTACAAAGGACAGTTTCTAGTCACTTCAACGATTGATTAACTGTGCACAAACATAATCGCACCACGCGTCAATACGTGAATTAACGGGTCAAAATTATAGTCATAAAATACTGCATTCTAAAGGGGTTGAACGCTTGAATCGCGTCCATAATCATTTGTAACGTTTGAAAAGTTCACGGGCACTTTCGGTACTAATTCGCTTCCTTTATGGCAAGTTGTAGAAACATCTCACTTTTAACGATACCGTGCGTGTAACAACGAACGAGATCGGATCCGAGACCGCGATGGTGGTGTCTAGGATCGCGACGGCTACGAACGGTATTCCCCGTAATACCCTTCGTGACCAATTACACGACACGTGGCACTCACGATGGTCCACTCAAATCGTCAATTCACTATGCAATTTACGGCTTGAATTATGCGTTTTAGGCATAATTACACGAGAAAACACAAACAAATTGCGTAAAACATACACAACTCACTAAAAGAGGGTACTTTGTAATGATTACGTTCCTTATGTTTCATAATACCTCTCGTTCGACTCGGTGAGTTGGCGATTAGGTAAGAACCACACTTCTGATGTTAGCAATCACCAGGAATGTTAATAAAAAAATATACACGGAGATTAACAAAGCAGATTTCTATCACTTTATTTAACAAATTTACTACACCCTGAACGTAATCATTACACAAGTAGCTAATCAGTATCAGTAAGTAACTTAGAACATTCTTACAATCACGGCGACACTGATATCACATGGATCACACTGATCACCAAGGTGTGTAGTTCTTTACTCTGCAGCGGTCGACCGTCGAAAAAGGGCCGTCCACTACATTGCACGCCATTTTATATTAGAAAACTAGTCATAGACAAGTCGACTTCTACAATATATATTTAAGTTACAACTCCGGTTACGAAATATTTCAATGTCATAACTCATCCCCCAAGCTTCATTGTAAGTGGAGACAAATTGAAGATAGGTATGTCATCCTTCTTCATCACACACACACTATTATTGTTGAGTGTTTTGATATTGCGCTGGGACCGGTTTTACTCAAATTCAAGCATGTGACAGACAATAAAGAGTATCTACTCTTTATTGTAATACCAAAATACAATTTATACTACTTATATCTACTTACACTAAATTGGTTTTACAATTGGCGGCCCAAATCGCACAAGGCAATTTCTTACAGGCAACCTTATAATATAGAAATTAATTTATGATACTAATTCTGGGGTAGCAAGATTAACATTGTAAGATAAAAACTTTACGTAGATATTTATATACATACATACACACATACACAAACACACATACATACATATATTATATATGAAACGCATAAATACTCATATATACACAAATAGAATATATATATTCCATTATACATTATAATTATATAACTACACATATACCTAACCATTAACACACTTCCATAGATACACCCATAGATAGACAAAATACAGTATAAAAATAAAAATGTTAGTTTGCTGGTAGGCACAACTAAATATAGCCAATGTTTCTCAAGTAGTGGTCGTTCACTAGCCTTTTAAATGTGGCCAGACTCTGAGCACGTCTGATAGATACAGGGACAGCATTCCACAACCGAACCGCTTGAATGGAGAAAGATTTGTCCATAAAGGTAGTGGAATGTCCGGGCATCTTTAGTGTCAAATGCTTCGACGATCTCAGAAATTTATTGTGAGAATTGCTCAGAAAGTCAAAGCGTTTTTTAAGATAGGAAGGAGTAAAGGGGTTTAAAAGTGAACTGCATAACAACGATAGGATATGGGTATTCCGGCGAAGGCGAATTGGTAACCACTTGAGTTTTTTTCGAAATTCAGAAACGTGATCATATTTGCGCAGTCCAAATATAAATCTTATACAGAAGTTTTTTGGGTTTTGGAAAACATGACAAGATAATACAAGAAGCTAATACCGGCTGAGTGAAATTTTGTTCCCACATCTGCTAAAACCAAACCAAATGTGATAAAAAGTAGGCTATAATGTTATTTCAGAGTATAATCTGTCCCAGTACACTTTTCAGCCGTTGGAGCGTGGGGAGTAACAAACATCTGACATTCGCACCCTCCAATTTTCACATTTAAGTATAATACTAATAATAAGATTTCGAAGTGTCTCGTAGAAAATAGGAGTGGAATTCGAAAAGTGGTTTGGATTTGGTTCTCTTGAATTCATCCTGCGTATTTCTCAAAGTGTCACAAATCTCTCATTTCTCCGGCATAAAGTGTGACAAAAGTAATTCAGCGTACTGATAACAAGTTTTAAACGATGACTAAGGACAGTTTAGTTCAGTTATGAGCAAATCATGATCTACACTGCTATTTAAATTTCTTTAAGAATCTCTATTATGGAGACTCTGCTGTCCGTCTGTTTGTCTGTTTGTCACTACGCTGACGCGCTGTATCTCACAGTATTTTTTTCTGCGTATGTAAATATCTTCAATCTATTTATTTTAATTAGTTTACAGTGGATAATAATGCTGTTTTTTACCTCGTTCCACCTAATTAAAATACTTGTGAAGTCGTGACATCTTCATTACAACTTCTATATTTTTATCACAGAATAACAGCTGGTGCGACATTTTTCTGTTCCCAAGCTCGTACACCACACGTCACGTCTTGACAATAAAATGCTAAGAAACTTTTCTGAATACAAAGCGTTCACGGCGATATTTGGCGTTCAGACCGCACCCGACACCTCAGTTTGCGCCCTTCATGGGATTACAAAAGATATGACTGCGGTTAGCCCAGTCTTTTTATACGGATAGCTCGCATGTCATCCGACACAAGGGCGAATTTACATATAATTTGGTAGAATTATCATTTACAAAACTTTAGGGTTTCGGTTACAGTATTAAAACGGTTGTGACAGTTGAATTATAGGCTGAAATTGTTTGTTGCTAGTAATTATAGGTAGGTACTTACTGTTTGATATTTTTGAAAATGTTTTTAGTAATAAAGTATATTGAACTTCAGATAATTACTCATGACAGAAATAGCATTCTGTAGTTAATTGTTTTAGACATAGAAAATGTCAAATAGAGTTTTATTATCTAGTTGATTATTTTTGACGCAGAGGGCGTTTGAGATTACTCACTTTTAGATTTTATCTGTTCCTAGCATTCAAAAAAGTAAATTCCATCTGGGAAGACGCTAGGATAAAGAAGAAGTAAGATTAATAATAAGATTATCTTGTGCTGCATAGCTCCTGTTTTTTTAAATCCTACAAGTTTATTACGATTTAGAAACAGCGATATTATCCTCCTGGGGTTCAAAGTGATAATACTAGGACAAAATCAGTTTGCAGTGACAGCCCAAGTATTTAAACAGAGACTTGGAGTAATGACCCATTGTGATAGTACTAGAACAAAATATTTACTGCCACCTGGTATTTTTATATTACGCGCCATATCATGTCTACGTTGCCGGTAAGTCTGTGGATATATTTAGCATTGTGGCAGCACTGCTTAAAGTGAGCGGGGAGAAGTATCTTCGGTCTTCTGTCACGAGACGTCGCAGCAATGACACGTGAAGCGAAAAGAGGTTAGTTTAACTTATTAATATCTTTGAAATCTTTGTCTGAAACTTACTGTTTTCTGTATTGTTTTTGAGAAAAACTAACAACTTATGTCTAAATACATTTATTTAACTGTAATGTCGTCATTTTCGATGTGTATTTTTGACGATAATTTATTTGTACTAGTACTAGTATGCTGGGCGGGTATACCATAAAGTTGCTTAAACAATTATAACAATTATGAAGCTTTAATGGTACAAATATTATTGTTTTGTTGATTTTGAAGCAAAACTTTTAATTTTTATGTGTGATATTGAGCTTTCTATGAAAAAGAAGACTGTTATTGTAACTTTGATAAAGCTGAAAGCTATTTTTGTTGATCTCTGTTAGTGTTAAGTGTTTAAATACTAAATTTTTATTGAATTTTAAAGACTGTTCTATTATTATAGATTTTATGTGACGGCCCAATGTGCTAAATAAAGAACAAAAGATATTGGTGTTTTTTCTTTTTGTCTGACAAGCCTAAATCAATATTATAACACGCCTAAAATATGACAGCTGTATATGGTGCGGTTAGAGAGATACAAACAATTTTTGGTTTGGGCGTTCAGTACTTTATTAATTAGTTCTAGTATTAGGACATTGGGTCTTTCTCGAAACTGCTCTCTTCGAATCTGGGTCCTAGGAGGTTATTGCCAAAACTTTCGCAAAGCTAAGGAAAGAATATTTTCAATTATATTGTCACTCAAGGACGTTCATTTTAAGTTACTTTAACAATGCAATATATTTTTTAAAACTCTATATGATTCTATTTCATTTAATTTTAATGAATACTGTCGTGTAAGCGGATGAGTTAATACATAAAGACATTGCGTCACCATGGACACGACAGGAATGGAGCCAACTGAATACAAATTACACTCAAAGCGAAGGTATCAAGACAACGTTTTGAAAACCATTTTGAATGAGGTACAAAGCTACTCGAAATTGAAACGACAAACCAGTTTGATAAGGTTTTTAAACAAGTTAAGTTCTAAAATTCTACTATCTAGCCAGGTATTTCACGTTCCTCTTAAAGAATCCGGGAATGTAAGATGAGGGAAACACGTGTGCGGGCAGGTCGTTCCATGGTTGTTCAGCCCATTCCATTTGTACCAGACACGGTAACTTATATTAGAATTTTTTAGATTAAATTTTGCCAATATCTAATAACTGAATATTTGTCTGAATTCTGGACAAATTCGGGTTTTAGAAAATGGGTAAAGTTGTTTGTCCCAAATGTGAATACATGGAAAAGAAGTGATTTGCCACGGCATCGTTTCATGACGCCCTGGCAAATCACACGACTAGTGCAGATAAGACACTTTAATTGTTATTTTATTTGTAAGTGAAAGCGGTAAGTGATATTTTTCTCGTGTGGAAATACTTCAGGGCTGCTAATCTGGACTCTTACTAACAAAACCACTCGTGCCTACCTACTGCCTAAGGTCTAGAGCCCCGAGTAAGCCCCCGGAAGGATGTTCCAGGATTCACGACAGACTTAGGCTACAGGCTAGTCTTTGGAGGTTGTTCGGGCGTTATCCAAGTAAGTGGTAATGGGATTGACAGTGTCGCGTTTGTGTACTGAAATCAATATCACATTATTATTCTTTAAAAAAATATTAAAGAATCAAAATCTATTATAAATTATAAATAATAAATTTTATATTATTACAAATTATAAGTTGTATTCCTAAGGTTCATATAATTATTCTGTGTAAACCCATTTTTAAAAAATATGACATTCTTACTGTTCCTAGTTTATACATATTAGTTATTTTAATGCACTTCTCTAAATTTATACACCTATACGAAACGCAAGAGGAAAGGAAATGAAGAGAAAATAGGCGTAGAAATACCATTAGAAATAAAATTGCTCCACATTTGGAAATAACCAAGCATTGCTCCGCATACCAATCTGTAGAGATATTTAATAAACTGCCAAAACATCTGAAGGATGTAGTTTATAATACCGAATTATTTAAATCGAAGCTTAAAACTTTTTTATTAGAAAAATGCCTATACTCCGTGTCCGAATTTGAGTCTCCGCGTAATGATGAAATTTAATAATGCACTTGACTACAGTATTTTTTATTTTATTTTCTGGCTTTTATTGGTTTATGTTTTGTTTTTATTCCGATCGTGACATTTTTTAATATTTTATGAATTGTAATGAATATGACTGTGCTGACTGTACTTTTATGTTATTTTTGTTATTGATTGATTTTGGATTTTTATTTTACATGTAATTTTATCATGAATAGTAATGAATATGACTGTGCTGACTGTATACTAATGTTATTTATTATGGATTGATTTTGAATTTTTATTATTTTGTATTTTTTTAGAATGTTTTTATGTAATTTTGAGTAGGTACTTAATATTGACTGTGTACTTATCTATAAATTCAAATATGATGTAAATCGTTGTTGAATAAATAAATAAACAAATAAACAAATTCTAGTAACATTAATATTTGTAGGTACTAAAGCCAGCTCAAGATAAAGCGATAAAACATATCCTTTTATTGGTTCTTAACATGTCTGTGTTTTAGGGTTCCTAAACCTAAAAAGGTACTAATGGAACGGAAACTGTGAAATCATACTATCCTTTTTTTTTTTTTTTTTACGTGAGGGATAATTCTCAGAGGATGTTATGCCGGACTCTTACCGACTAAAAAGCCTCACGTAACGCCTAACAGCCTGTGGTTGGAAGTCCCGGGTAAGCCCTCGGAAAGATGTCCCGGGACTCACAACAGACCTACGGCCGCTACTGCGGCCTCGCCCAGGGTGTGGTTCGGGTGCTATCCCGCGTCTATGGGGGGTTTCGGGTGTGATCCCGCTTCTACGGGGGGGGGCGTGCGTGAGTTGCTCACGTCACGCTGCCGTCATGGACCTGCTTCTGTAAGGACGGTGAGCCGCCCTCTCACCGTCCTCAGGCCCCCGGTCATGGTGGCCGATAGTCCTCGGCGAAGACACGTCGGCGGCGCCCAGGCCGCCGACTGCGGAACCCGCCGCCTCCTTCACGAGCATGACCTGCTCGCAGAAGGAGGCGGCGCAGTCCCACTTACTCCCGCTGGAGAGCATGGCTCGCGCCATAGTCTCGAGCGAGAGAGTGTCCACGCCCAGACCCACTACGAGGACCTGGCGCTGTTGCGCCCACGCCGTGCACTCCACCAGCGTGTGGAGCGCCGTGTCATCGCTGCGGTCCTCGCAGTGCTGACACTCGGCCGTGGTTTCCCGGTGTTTTCGCCACAGATACTTACCGAAGCTCCCGTGCCCGGCAAGCATCTGTGTCAACCAGTAGGAGAGAGCACCGTGTCTCCTCTCCAGCCACTCGTCTATGACCGGTCTGACGGCTGCGATTGTGGCGAATCCCCCCTTTGGTTGCTCAAGTCGTACCTTCCATGTCTCCACGGTTTCCTGGTGGAGTAGGGACCGATGGGCCTCGATTTCTCGATAAGCGGGCCTTTGGTCCCGCTCCAGAATCCTACTATCCTACTAATATTATAAATGTGATAGTTTGTGAAGATGTTTGGATGTTTGTTACTCAATCACGCTGTAAGGGCTGAACGAATTGAGCTGAAATTTTATACAGAGTTAGATAATAACCTGGAATAACACATAGGCTACTTTTTATCCTGGGGAAATATTCCCACGGGAAGCGGAAACGGGAACCAAATTTCACGTGGGCGAAGCCGCGTGCATCCGCTAGTTGTAGATAAATCACAGTGATACTTTCATGCGGTTGTGAATGTCAAGGTCTTGCGAGGAGACCATATGTAACAGTAATCAAGTTGAAGATATCTAAGAGGTGTATAAAATTCAAATGAATAAGTTAGCAATCAAAAGTTAACGAAACTTTCATAGAGATAAAAGTTTTATCAACGATGGGGCTTTTTTATAATCTCTCTAAATTAGCCCCATAAATAAAAAGTTACTATAAAACAGCATACATTAAAACGATTCCTTGAACTGCCAGAATATTTGGAAACTTATGAAAATCGATATCGTTTATACAACAAGTACTTACATTAAATAATGTCCTCATCTAAATGGATAAAATGTTAGATACAATCTAAAATACAGCAGAGTTGAACTTAAGACGTGAATATTTGGAAATGGAATAGCAAAATTTTAACAGTACTGAAATTATAATGTTGAATGTAGCTCATTTGACATTGTAACCACGCATGAGAATACGAACCCTTTGACTTAACTATTCAAATACGGTATTAAAGTAACCATAGTTTACTTGTCCTATTACTAGTGTCATCACTTGCTCTTCCTCTGAATAAAAACTTGCTTTTACGTGCCTCTTGCGAAAAAACCTGAGTCAAACAGGTTATAAAATAAAACAAAGTTACGTTTGAGACAATTTCATTGTTCTTATTTCGGTAACTTTCACACAACTTTCATATCATTGCGCATTATATTGTCACTCGTGTATTTCCCGCAGGAGCTTTTTTGTTAAGGTAAAAAAGTTCATACCTTTGTGACAATGAAACTTTTATTATTTACAAATTGAATTTCAATTACGTGGCTGCTGTACTACCAACCTGTACTTATAATGCTATTTTGAAAGAAATAATTAAATAAACCATTTTCTACCTGCTGAATAATAAATATAATGGGCTCCAAATAATGCCAGCATTATTTGGAGCCCATTATATTCAAACGATATAGAGAAAATTGAAAAAATTCAACACAAGTTTATCAAACATCTTAACTATAAGGCACAGTTAAAATTCCAAACGTATGAGGATTCATGTGAGTACCATTCTATAAATAGTCTAAGTGATAGGCGATTAATAGCTGACATGTTACATCTATATGATGTGCTCAACAATAAATTCGACTGTTCATCGTTATTGGAGGGAATCGGGTTCTATGTGCCTCTCAGACGAACCAGACATACCTCATTGTTGACTGCCATATCTGCTCCAACAAATTATATTAGAAAGTCACCAATCATTTGCCTACCAGACACATACAATAAGCAATTCTCATCATTAGATCCATTTAATACCACACGAGACTGTTACAGAGGGGCTATAATTACATTACTAACCAATACAAATAAAACACAACACAAATAACACATATTATAAATAAGCACACATACACACACACACACTCACGAACACACACACATACAAGATCATTACACTTTGAAATTATAATTATGTTTGTATAATAAATAATCCAGATCAAAAAAAATTGCACTTTACCGTTGTTTGCTCTTGTACTAGTATTGTTTAATAACATTGTGTACTTCGTTTTTGGCGTATCGTTTAGATAATTGTTTTGTAAATGTATTGTAAGCTGTGAAGCACCTATAAATAAATAAATAAATAAATAAATAACATCAAACGAGTATGTGTGTAACCATCTTCATCGTAAAAGTTAACTGAGGGTTATCGGGATTTGGAAGGCAATATAAAATAAAATGTTGTTTACCCCGGTTCTAACACAATGCACTTTTTTTGGACTATTGAAGAACTTGAAGAGTAGGGTAGGAAGGTGGATACCCGAGTCCAAAGTGAGAATTCTACTACTTCGAACGCTTGCTCATTACCTATCTGATGAGTTCAAATTTAAGCCTAAGAAGTATTAAATTTAAAGTAGACTTTTATGTGGTACAATTACATAAAATCAGTCAAGTAACTGCTAGGGGGTAGACAGAGGTAAATTTCATACCCGATCTTTGCCAATACCTTTCTTCGTCACACGCAATAGGTGGAAAACCTATTACAGCTACTGGGCACTATAAAGTACAGCCATTCTGTTAGTTGAACCGACATTCCAACAGCTAATGGGTATAGATGTTACACATCCACAGAGTCATTCTCTGGATTACAAAGTAGTAGTCTTCTATGCCAATATTATGTCCTGGGACATCCTTCCGAGGGTTTACCCGGGGCTCCTAACCATAGACTGTTGGGCGTGACGTGAGGTTTTTTAGTCGGTAGGAGTCCGGCATAACATCCAAGAGGATTTTCCCTCACGTTAAACAAAAAAAAAAATACCAATATTATTGTAAACGGGGCTTTTGTTTGTTTGCATCGAATAGACTCTGAAACTACTAAACCAAGTTCATTAAAATCATAACTATACATACGTACATACATATGGTCATACCTTAACACATTTCACCTTTTAAGAATTTGTCCCATTTAATAGGGTGGTGAGCCGTATTGCCGTGTTGAGATGGACAGGCGAAGGTTGAGACTGCCTGCAGTTGAAATTTTTCAAGCCACCCAAAAAGGCCTTCAACTTGGCGTAACGACTACCATTTTACTGCCAACCGAGACCAACGGCTTAACGTACCTTCCGAAGCACGGACACGCTCAAATAATTTTTAGAAAGTGGTCACATGGATGGTCACCCATCCAAGGACTGGCCATAGTGAATCGTTTACAAAACACTGAGTCCGCGGGGCCACGAGCGCTTCATAACAATAGTCACACTTTTATTTAACGGAAAAGCCGCAAATAAAATGCCAACAAGTGATCACGTGGTGGTAACTCATCCTAGTACTAGCCATAACAAAAATCGTAGTGCTGTGACTTACAATAAAACTACGAACACCACAGAAAATAATAAAAGTTAATCGGTAGAGATCAAACGCAACGTATTTTGTTTCGCATATCAAGTTCTGAAATCTAGGAACATTACGTCTTGGATCTCCACGACGGTTACGACTAGTAGTATTTACGACTATCCAATTTACGACTGGTCGATACGGATAGATTCGATACTTCAAGCGTGGATAGGATCGTTATGTGTTTCATATAAGATTTAAAACACGTTTAAATTGAACACTGACTTTTAGCTTGCAAATCCAGGAAGTAACTTCGCCGAAGCTTTTAAGCATATAATTCTGGTAGTTATTTCCAAAGAAACCTAATATTGGATTTCTTATTCCACTTTTGTGAAATAATTAAAACGAATAAAAACATCTATAGTCTTTTTCTGGACAGCTCAGCAATCATGTAAACATGTCATGTTTTGACAGCAGTTGTCTATGATCATAGTGTTGTAACTAAACTGATTCTAATTATGTAAGTAATCATAGAGTTATATCTAGTTCACCGTACATTCATTTACTTCGGTTAATCAATCGCCAAATTTATCAAATCATGTAATTCGGTATATCTGTATATATTATGTGCAATAACTTTTTATATTAATTTAATTAAAGGATCTTTAAAAAAAAAGAAACTTTTAGAAAATTTAATAGTATAATCATTTATTTACAATAATATATTAGTTTAGGGATGATAAAATGTGTAGACGCCTCGTTGGCTGCTCGCCGTTCTTACAGAAGCAGACTAAGACATTTTGAGAGATTTCTAATGTGGGGTTTTTAAATCCAAAGAAAGGGAAGTAGGCCATTATAATGACATGGTGACAGGTATATTCGAAGCAAAGTAGTAAAAAATTACTATCTTACTACTTATATAAATTAAATTAATTAATTTAATTAAATTACTATCTTATCCTAGCTTACTTTGGGATCAGATAGCGTTGTGTATAAAATGACTGAATATTTTAACCGTCAACCGTACCCAGTCTACCCTAAAGAATCATTATTACTTTTCTTTTTATTCATATTTAAATGTTTATGGCGTTCGAAACAATAGATTATCTTTTTGGCAGTTCACTGATGGACGTTAGCCTCTTTAAACTTACTCCTCCACACGGTACTAAGCCTAACCGGATCCTTCTGATGATTTCTGGGTCGCACAAATACTTAGTTAGTCCCAATTTAATACAAGTACTTCTGCGAAGAGTAGACCTCGCGAGCGCCCAGGAAAAAACAACCTGTGAGGAATTATATCCCTTATGATCCCATCATATATAACGGGGCCCTTTTTCTCCCTTATTTTCCGCCCTATAAAAAAAACTTTCGACAAAAGTTGTATTTTTATCTTTTCGTAGATCAATGATTTTAAATCAAAGAACATGTGTGCCAAGTTTGGAGAAAATTGGTTAACAAATGCGTCTTCTAGACCGAAACTGACATGCACACACACATACGGACTAAAGCAAAATCGTCTATACTGTAGAATCGAAGACCCAAACTCAAAGTGCCTTTTCACACGTACCGGTTGCCGGGTAGCCGGTGCCGGGTAACCGGCGGTTACCGGGCAAATCACGCCGTTACGTGTGAAAGCTATAGTACACGGCCATACACCCGGGTACCCGGGACCCGGCAACCGGTACGTGTGAAAGGGGCAAAGACTCGCACTCGTCGCTCTCTGGGTCAATAAGTTATATTATTAAAGTAAGTACATTTTTTCGAACTGACAGATTGATAAAACAATGACCTCCTTTTAAAATCAATTGGCCAGTACAACAGTTTTACAATACTATGGCAAAGACAAACAAGTCTGAAAAAATAATTTAATGACAAGCAAAAATGAGTCTTAAATTTTTACCATCCGAGTATTTTTCATGAAATTATTCTAATCTAAAGGTTTATTAGTGTCGAAATGTCTGCATAAATCTTACTAGAGTTCCTTGAAACGACTATGATCAGGATTGATAATTAAATGTAAGTAATTATGGAGCAGTCAAGATCCAATTGCTTTGTTTACTATATTATTTTCATCTGTTGAATTCCATTATACCTATAAAAATGGTAATTTAATCAAATTAAAATAGTGCTGGCTAAATCATTAAAAGCTAAGCTCTAGTTGCTCTTATCAGCGAGTAAGTACGTAGTTGACCCAGAACACTTCTGAGCGCACAGATATCTCAAAACTACAGATGGCTGAAGACAAATAGAAAACTGAAGAAACCACTGAACTAATTCGATTCAATTGTATTAAATCTTTATCCACTGAAAAAGGGATTTCTGAAAACAGTACTTTGAAAACAAATAACGGTTTTGTCAAGAGCAAAGCCGCGAGGGAAATCTAGTCAACGAACAATAATGAATTATACAATACTAAAGAGACTGTAATATAAACTGTGTTTAATGAAGTCTTTTGAGGAAAGAAATAAACCCTACAGTTCCATAAAAAAAATAAAGTTTTTTAAATGGAACTTGTGACAGAAATGTGTTGCCTAAATGTGCGCTAGCGTAGGTGACGTTTTACAACCAAGACCTTTGGAACCTACGCATCAGCTTGCAGGTACAACGCCTACCCTTGCGGAGCGGTGATGTGATGGTGTACATGCCCTCAAAGTGTTCAGAAAGTCAGATAGTAAACTTTTCCACTACAACCAATCAAAAAAGACCCAGTTTGCAATCAGGAGTGGTGAATATAACCAGTACTTTATGTTAAGATGAAGACAAGGTTAGTATTGAAATAATTATTTTAGTTTTATTACTAAAATAATTATTTCAATATTAACCTTGTCTTATAGTTTGGAGATTGTTTTAGCACTATAACTAGCGATTTTAATGAGCGAGTATGAGGGGTTTAACATATCAACATATATTTTTTAATCCTTTTATGCATATTGCAGCATAACTGTCTAAGATACTCTAAAGGTCTGTGGCAAAGTACTCAAAACGCCTCAACTTCTAAAGAATTGTTTTATGTCGCAAAGGGAATTAAAGGGATATCTTCAGGATGCCGTGAAATGACAGAGATAACGTAAAGAACAGTTTTTAAAGGAAAAATTCCTTTTAAGGATTAACTTAAAGCGACAAGCGTTTCAGAGAACAGTAGAGTATTGTATTTGTTGGTTTATAATGGTGTTGAAGTAAAACTGTAATAATAAGTGGATGGTTTAAAATATAGAACATCTATTTTTTTTAAGATGGGTAGGTCGACCAATTTGACACCACTATGAGCCTGTTATGCATAATTTCAATCGGGATAAAATACGGTCTGGAATAATAAATAGGCTACTAATCATGCCTGCAACATGTTCCCATAAGATTCAGGAACGAATACAGAATAAGGTCGCATTGTTGATTTAAGATCTCTAGATTCTTCACTCTCACAGTTCGTAAATAAATAAATAATAAATATTCACGGACATCTCACACAACGCTATCTGATCCCAAAGTAAGCTAGGAATAACCTGCTTGTGTTATGGGTATCAGACCACGGATATTAATACTTATATACTTTTTAATACATACATATTCTACATAGAAACACCCAGACTCTTGAGACAAACATTTATAGGTCATACAAATATTTGTCTCCGGTGGGAATCGAACCCACGACCTCCAGCGCCGCAGGCGGTATCACTACCGACTGCGCCACAGAGGCAGTCCGTAAGACTTCTGACAGTGGTCCTTAAGTTGGCGACTCTTTTTTTTTTTTTTTTTTTTTTTAATACCACTAAGGTGGCAGACAAGCATACGGCCCACCAGAAGGACCGGTGGTCACCGCAGCCTATGAACGTTTGCAACACCAGAGGTGCCACACTCGCGCTGCCGACCCTGTAAAAACCTTCTAAGACCCCTTTTGAAGAACCCCATACTGTAGGCGTTTGGGAAAACCGAGGCAGGGAGGTCATTCCACAACCTAAGCGTGCGTGGAAGAAAACACCTATCGGATCTAACCGTGCTGGAACGCACCGGACGCAGAGTGTGAGGATGAACTCCCTGTCTGTGGCGAGCGGTGCGATGATAGAACGTAGCCGTGGGCATCATATCAAACAATTCCTCAGAGCACATACCATTGTACAGGCGGTAGAACACGCATAAGGAGGCAAAGTCTCTCCTGTCGCGAAGAGGTTCCACACCAGCTGTAAGTACAGGATCGTTGACAATTCTTACAGCTCGTCTTTGCACCGAGCCAAATGGACGAAGCTGATATTCAGGTGCTCCCGCCCAGAGGTGACAGCAGTACTCCATATGCGGCCGCACTTGCGATTTATAGAGAAGCAGTGTTTGCGCCGCAGTGAAGTACCGCCGCGCCCTGTTGAGCACACCTAGCTTCTTGGACGCCAGCTTAGCCTTGTCCTCCAAATGACTACGGAACTGAACGTCACTGGAGATGTCAACGCCAAGGATCCCTATACTTTTGGCGATGGAAAGAGATGTGCCCTGAAATTGCGGCGCTACAGTAATTGGGGTTTGCTTAGCGGTGAAAAAACACGCTTGTGTCTTGGAAGGGTTGAACTGGACAAGATTTTGTCCACCCCAATCGGACACTCTAGTAAGAGTAGCCTCGATTTCAGACACAAGCTGTTCACGATTTTCCTCTACTGTGTCCCGAGAGATACCGGGGCGGCCCGTGTAACAAGTGTCCCCCGTACTGTCGTCCGCATAACAATGAATGCCATCAATAGACAACATGTCATTGATATGCAGCAGAAACAGAGTAGGGGACAACACTGAGCCTTGCGGGACTCCAGCGTTTATGGCCATGCAGTCTGAACAGCTGCCGTCAACGACGGCCCTGATGCTTCTACCGGCCAAGAAGCTGGACACCCATCCGCATAATCTCTCAGGTAGTCCATATGAGGGCAATTTCGTAAGAAGACCACGGTGCCAGACCCGGTCAAAGGCTTTAGAGATGTCGAGGCTCACTGCTAGAGCCTCACCCTTACTCTCGATAGCCGCCGCCCATCGGTGTGTTAGGTACACAAGAAGATCGCCCGTCGAGCGACCGTGACGGAAACCGTACTGCCGGTCGCTGAGCAGGTCGTGTTCCTCAAGGTACCCCAGGAGCTGTGTATTAATTACACGCTCCATCACCTTGGATAAAAGGGAGGTGACGGCTATAGGCCTGTAATTGGCCGGGTCGGTCCTGTCACCCTTCTTGGGTACAGGATGTACATACGCGATCTTCCACGACGCCGGGACTTGTCGCATGGAATAGGAAAGTGCGAAAAGACGTGTAAGTACCGGACACAACTATGGACCACAATGCTTTAGTACCACCGCGGGAATGCCGTCTGGCCCACTCGACTTATGAACGTCCAGGGATTGAAGCTCCCGCCGGACATTCCGCTGTGTAAATTTAACTTCCGGCATGGAAGTGCCACAACTCGGAATGCACGGCGGTATTGCACCCCCGTCGCTCATGGTCGAGTTAGAGGCAAAGAGATTACCCAAAAGGTCGGCTTTCTCCTTGGCACTCTGGGCCAAACTACCGTCGGGTTTAAGCAAGGGTGGTAATCCTGACCGACAGAAGTTTCCCTCGGCAGCTTTGGCAAGCGACCAGAATTCACGACTTCCTGAAGGGTAGCCTGCTAGCCGTTCGCCAATTCTGCCGACGAAATCGAACTTGGCCTTGACAATTGCTCTTTTACTGGACCTCGAGGCGGCATTTAATTTGCGTTTTACCTCAGAGATGTTTGGATCTGAATTTGCACGAGCCGTGGTCCAAGCTCTGTAGGCAGATTCTTTCTGCATTAGAGCTTCTCTGCAGAGCCGATTGAACCACGGTCGCTTTTTTGCACCTACAGGGATCCAGCGGTTGGGAATGTAGCATTCCATACCCTCCAAGATCCCCTCAGCGACTGCTATAGCACAAGAATCCAGATCCTCTGAGGCAAAACAAAGCCGCCACCACGGGTACGACGCATAGAACTCTCGCAGTCCATCCCAGTCTGCTGACTTGTAGTGCCACACATGTCGCCACTCCTTGGGCCGAGGTGGTTCAGGCCTTGCGAGAGGCACATGCGTCCGAACGACACAGTGGTCCGACGATCCTAGCGGAGCATCCACTGAAACACTGTATCCGTCCGGACGCGTTGTCAGCAGGAGGTCCAGCAATGCACTATGCTCGTTCTCCCTGTCTGGTATCCTTGTATGGGATTTAACCAGCTGGGAGAACCCATAGGTCAAGGCAAATTCGTGAGCAGCTTTTCCCGCAAAGTCGGTGGTCCGGGAGCCCAACCAGTCAACATGATGACCGTTGAAATCTCCCAAAATCACTATCTCCGCGGAGGGACACTGCTCAATCACCCTGTCAGTCGACTGCTGCAGGTGGTCATAAAGGCGAACTGTGTCCGTGTTACCGCTGTGAGACCTGTACACGCACGCGTAGATCCGGGTGTGGCCCCCGTGATCCACGCGCGCCCATAACGTAGACAGGTCCCTGTCTTCGAGGCTTGTAAGACGGCGACAGCAGACATCATCCCGGACGTACATACACACCCCGGCTTTCCGCCTAAAGTGGTACTCCAGCTTGTAGCCAGGGTACATTAAGTCAGATGCATCTTCCGGGCATGAGATCTGCGTCTCCGTCAAGAAAAAAAGGGTCGGCTTCGCAGTTTCAAGATGGTGGTGGACTACGTTGATGTTCGCGCGCATGCCTCTGATGTTGCAAAAGTCCACTTGAAGTGTGGACGCCGATGCCGCTGTGGATACCCTTTTATTTTTCCTTTTTGCTGCCATGGTTGTTTTTTTTTAAAAAGGGGAATTAAGAAGGTTGAGGGGGCGCCTGTGTGCCGCTGGCGCAGGAGACTAAGCGAGGCTCCAACTCACCAAAGGCAGACAAAGGTAATGCGGAAGATTGGCACGGCGTACGGAAGGGCCCCCGGTCCCCCCCCAATGCAGTGGCCGCGTCCACTCCGGTATCCTCCTCCGGCACGACCACAGCACCAGGGACTTTACACAGGCTGCTGGTTCAGCCTCCTGGGGCGGAGATTAAGTGATCCCCAGGTTCGGGTTCCGTACAGCCTGCGGGCGGTCAGCGGTCAACCGTTTCACCGGGTCTCCCTGACCGCCGTACCAATACTCCGCGCCTCTATCCGCCAATGGAGCCAGGTAAGCCTCTGGTCTCACCGTCACCGGCACAAAGTCGCCCCAATGAGCTCTGGATCCCTGCTAACCGACGGAGAACATAACCCAACCGGAGTCAGGTTACTATTACCGCGGTCTTCTGCAGGGCGGAGGTACTGCCCCAGGCGGGCTGCTCAACGAACGGAGTACCGTTATGCCCTTCCTCCTAATGTGGGCTTTTTCGTTAATCCCTAAGATATTGATTCTTAGGGATCTCATTGAAGAAGCCAAAAAGACTCTGTGATGTGCCTCTACACACTCCGCGTGAAGAACCCGGAATCGTAAGATGAGGGAAACATGTGTGCGGGCAGGTCGGTCCAGGTTTGCTGTAAGGGCATGCCCCTAAAGAATAGTTAATTTCAGACTGGTGACAAACAGACGAACAGGCATACAACGGAGTCTCGGTAATAGGGTCCAATTTCTACCCCCTGGGTATGAAAGTTTCAAAAGGTCAATTCGGCTTAGTTTCTCTTCTATGTCCCAATGAATATATCTCACAGAATAAACTTAACATTATTATTCATTACTAGCTGGTGCCCGCGGCTTCGCTCGCGTCATCGTCGGCTCATCACATCATTTTGACCGGTTGCCCGGGCCGACATTATTATCATTGACTAAATTTTAATAGTCTAAGACGGCATCAATACCATTTTAAACTAAACTAACTACTTATATATATTATATTAGATATGCCACCCACTGATCTGTATTAATACCACACAAATGTCATTTAGTTTAAAATTAGAAATTAGAATTAAAAGTAAATCAGACCAAAAAGAATTTAATACCTAATATCGTGAAACTGCCCAATAAAATCCTTTCATAAATACTACGGCGGAAATATCTGCAAACCTGGCTTCCCCTCGCGCTTTCCCGCACGTCGTACACATACATACATAAATAGTCACGCCTTTATCCCCGAAAGGGTAGGCCTCTGCCTACCCTTTCGGGGATAAAGAGATAAAACTGAAAGGTGAAATGTGGGCGTATACTATACCTCTGTATAGTATACGCCCACATTTCACCTTTCAGTTTTATCTCTCACGTAATAGTTGGTGAGCCTATTGCCGTGTTAAAATGGACAGGCACAGGTCGCCGCTACCCGACAGTTGGGATATTTCAAGCCGCCCATAAGGTCTTCAACTTGGCTTAACGATTGTCATTTTACTGAAAACCGGGTTTTATTTCAGGTTTTCCTTCTCTGCGCAATGGATATTTTTGCGAAATGTTCCCTTAGTCGTCTCTTACGACACTCTCGGGATGTATTTGTACTCCTCGCAGCACGGAACCCCGTCGCTACACGGAGCTAAATACGTCATTGACTTATAAGATAGACATATTTCAGAACGCGAACGGCTAGTGAATCTAATAAATCGGTAAAGTGCGAGTGGTTCCGTAGGTACTAAAAACAGCAAAAAAAAGTTTCGATTGTTGTATGGTAGCCCCCCTTGATCCCCCTTCTTTTCTGATTTTAATATTTGCTGTTACAGCGGCAACAGAAATACATCATCTGTGAAAATATCTACTCTCTAGCTATCACGGTTCCTAAGATAAGTACCGTGCGTGGACAGCCTGAGATAGGTACGTACTGATGGACAGCGAAGTTTCATGAATATTGCGCCGTAAAATAATGTTTCCCTATAGTATATATATCTAAACTAATATTGTATCAAAATGCGGGACAGCACCCGAACCACCCCTAGACGAGGCCGTAGTGGTAGCCGAGGTCTGTTGGGAGTCCTGGGGTCGTCCTTCCGAGTGCTTACCCGGAGTCCCAATCGTAGGAATTAGTTAGAAAATGTGTGGTTTTTAGTCAGTAGGAGTTCGGCATAGCATCCCTGTAGGATTTTCTTCATGTTAAAAAAACTAATATTATAAAGAGAATAGATTTATAGATTTGATTGTATGCAGGCTTCGCCACTACTGAACTCATTTGTAAACTATTTTACTGCTGGGAAGTTACACTATCCCCGGGTCACATAGGCTATATTCCCTTACTATATACCACGGGAACGGGAACTACGTGGTGGGATGGGAACTATGCGAGCGTGACTTCACGGCTTATGAGATAGGTACTGCCTGGTGATAGAGAGACGGGCAGCGGAATCTCAGTAATAGGGTTCCGTTTTTACCCCTTTGGATGCGGAACCCTGAATGTTTTTCGTCCAAATCAAGCAAAATTTTACCTATGCAAGGTAATTAAAACTTTGGTTGGAGAATCATGTTGACAGTCTTTAGTCGAAGGATGAATACCCTGATAATAGTTGGTTTTATTTGAATGAACCGTACACACTTAGAGCGAGTTCGTTAATTATTCCTGAACAGCCTGTGTCTAAGTCTACCGGTTCAACTTTTTATACTAAACTTTAATTAATCAACATGAAGACATTTACAATAACACAAAATCAATCTCTGTTGGACATCAAATAGGAATGACAATGTCAATCGGATTTAACGTTCAAAAATGTGTCACTATTAAAAGTAATTTAAATCAAAAATAATGAGTAAGTTTTTTAAGGAGTATTGATAACAATTCTGGAAAAAATATTCCCCAAATTATCTTACATTCCCTTTTTAGCTCGTTATAGTATATTTTTTTATAAAATACGAAACACATCTTTAATCAATAATGATTTTAATGCTATAAGCCGAATTTGAAGTAGATCAGACCAAGGAATCACGTTGTCCCATACAAACTTTACCCTTCTTTTTTATACCCTTGGAGGTGGAATTTGCAAAATTGGTAAAATTACTTTCTTCAAATTGTAACAAAGAACGCTCGTGCTGAGTTTCATCACCATACCATGAACCGTTTAGGCAATAATTGATAATAACTTTATACGACTATAGTTCTTTCATCTGCGATTCGATTTTGATGAAAAATAGCCTAAAGCCTCCCCCGAGTTGAGCTTAATCTTTTTTTGTAAACAGCAAATGAATCCGTTCAGTATTTTCGGAAATCCTGACGCTCATACAGACAGACAGACAGACAGACAGAAAAGAATTTTAAAAACATCATTTTTGTGCTCTATTTGTGTTTTTATATACCGCCCCCGCTACTTTTTTTTAATTTTATCAATTGTACAGACACACGATTTCTACTCTCTTATTATAGTAAAGATGTAGAATACTAACGTTTTTATTTTTTGAAAACGTAATAACGTTACTCCATTCCACAAATGTCTACTATGTCCTTATGTAAATATCTTACAGAATGAACTTAACATAATTTTTATGTAGAATACTTATATTTTATTATTATTATTTTAAAACGTAATAACGTTACCCTAGGCGAGAAACCACAAAGTCGTTTAAGTACATATTTTCATTACACGAAACAGCTTTTTTAGTATTACGGACGAGCATAAGTGTTAAAATCACGTATAAAACCCACATACTGTCGGTCCTGAAATAATCAACTCGCTCATTGGCAAAGTACTGCCAAATGTATTAGTATTCTACAAACATTCCTTCTTTTATAGTACGGGCCTACCTTTCTAATATTTGAGGAGTCTACATCGAAATCAATGCGTATAATTTCTTCGTTTAAACCGATCGGCAGAGCCAACCCTGAATGTGAAAACGAGGACAGGTCGTATTTCGAGTAGCCGTAGTCTAACAGCAGTAACTTGTGCAACCACACTGAGAAAAAGCGACGCGCTGGAAAAAGCCGTGAATTATGTAAGAATAATCTGGTTGCCCCGGTTGAAGATATTATTTATTCCTTGACCTAAGACAAGGAAGCTAAGCTCTAGGTTGACTTCCGTTCCATTGAGAACCTTATTATTAAAACAGCAAAATGGTGATTGATTTAGAACATGCATCTGAAGGAACCAAAGAGAGGGTGGGCGGAGGAACTAGGCAATGGAAACGTGTTAAGACCAATAGCTGAGAGAGGCTTTTAGGTTTTGATTGTTAATGACTTTGAAATTTTTATGAATAGCTTATTGGGTGAGCCAGGTTTATCCGAAAAAAGAGTACCTAATGGAGCCTCAGCAGGATTTTTGTGACCCAACACAGTCTTATTGCAACTAGTGCAGCTGCTGAATAACAGACAAAGTAATGGCAAAAAAAAGATCATGGTGACACAAAATCCAGCACTGACTGCGTTCAATAAGGAGTAAGTGGCTTTCTTAGTAATAATGGAACCCCAGTTGTAACATTTATTTTCCATGTGTAGCAATGTCTGGTCTTGGGCTTGAAAATCATCATTGAGCGTGTGAGAGCGCCATAATCAATTCATTGTTTTTTTGCTGTGGCAACAGCTCTCTCAAGGAAACGGACGTATAGTCTTTGGGTTTTTTGAGCCTGGACGCAGGAATTACGCTAGCAAACTGGTTTTTTAAGAGATTTTCTCGAGGGTTCGATAGTGAGGGTATAAATAGCCCTGCTATGAAGTTACAAGGCTCTTTTACCATCTTCTAAGCATCTGTGAATTTGAAACATAACTTTGTGTAGCGCACCTCATTTTTTTAGAGGTTATAAGTTCAAACCTGAGGACTTGCTAAGGAAATTAGCCTGAGTTTTACCTACTTTCCTCTGTAAGAATTGGATTCTGTGATAACCTATACCCAGATTCTGGTAAGTTTCAATTAACTATTTGCAAAGCGGGTCGATTTTCGTCTGTCGCGCAGTCAGTAGCTTAATTTGTCGTTTTCTTTCATGACAGGGTTTTTTAGTACGGGGAAAAGTCGGTTAGCCACAATTCGTAACTACACCCAATAACACGTGGACTGCACGAGCGAGGTGATTTGAGAGGAACCTGCCGTCTTCATACACCTGGCATTACCATCAGCCACTGCCACTCTCCGCTCACACTGCAGGCCAGTACTTGTCATCAACCTTATATGTGTAGTCTAGCCGCCTAAGTTACTTCCTCATCTCTAGTACCTCCTCACGCTGACTTAGTTTAGTGCTGTTCTATTAGTACCTAAACCCGTAATATTCTTATGTATGTCTGTGCTTTCTGTATCTATGTAATCTCATTGTCTCTGTAGTGTACTATATAAATATATGTGTGTACACCCTAATGGCTGTTTTCGTTAGAGCCCTAGCCTACCCTTGCACACACACTGAAAACTCTGAAGAAAGGCGCCCTGGGATAGAGTAATCTGCAACCTCCCTCTGAGCAAATTGGTGAGTAACATCATTGTGTTATACAGTGGCAGAATTGCCGTTAGTTCTCGACACTGCCGCTGTTCCAGATAACGATGTCGTCCGGACTTGATCGTCACTTTAGGTGTATCTCAAATTCCACCTCTATGTAAGTTTCACAATGTTCGAGTAACAGGTTTACTATCATAATAGCACATAAATAAAACCATTGGAATAGTGTGCAGAACAATTCCACAATACGCGCTCTGTTATATTAAGCCAACGTGAGACACGACCCCGTGACCAGCCTTAAACAGATTAACCCTATTTTACGATGCAAGAAACACGTGCCTTACTGTTACAGCCTTCTGTTCAAAGAATTTTAAACCTTATAATTTGTTAACAAAAGGTTAAGGGTCGTTTATTTTGAAGCCACGTAGTACTTAATGTATTTAAAGTGATCATTCGTCAATGTGGACCAGAATTAAGAGAATACTCCAACTGCCCTTGTAATTATCTACGGCTATTTAAATTCTTTAGCTGTTTAGAGATATTAAGGCCTGTTATAGGGAAAAGGTTAAAATTTTTCTTTGCCGTCTACTACTTCGTAAACTTCAAGTATCTCGGAAAAGTTTATCAAAATAAGTCCAATTATCATTCAAGCACCGGATGCTATCAGAACATAGCATTCGGTGCAAGCCGTATGCAAAGGAAGCTAGAATCATCTTTATTAATTTTCTTTTCCATATATAACAGTTTTATCACGAGTACGTGGTGTACGAGGTGAAAATCACAGTGGATTGCCTGCTCTAATTAACATCCAATGATATTATGAAAATTTTCCTTTAAATTTTATATCCATTCTTTAATACGATAAAACGGATCTGGGTAACTATCGGCCCATAACACTGATACCCATCTTATCAAAAATATTTGAAAAGAGTATGCACAAGAGACTGATGGACTATTGCATAAAGTATAGTATTATAAAACCCGAACAAAATGGCTTTCAAAAAGGAAAATCCACCACTCTCGCTTGCTTTGACTTGGTACGCGATATAACTCGTGGTCTTGACATAAGGCAACATGTAACCGTACTATTTTTCGATATGTCCAAGGCGTTTGATTTTGTTGTCCATGAGCGACTACTTGATAAGCTTGAAAACTATGGCATTCGAGAGCCTGCTCTATCTTGGCTCAAAACATATTTAAATGAGAGGCAGCAATGTGTCGAAATATCCAGACTAGATTCTGATAAAGTAGTCTCAACACACCGCTCTAGTTTTAAAATAAATGAGTTTGGTGTACCACAGGGTAGCGTCTTGGGGCCCTTATTATTTTTGCTCTATATAAATGATTTACCTAATATTACTGGCCATAAATGTATCTTGTTTGCTGATGACATATCAATAATTATAAAATGTAAATTTGACAATTGCTCTAATTATGAAAATGACATTAATCACTTGATTGGAAATGTAATTGATTGGCTAGACATAAATAATTTAAATGTTAATTTATCTAAGACTAAATTCATACAATTTAATGTAAAGGGTCGTGAGAAACTTAATCTTAAGATACGGTATAAAGGACATATTTTAGATAGCGCTAATGAGGTGACATTTCTTGGCATATTATTAAATGAAAGTTTAAATTTTGCTTCACATATTGACAAGGTATGTAATAAGGTAAATCGTTTTGTCTATGTCTTAAGAAGGCTAACAACAATAACATCATTAAATGTTACTCTTAATGCCTATTATGGATATGTGGCCTCTGCATTAAACTATGGAATTTTACTGTGGGGAAATAGTGTAGACATCAATAGAGCTTTAATTGCCCAAAAAAAGTGCCTCCGAGCCATTTGCTGTAAAGGACCGTATGAATCATGTAGACCACTGTTTGTAAAATTAAGAATATTGACACTTACTAGTATGTACATTCTGGAGATCTTTAAGTTTGTTAAGATGCATGCTCACTTGTTCAAAACGGCCCGCGAAGTGTACCCACGCAACACAAGGTCTTCAGAGAGACTGATTTTAGAATATTGTCCCAAGACCTCTTTATTTCAAAAAAGCTGTTATGCGATGTGTATAAAAGTTTTCAACAAAATACCTAATAAATTTAAAATAGGACCCACAAAGAGCATGTGTAAGAGGCTACGTGAGTGGCTGATAAATGGTTGCTTCTATGACATAAATGATTTTTTGGACAAAAATTTTGCATGTTAATGTATGTTAGCAAAACAGAGGACACTGTATTAAATATTTAAGACCTATATATCAACGAACCTGTTTTAAGCAAATAAAGAACTTTGAACTTTGAACTTTGATTATTTAGTCGCATTTTGCTTCTAAAGCATTAAATGATTTTAAAGTTTTAAATGGCTAGTTCTGAATAATTAGTACGACTTATTCAAAACTAGCCGCTATAATAAATATCGTGACCCGTGAAAGTGAATTGTCATGTAGAACGTTTGTTTTTTACAAGAATACCAATGCACGGACAGTAGAGTGTGCCGACAAAAAATATGCTCCGCAAAAGGTTTCCGAGCAGTAACCAGTAGTCACAGACAGGATATAAGAGTTTTATACGAAAATTCAGTCAACTACTAGCGAACTGGAATGAGTTTTTTGAACTATTCATATAAAATTGATTGCTTCTTATGACATTACAAGGGTTTAGCAGGCTTATATTATACTTAAATAAATAAGAGGTCTTTAAAATTACATAACCTGGTAAGTGTTGCTATCCTAATGTCAGTCCGAAGTCGTAAAACTCGTATGTCTTGATGGTTTATTTTTGCTTTTTAGCTACTCTTTACTATCTACGTGATAGTAAGCCAAGCCCGTTCAGAAAAAAATGAAAGTTTTCACTAAACTATACTATTTTTGATTTATATATCTAGTGATTTTATTGCAAGCAAAGGTCGAGATATTTAGTGTCAGATATGTAACTTTGCCATTCATACTGCATTTGGTAACTGTTAAAAGAGCACTTAATTTAAGCTTAGATACAGAGGATACGTTCACACGGCCACGATTTTTCAGTATACCGTACACGAGATTTTCTCGAACGTAGTAGTGGCAGTAGACAATGTATAAAACTGTTCACATGGAGTCCATACAGGAAAACCGCGTTTTTGAGACACGTTTTCCCGTATACCGTACGAAGTTGCCACTAGTAACGCCGTGCCTCGGAACGATTTTCTCGAATACGACACGTAGTGACACAATGTTCACGTTGATTCGATCACACGACACCCATTCATTTCATTTTATCGCAACGTTAAAAACGCTTCAAAAGGGCGCCCTGTGAACGATTGCATCGCATACGGGAAAATCGTTAAGTGAAAAACGTTCGCCGTGTGAACGTAGCCTAAATGCTGGTATCTAGACGTAACATAACCACTGACTACTGACCTACTAAGATGAAAATATTGTATTTTTATCGGTTTTACTGGTGAGTTCCATTTTTTTTACAACAACTCGACTGGCAATACCTGATAAATATCACGATACTCCATAATTCACATATTATTTATTGTCGGTGCCTAATTATATCAAACTGCTATAGAAATTACATAACGCGTTTATCGAATTGTCACACTTCACAGACGCTGTATGGGAATACCTCCGTGAACAGACATTGCTTGCTAATTGGACTGTGCAATTAATTTTACACTGTATTCCCATGTTATGTAGATTAAACGGATCGGAATAATCGACATCTGCCAGTAGGTGTCGAAGAATTTAGACGAAGTAATACCTACGAGTAACTAATACTGGAGCGTTGCGTCGTTTTCTTGTACTTGTATCGAGACTATATGGGTGGCGCGATGGTAGCGTACGTGACTGCGGTGCTGAGGTCCCGGGTTCGAATCCCTGGTTGGTTCAGATGGTTCCTATGCATGAATTTTTGGTGTTATAAGTCTATTTATCAGTTGTCTAGATTCCATAGCATGCGCTTAGTTTTAAGATAGATGGTACGTAGCAGAAAAAAATCTACATCTCAAGCTGAGGTAAGGCATTCATAAGCTTCTAACCACTTCAAAAATTTAGGCGTGAGTGTAGAACGAATTTCCACTAAAAAGAAAACAGCACATTCACATAGATTATGCAGCTATTACTTAGACTCAAAGTAATAGCACCGCACTTAAAGGTTTTCTTTCAGACAACGCTTTCACTATCTTTGTGGGCAAATTGGGTAATAAATTACCTGGGGATGGCTTTAATAGTCTCATCGCTACTGTAAGTGCGGTCATTCTGAATATTCTAACTGTAAAAATACGTTAATTCAAGAATCTCAGAGGCAAAGCCTGAATGAATTAGACAATGAACAAAACAGTAGGTACAATTCTAAATAATTATTCACGAATAATGATGTAGAATTGCTGTTTTACTCGTTTAAGATCTGTAGGTACCTATTTATTTAACCTTTTTAACTACTAAATAATGACCATGGCTCCACATTCCACGGGGTCAAATTTCAGGTAGATATAATTTAGCGTTATTCCAGACTATAATCTATTCACTGCCTTTAACAAATTTCAGACCGGTCCGTTCAGCTTTGAAACCATGATGAGTAATCCAAACATCTTCACAAACTTTACATTTATAATATTGTTAAGATGTCTGCTGAAACTAAAACCTGGAATATTTTTTTTTTTGTTTGAGACCTTAGAGGAATTTTGAAAGGTCATTGTACCGTTGATGGAAGTGAATTCTCGTGGAACTTCTAGGAACAAAGAAATAAGGTCAGTTTGAAAATATTGTGGGTAAAAATAAGACAAAGAGAGAAATGAATAATTTGGGATCGTAATTTAAAATTTAATACATTATGGAGCTACCTAAGTTGTAGATCTTTCCATAATACCAATATTGTGATACGAATCAATTTTTACGCTACGCTACGCGCTTATGTACGCTAGTAAAATTTTCGCTATTTATTTATGAAGAATCAATTGATTAGGTGCCCAAGTGCTGAGAAAAGTTATAAGTTTTTGTTGAGTGTTCAGTTAAATCGAAAAGGGATTGGGCTTTACAAGACTAAATTTTAATATAAAAAAAGAAAGAAAAAGTATTTAATTTTCTTCTGTATATATGCATTTTCTTAAAATCAAGTCGATGATTACCTAACACAGTTCAGCGATCACTGTGTTAAGCATCTTGCGCTACTATTGGCAAAAAGATTGGTGACCGTTTGCAGCATATTTATTTATTTTCGAGCGTTTTTCTGCTTTGGAAGGCATATTAATCAGTTAGTCATTAAACTAAGTCGAAGGTTTAAAACCAACAATAATCAACTTAGATTAAGATTAGCGTGTTGCGAGCGGCTTGAAAATTTTCAACAGCAGGCTAACATCTCATCCGGTTCCTTGTACGGCAATAGTTCGGCAGTGTGAGGGCAAGACCTCTGGTGTTGCAATCGTCTATAGGACTCGACAACCGCTTTCGATGGTAAGACGTATGATTGTCCGCCACCATTTCAATACATAAAAAATGGCATCGATAAGGTTACCTTTCATTATCAAGTGATGACATAACCACATTGTTTTTACACACTTATCAGCTTTGTGTGTGTCCACACATTGAAATAAAGCCTCCTTTTTCCGGGGACGTAATTTAATCACGACATGTTCGGTTGCTTTTCAGCTAACGAGGAAGTAAGGATTGTGATCGAATTGTTTTTAACAGAATTTACCGAGGACGTATCAAGTCAATTATATGGAATTATTTTTGTGGGGACAATCTTATTTATACCAATTGGATTAATATTAATCATCTACACTAATATTATAAATAGGAAAAAAATATTTTCATATTTTATGAGTGTACCTATGTTTGTAATGTTTGTAAGAGCGCTCGTGCGCAGACAGTAATGAATAAAGTAATAACTACTGAACCGATTTTAACAGTTCTATTACTGTTGGGAAGCTGGACTATCCTCGGGCGATAAAGGCCTTTGCGCTCAGTAACACTACTTCACGGTATGCCTAACTCGCGGTACGTCTAAATGTCATTTACGATTCGCGTTTAACCTAAGTAGCTGTATGCCTATAAAGCTGTTGGTCTATTTCGTATATGGACTAAGCCAGGTTGCATTTTATTCCAGTTTTCCGACGGGAACGGAAACCACGAGGGTAATACCAAAAAATCAACTAGTTATTAAAGTGTGACTGACGTTGATGACGCAGAGAAAAGTTCCAAGGAAAAAGTTTCAAGTTATCAAAACTCTAACTTTTGTTTGGACCATTTTTTTACGTATCCTCAAATACAGATGACAAAAAAAAACTATGTTATTTTCGTTTCCATGAATTTGGTTCTTTGTATTTTAAGTATACCTACTATGTTCAGGACTGAAAGAAATAAGGTCACCGAATTTTATTTTTGCCTAATATTTCTTTTTTGCGAAGACAAAAGTTGTTATTCAAAATTAGTCATAAGGGCTCCATTTGAGGCTCTACCGTTTACACTTCGATCAAATAAAAACGTTAACATTATGATTAAATATGCAGTTACATTAACAGTAACACAATTTTAAAATGTCAGGTTAAGTACCTATGTAGCTGGTTACACTTGCCTTGTGATAAAATACATTTAACGTTAACAAATTCTCAAGTACACGAGTATTCACTACACAACACAACTGAAACGAAACATGAAACCGCACATTCAAATGGCTTGCAGCTTCCCTTTACTGGAGCACCGTTTTATTTCCAGTCTAGAACTATTTCCACGAACGCTGTTGAGTGTAGGGCTTCCTTTGTATACTTTGTACGTGTTGCCGAGACAATTTTCTGACGGTTAACATAACAAGAAAAATGAAAATACTCAGTTTCTTAGAAGAAACAATCTCAGACAGTTAGATAAGAAACGAAATACGTCAGCGCTTATAACTTTTTTATAAATGTGGGGAGGTAACCCGCAGAGCATTTTCATTAAATAAATTAAATATTCATTAGAAATTTAACTTCAAAATCAACCTTTTACAGAAGAGTCTTACTTTCAACGGAAATATTCTTTTTTATCTTTTGTCTTGCCTTGGATTATTTTTGTAGCTTAGATTTGAGCGCACCGCGCCGTGCAGCGATCCGTGACAAACGGTCATTCATTACCAACCAGAGCCAAATTCTCAAAAACTGATGCAGCAATGACACTTGACACTTTGAACGTACCATGACAGTCAATGACATTGACTTACAATGTGGTTGTTCCAGAAAACATTAATGATTAGAAAATTTTAACAATTATATGGGTAGGTATATCAGTTTATAATGATTTGGGCTATGCTAATGCCCGCCCCTTCGGGAAAAATTGTGACTATTTAGTTCTAAAAATGCGCGATCGTATATTTTTCAGTGCAAGTCTGAAGAGTCAACATTTTGTCTTACTTGAATGAATGGGTACGTAGTTCGTTAAAATTGAATGGATTCGTGAAACGCCGCGTGAATTTGTTCGTTTATTTGATGTGTGCCATTCTGGTGAAAATTGATGGGTGCTATAACGAGATTATTTTTATTTAGTTTGATTGTATACAGCAGCAAATACGTATACCAATTTATAGCACCAAATACGTATACCAATTTTTATAGATTTGGGTCTGTTCGTTGCGAATTGATGAGTTTTCGTTTTTTTGACTTAATATTCCCTAAACTTATGAGAAGGTAGTAACCGATTTTCAACTGTTAACTGCTTTTATATAATTTTAATTAAAGTAAAGAAGGCAACTAGGTTAAAGCGGGATTTGAATTCGTCACCTTTTTAGGGCAAAACTCTGACTGCTGAGCTCAAAAAGCCCCCTGAAATATTTTAACTACTTTTAAATACGTTCTACACAAGGGGTCCTATAAAGATTTTGTTGAGTTAGCAGCGCGAGATTAGTGCTTCTGCATAAGCAAACGTCCACATTCTACGACGACCACTGTCCATCAGGTGAGTCGTTACCTTGACTGCCACTTTAGTGGTATAAATAAAGACGTAGTCCAATCAAACCCAGACACAAACATTATTACAACTGGTATTATTGAGACGTCACCAAAGCTTCCAACTTAATCTAAGATAATAATATATTATTACTACATCCAATGTAATGACGCAGAGACGTATTTTTATCATTAATAATTTTGATACAATACTCAATACTATAATCGTATCATAACAAAACACATATTACTGAAGCATAATTTGTAGGTATTGATTGAATGTTGGAAACAAAAGAAGCAATCAATTTGTAATTGCGAGCTTGCTGTAATTGAAATAGAAGTTTCTATAATTACAAATTCTAAAAACATTAAATACTTTGCAATTTTTATTCAAAACTAATTTTCTTTTTTATCTTTTCACTCGAACATGCATACATATAGTCACGATTATATCGCCGAAGGGCGACCATATTTGGGGTGGCAACATTTTGTACTTTTTCCCGTCGCCACACGGGGCTCCCTTCCACTCGAAGTCTTTAATATTTTCAACCGCGTGTCTATTAACCATAATTCATGAATTACGGCAATTCACCCTAAAACTATTCTCTCAAAAATTAAAAACTATAAAGATCATTTTCGCTTAAGAAATTTCAAACTACCAACAGCGGCGAGGA
This sequence comes from Miltochrista miniata, assembly GCA_933228765.1. NCBI lineage: Eukaryota > Metazoa > Arthropoda > Insecta > Lepidoptera > Erebidae > Miltochrista > Miltochrista miniata. Next base: position 2,299,327 of record OW121764.1, read on the forward strand.
GCAACGCAAATCTCAGAAATAAGTACCTATATCAGAGAGGTAACGCCTCCCCATTTGTCTAGAGGCCACAAGTAGCACTTATTTATCTAAGCGCTCGCGCTGGTGTATCGCCCCAAGAACTTAATGTATTAATGTATCATAGCTGAAAGCCTCTTCACTTGAAACGCGCTTAATTAGCAAACTTCGAGCAATATTTAGTTTCAGTAAGAAGTTTTTAATGAGTTTTTTTTGGGTTCATTACGTTCATAAGTGCCTGCTATATTTTATAAAAATAAATAGATGGTTGGTAAATGTTAATAATATCTATACAAACTATGCTCGGGGTGTTTTTTAGGAATGCAATCCGAAATGAGAACGAGAGAGGGTTAACATCGCTCGCAGAGTAAGCACGATAAAGTGGCAAAAGAATAGCCGATGTAGCAATCTAGTTCAAGAGTGGAAACTGCGATTGAGTAAATAAATAATAATTGTGGACAATCTCATAGAACATCATCTAGCCCTAATTAAGCTAATATAAGCTTGTGCTATGGGATCTAGACGCCTGATAGAGATACTTATATATTTGTAAATACATTACATATTATATATAGAAATAACCCAAACTCCGAAACAAACATTATTTTATGGATCACACAAATATTTGAACCGACACAGGAATTGAACCCAGGACTTCCGGCGCGGCAGGCGGTTACACTACCGACTGTGTCACAGAGTCAGTATGCTGTAGGACGCATATAAAGTGAACTGTATGTAAATCTCACACCATGATCTCACTCACAGTCATCAAACTCTGTTGCATAAGGCTCTCTCGTAGATGACCGTAGAGGGTTCCTAACCTTCTACGAGTGTCTACGATACACCTTTATTCATTGTGGTCACAACAGTAAACTAACAATGTAGGAGCCGTATTACAAATTCATACTGAATGCTCAAGAAACTCTAATAATGTAAGTTTTTGCTTATAGGTATACGTTTCTCAAAGCTCTAAAACGTTTCAGCATGGTAGCTAAAGCGTTATTGAGTTTCGAAAAATTTTCTGCAAAATATATTTATCTGCTTTTGATAACAAACTATGTTACCTGTAAAGCGAATTCCTAGTAAACCAGCAAAACTACTGTGGTAAACATTTGCAACATAATGTATACCTATCGTGCAACGTAACATTTTAAAAAGTAAAATATATTTCAGATGTTTTAATAATATAGTTAGTTTATTTTTGTTTCATAAATCTCAGATTAGTAAGTTGCATTAAAAGATTACAGACAGCAAAATAATGCATGTTAAAGTTCAAAGCTATATTTCCTATTAGAAAGTGTTTGTTTGTTCTACTTTCCCGCCGAAAGGAATCGATGGGTTAACATGATCTCTATAATGGAAATAGCTGTAGGGCGGTAAAATGTAACACGACACTTTTTATATCAAAATGCATTTCATTCACAGAATAAACGTTTATAGGGTAATCAAAAAATATTGACGAGCGTAGACGTAAAATGTCTTCTATTAACGACATAAACAACAAAACAACAAGATTATATAATATTATCACATAACGATAACGAGATTTCCAATAGCTCTTATTATGTTAGGGTTCAACAAAAGACAAATATCACCGAACAAAGAAAACAAAGCAAAATATTCTGCTAGAATAGGATTGAGAGGTACCTATTGATGCCTCATTTGCGAGACAGGCGCCTCGCCTCTCAGACAATAGGTATCATGGCTTTCATACACTGATAAACCATTATCGTAGTCAACACCCACACAATATCCCTCAGACCTATACGAATAATGTATGTATAAATAAATGGCTTTTCAATTTACATAATATGTAAATTTATAAGCAAGCAGTTATCTAATATCATAGGGGTAGTCAGAGGCACTCACACTTGACTAGAAGCATCTGGTCAACCTTAGGTAGTGAACCTAATTGTTGCGTTGAAACGGATAAATTTTCTTGTGGCTAACTAATGTTTAAACTTTCATATGGCTTCGAGTTGGCGTAATGACTACAATATTAACTATTTTAGAATAACTATCTCGAATGAATTTTAGGGTTTACGGGGAAAATGAAATGAAATATTAGAATTTAGCAGAATAAAATTTACAAGCCTAAAGTTCCATAGCATTATTATAATTTAATTATTTTTATGACTTCGTGACACTATTGTCATATGCCACATGCTATCGGAGAATATTTGGCAATTTAAACAGACGCCAATAAAATTATCACGACGACTGTATGTAACACCATTTTTGTACCCATTTTCTCTAATTGATTGATTGATTAATTGACTCTCGAAATATTTCGAGTCTTCGACGCAACGCCAGAAATTGCATAATTTCTTTGTAATTACCGGTCAAATTAATTTATTAAACACAGATTAATTTGTTACAAACATAATTGAAATACGTGAAAAACAGAATCATTACAAATATTTCATGGGGCACTTTCCTGTAAAAATTAGAAACATTTATTTGCATATTGACTTACCTGGTTTATCCAAATCACTGATAAATTCCTCGGTCTCCACGAACCCTTGAATCCCCGCAGCCAGCACTATCAGTACAATCCACAGCACTCTACCAGTTTCCACTGACATTCTTGCAACACAACCAAAACTCATATTGTTTAAAAACCAAAAACACTAGACGGATAACATTAATTCATTCCTGAAATATTTTTCAGTTCACATTAATTATACTAAGATTATTCCTTCACAAAAATGTTGTTAATGTTCATTTTAATTAATACTGTCTGAGTACTGGTAGAGAATATAAATAAATTATCTAGATGTATAATAAATATTTCAAGTTAACATAAACAGCACGACACGTGTTTTCTGACAGTAAACAAATCGCGGCTCGTCCGACGAGAGCTACGCGTAGCCTGACGTGCGTACGTCTCCACGCCGCGGGCAGCACTGATCGAAAACCGATAGGACAGTGGTAACGAATAGCTGAAAAAAAATTCTGCTCACTGAAATTCGCATTCGGAAAACGAACTCCAGTTGGTTTTTAAAATTTCCAGACAGGTGCGCGATCTCGACGGCTGCCAATAAAAGTATGAATACGAATAAAAGATCTAACTTGTTCCGAAATATACCGAAGCCTTTGTGAACGAATTTTGACATATTGCGATATCTAGGTTTCAAAAGAATGTTTAATTTTCATATATCTGCTTTTGATATTATAGATAATTTCCTACTCTACTTTTTCATTGCCTTTTCACATTATACTTTGGTTTGAATAACGAAGTCAAGTGTGTTGATGTAACTTTGTGCAAACTCGAGTTTAATTTTTTTTTATGATTTAGGCAATGTGACTTATTTAGGCATAACGCGTATGAATTCTTTCGTACAATCATTATTTTAAAGTTATCAATGAACATTGCTGACTCCGTTTATAGCAGAATAACGCCTTTTGGAAACTCAAGGATATTTTAGTTGCTTCGTAAAGTCGGCGCAAAAAGTTGAACGGGTTGAGAATAAGTAAACGAAGATTAGCATAATGTTCTATCAAGTGAGTTGGTGGACATTTGTAGTTAAGTCTTCCCGGGAAATAGTGAGCCTTCTACTGATCAAATTTACTGGAGTTTAAAACTATTTATATGAAGTTTCGGTATAAGAATATCTATTACTGAATGGGTATGTCCGCCTGTTATAGGTATTATATTTGTTGTTCAAGATTATTTAAAATACCTTTACCCATTTTGATACTCTATCTGAGTATCAAAATGGGTAACCTATAAATTAAGTATACTTATACTTAATTTTTATGAATCTATAGTCAGTAACAGTTTGTATTTTACGTCGTTACGCACAAGTAAATTTTAGCCTACTCTGGGCTAGATATCGATGTGTGAGATTTGATCAAAAGTAAAACGTTCTATCGAGTTTTTTTATTTAGCAGATACATACTCTGAGTCCATATTTTATCACTTGTATTGTTGTCCTAAAAAAGCTGACATTCATTTTTAAACTCTAGTAGAATTTAAAGCCTAAGATAAGACGCTAAGATAAAGATTAAAAACTCATTTCAAAAATTGTTGCCATCTCAATATATGCTTCATTATCTGTGTAAAGTTGAGTGGCAGATGGGTAACAAAAGCTAATTATTGGCAACACATTATTCAACGTCACTTGGGAAATGTCTTTTAAGGAAAATTACAAATGGCAGCGCAAAAAAATGTGTTTATAACGCCAGCTGAAAAGTGCGCCATAAACTTTAAAAGCGTAACATTTTGGAGGCGAAGCTTTAAGTAATCTTAAACAGTAACTCTTACTAAATCCAGGTTTATAACTTCGGCGTGACGTGAGCTTTAGCTTTTTTGTTTTTATTTTTATTAGGTTCGCAGTCGTTTGTACGCGACAGTGAATATTAGAGTTTTAGTGACATTTGGCACATAGTACCTATGTACATTCGCGTAGTACTTGCTTAGGGATTTATCAGACTGGGATCGGTCACGCGGTCAAGTATTCAGTTCAGTTTTGTGTTTTAGCACGCCTAGAATAAAAGCAATCATGACCCCGCCGACTCAGTGTTCTGTTTATATTCACTGTGGTAAGCAACATTTACTATGGCCGGTCACACATGGGTGACCACTCCGTGACCACTTTGTGGCATTTATTTGCGAGCCTTTTTGTGCTTCGGAAGACACGTGAAGCCGGTGGTCCCGGTTGCCAGTAAATTAGCAGTCGTTAAGCAAAGTTGAAGGGCTATGTTAGCGGCTTGAAAATTCTAACAGCAGGCAGTCACGACCTGTGCCGGCTCACTGCCTTTTACGTGAAACAAAATCTAAAAGGTGAAATTTGGGCATATAATATCGTCTGCTTACTGGTAAAACATAATAAATCCATTTTTTATCTAAAATGACTTATGTATGCATATACATGTAATTTTCGATGCTCTATCTACTGGCAAAACAAAATAACTGTTAGGACCGTTTAATACAAAGATACCTTAGTTAACAATATGATAAACAACAATGAAATAGTACCTAATAATCATTCAGATAAACAGAGGTAAATCACCTTAACATCGAATTAAAACTAAACAGCGCAAGTAAATGACAATATATCACTGTATAATTTTTTCGATGTAGAAAGATGTGGTATTTACGTTCCCATGAAATGAAAACCCTTAGAGCTCCTCGCGGCGACCGGTCGCCGCGCATAATAATCAAGCTTTTCCGTAAAGCCCCACGCGGCGACCGGTCGCCGCACCTACCCAGACGACTTTAAACTTAAATTTAGCCTTCTTACGTCCTACTTTTCTATGAACAGGTTTATTGCATGTGTAGTTTATAACATTTTCTTTTTTTTGGAATCTTATAAAATGACGTCAATGGGCCAGAATTTTTTACAAAAATCGAACAGTTGAAGTTGAGAGTGGATTGCGCATGGATGGCGTGCGTTTGTGTAGTACGTGTGTGTTTCGTGTTTTTATTATAAATAATGTGTTTGCATTATTATTTATTATTATACACAGTAAAATAAACAATATATCAATAATCCGGTTGGTGTTTACAGGATCGTAAAATATGGTGTGGTGGTAGAGTAATCAATGTTTTTTTTGTTGAGTGCGTGTGTACCAAGTGCGAGTGTGCGTGTGTGTTTTGTTTTTTTATTATAAATAATGTGTTTTCATTATTGTTTATTATTATACACAGTAAAATAAACAATTTATCAATAATCCGTTTGCTATTTGCAGAATCGAAAAATTTGGTCTGGTAAGTGAGATAAAAATATTTTTTTGGGAAATGGGAAATCTTTTTTCATTTTTAGGGTGGTGGAGCTAGGTCCGCGCGATTACCGATTTTCGATATATTTTTTTAGTGTGTTGAAGGTTAAGCTAAAATAAGTTAAATTCATTTACTTACGATCATATTTACATAATGTATTTAAATTCCTACAAGTAAAATGAGATAAATGCAGAGTTTTACCCAATAAATCCATGGATCTATTCTACACGCACATTTTTTTTTGTAATATCTTGCTTTTATCATTAGCTTATGGTTTCCATTAAATTACTGAGCATTTATGGCAAATAAAGGTATATCTGTTTTTTCAATTACAGGTAAAACCAGTTAAGTGCATGACCTAGGACAATAATAACTGATTTATTGCCTGATTTTCTAAAGAATGTGTTGCTTTAATTTAAATGAGATACAGTTGAATATTTTATTTATCATTTGGCATTAAAGTATTTTATAAAAAAATATTTTAATGATAGTTTTAAATCGATGAAACTTTCAAAGCTCATAATCTCAGTTCAAGGAAATGTGCAGTTAACATATTTTACCAGTAAGCAGACGATATATGCCTCTGCTTACCCTTTCGGGGATAAAAGACGTTATCATATGATCATATGCACGCATAGATATTATGCTCCATGTAAGCATATGATAACGCCTTTCGAGCGTGTAGTAATATATAACGCAGAATATGAACGCGGAACACTTGAGCGCCTGACCCCATCTGTCTGATTGAACCCTAAGCTGTAAAACCAAAAAGATAAAAATATAATAGTGCTACATAGTAAAATGTAGATATACATAATTTGTTGTGTTTATAAAATAATCCGTAGATCCTAGAACTAGCATCGCGTTGACGTCGCGCAGGTTTGAAAAAAATCACTGTATTTTATTCGATCTTAGTAGGAATAATATATCGAATCCTTGCGACAACGATAGATGAAAATAACTTATTTTTGAGAAAATTGCTATTTTGTATCTATAGCTATCATTTTCAATAGTATCGTAGCGATCATTACATTAAGCCTCTTACCCATTTTGTGCTTAAATATAAAAGCAAATAATATTATAATCATAAGTACATTAATATGAATTTGTCCGATCATTAATATAAATTTAATCCTAATTACTTCCGCATGGCGCGGCGTAGTCATTGTTTTGTCGCTACAACACGTCGACAAAAGTCAGTATATAGAATAATAACTTTTCGGCTATAGTTTTAGCATATCTCAGTAAGTCCCATTTTGACCCATTGAATTCGGAACCTTAAAAAAGAAATAGTGTATCGGTGCACAACACATAATTATGTGTCCGTTAAGCGTAAGATTATAGTAACGGCTCAAAAATTTGCTATAGTTGATGCGATTCAGATTTTTTATACATTCGAACTTTATTCTTGCTAATAAACTAATGAAATCAATAAAAGATCTTACGTTACGCGTTGTGTCTGTTTTTTTTTATACCACTGACGTAGCCGACAAGCGTACAGCCCACTTGATGGAAAGTGATCACTGTCGCTTAAAACCTTCTAAGACCCCTTTTGAAGAACCCCATACTATTTGCGATAGGGAAAACTGAAGCTCATTCCACAATCTGAGCGTGCGTAACATTTTATATGGTGGTTTATATGGCAGGCTGCCTCTGTCCACGGCTGAGTGTCCCACACAAAGCCACTATACTGCTGTGATGTAAAAGAAAAATCTGTTATCAATTAACCAAAAACATATTTATCGCACTATAGTTTACCAGCTACATGTTATACGATTTAAAGAATACTTAACGAATTGAGAAATACGCAAAGAAAAGCAACAAGAATAAAATCCTGTTCTTTTTCTTTGAGGAGAGCTCCTTGAGGTGCGTCGAACTTCAACGGACAGACGTCTGTAAGTTGACTTGAGAACACTTCACTAAAGAGGCTATCTACTTTGCTGCGAACGCTGCACAGCACAATAATATAATTTGAAAGTAAAACTGAATGAAGGAGGTTGTCGTATAGTCCATTGAAATATTACATGAGCTTTGCATTTATTAAAGGACGCAATTTTATTTTTGGGACATGTGTGGGGGTCAATAGAAGCTTAACCTCAAGTTTATGGGGTCGCCACCCTTGTCCCCCGGCCGCCATCTTGAAAAGAGGAAAAAAAAACACTTTTTTCGCAATATTTCAGAAACTAACCCCCAGTTTCCGAAAGGCTGATCAACGCTAAAATTAACTAATCGGCTTTTAAGGGCGGATCCTCACAGAAGATCCAAAATGGATCGCCAATGCCTGCGATCAGCGAAAACTTTTCTTGCGATCCCGCCGCGTTCCACTGACACGCTCCAACCGATCCACATTGATCCGCCTAAGTATTGTACAGTTGAACTTTCGGTCGCTATGGAGTCACATGTGCAGCAACGACGTCGAATCGCTTTTGTAGCAACAACCTACATTCTTCTTAAATATTTACGAAGCATTTATGTTCCTTGTAAATGGATTTTCATTTTGAATCTTCTGAGAGGATCCGCCTTTAACAGCCGATTAGTTAATTTTAGCTTTGATCAGCCTTTCGGAAACTGGGGGTATGAGTCATACAAAAAAATTGTAGAGACATAATTTGTAGCATATTGTTTTGCCTACAAATTTTATAACTTATCAAAAAATTTAGAATTTTTTTATAAAAATGTTCTTTTTTGCTCTATAATTTTTTTTATTCATTTTACAAAAAAAATACCTCAAACTAATCTTTTAGATGATCTTTTAAGAGATTTAAAAAAAAACGGCCTCAAAAGATCATCTGCAAGATTGGTCTGAGGTATTTTTTTTGTAAAATATATGTAAATAAATATTAATAGTTTAAAAAACTAAAAAGCACGCTTCAACCCCTTTTATTTAATACCCATATCATGGGAATGCATTTCCAATAGCCAATCCGCCATCTGGAATGTCCGCCATGTTGGATTTAAGTCACGTGACAATTTTTTTCGTATTCCTAACAGCAAACCCTTTTATTTGATACCCATATCATGGAGGTGCATTTCAAATAGCCTGTCCGCCATCTTGGACGTCCGCCATATTGGATTTAAGTCACGTGACAATTTTTTCGTATTCCTGACAGCATACCCTTTCATTCCATACCCATATCATGGAGGTGGATTTCAAACAGCCAGACCGCCATTTTGTATTGGCTGTCATATTGTATTTGTAATGACGTTTTTAGCTAGTCATGTATTGTCATCAGAACTCAGAGCGTGTGCAAAATTTCAGCCTGATCGAAGGACGGGAAGTGGGTCAAATTAACATTCCAAGATTTTCTTACATACATAGTTACAAGTGAAGCTAATAAAAGCGTGTTAAAAACGCCACAGAGCGAAAAAGAATATTTTTATAATTTTATTTTAAATTTTTTGTTTATAACTTCTTTAATTTTTAATTTGAAGCGCTAGTGGCCCCGCGGACTCAGTGTTCTGTAAACGATCACTGCAGTAAGCAACTTTCACTATGGCCGGTCCATGGATGGGTGACCATCCATGTGATCACTTTGTGATATTTATTTGAGCGTTTCCGTGCTTCGGAAGGCACGTTAAGCCGTTGGTCCCGGTTGCCAGTAAAATGGCAGTCGTTAAGCTAAGTTGAAGGCTTTATTTTCAACAGCAGGCAGTCACAACCTGCGCCTGTCCATTTAAACACGGCAATACGGCTCACCACCTATTACGTGGGACTAATTATACAAAGGTGAAATGTGGGCATATAATATGCCTCTGCCTACCCCTTCGGGGATAAAGGCGTGACCATATGTATGTATGTATGTATGTAATTTTTAATTAAGGGCAAAAATTTGTTTAACATATTTACATACATACATACATACATATACTCACGCCTTTATCCCCGAAGGGGTAGGCAGAGGCCTATACCGGCCCACATTTCACCGTGTACAATTCGGTCCCACGTAACAGGTGGTGAGCCCATCGCCGTGTTGAAATGGACCGCCGACGTCAGAGCCTCGTCCGTTGTTCAGCAGGTGCACGAGCTTGCACGTGAGGTTGACTTGGGCCCGGAGGTGTTGGTAGGGCCCCACTACACCCTACACCCTTAACATATTTGTAGGCAAAAAAATTGGCTACGAATTATGACTTCACAAGTTTGTTAATTTCAATTCGTCAGTAACATTCTTGCTCAAAGTTTTCACAAAGATATAATAAATATCCAAATACATCATTCATAGTTTGTACCTTCCGCGCCGTCACATTTTTGTCTACAAAAGTACAAAGTAGCTCCGTTACAGCTTGAATAATCCAGTGTGATGTGACAGGTAAGGATGCACTACAAATATTTCCTTTCTGTGAGAGCGAAAATGTTCCTGAAAATAGGTAAGAAACGCTGAAGACGTTAAAATACTGAAGCGAACACTTTACGAAACAGTAGGATATTTAAATCATAGCTTTTACGGGCTGAAATACCCAATTATCTTTAATTGGCTCATCAACTCAGCCCTAAATTAACTACGTAAATACTATACAAAGTGTGGAAAGTTGGTAACGATAAGAATTTACGAAAACTTATTTCTCGATCAGATCACAATATACTGTAGGTAGGTATAACTTGGCAATACAAAGTGGGAAATAATAAAGCTATCGTGCCGTTGATATAGCTACACTGTAGTTGTTGTAATTAAAAGTAGTTCATTTATATAAATAGCATTGTACCTTACGAAATTTTGAAACACTTTAAAATGTATTCAAAACAAAAAATATTAATATACATTTTTTTCTACGTGTATTTAAGTGGATTGATCAGTTTTGTAATACTGCTTGCTGGATAACCATAAATTAAAAAGTAAAAAAGCCAAATAGCTAGGTTCTAGACCCTTAGATTTACTCCCACTCTTGGACATATTGTTAAGCCATTCTGTTGGCACACTACCTTTACTCGATACAAATGCTGAAAAATACTTCAGTTACATTATTTATACCAAATACACCTACAACAAAGTTTGTAACAACATGTTTGTACTCCCAAAAATAAAAGAAATATCAAAACATTTACCCAAGTCTACATAAAATCCGAAACATCCACTAAAAATGTTCACTGCATTTTCACTCGTTCAGTACAATTCCCTATCACGGACGTATTTTTTTACGGTCCTCGGGACCTCGTAAAGCCTTCTCTTGATCGCCACTTTCGAGCTGTATTGCCCTCTGTATTCATGTCTTACACTTGCATAATTTATAAACTCAGGTCTCATCATATTCGTGAAAAAAAGGCGTGAAAATTTGCGCTACTTCTTGTGTGGTTTTGGTGTTATTAAATTATGTTTCTCGTAAAATTGTATTTTTGGACAAAATATTGTGTAATAAATTACCTATAAAACAGTCATCTTGTTTAAAACATATTATTTATAACAAAGAAAATTAAAAGCTAAAATAACCGGTTACTCGAATAAATAAAATCCGGAAATATATTTCTAAAAATTTGGAGGATGCATCGAGGCAGGCAAACAAAGCCAATAGCGTACGTATTATCGATATTCCATATTTTGCGTTCCATTATACAAAGCGTTCTCTCCACATCAACTTATGTCCAGAACATGTTGTGTAACATTTTATTACGTTCCGTTCCAACGGCCTGGGTCCGGAGGCCATTACGCATTGGTTGTTCCGTTTCACTGTTTCTAATGTTCCTTGGCTGAAAATTTGCGACCATTATCTTTATAAAGTTGGCATACGAAAGCTGTTTTAGAGATCTAAACATTTTTATTACTCACACGCGTCCATATGTTTATTTTGATTTTTACGTTTCTGTACCAAAATTATAGAAACCCTATTCATGAGATTGCACCGTCCGCCTGTCTGCCCGTTGCGAGGGCGTATCTCAGAAACCGAGATAGATAGAAGGCAGAAAATTTCGCAGAGCTATTTCTGTTGTTGCTATAATAACTATATCAAAATTATGAAAACAAACGCGATTTCATGCCATTTTTGTACGGGACCTTTCATTCGCAAGTCTGACTCGCACTTGGTCGATTTTGTTATCCTATTTACTCTGATTTAATTTCTTTTCGAGTCACTATTGGTTGTCGTTTAGTCTTTGTTATGAGTCGCATAAAGCCTTATGGAGCTCTTGGACCCTTTGCCTTTTTCGAGATCAAAGAAAGAATGCGTAAGTTGTGAAAGCTTGCTATCGGATTCTTCATTCTCATTCACTAACACACATTCTGTTTAATCCCTCAAATCAATATCTTACAAGCTATCTGGTAAGGGTTATTCTGTTTTCTAATTTTGTGATAACAAGAAAATGTTCTATCGATAAACATTATTTTATTATATTTCAATGCCAATTTGAGATTCTGCAACGATGAACAGCTTTAAGATAAAATTAATAAAATGATCATATAGAAGATCTTCTGTGGCAAATCAAAGGTCCCTTTTGGGATAAGATATAATATAAATAAATAAATAAATATTCACGGACATTTCACACAACGCTATCTGAGCAAGATCCTAAAAAAATAAGTGAAAAATTATCCCTAGAGAAATAAAATTTAAATGTTATCATGCTCGAGTTCTTCACAAATAAGTGCCCATTTGTGAGGTGAACATTATAATAATCGATGGTATCACTTACATTCTTTTGAATATCGTATAACTCACTCGGATTATTTATGAAACTAGCTAACATTATCCGACCAAAACTTTGACTCCATAAAAACAGGAAGCTGTAGTTACTCGTCTTATTATAGTAAGTAGGGTATAAACATAATATACCATAAGAGCCTTTTTAATTCTACAAATACACCTATTTCCTTATTTACATTACTCACGCCCCTAACACGACATACGTACATAACAATATACTACAACTGTACATGTATATATATACATGTTGATGTAGTGACAGATGACTGTAGATAAAATTAATGGCGTATCGCAGAAAACAGACGCAAGAGATGGACTTATATTTATTACTTTGGAACATAAACTTTTGGGTGGCCTATATAATTTTATTGTAAATCTATAAAAATATTTAGAGCCCAACCACTTCAGCAAGCTGTACTGTATTTCAATAATGACACAATGTCGAAATAAAATTATTAAAAGAATACCTTCAAAGCTTTGTACGTATACTAAGAGTATAATGCGAACAAAAAACCTTCAAATAATACAGTGGAATATTTCACATAGGTTATTAAGTATTTAAAGCTATTATTCGCAAATGGTTCGTACCAAATCACCGGTGGTCCGTGTATAATTTTTGAATCTTAAGCAACTTTGCTAATTACATTTAGAGTGAATTACACTGGGTTATCATAAACCTGATTCAAAAATAATACATTCTCTAGAGCCTTTGATATGAAATGAAAATTTATAAATGCTTATTGTTCTTTGGTTTCTGAGATAGAAAGAATTATTGTAACATCGATTTAAATTTAATGTTGAAAAATAATTGAGATTAAGTATTTAAACGTGGCACAGCTTTTCGATTATTAATTAACTAGGTCACCCTGTAATTTCATTAATACATTCATAATACTACAATACGATATAACCAATTTTGTCTTTATTTGAGCAAAAACAGTAGTCGGTCGTTTGCTGCACATTCATGTCAAACACACCTACCGTCTATAGTACCAGCTGTTCTTACACAAGAAGGCCCAAGATGGTGAACGGAGACGTGACGTGAAAGTTTTGGGCACACCTTAGCACCATTACACGAAGAAAAGCCGCGGTGTTAGTCAAAGTCTGCAAGAAATCCTTGAGAGGAGGTTGGATGAATAAGTAGATAGCGAACGTTGGTTTAATTTTTTGGGGTTCGGCAGGAAGTTTCAAGCGTTAGAAAATGCATCTTGCGTGCGAGTTGCACGCGAGATGCATTTTTCATTAAAATAGTCACATTAATAGTTATTAATGTGACTATTTTAATGAAAAATGCATCAATTATCAATTATTTATTATCAATTATCGATCTCCTTTAGGTAGTCTGCGCTGATTTTGTGTATAGACATTTAGTTTAGTTAACTAAATGTCTATACACAAAATCAGCGCAGACTACCTAAAGGAGATCGATAATTGAATAAAAAATTGATCTCACCAACTTACTAAGTTGCAAGATAAACTAGCCAGGTAATACTTGAAAGGTAGTTCACATCAATCTTCAAATTCTTTTATTTTTTTTGTACAACTTACAAGCCCGCTCACCGGTATCATAAACTGCCACATTATGTTTAAAGACTACGATAATCGTTGAAGTTTGTTTGCTGGGAATGCAAGCAGCTGGTCTCTTTCATTGTTGAACTGTCTGTAAGTGCACTAAGTATTATAATGTTCTGATTGATAGTAAGCACGAGAGAAGATAGTGCATTACAAACTAGTGACACAGTAAGAATAGTAGACCTCGCTACTGTTTACATTACTCAGCATGACAAAAAAATCTACGTAAAAGGTAAAATACTTACGCCTTTAATCCCCGAAGGGGTAGGCACAGGCATATTATATGCCCTCATTTCACCTTTTAGATTTTTGTGCCACATAATAAGTGTAGCTGTATTGCCGTGTTGATATGGACAGGCACAGCTTGTGACTGCCCGCTGTTGAAAATTTTCAAGCCGCTCATAAAGGCCTTCAACTTGGCTTAACAATTGCCATTTTACTGGCAATCGGGACCATAGGCTTAACGTGCCTTTCGAAGCACGGAAACGCTCGCAATTAACGGTCACAAAGTGGTCATGATGTGGTCACCCATCCATAACCGGCCATAGTAAATGTTTCTTACTACAGTGATCGTTTACAGAACACTGAGTCCACGGGTCCACGGGTCCACGAGCGCTTCTAAGGTAATAATACTAAAAACTTGAAACAAGCGAAAATACTAAAAACTTGAAACAAGCGAAACAGAGTTAGTCACTAATCACACAAAAGAAAACTTTACTCGAGTAAAACACAATTTCAGGGTTCGATGAGTTTGTCACGAGTTTTCCACAGGTAAGGAATTTCAACAAGTAAAAATTTCCCACAATTCGCTTTATCGGTAGGTTCCTCTAGCGATTGACAAATTATGTGATACTTATTTACAAGTCGGTATCAAACTTTCCCGGGGTGACAACGGCTATACAAATGTATTCAAGTCACGGAATCGTTCCAAGTTGGTAATAAACGCTCAAGTGGCGAGATTGTGGTTTTTTCATCGGCAATAGGATTCGAAATTAATATTGTTATATCTAATATAATCTACCTTGGAGACTCCTCTGATTGAAATGAGGCGGAGTGAGTGTTTTTATATTGAGACGATAATAAAGTTGCTAAACAGTTATAAAGAGATGTTTAGCAACTTTATTATCTTTGTAATAACTAATTACAGATCATTATAAAAGCCAACCATTATTTATGGCGAATCTATCCACGCATAGTCAGAATTTTAATGAAGATTTATTTTATGATAGAGTATATGGCGCAGGCATTAACCAAGATTGCTGCTCAAAATCCATACAGAAGCAGACTCAAGACGTCAACGTGGCAAAACCCCCAAAGACGCGAGATAGCACTCGACTAGGGTGAAACCGCAGTTGTAACCAAGGTCTGTTGGGAATCCTGGGGTCATACTTCCGAGAGCTTATATGGGGCTCCCAACTTTGTTGGTTGGGAACATGTGGTTTTTAGCGGCGTAGCATCCATGTAAACTTTCCTCACGTCAAAAAATAGCGAATTAACCAAAAAAGAATTTTTGGAATCTCCCACACTAAAGGGATGTAACAAATGCTCTACGTATGCGCAGGAGAATTTTATATAAATTATTAAAATTTGGATATTTAGCTATAGAAGGGACAAGTCTCTGATTTCTCCATACACAAATATAATTGTAACTCTCAAAACCACTTTGGGAAGAACATATTACCTAACTGCTGAAACCTTCTAGTATAAACGTTCGATTGTTCCTAACAATCGTTCCACCAAAATCGCTAGTTTCGGGTTCCGTGCGGTTTGTTTGTGGACGATAACACAATAAATAGCGGGTTGTTCTTATCAACAAGCCGCATGACTTCGAAGGGTACAGTCACAATAAAACCAAAGTTTGCTTGCTTATCTATTCGCGTAATTCAGGACATCTTCACAAATTGTTGTTTTGTGTACTATTTCATTTTATATTTGAATCCCCTAAAGGTTTGTCAAAGGCTCACTATACGCTATATCAGCGGTAAGTATATGTACTTAGCTACCGCGCTGAAGTCTTATGTTTGAATCTCTGGCCGGAAACAAAATTTATTTTTATTTTTATTAATTAAAAAAAGGCTTTTAACTTGGCTTAGAGTCAGCCATTTTACTGGCAACCGAGAACCAACGCCTTTATGTGCCTTCCGAAGCACTAAAACGCTCGCAAATGCATATCACAAAGTGGTCACCCATCCGGACCAGCCTTAATAATGTTACTTACTACGTGATCGTTTAAAGAACACTAAGTTCGCAGGGCCACCAGCGATTCATTTTAATTATAATTATTTCAATATCATAATTAATAAGAGCGAGTCTTTTTTTCCTTAAGTGTTTAATAAATAAATTAAAATATTCTTCACAATAAAAATAAAGAAAAAAATTGGTTTGATATTATCACACGATGCTCATAGCTGGACCTCGTATCTGAATAAGAACACAAAGTACAACGCGTATTAAATTGAATTATACGCAGAGCTGTACTATATTGTTGGAACACTACGGTAGCGCCCGCCGCCGCCCGCCCAGTGCTCGGTAATGGCACCTTGCGCCTTGCTACGGCTTGTGCCATACTGCACGCTGAGAGCGAACTAGTTGATTCCTTCCCTATAAAGAAAAAAGTATTTTTCTTAGGTAATAATAATGAATGCTCAAGTTTTATACTCCCCTTTTTTTGGACTTGAAAGACTTTAATATCGAACAAAGAAAATTTTGTCCTATCACAGATTTTTACGTTCCATAGTCACCACATCTTTAATAGAAAACACTAATAAAATAAAAAAATTGATTCATGACTAGCTGTTGTTTTTGCGCTTTTCAACCAATATTCGTTTTAATATTTTAAAAATCTCTGTTTTAGATTATGATTGAGGAGTTCACATTTTAGTAGACATTATATAGATTTTGTTCAATGATACCGTGTGAAAAACGCTAGCTCCTAAATGTCATTAGAAGATTTTATTTTCTCCTTTGGAATTCAATAATCGCTACTAGCTCGCATTCACGGATTGGTTCTACACTAAAAATAATTAACTTGAATGAGATTGCAATACATAAAACAATAATTATATTTCATCTTCAATAATAATGCTCACTTAATTCATTTCTGAAGATTCCATTAATGTTGAGTGCTTTTTGAAAATGAGTTAGGGATATAACGTTCCTTTTGAGCACCATTATTAGACAAGACCCAAAAGTACTAGATCGTTAAGGGAGACTAGACATAAGGCACAAATTAGAGATAGTACAGATGGAAACCTACATACTAAATTTGCTGAGGCTACGCACACATAGACAACTCATTCACAGACACTACGCATACATAGACAACTCATTCACAGACACGAGGTCAGGCGGTCTCAACTGAATTTTCGATACTGATTTGTGCGCGAGTGTGTGTAGCAGAAGGTAGGTGTGAAAAAAAGTACACACATGAGTTTTACATCTGTACTGTCTCTAATTTGTGCATAAGGTATTACCAAAATATAATTGTTGTATTTATGAATTAATAGCGGACGGCACGCGGTTTCACTTGCGTAATTCCCGTTCCCGTGGAAATACGGGAATAAAATATAGCCTGTGTTCACTGCAAAGAGTGTAGCTTCCCACAGAGAAAGAATTTTTCAAATCGGTCCAGTAGTTTCGGAGCCTATTCGATGCACACAAACAAACGATCAAATATTTTCTGTTTATAATATTAGTATAGACTAAAGGTTTTCCAGGGCCGCCTGAAATTCTGTTCCCATTCCCGTTTCCATTGGGGACATAATACTTGGGTAAAAATTAGTCTATGTCTTATTCCAGACTATAATCTATGCCTGTATCAACTCACTTGTCCGGTTTTTCATAAAAAAGTGCTCATAGATAGCCATATCTAACATTCAATTAGATTTTCGAGAATAGGAAGATTTTTTTTAATCTGTAGCTAACATTTTGGTTGGTTTCTACCACAAATATCTATAATGCATAAGTTGCTTTGCATACAGACACAATAGAGACGTTCAACTCTTCCATTATGGTAATGATAAAACATTAGTTTCAGGTTTTTAGTTTACTCTGCATTGGAATTGGTTGGACGCTATCTGGGTTAAATAATATTTTCGTATAGGTATTATGCCAAGCTTTATTTTAGCTTATTACAAAAAGAGCTAAATTTCTTTTCTCAAAACTTCACACCTACTTAAACAGAATGCTATCAATAACCTGACGTATTTTCATACGATTTAAACTTATCTGATTATAGAAGTACACACATCAACACCGTCTAGGGATATATTGAAAACGACACTTGTACTATTCCACAATATTTATTATTATAAACCTGACCGGTTTCGCTTTACAGCATTTTCAAAGGTCTAGATGGAAGGACACGGTATTATTTATTTATTTAGACTTTATGCACAGAAATAGTACATTGGCGGACTTAATGCCAAAGGCATTCTCTACCAGTCAACCATAAGGTGGTGCAGAGCTATATATGAGGTAGGCGCATTTAATAAAGGTCATCAATATATTTAAACTTCACTAACAAGTAAATAATATAATACATATCAATATTATAAACTAATTGTATACCTTAATAATATACATACTTATATAATATTTATAACATACATACTTATAAAAAAAGATTCCACTACATAATATTATAGTTATATGAATACATACACAATTAGATACATAATATAAACATACATAGAATGGTACGAATAATAAATTGTTCCACTTAATTTTCCGCAACTGACAAGAGCAACTGCCGCACTCTGGCCTTAAAAATATTACGGCTGTTTGACTGTCTCACCTCGACGGGAAGCGCGTTCCAAAGAAGAACAGATTGGACTAAAAACGAAGAACCTACAAAATCTGTGGTATGAGAAGGACATAGGAGAAGTTTATTGTCAGAGGAACGCAGACTTCTATTATGGTTTGACGATAAGAATTGGAAAGAAGAAGTCAAGTAAGTAGGAGAAGTAGGAGAATTAAGAATGTTGTAAAGAGTAGTAAGTGCTCGTAACTTACGGCGATGACGGATATTCAACCAATTAAGTTGGGAACGGAATGAAGACACATGGTCATATTTTCGAAGATTGAAAACGAATCGAATGCAGTTATTAAGAAGGCGATCAAATTTATTAAGAAGGACTGCATTCAGGTCATAGTAACACACATCACCATAGTCGATCTGAGGAAATATTAAAGTTTGAGCCAACGTGGCCTTTATATTCGTAGGCAGAAAGGTTTTTAAACAATACAGCGCTCGAAGTGTACCAGTTACTTTCTGGCTAACGTGTGCGGCCTGTGCCCGCCAGTCGAGGTTTGAGTCGATTATGAGGCCAAGGTTCTTAACCGACTTACCAAAAGGTATAATAGTGCCGTTGAACATAACAGGCGGCAGAGTGTCCTCATCCAACTTGCCTGTTACCCATCTACTCCCCACAACAATGGCCTGACACTTAGATGGGTTTACTGTTAGCCCAAACCTGCATGACCAATCACTAAGATAGTCTAGATCCGCATTCACCATTCGAATTGCAGATGTTATATCGTCCACGGGCGCCTGTGTGTACAGCTGCAAGTCATCAGCGTACAGATGATACGTACATTGAAAGTTAAAGGTAACGAGATTAATAAAAATTGAAAATAATAAGGGAGAAAGAATACCGCCTTGAGGGACACCAGAACCGACTACGCACGGACTCGAAAAAGAATCATCAATGCGAACCGATTGCTGGCGACCCTGAAGATAAGTTAAAAAGAATTGCAATGCTTCTGTAGATATGTTTAGGTTTGCAAGGATAGCTAGTAGGATATCGGGATTGACAGAATTAAATGCATTTGAAAAATCCACCAAGACCAAAACTGTAGCCTTAGTGTCCTCCATACCAGCCTTAATGTCACTAGTTACTTTTAAGAGCGCAGATAAAGTGCTGTGACCTGGTCTGAATCCTGATTGCAAAGGGCTTAGTAGATTGTTTCTATAAATAAAAAGGGCGAGTTGCTTATGCACACATGACTCAAGCACCTTAGATAGAAAAGGAAGAATAGAAATGGGACGGAAGTGATTAGGTAGGGAAGGGTTTGGTATTTTAGATAAAGGGATAACGTATGCGTTACGCCATTTAGCAGGAAATATTCCCGAAAAAAGGGAGATTAAATGGGAGATAATGGGAAGCAGTTGGTCGATAACTGTAATAATCATACGTCGACTTATCATATCACTACCCACTGCATTGGACTTGATAGATATAATTACCCTTTTGATGTCTTCGGTTGCAACCAGAGAAAATCGGAAAGTGTCAACTCTAGGTTTATGGAGGCCAGCTATGTAATTCAAAGTCCGAAGTTTGGTTTGGTGATCAAAAGGGGTAGTAGAGGAGAAATGTCTGTTCAAATCATCCAAACCAACCGAACCTCGATGATCCACACGCTGTTTACCTATACCTAGAGCACAGTATAAAGAGTACTAACCAGTATTGTAGCTCCCTACAAACGGACGAAGCGCAAGCTATACCTACGATTCTCGTTTTCGGCAGGCCTTTCAGCACGCTAGCAGGCGATTGTGCCGAGTAGACGAATGGACGGTGTGTCGTTTTTTAGATAGTAACCGCGCGTGTTTTATTTACTAAAAATATTTAATATGACAACTAGAGTCTATTGTGCTTGTTTTGGTTGCATGAATTCGTCAATACCCAGAGATAACGTTTTTTAGATTACCTGGAAACTCCGAAAGGTAAGACTATAAATTGATTTTACTTAAGTACTATTTGGTACTATACTACTAGTTGACTAAAGTTAAACAAAGTGATTGACACGAGTGAACTGGGTAGTTACATGAAGTAGGTATGTTTGTGTTTAAAACTAGACTTGTGCTAGCTCAGTCAGTGAACGGTGCGATCCAATATAGTACAATATCCAAAAAAAATCTAGTTCAGAACTCTAGTACGTGTAGGTAGTACATTTAGTTCCGTTATCAGTTCGTAGTTATTTAATTGAGAGCAATGATTTAGGTATGTTTCAAGAGTATTTATTTCTTTGTGGATGACCGATGTTACATCGGTCATCCACAAAGAAACAAACCGTATGACTTTGATTGACAGCATTTTTGTTACCTTTGATGTTTATTACACGCATAGAGACAAATATGAACTTCCAAAATTTAACACAACTTGACAATGTACGAAAAGTACTAGTGTACTAGAGACTGACTAGTACTTTCAAATCGAAAAATAGTTTTAATTTTGTAAATCAAAAATTTAACGCAATGATTATAAAGACTAGAATTCCGTGATTCTATCACTGACGAAACATGTGATGAGCCGATTATTATTGTCTACGCCGCTTACTCGTTTTCAAGGGGGGCGCTGCGCCGCCACGCCGCCGCCCCGCGCCGCCAGCCGTTGCGGGGATATTATATTATTACTCACAAAGTATTTTTTTGTTTAAATAAAAAAGGTACAAATTTACTCGAAATTGCAGCTGGTTGTCAGTAAAACGACAATCCATAATACAGATTAAAGGCCTTGTGGGCGGATTGAAAATAACCGGCCAAGTGCGAGTCGGACTCCCGCACGAAGGGTTCCGTACCAAAAACAACAAGAAGTCGTACCTATTTGTTGCATGGGAGCCCCCCTTTTTTCTTTTTATTTAACGAGATGGAAAATCCTTAATGGATGATATGCAGGACTCCTACCGACTAAAAAACCCCACGTAACGGCCAACAGCCTACGGTTGGGAGCCCCGGGTAAGCTCTCGAAAGGATGTCCCAGTAAAGGTCCATTTTGTTTTAATTATTATTTTTTTTATGAAAATACACTGCTCGATATTCTGTGAGTATTTCAAGCGTCTACTGGTTGCCCTCATTACCTATTAACACAGAGCAACGCACGCCTTAGACAGTTCGCGTTGCTCTATATATAGTGTTATACAACGCGCGTCTTTAGACAGTTCGCGTTGCTCTATAGTGTTATACAACGCGCGTCTTTAGACAGGTCGCGTTGCTCTATAGTGTTAACTATCCTGTATAGATCCTCTACGGTAGGTACAGTATATATTTCAAAAAGAGTTTGTGAACTCTATGTTTAATTTCTTTTTCAAAATATTGATGACATCAAATGTCATCAATATTCTGAAAATGATGACATTATAAACACGATATTTACGTCTACAACATAAATTGTGTGTTTGTACGTAAATTGTTTATATTGGAGAAAAATCTAAAATATGGACTATTTGTTTACTATATCCTATGAAATAGCTATCTTTGAAATATTACACCTACCTATAGTAATCTGCTGAAAGCGTTGTTCACTTTTTAAAGAAAAAATATTTACGATGAAAGTCGAGAAATAAGTTAGTATGTGACCCGTATAATGTTCAATCATGGCGACACGAAATTAATTTCATTGAGCAACATTTGATTGTGCTATACCTCCTATGGTATTCATTTAATTTGCATGGTGTAATGGGAATGAATGATCTTGATGAAATGTTTAAATTAACTCACGTATTTAAATTAAGAAGGATACCTTATTACCGAATATATAAGACAAAATCGCTAAAAAACACGTTTGTTGTATGGAAGCCCCCCTTAAATATTATTATGTTTTTGTTTTCAGTATTTGTTGTTATAGCGGCAACAAAAACACATAATCTGTGAAAATTTCAACTCTCTAGCTATCACCGTTCATGAGATACAGCCTCCTGACGGACAGACAGACAGACAGACAGACAGACAGACAGACGGACAGCGAAGTCTCATGAATAGAGTCCCGTTCTTTACCCTTTGGGTACGGAACCCTAAAAATGAACTGCATTATGCTCACTGTATATACGCGTACTTAAAACTATAAGGTAAAATGTGGGCGTATACTATGCCTCTGCCTACACCTTCAGGGATAAAGGCGTGACTATATGAATGTATGTATGCACATATTTACAATCGCAATACTAAATAGAAAATCAAAGTAGGCACATATTATTAAAATGCTGTAGGTGGGCAGCCCTATCGCATGCTTACGTACCACGCGGCTGTAGGCATTTATTTCTAAAACCCGGCCGAGTCAAACTACAGTATACAGTGCCTAGAGTGCCAAGAAATTTCCAAACGCTGGCTGGTGAGGAAGAGTTAACATTTTCAAGAATATGTCGGCGTTTAGCATTACGTATCATCTGGTTACAGCGATTCCTTGCAAGCTTGAAATGAGCCCACCTCTCTTCCGAACGATCTTTTCGGAATTTGCAAAACGCCCGATCCCTGCGTCTCATTGCCACGCGTACGTCATCGGTCATCCATGGTGCCGGTGGGCGTTTCAGCCTAACTTTCCTTATGGGAGCGTGACGATCATAGAGCTCTAGTACAGCGCTGTTGAAAATATCAATTTTCTCATCGATGGTTGATGCAGACTCCAAATCGCCCCACTGTAACAAAGCAGCATCCCTGCGCAACCGATCTACATCCATACGCCCAAAACTGCGCATGTGTAATATTTTAGGAGGGGTCTTAGGAGGATTCAGGGCATAGGAGAGGAATAAGAGGTCATGGCGTGAGAAGGCGGGAGCAGATAATTGTCCATGGAAGGTAACAAGGGAAGTGGAAGAAGTGAGTAGGAGATCGATCCAAGTATCATCGGTCAATATGTTATGGTAAGTAGCCTGTAAAGGCAATATGTTAAGGCTAGCAGACTTTACAATATGTAGCAGCTTACAAGCGCGAGACGTATCACGTTTTATTAGATCAGTATTCAGATCTCCCATGATGACATAGTGTGTGTACAATGACCCCAAGGAGTCCAGCACCGTTTCCAGGCTGGAGAAGTAGTCAATTGAGGGAGGACAGTAAACAACTCCAAGAACCAGCTTTGCTTTCCCAACCATAACCTCCAGAAACAGAAATTCAGCATCAGCAGTGTATTCGGGATCCGATGAAGCTAAAATTTTAAACGGTAACGAACTGCGGATATAAATCGCTACCCCACCTGATCGCTTCACGTTACTGCTGATTCTGTCGTTACGAACTAGTATATATCCAGGAAGGGAAAACGATGTAGACCGCAGTTCCGGCTTAAGCATACTCTCCGATATTAAGATAGCATGAAGATTCGTATTAGTAAATGTTGCCACCAACCCACTGTAGTGGGCAGGAATGCTCTGTGCATTTAAATGACAAACATTGAATAGATTGCTACTTTTTGAATCAAACGTTTTACGGAGGCAGTCACCCAGTGTTCCGGTTTAGGAGCTAAAACTGTCATCATTAGACTCCGTAGAAGTTTCGTAAGCAGAGTGAAAAGATTCATCATCAGACACCATATTATTTAAATACCTTTGTGTGGTATGTTATATTTATAAATAATTAAAGGATAAGTTTATAATATATACCTAAATAAAAATAAATATGAATAAATATAAATTATTATACATATAAAATATAAATGTAAAAAACCCAAGTGTTTCTAACTAAATACGTTGATACATCTCTGCACCACCCGCCAGCCAACACCACACAGACAAACAAATAGTCGCCTAGAAATAAAAAAACATCATTAAAACAAAGTTACAAAAATCATTCTAGTACCTTTATAAAAATACTAAGTATAAAAAAAGTCCAAGTCACGGTCTCTAAACAAAAAAAAAAAAACTTTAACATGAAATTACTTTCGGTTTCCGCCCGTAACTCGGAACGCACGGAACGGAATGTATTACTCATCTAGACCTTTGAAAATGCTGTAAAGCGAAACCGGTCAGGTTTATAATAATAAATATTGTGGAATAGTACAAGTGTCGTTTTCAATATGTGCAGCAAGTTCCACCAAGTGCCGTCAATCAACAGTATAAATAACCGTCTAGGGATATTTCACATTTTCTCAATTTTCAGAAAATCTGTTAGGAATAATATGCAACAATGTTATATTCTTAGGAAGCCCATTTTTCAGACTATATATTGAAATAAAAAAAAAATATATTATCGACTTATTTAAAATTTTAATAAAATGAAAACAAAAAGTAAAAAAATGGTGCAACTAAAGATGAATGTGTCATTTACGGAAAAATAAAAAAAATAGTAATTTCTTTTCAATTTTTTGCACTGATAGGAAACATCAGTAGTCAGTAAAACCACCCATGACGTTAACCACGGTCCTGCAACGGTTTTTCATGCTTTGAATTAAGTTATCAAAGTCTCGCTGCGGGATATTGTCCCAAGTTCTGCTAAGATGCAAAAAAGTTGCTCTTCAGTCGCAATGTCTGCAGGAAAATTCTTATAAGCCCTTCTTTGGAGCATGTCCCACGCATGCTCGATGGGGTTTAAATCAGGCGATTGCGCCGGCCAGGGTAAAACCGACACGTCATGGTCCTGCAGCCAGCTGGTCACCGCTCGCGCTGTGTGCGGACGGGCGTTGTCATGCATGACAGTAAATTCTTGACCCATTTGAAGTCGATGAGGGTAGACAATGGGTACAAGCATCTGGTCGCGGTATTTTTCAGCTGCCATGGTGTTTCTAATCCAAACGAGGTCCGTTCTTCCACCAAAACGAATTCCCGCCCAAACCATAATTGTCCCGCCCTTGTATGGATGGACTACCTGGGGGTGTTGCAGACGACTCTCACGACCGGAACTCGCCAAACGCGTATTCTTCGTGAATCGGGATGAAAACCGAATCGGGACTCATCGGTAAACAGTACTACAGACCACTGGTTATCTTCCCAAAGCAAATGTTCACGAGCCCACTCTAATCTTCGTCCACGATTTCCTTTGCGTAGTGCTGGAGTACGAAGTGGCCTGCGAGCATGAAGGTTAGCTTCATGCAGTCTCCTCCTCACAGTTTGGTCACTGACAAGCAATTGGTGTTCTGACTGGAGCCGTTGAACCAACTGCACGCGTGTAACGTTTGGCTGCATTCTCGCGGCAACTTGTAAAAATCGGTCTTGTCGTTGGGTGGTTATGCGTCTTCCGCCACGGTGTCTTTCAGCCACTTCCCCGGTTGCACGATAACGTGACCACAATCTTGAAATAACGTTTAGCCTGGTAGGACTTACAAAATGAAATAAATTCGTAATTAATCAATGACTAGCTTTAAAACTTCAACTGGACAATACAAATACCAATTAACTATCGTCGGTAAAATTAAAATTTCGAACTTCGCTGTACTAATGCCGCGCAAATAATTTGTTTTAATTTATTTTTTTCAATTTTAAATTTGGAATCATTCAAATATACCTACAAAATAAGATTCAATCAAAAGTTTTTAAAATCGGCCAGTATTTTTTGAGATGCAGAACTTTTTAAAAAATATCCCTAGACGTTGTTGAAGTGTGTACTTTCATAGCCAACGGTTAGAACGTCAAATATATTAATGGTCACAAGAGTTGCTGCCATACACAGAAATCCTATACTCGACTACAGCAGCTTTGTGAATTCACATAATTTTGAAAAGCAAATAGTATGGCACTGACTTTAACAAACATTTAATTTGGAAAAACGTGTCTCGAATGGGACTTGACTTGAGGCCTGTTTGAGGCTAGGCAGAAATCTATTTACCAGGTTTGTCTAGCTGAGATAGACGCTTAACTAATTAAGCTACTGAAACAATAAAATAAAAAAAAAACTGCGAATTCTTTCAACCTCATACGTCTTGGGGCAACATAGGCACCATCTAACGGCACTTCTTAAGGTTACAAGGTATGAATGTTTAGAAAGTAGAGTTTCTCCATGACTGAAAATTTGGTCATCATTATTATCATCCTAGCATTAATCCCGGTAGTATCCAAAACCTCGCGTTTTGGAGCCCAGAAATGATTACCTACCAAAATTATTTTTGTCGATAAACGAATTTATACATCTCCGTTTTATTTTCAAAGATACACAAGCGTGAATTGGATAAAATAAATACCTCTACCATTTTGTCATTTGTAAATACAGTCCAGTAAATTTGAAATTCTGGGAACATGCTTCTATACAAACGCTAGAGGACCTTATTTCATATTCATGGTATGATTTTATTTATTGGTTTATGAATATTCAGAACTCATTTCAAAAAAATATTTTAGGTACTGTCAGGGAAATGTTTTAATGCAGTACAGTGGTTTTTTCACCTTAATATTTTGGGTTTATCAATATGGTTTAAAGAAAAAAATCATTTAGGCCGTATAATTCCGTTTTACAGGTTCTGAAAATATCGTCGCCCGCCTGATGGATATTTATGCCGATGCTCGAACTTCACAACAAATTATCTAACGTGTTAAGTATCTATTGGGTCATTACGAAAAAGATAATTCAACTCAAATATACCAAGGCTATTTGTAAACACACATACCCTATTAGTATTAGCAGGTAACCACTCACCGCCCGCATCTCAATATTCAAATCTAGATGGTAGTACATCTCAACAATAGGATGTCAATATTATGAGCACTGCAGATTGGTTGTGTGGTGTTGTATCAGATGGTCTGGCTTGCACTGTATATCGACTACATTAACTAACACAATACGAAGTGACTATAAATCTAGTATATTGGTTATATGCATAACGGATGTTTCTTGTAATAAAGCATCATTTCACATAAGATTTGATACCAGCTACTGTATTATAATACTACTGAATAAAATAAATTATCTGAGAATCGCGAACACCTTTTTCATTTTTTATTGCGTGTAGAAATCCTACATGGATGTTATGCCGGACTCCTATCGACTAAACCACACGATGCCTTACAACTGTCTACCGCTGGGAGTCTCGGGTAAGCCCTTGGAAGAAAGTCTCAATGCTCCCGGCAGACTTTGACAACCACTTCGGCCTCGTCTAGGGGGTTCGGTTGCTATCCCGCGTATGGTGCGAACTTAACTGAACACTGAATCAAGCAGGTTAGGTATGAGTTTCTTTTTCTACTGACGAAAAGACTAAGAATAGATTGTATATTTTTAAACACTAAGGAAGAGACGAGTATTGATCGAAAGTAGTCACAATAAACTATGATCATTTGCAACACCAGAACAGATAGAAGTTCAGCCAACATTTTTTGTGGTCAATTTTGATTCATACTGGGTACCAACTTGTGATTATTACAATTCGGAAAAAATATATTATATAAGTTCAAAATTGCATTTTAAGTCTAAATTACTTCAATGGAAGAAGAGAGTTTTAAGTCGCTTGTATATTTAATGTTGGGTTTTAACTCTTACCTTTAATGAACGTGAAGTTCTTGTTTGTTTGTATTCTGAAACTTTCGGTGGTAACTTTCTCACCACCATCAAATTTGAATCAAAAATTTAGAAAAATATAAAAGGAACGCTCGTGGCCCTGCGGACTCGGTGTTTTGTAAACGATCACTGCAGTAAGCAACTTTCTCTATAGCCGGTCTTGGATGGATGACCACTACGTGACCACTTCGTAACATTTATTTGCGAGCGTGTCCGTGTTTCGCAAGGCACGTTAAGCCACTGGTCCCGGTTGCCAGTAAATTAACAGTCGTTAAACCATGTTGAAGGCCTTATTTGCCGCTTGAAAAATTTAAGCAGGTAGTCAACACGGATACTGCCTGCTGAAATTCTTCAAGCCGCCGCGGGACAAAATAAATTCTATACAGATGAAATGTGGGTTTTCATTTTAATACTTTGTCATTAACCAATGAACATCTATCCAGACTTAAAGATGTTCGTTCCAAAAGACATAATTAAATATTTAAACCAATAGAAGCATTTAAAAAGTCACGCGCCGCTTTCATTACTAATTCATTGTGTAAACTGCTATTCTTAAATTCGTTATTCCAAGATGGCACGTTCTGATAGCACAAACTTTTCCCATTTCATCCGCAGCGACCAGGCTAAGACAGGGATTCTAATCTATAATTTCTTAATAATAGACACCTTTATCCGTGCTGCTGTAAAGCGGAAAATAAAGTCCAGTTATTAAAGGAAAAAGGTATGGTCAGCACCGGGATT
This sequence comes from Miltochrista miniata, assembly GCA_933228765.1. Lineage (NCBI taxonomy): Eukaryota > Metazoa > Arthropoda > Insecta > Lepidoptera > Erebidae > Miltochrista > Miltochrista miniata. The sequence continues at coordinate 2,328,198 of OW121764.1, forward strand.
TGAGATACATACATAACATCACACCTGTCTCTCAACTTGGTAGGCAGAGACTATGACTTTCCACTTGCTACAATCCTGGCAAACAACTTTCGCTTCTTCAACTTTCATAAGTGTCTTTATACATACTCTTCGGTTAAGGGTACTCTTGACCAGGATTTTTTTCAGAAGATTATCGATTTGATCGACATGAATATGCCGAGGTCGACCCCATGAGAGTTTCAGATAGTCAGCTGAAAGATCTTTAAACCTTCGTTTTGGCATTCTATATATTAGGATAATATTATAGGACCAGGCCACGCGGTGCTGTGGCTAAGGTTTGTGTAACCTAGTACTCCCGGCCGTAGTCATGTAGGCTTCCTACATAAAAAAAAACCAAGTACCTAAATTCTCAAGTTGGATCAAACTGCACACGGTGTGCAAATTTAGTTAAAATCCGTTCAGTAGTTTAGGAGTTCATCCCGTAGGCCTACGTACGTAATTTATATAAATATTTTACTTGTTTCCTCAAACGTTTTAAAATTAAAATTAAATATGGATATTTTCAAAGTACGAGTAAAGTGGCTTTTTATCTTGAATGCCATGCTTCTAAAGAGTTCTCATAAAGAAGTTGTAGAAAATCAATTTTGCGACTTTACGCCGTAAGTTGGTAAACTTGTATTTAAGAATCACTGCGTGAAAATTGATGTGTTTTATGATTTTTCCATTACAAACTTTGAACCTTAATCCATTAATTAATATAATTATTAATATTTATGAGCCAATTTTATTCAGATGTTTAAATAGTGCATAGCCTAGGTAAGCAACGTGGCACCTAACTGTGTGCGTAATGTATGAAAGTTTATGTTGCTTAGCATATAAAAAAAAATATTTCATATAATTTCCATTTATATTTTTTGTAAAGTTTATTCCTACTTTTTTATAATAATTGCATACACTGCTAAATAACCTATTACTATAATGGTAGACAGTAAATAGGTAACTTAAAACTTGATACGCCCCGAGATTTTATGAGGCTTTTGATGGAACAAGTAGATTGTATGAAACTAGTTATAGTAAAGATTTTAAGATTACTGGCACATTTTCTAAAGGACAAACTTTTATTTTTCCTTACATAAGATCTAATATAGAACAGAAAGAGGAACATGGCATGCCTAAATACAAATTGAAGTCATTAAAATGGAACGAAAGACGAAGCGAATTACTTAATATATTTTGCGAGTAATTGAATAATACATTCTTCTGAACATCAAAGTAAATGAGCTTCAATTTGTCTCCTCAAGTTCAGATTTTAAGACCAAAATAAATACACATAAATAGACTCATACTTATACATAAATAGAATCAAAGTCAGTATTTTATGAGGTTAATTATATGCACAGACATTTGTTTATCTTATTATATCTGTTTATTTAATAAAATCTAGATAATTTCTGAAACTTCGAAAATAAAATCGAAAGTGTGGATGGATTTGTGTTTTATGAAATTTAAATTCATAACTTCTCTTTAAACGGTGGAAAGATATAATACACTAGCTAGATGGTAATAAGATAAATGTGATTCAGAGTCGTTTCTAAATGACAAGAAACTAATGTGAATTAGTTTTACTATTTTACTAACGCTTTGACCGCTAGCAACATTCGTCAGCAACTCGTCTTTATCCCATCGTTTGGTGTGAATCATTGCTATGTGAAAGAATCTTAACAAGAGGTTCAAATCCTGGGACATCTTTCCGAGGGCTTACCTGGAGCTCCAAAGTCAGGGGTAGGCTAATGCAAACGGGCATGGAATCCTAAAAAGCAAGTGGGGTAGTTTCCTCAATTGTAAGGATGTGTGAAACGTTCTGCAAAGTACATCCTTTGAATATCTCAAAACTATTTCTTAAGATTCCTTGAAGGTATTTATATTCCAAAGAAAATTGTTGATGATTTTGTTGAATATAAAAAAAGAAAGAAATTCTATTTTGATTTTCAGCAAAGAGATTTTATATTGAAATTTGCCGTCAATTCAATTCAAGGTTGTATATATTTTGTGCTAACATTTTTTAAGACAATAGTATTTCTAGAAAAAAACCGGCCAAGTGCGAGTTGGACTCGCCCATGAAGGGTTTTGTAGCAGCAAGTAACATAATATCAAAGTTCTTGTCGTTCGTTGTAACTTTGATTGATGTTTTAACACGTTCGCAGTGGTAGTGATTTTCTAACCGAAAATTGCGGTTTAAAAAAAGCTACCAGCTCTATCTCGTTCAAACCAATTTTGGTTGCTAGTTTTTATGGCAATGTTCATCATATATTCTTTTTAGATTTATCATTCTCTTAGTTTAGAAGTTAGAGGGGGGGGACACACATATTTCCACTTTGGAAGTGTCTCTTGCGCAAACTATTCACTTTAGAAAAAAATGATGTTAGAAACCTCAATAGCATTTTTGAAGACCTATCTATAGATACCCCACACGTATGGGTTTGATGAAAGAAAAAATTTTGAGATTCAGTTCTGAGTATGGGGACCCCCAAAATTTACTGCGTTTTTTCTAGTTTTATATAAGAATCTTAATGCGGTTCACAGAATACATCTAGTTACCAAGTTTCAATAGCATAGGCCTTATAGTTTCGGAGAAAAGTGGCTGTGACACACGGACGGACAGACAGACGGACAGACAGACAGACATGACGAATCTATAAGGGTTCCGTTTTTGCCATTTGGCTACGAAACCCTAAAAAACAAAGCAAACGCAAGCATTTTCCAATTTTAATTTTGTCTTTGAGAAATCGTTCAATAGACAAAGTTACGAAAACTTAATAAAGAGAACCGTTCTTGTAGAAAGTTTTGCAGTCTCTGTGATGTTTTTCTTGCATTTTGTAAAATTGGGATCAAGTTGCCTAATTTAACTTCAGATCTTTTTACTTTATATTTAGTTGGAGAGCAAGCATCTAAACCAATTTAACGGTTAGTTTCCAGCATAGAGCAACGCAACCAGTACAAGGTGAGTTAACATATTAGGTATGTTTGCTCTATACATATCTGTCTAATGTTGCGGGAGAATGTAGTACATATTCACGTACACCACATGAAAAAACAATCGGCTGTCACTATGGAACTTTCACAAAGCAATTTAAATAATACATTTATAGTTTCATAATTATACACACTGTAATATACTTGTTAATACCGTTTGGAGTATGTATTGATAGAGGCGAAAGTCTTCTCTCCCGATCATCATTTCCTCATAGGTCGTGTTGCTCTATGGTTTCAAGTGTAAAAACGTTATACTATTTTTTACTGTGTTTGATCTGAATTACGAAAGTTCATATATTGCTAACGCCAGATTAATGACGGATTTCCACAGAGAGCTAAGCGGGCTCATTAATGTAAACTGCTTACTTGTTTTGCCGCTATTGTGCTATAGAGTTATAAGGCGCGGGTCTATAATGGGTCCGCTATGCTCGTGCCTTAATGCTTATGATAAAGGACGTGAGGTGTTTTGTGTCATTAGTGGTCCCAAAAGGCCGGTTAGACGGACTTAATCTCTATAGACATGAGCTTTGAAGGACTTACTACAAATAAGAGCTTTTAGGAGAATTATTTGGTGGTATTTCAAAATTCTCTTAGCTAGATATCTTTTTCAGAATCATAATACAGCTCATAGTTCCTGCAACAACAATGTTATGCAGCCGGATCACATTTAATTCGTTTCTGTAAATGTTGACTGCGTGTGAAGTTTTCATCTACTTAACATAATTTTAACACAAAAACGCTTTTGCTGTAAGTTTGCTTGGATCTTTTAAAGTAGTGAACAGAGTTAAATGTAGTTTTCAAAAATCTATAAAGTGATTTAAGTAGCAGTACGTGTTATTTCAGACTATTATCAATCCCTGAATCTAATTTCAGACCGTTCCGATACTCGTAATCCGATATAGCGTGATTGAGTACCAACAAATTTTCAAATTTATAATATTAGTAAAATCGTAGGACTATATTGCAGAGATTATAGGATGATGGCAGAGTATAAATATCAGTTGTAAAATTCTTTTAGGCTTTTCGATTACCGACCTATATGCCACGTCCTATCGGGTGCCGCGCCGCGCCAATCCAATAACAACTCCAATCCATCAATATGGCGATGAAAATAATTTGTTATGTGTAAAGAAAAATGGTCGATGTTAATCCATTACGTAATTGTAACCTTCCATAGACTTACACATAGATCATACCTTGTTAAGTGCCTTTCAGCTTATCGTGAACATTAAATGGTGTTGACTAAATTGGATTCTACTTTAAAAATTGTGTTTTTAAATACCTGGTATAGTATTAGTGAACCCTCGCGATTTCTTTTCTCAATCCGTCCAGTGGGAGCCTTAAGGTATGATTCCGAACTCGGCGGTAGGCAAACTGCTGCCGCTGAAGTGCTGGATCCCTACATATTACTATTACTATGTTTAATTAAACTATAACTATACTTTTTATGACCGCTATCATAGAGGGGTGGATATAAATCCATTAAAGTCAATTAATTGTTTTTCTTTTGATTCAGATAAATTATTTTCGTACCTACTATTTTTGCGACGGTGCACGGTGACGTCATTACTAGTCTGTCGCGGCACTGCTGCCGCTGCAGTGCTGCTTGCTACAGAGTTCGGAATCATACCTTTAGACCGAGAGGCCCGCCCTAGCACTTTAAAAACCCCTAGGAGAGCCTGTGGTGATATTCAAAGATCGTCGGAAATCCTGCGACATATTCCTTCCAAAGACTTACCCGGGTCTCTCGTCTGTAGGCAGTTGGAGGGCACCGTGTAGCTTTTTTAAAGAATAAAATAATTAAAAATTAAAAGAAGAAAATAAAATAATTCGAAACTTATTCAACAGCAACTTTACAAAATCTACTCGAGATATTTTATTCAAAGTATTCACACAGCTCGTCGCTAGCTTATGCCATGGCAACTTGATACATATCAGTTGATATATCGTACACTTTATCAATAACGTGACGTCACACCGTGTTGTGAGGCTCAGTTGCATGTTTAAACGTCGATTGCAGTCCAATCACGTTCCACGTTTAGCATACCTGGTAATGAACACTTACTTTTCTGATAAAATACTTCCTAGCATATCTTTGATCTAAAGTTGATTGCTTTGAAGTAAAAGATCACTATTTCCACAGCTTGCATGGCAAAGTATCCCATTTTTATTTGACAATAAAAAGAAATGAAAATCTTTAGCTTGATAGCAGCAGCTGCGCCCGCGTAGCATTCACTTCCCATAACCCGCACGGGTTACGGGAAGTGTACTACTAGGGTACTTTACCATAGAATCTGTGGAAATAGTGGACTTTTACTTTAAAGCAATCAACTTTGACAGATTCGTTCAACCGTTAGAGCGTGATTGAAACTATCACATTTATAATATGTATTAGTAGGATAATTAATTACTTAAGCCTCAATGACACTCCGTGTCATATTTTAACAATCTATTTTTGACTATCCCATTGTAAAATACGCGCTGTTAAACTCGCCAGCTAGCAGCTCCTAAACTCGCTTCGTTTATCGAGGCTTTATACAAAGTGTTAACTCTATCATGATAACAAGCATTAAATACACAGATGATTAACGAAAATTTGTGTTTCCAATTTCAAGATTTGAGTACTTAGTTTGACATGACACTTGAAAATAACTAAAACAGATTACATTATAGACGCAGACGTAATCAAAAGCGAACTAGTGAAGGTCGACAGGGCAACGATCTTTCTTTGATTGAGATGAGAAACATCTCGCAGTATTTTCAAGCACGCATTTTTTCCTCCATAAAAAAAGTCCCGGCGTCGTGGAAGACCGCTTACGTGCATCCTGTGCCCAAGAAGGGTGACAGGACCGACCCGGCCAATTACAGGCCTATAGCTGTCACCTCCCTATTATCAAAGGTGATGGATCGTGTAATTAATGCACAGCTCCTGAGGTACCTTGAGGAACACGACCTGCTCAGTGATCGACAGTATGGTTTCCGTCACGGTCGCTCGACAGGCGATCTTCTCGTGTACCTCACACACCGATGGGCGGCGGCTATTGAGAGCAAAGGCGAGGCTCTAGCAGTGAGCCTTGACATCTCTAAAGCTTTTGACCGGGTCTGGCACCATGGTCTATTTACGAAATTGCCCTCCTATGGATTGCCCGAGAATTTATGCGGATGGGTGTCCAGCTTTCTGGCCGGTAGAAGCATCAGGGCCGTCGTTGACGGCAGCTGTTCTGAATGCATGGCCATAAACGCTGGAGTACCACAAGGCTCAGTGTTGTCCCCCACTTTGTTTCTGCTGCATGTCAATGACATGTTGTCCATTGACGTGACACATGTTACACGGGCCGTCCCGGTATCTCTCGGGCTGTAGTGGAGGAAAGTCGTGAAAAACTTGTGTCCGAAATCGAGGCAACTCTCTCTAGAGTGTCCGATTGGGGAAGACAAAATCTCGTCCAATTCAACCCCACCAAGACTCAAGTATGTGTATTCACCGCAAAGAAAACCCCATTTACTGTGGCGCCACAATTTCAGGGCACGTCACTCACCATCTCCGAAAGTATAGGGATCCTTGGTGTTGAGATCTCCAATGTCGTTCAGTTCCGAAGTCATTTTGAGGGCAAGGCCAAGCTGGCGTCCAAAAAGCTCGGAGTGCTCAGTAGGGCGCGGCGGTACTTTACTGCGGCTCAAACACTGCTTCTCTATAAGTCGCAAGTGCGGCCGCACATGAAGTACTGCTGTCACCTCTGGGCGGGGGCACCTGAATACCAGCTTCGTCCTTTTGACTCTGTACAAAGGCGTGCTTTGAGAGTTGTCGGCGATCCCATACTTGCAGGTTATGTGGAACCTCTTAGTGACAGGAGAGACTTTGCTTCTCTGTGTGTATTCTACCGGCTGTATAACGGTTTGTGCTCTGAGGAATTGTTTGACATGATGCCTACGGCTACATTCTACATCAGACCGCTCGCCACAGACAGGGTGTTCATCCTCACATGTTGCATCCGGAGCGCTCGAGCACGGTTAGATCCGATAGGGGCTTTCTACCGCGCACGCTTAGGTTGTGGAATGATCTCCCTGCCTCGGTTTTCCCAAACGCCTACAGCATGGGGTTCTTCAAGAGGGGTCTTAGAAGGTTTTTACAGGGTCGGCAGCGCGGCGCCTCTGGTGTTGCAAACGTCCATAGGCTGCGGTGACCACCGGTACATCTGGTGGGCCGTATGCTTGTCTGCCACCTTAGTGGTATAAAAAAAAATATCAAGTTTGAAATACTAATTATCAAGCTAATAGTCACGACACGGACTTTAAACTTACTGTAATAAGATAATTTAAATTTGATCGAATTGATGAAGATATGATTGAATTGACTTATGAAGCGTTAAAGATAAGAAATGGATAAAAATTTATACTTATGAATTGTAATTGTAAAGCTATGAAAATACTTTACAAATGAATCTTATATTTACCTAATAAGCCTTTTCGACTATTGAGGATACGTTAAATAAATTCATAATTAATTTTCGTTGACTTCAATTAAAGTAGATATAGGCACTTAACATAACTATGTTTAGTGGAGAACACATAATGCAACTTGAACCACTTATACCGGGTTTACCACTGTTGACCGAAATTCATTTTATCATTTGACGTGTGACCGAAAAAACATTAGGCCATTCTACTTCTGATCGAAAGAACAATTGACCAAAAGAGTTTTTATCGAACAAACATTTGGTATTTTTACTACCGATCGAATGAACGTTTGGTCGAAAAACAGTTGACTCAAGTATATTTTAACAAACAAAAGCGAAATAAGTAGAATCCGGTACTGGCGTTGTGGTCGCAGTTCTAACCTAACCTAACCTAGCCATTTTGATTCAGCCTCTGTTAAAATATTTTTTAGTCAACCGTTTTTCGACCAAACGTTCATTCGATCAGTAGTTAAAATACCAAATGTATGTTCGATAAAAACTCTTTTGGTCAATTGTTCATTCGATTAGTAATAGAATGGCCTAATGTTTTTTCGGTCACACGTCAAATGATCAAATGAATTTCGGTCAACAGTGGTAAACCGACTTATACCTGTTCCACAACATTCGGTTTTGCCTAACGGCGGTATCAATAGATCTAAACACAGACGGTAAAATTTGTATCATTTAAAAGCACACAAAAAATAAGCGGGTATTTCAATATCCGTATGTTTTCGCACTTAGGTATAAATTCATCTAGAAATAGCGTTGCAGTACCATGTAGTTGTATCCTCATCAGGCAGCGGCTGAACAGCATAAAACAAGTTGACCACCGTACTGGCAGTTGTAAAACTAAAACGCATAGGCCGTTTGCCTTTTGCAAATTATAAAGTGGCTTACAAACGTATAGTTTTAGTATTCTATATAAAAAAACCAAAGCTACAAGCTACTTCGTGTTCGAGGCGCGTGAAGTTTTATAAAGTTCTTCCAACAAAACCTGTAACATTTACATGAAAATGAAAATATGAAATGACAATAAAATTACTATGAAATGAAAAAAAAAAAAACAAAAACAATGACAATGAACAGAAAGCTTTAGCTTCTTTATGACGGAACTGTGATCATCGTCTAAGCTTTAGTCTTGATTTTCATAGTTATATTTATAATCTCCTGGGGCTTGTGACTCGAGCACATTGTTCGATATAAGATGTTTCTTAGTTTTCATCACCTCATCGTTAACAAACTTCCGTTAATCATCATCATCCTAGGTCACGTTGTAAAATATCCAATTTATTGTAAAATTAAAAAAAAACTTTGTGGAATGTAATATAAATAATGAAATTTAATCATACTAAACTTTATTAAAATAAAATTATAATTTCCGTATAAGTGTAGTTAATTAAAATTTAAGCTGAGTGCATCACCACTGAATTTCATAAAATATGAAGCCGTGGGAAGTAAATTGAGCGTTTACAATTTGTTGAGAGGTAATTATGTTTTGTCGGGCTCTCTTCATTGGCTGGCCTGGTTGCAATAAACAGAATAACAACCACTAGAATTTGGAAATATCAAAATGCATTTTAATTAATATGACTATCAATATTCTATTATAGCCGACTAGATGATGGTTGCGACTTTAACCGCGTAAACTCTGTTCCTACTTGCCAGGGAAACGTTTTCCCGGTATAATCTATTGTTTTATTGGTATCAGCTCAATCCGTTCATTCGTTAGAGTGTGACTAAGTTACAAAGATCCAAACCCCAAACATCATAACAAACTTTCACATTATTTTATTATATTAGTATGATACTTGAACATAATGATTTTGGTTTGTTTTTCACATCAACGTTATATACCACTAACTCAGTGTTTTGTATTCGATCATTGCTTTATGCATCTAACAGTATGCTGGTACCAGAAATTTCTATTTATAAACATTTTCGTGCTTCAGAAGGCACATTAAGTTAAGCCATTGGTCCAGGTGGCCGGTAACGTGACAGTTCTTAGCTAAATAAGAGTTAAGTGCCTTCAGTGCTTCAGGCACCACATAAAACTTGTTCTCGCAGTTCCGTTCAAACCCCAAAAGACTTGTGGACGATAACAAACCGTGATCTTTACAAAACGGTGGTAATTCATGCCCTCCAATATCTTTGATACAAAGTACCTAAACACTTCACATATTTATGCCGCGTATCAGTTCAGTTGAGTCTATAATATTTGACAAGGAAATACATTCTTTGAACCCACCATAGATGGTTGAAAGTTGAACTATCAGCTTATAAACCAAAATAGTACGAAAGGTAAAATAACCGATATTCGTGATTTGTGAGAGCATATTTGCCGTAGTGATGCTTTTGTCCCGCATAATATAAAACAATGAAATATATATTTTGACACATATATGAGTAAACATACGTTTATGTATATAATATTGGTAAATCTCTCGTCCGATGGCTATAATGGATGTATTTATTCGACAGTTTGAGCGTTGTATAAATATTGGGTGTTTTATTTGTTGTGGTAATGGTTCGTAGAATTGGTATTTGTAAGAGGTAACTTTAACTAACTAACTACTAACTATCTTCACGCCAAATCCCTTGCGGGGTAGGCAGAAAGAACCGAGCGCCACACGGCACGGTCCATACACACCTTACTTGCTTCTTCAACTTTCATTTTTCTTTTCATGCATGCACGTCGGTTCCTACGATTCTTGACACCACCTTCTACCAACACACGATTAATTTGGTCATGGTAACACCTACCATGACCAAATTAATCGTGTGTTGGTGTGTTGGTCGTGGCCTTCCCCGACTCCTACGTCCATCCACTTTCGCGTTGTATATCTGTTTTGTCATTCTTTCATCTCCCATTCCTTTCACATGCCCGAACCATCGTAGCATGCCCTTCCTTACTTTATCACCGACACTCTCTTCCAGACCAACTCTCTTTCTTACATCTTCATTCCGAACGCGATCTGCAAGCGTTACTCCGCAGATTTTGCGTAGCGCGCGCATCTCGACCGCGTTTATTCTACTTTCATGAGTTTCCTGCCATACCCAACTCTCGCTTCCATACGTTAGCGTAGGTATCAGCACCGCATTGTGTACTGCGAGCTGGGCCTTTTGACTTAACGCCTTGGTACCTAAAAGTTTGCCTAACGCTCCATTCACACTATTGCACGAAGTTACCCTCTTTTCTACATCAGCGGTGTACCGTCCATCCCTGCTAAATGCACATCCAAGATATACAAACTCATCCACCTGTTCCAGCACTACATTATTTACAGTTATCTCGGCATTCGTTCTGTCCTCTTTTCTTCCGAATACCATTACTTTCGTTTTAGTCACGTTCAAATGTAAGTCTCTCATTAGACAATCATCTTTCATCGTTGTGACTCGTGACTGTAGTTCTGATGGCGATTCGGCTATGAACACGGCATCATCTGCATACAGCAAACAGTTCACAAGTAAGTCACCCATTCGCAATCCAACATTCATCGATCTTACTCTCTTAAGACAATCGTCCAGGTACAGGACAAACAGCAGAGCCACCCACGCAGCCCTGTCTGTCGCCAATGTTGACGTCAAACCAGGGAGACAGGCTGCCGCCCACCCGCACACATGCAGTACATCCCACATATGTAGACTGCACGGCACGAAGCAGCGCACCATCAATCCCGTATCCTGGCAATATATCCCAGAGATCCTTCCGTACAACTCTGTCAAATGCTTTCTTCATGTCCACATAACCGCCGAAAACCTTCCGGCCTAACAGCCAGCTGCTTCTCTACAATGTTGCGGAGCGAGAAAACTTGGTCCATACATCCCCTTCCATTTCGGAAACAACCCTTTTGACTTAAGGCCTTGGTACCTAAAAGTTTGCCTAACACTCCCTTCACACTATTGCCCGCAGTTACCCTCTTTTCTACATCAGCGGTGTACCGTCCATCCCTGCTAAATGCACATCCAAGATATACAAACTCATCCACCTTATCCAGCACTATATCATTTACAGTTATCCTGGCATTCGTTCTGTCCTCTTCTATTTCGAATACCATCACTTTCGTTTTAGTCGCGTTCAAATGTAAGCCTCTCATTAGTTAGACAATCATCTTTCATCGTTGTATATAATATCGTAGATAGTACTAGATTGTCATGTCGTAGATATGTTAAGTTATTATCATGGTGAGATATAGACAGAGATAGAGAGAGAGAGAGAAAGCGCGCGAGAGAGAATGAGAGAGAGATGGAAGGGGCAAGTAAAGTTACTTTTCGATCAACGAGTCATACTATTTATTTGAAAAATTGACAATTTACTTCAATATTTCTAATTTTTCGAATCTTTCCCGTTAAGCCAAGTTCAAGGCCTTTATTGGCCGGCCTATTTTGGAATTGAAAACTTTCAACAGCAGGCAGTCACAACCTGCGCCTGTTCATTTCAACACGGCAATACGGCTGACTACCTATAACGTGGGACAAATTTTAAAAAGGTGTAATGTGGGCATATATATATATGCCTCTGCCTACCTCTTCGGTAATAAAGGCGTGACCATATGTATGTATGTATTCCCGTATTATTAAATTATAAATGAACTTTGCTCAAAGTTTCGGTCATATTGCAAAAGTAACTGCATATTCCGAATACCTACTACTTTATATTTACATCACAATAAGCTCTTCACTCTATGTCATAAGTACACTGTATTATAAACAAGACGCAATAAAAAATAAATTATGAAAGAAATTATTACCACATTACTGCTAGACATGTCATGCACCCAGAATCATACACTTGTACTAACGCTACTTCATGTCATCTGATAGGTACTAATATAAAATTTTAGAATGTAGTCGTGTCTGTGCAATGAAGATAATAGAAAAATCCCTTCGGCCAGATTGGAAACCAAAGTTTGGAAACCTGGTTTCCAATAAAGAAAAATAATTCTGTTTTCGAAACCGGTTTCCAAAACAGAAAGTTGGATCTTCTTTCGTAACTCAAACAGAAAGTTCGATCTTACTTCAAAACTTTTACCTACAGTTACAAAATACATGTTCAACTGAAATTGGTACTTACCTATCTATTCTTTATTATCATATTTCATATCAATAACAACAAATTTCACCTAAATAGGTAAATTATACTTAGTGAAATCATATTAAGTAGGTACCTACCTATATTAGAAAAACAAATGTAGAAATAATTTCCATACAGTGTCCTACTGTAATCTTTCCTTCCTTGAGCAGTTTTATGGAAGCCTTGTTTTTGTTATCAATTTCTATGTAGTTTTTGCTTTTCATTTTATTCGGTTTCGGCTGTTGACGGCCAATGTAGGTACCTAATTTATTGTTGAATGCCATCCCTCAAGATGGTTTGTGGATGACGTCTTATTTTTATACATAATGCTTATAAATGGCCAAGAAATTATATCTTGCCTAACAGAGTTTTAAAGTTATTAACAGAGTTTTAAGTATTGAAAGAGTTTCGAAAGAAGATCCAGCTTTCTGTTTTGGAAACCAGTTTCGTAAACAGAATTATTTTTCTTTATTGGAAACCAGGTTTCGTTAAAAGATATATAATTCTGTTTTCGAAACCGGTTTCCAAACTTTGGTTTCCAATCTACCCTGTACTAGCATCCTATTCGCGTTGCTTGACAAAATTTATCCGTTAAGAACGGAAAAAAAGAACCGCGTTAGAATCCGTGTATTTTTAACACGGATTCTAATGCGGTTCTTTTTTAATTTATAGAGGTCATGTTCAGACTTCAAATCAAGAGACTTCAATATTCTTATTATTATAAGTTAAGTGCAACCCGAGATATGAATAAAAATAATGAAGATTCGTTTTCCTTCAGGTCGCTATTCTCTTGGTAAAGCCAATATCCAGGCGTAGAAGTCGCGGCTATCAACTAGTGTACGTATAAAGAGGAGTCCGCCGTGTATGGAGGCAAGAGCTGTGTACCCGAGTGTCGGGGGAGGTGTCGAGTGCTGGCTAATGACGTCACCGGGCCGAGTTTAATGCTCGTTTGTCAAAGCAACACTATTGCATGTGCACTGAAATTGTGGGGTTTTATTTTTTATGTTTCTCTATTCAGGTTGTCTTGAAAACAGAGTATATAGTGTTCAATGCCGGATTATAGTAAAACTATGTAGTTAGGAAAACATCTTGAGTCTTTGAGTACTCTTAGAAAAGAAATACAAAATAATTTTTTTAGACGTCAGTACCTAAATTTTAAAAAAATACACTCTAGTATCATCGGGCGATGTAGTCTCCGAACTTGTTTACTGTGATTTTTTGGGGTTAGAAAATCTTATCCTGTTTTAGTGTTAATTTTTTTCTACCTTAAATGCTATAAAAGTTACTTGTTGTAGTTGCACTTCCTCAAAGTAACTGTACACAGCTTGTGTATTTTTATTTTCATTAGGGCTTACAAAATTATACAGTAATATAATATGTACTACATTTTTGTTTATTTTACATACATCTGCGAGCATTAAATTTATTTGGTCATTTACAAATGGAAACTTTTAATTTCCACGTTAGCAAACTCGCAGGCTGCCCTCATCTATGTGTGACTTGTATTGAATTATAATAACTAAATAACTTTGTCCCAAATGAACTAACTCTTTGTAAATTTAATTCAAAACAAAGTTAACGAACCAAAAACAAAATTTCACTAGAACAATTTGCTAAAATCAAACATAGCTTTGTAAAATTCTCTGAGGGTTGTCCCTAAACAATGTTTTCTAGTCTAATATGGGCATACAATCTGACTGCAAGACTTTTGTCTAAGCCTCATGCTGGTATAAAAGATTAATTTAAAGGCTAATCAGCACTACGACCATCTCAACTTTAATTTTGAGGGTAACAATAGGCAGTTACTTCCTGAGACGAAAAAGAGATGATTTGATGAATGTTGTGCCCTTACTTATTCCTAAGGGAATTACACTATAGTTACATCACATTAAATTATAGTCATAACATTGAAACTTTATTTTGCCAACCCTGCTCGTAGACATTGTCTACGACAGGCGTAGCCAGTGCTACGGTGTGAAAATGCTACGATTTAATTTATGCTCCGCTAAAGGAGTTAAAACCTTTGCTCTAAACAAATGCGCAGAACTTCCATTATATGTATATTCTTTGTACTAGCATTTCAGCTTACATTAAATAAAGTATTAAATTTATCAAATCAAAGGTTTCAAAAGGACTGATAAGTAAGTACCTACAACCAAACGTCATTACACAGATAATTATATTTTTAGTACTACATAGTCTTTTACTTGTACGACATTATGTTGGTAATTTCTTCATGAAATACCTAGATCTTATGTGGTCAAGTAGTATAAATAATCGCAGTAAAGGCGTTCTTACTGAGAACTCTGTCTCTGATAGTGCAATGGTCGCTCCAACAGTGAGCTAAATTTAAACTGGTAGATACATTGTAGAACTTCGACCGTGTTCTAAATAGTTCAGTTTAGTTCCCAACAAAAATGTTCTGAATGGTTTTGAATTCACGTACTCTGGAAAATTTTGCGATCCAAAGGGTACTTCAGTGCCGTCTAGATTAGTGTAACATTCAATTGAATGTAGTGTGTGTTCTTGTTTCGTTTCGAGTGTTTTTCAAGAAAATTGGTATAGAGCATTAGAATACAACAGAAATTTTGTAATAACGATGTCTGTACCTAATGTGTTAGTAGTACTAATATTAATTATTAAGATTCGTGAGTTCTGTTATTGTTGTTGTAGTGTAATCTCTGAGGCCTTATGGGCAGCTTAAAAAAAATCAACTGCGGGTCGCGGGGACCTGCGCCTGTCCATTTCAACACGGCAATGGGTTTGCCACCTTTTGCTTACCTCTTCGTGGATAAAGGCGTGATTATATGTATGTATGTATATAATCTCTGAGCCCCTTCAACACTTTGAATATTCATTAACCAATGAAAAGAAACATAATTTTTAAATACCATAGACTAAAAATTATCACGCTACCACCCAAGGGAGTATAGCACTATTCTATATTAAAAATGCCAACTAATCTGACCAACCGCGCTTAGTGACGATTTATAGCTGGTTGTACAAAAACTTTAACAAAACTATTTTTCAAATTTAAATTTAACATTTCGACATACATGTGTGCCAACTAAAACTGCTATAAACTGTAACTGCCCCACTAGTAGTTCAGTCCAGCAAATAGTTAATTCTGAATCGCTTTGATCAAAGACTTCAAAGATCTAGACTGAACGTCGAAGTAAGTGAGTACAGAGGAACGAACAGCTTTGTGCTTATCTCCACAGGAATGGCATTGTACAAGTGTCTGAATTGTTCTCACAGCTGTACCACGTTGAAACTGCTTTCAGCTTTCTGGCCAATATCACACGTACTGGCTAGTAAGTGGTATAATAACTCTATTGAACATTTGAGTTCAGTCAGAATTGTTTATGAAACTATTACTTAGAACGCTTCAGTTGAAAAATACAGACATAGATTTAACAACTTCCCTGTCCAGAGAATCATATAGGACTCACTTAAACGTTTTAGAATAAGTTCATGAGTCATAGGTTTTTCTATGCAATTTGCGGCAACTTTTTTGGTATGAACAGGACGTATTATTTTTTTTTAAACCATACACGTATTGAAAATATCCATGTTTAAGATAATGAAAATATATAAATTTTGCGATTTTTTTATTGTTGGCATTTAATCTTGCTATAATTAAAACTTAATTACTAAGATGCTTATTACAACAAGGATCCAGAGAAAATATTACAAAAAAGAAACATGACATTTTGCTAAATACAATGTGCTTTCTATTACAACTGTAAAGTTTTTATTCATAAAAACATTCTGTCGAAATCAAGCATGTTTTTCATTGGAACATTCTAAACAGAATGCCTTTACATTCAGTATGTACTTGCTTCGTTTTTCGCGTTTTTCACCTACCCCAGGTGAACGCTATCTTCCCACATTACACTAATGGCTCTTGTTCGATAACTCAGTGTAGTTAGTGGACTGTCTTTCTGGTAGTTCCTGCAGGCACATAAGACGACACAGGAAGTTCGAAAATCGGACCGCCACCAAGAATGATTCGCCACTTACCTGGATTCTTTCCCGCTCTTCCTTAGGGTTGCTCCGAGGCCTTGATATTCGCTTGAGGTTGTTTTCGAGTTGCCGTGTCGACCGAGGCGCTGACGTGTGGATGGGTTGCCGGCAATCCACCACAGGCGCACACACAAGATGTCCGAACCGCGTCCGAGATTTGACTGAACGGTCGATGAGTGGCCGCCCGCCTGGCGAGGCAGCGCGGGGCGGGTGCGGGGGGGGGGGGAATAGCCAGCCGAGTGACGAACTCTCCCGATAGCCGACCGTTCGCCGAAACATCCTGCCGCCTAACCAAGGTTCTGCCTTGGTTACCCACTAAACCACCGAAGGCAATCCACAAAGCTTAGAGACAGGTCGTAAGATGTTCCCTTGCTGAGTCCTGACCTCTACAACTCTGACAATTCCGTCCCTACCCGGAAGTAACCTAACGATCCGACCGCGTTTCCATTGGAGAGGGGGTAAATTATCCTCCTTTATCAATATCAGGTCATCGACCTTGGGAGCCTCGTTATGAGAAGTCCACTTATGCCTTTGTTGGAGTGTGTGAAGATATTCACATCTCCACCGAGACCAGAAATGCTGGGATATCTTTTGAATAAGTTGGTACCGAGACAACCGGTGCTCCGGAGTTTCCGTGTAGGGATACTCAGGAAGTGCAACGAGAGGTTGCCCTATTAGGAAATGACCGGGGGTCAATACATCAAGGTCTTCCGAGTCCGTACTAAGGGGGCAAAGCGGCCGAGAATTCATTACCGCTTCTACCTTGGTAAAAAAGGTGGTCAGCTCTTCGAAAGTGAGCTTGGCTTCTCCGAGAACCCGTTTCGCATGTGTCTTGGCACCCTTCACTGCCGACTCGAATATGCCACCGCTTGAAGGATTTGAAGGGCAATTGAAGAGCCAAGTTATGTTTTGAGCCGTCAGCTTCCGATCAATTTCCTGGTGATGGTTCCGTAAGAATATGTATAACTCCTTTAAATATTTATCGGTTCCCGTGAAGTTTGTACCGCAGTCTGATCGGATCAAGGACGGTACACCTCTCCTAGATACGAACCTAGTCAAGGCTGCCACGAAGGCTTCAACTGATAAGTTTGATACAATTTCTAGATGTACCGCCTTAACCGACAAGCAAATGAAAACGCATAAGTAACACTTTTGAACCCTTGCATTACGCAACGAGCTCGTTTTAACGTAAAAAGGTCCAGCGAAATCCGTGCCGACCCCGACGAAAGGTCTGACTCCGGTAACGCGATCGGCAGGCAAATCCGCCATATATGGCTGTTTAGGCCGAGCCCGGTGTCGAAAACATTGAACGCATTTAAACGTTATGTGTCGCGTGACACGCCGCGCCGAGATAATCCAGTAGCGTCGTGAGAGAATCGCACTCAACGCGTTAGCTCCGACGTGACAGTAGACCTTATGATAATGATTGACTAGCAAGTCTGTGAAACTACCCCTCGCCGGTATTAATATAGGGTGCCGTGACTCATATGGAAGGGTAGAGGCGCCGATTCTGCCGCCGACACGAATAATATCATCCCTGTCCAAAAATAAATTCAACCGTCGCAATGAATTTTTAATTTCAGTACCCGTTCGAAGGTTTGTCAATTCATCGGAGAAATTTTTTGACTGCACAATACGAATTAAGCACAGATTGGCGATTCTACGTTCCGACACCGTTAAACTACCGTAAACCTTCTCAGAGTTAATTTTTGAATTGTTTTTAAAGCGTAGTAAGTATGTAGTAACGTTTAGCAACTTTTCATATGAACTAAAACTATCTAATAAATTAA
The DNA here is from genome assembly GCA_933228765.1 of Miltochrista miniata. Lineage (NCBI taxonomy): Eukaryota > Metazoa > Arthropoda > Insecta > Lepidoptera > Erebidae > Miltochrista > Miltochrista miniata. The sequence goes on from OW121764.1 coordinate 2,346,551, forward strand.
AATCCGATATCAATTCGTTTACATTAGCAACCCTAACGGCCGGCCTCAGGCCAGGTAACAAATCTGGCGGGAACTCTGGGCCCCCGGACGGCCACGTATGGGGCGGCCGCTCCAGCCAACTCGATCCCCACCACAAGGGATGGTTCAAGAGTTCTGCCGCCGAGCAACCGCGTGGCGCAACGTCCGCACAATTCATCTCGCCGGGTACGTGACGCCAGTCGATGTTGGTCTTAGAGGTTATTATATCCGAAACCCGGTTTCCTTCAAAGACTTGTAATTTATGAGGTGGTGTCCGTAACCACGCCAAAACGATAGTGCTGTCGCACCAGCCTACAATTTGGTCTAACCGAACCTTATCCTCCATTGACTCGACCGTGTGATTAACCAACGTTGACAGCAACTTAGCACCATTCAACTCCAGTTTCGGTATGGTTAACTTAACCCTTAATGGCGTTATACGTGACTTAGCAATAAGTAGGCGTACGTGAGTCCGTCCGTCTGCGCCCTCCGCGCGCAAGTAGACTGCTGCAGCGTAACCGACGCTGGAGCCATCACAAAACCCGTGAAGAGTATATTTAGTCGGTCCTTCCAACTTGACACACCGGGGAATGGAGATACGTTGCAGATGCGGTAAGTCAGAGATGATATCCCTCCATTGTCGCACTAAATCTATGGGGGCCGGGGCATCCCAAGCTACCCCCTTTGAGTTATCAGAAGTCGCCAATAGGGACTGTAATAAAAGTTTTATTTTAAAAACTACTGGACAGATCCACCCAAGTGAGTCGTAAAGTCTAGCCACTATTGACAGAATACTACGACGTGTGACGTCACTATCTGTGGGCAGATTTACATGGTAAGTGAAATTGTCACATTTGGGGTCCCACTGAATGCCTAAAATCTTGACAAAACCCGTTCCATCCGAATCGCGATCATCGAAACGCCGCGGTGACTCCAAGTGTTCCGTGGGTAAGTCATTCAGTAATGCTGGCATATTACTGGACCATTTCCGTAACTCATAGCCGGCCGAATTCATCAATGAGATTAACTCATCGCGAAGCTCACGCGCCTCAATCAGCGAGTCTGCGCCGCCATTCAAATCGTCAACGTATGTGTTGTCTATGAGTAACTTAGCGGCACGGGTTTTATCAACCTCGTCCCGGGCGAGCTGGTGTAAGCAGCGTATGGCTATGAAAGAGCTCGACTTCAAACCGTATGTATTTGTGTTTAATTGATAGGTAAGTAGGGGCTCCGTGGGCGACGCTCGCCAGAGAATCAACTGATATCTCCGATCGTCCGGGTGAATCCACGTCTGCCTAAACATCATTTTAATATCCGTAGTAAATACAATTTGTGGAACCCTAAATTTCATTATAATATTAGTGATATCGTTTTGCAATCGTTCTCCCGAAAACAGACAGTCGTTTAATGACACTCCCGAACTTGTTTTCTGACTGCCATTGAATACAACGCGAATTTTATTCACATCGCCCGATTTTTTAAATACTCCGTGATGTGGGAGAAAGTAATGTTCTTGCCCCGAATTAATATCAAATTGCGATACACTCATGTGTCCCAGCCTAATATATTCATTAATAAATTCAATGTATTTCTCCCGAAATTCCGGATTCCGTTGCATCCGCCTCTCAAGCGACATAAATTGCTTATAAGCGGGCTGGCGTGAGTCTCCTAACAGACGTCTATCACCTGCCGAGATAAGAGGTAAGCGCGAGATATATTTACCGTCCGGGCCTCGCGATACCGTTGAAACAAATAATTGTTCGCATTCCAAGTCCTCGGGACTTTTAATTTTATTAAGAGGGGGTTCCTCAGATCGCCAAAACCTTTCCACCGTTTCCTTGAGTGTCAACTGGTTAACCGACGATTCGGCCAGCTCCCGCGTCTCCGGCGAAACTGGTCCGAATACCGCGAAATTAAATACCGTGCCCAACGCGTAGGGCCCACCCTGACACAAGGTAATCTTTTCCCCATTTAAGATTTGACCGAGTATATCACATCCAAAAATTACGTCTATCTCTGAAGAATTCAATGAGCCGTTATCTGCGAGTTTCAACTCTTTAAAAACCAAATTCGTTCTGTTAACCGAATAAGACGTAAGCCTTCTTAAAACTGCCGCCGTTACCGCTAGTACTGGGTGTGCTGAATGTTCTGGTCTGAAATATATAACAACAACGTGTTGATATGTATTGGCTTGAATGCCACCGATACCCGTGATTTGTACATTACTATAAGACCGTTTCAATCCGAGGGTAGATACCAAATCCCCCTTTATTACCGACATTTGAGCCCCTAAATCTAAGAGAGCCCGTGCTTTAACGAATTCACCATTTTTATTCTTAATTTCAATAATAGCTGTGGGTAGAACAACATTATACGGGTTTCGATGCAAAGACGTTGAAGATGAGTCATCATGTAACCTTAATTGCTATGCTGAATATTGCTTCTGAGAATTATTACGTGACTGACCGCGCGATTCGTGCGATTCCCGCCGTTCGCATGCCTGATAGCCGTTGCGCGAGCTGACCTGAACCACACGCTCAGCTGATGAGCGCGACGGTACCTCTCTTCTTTCGCGAGGAGAGGCCGTGCGCGTGCGACGACGCGGACGGTGGCTGCGGTAGCCAGGTCCCTCCGAAGGCGAGCTAGCGCAAGACGCAGTATAGTTGTGCATGCATATTAAGTCGTTGTGACCCCGATGGCCACAGCGTTTACATGCTGTCCTTTTATCGCACGTAGATGCCGAATGCTTACCAAAACATTTAAAGCATAAATTTTCAGCTCGCACCCAGTCTTTACGCTGACCCGCGGTTAATTTTTTAAATTTAAAACACTCCGAAATCATGTGACCGCTTATTTCACAGTATAAACAGCGCCTAGCGATTATTCGTTCATTCCTGTAAGATTCACTTTCGTTTCCGATAATGTGTATGGTGCGGCGGGTACGATTGTCCTTCAAGGTCGCGCCGTCAGCTGTTGTCGAGTCTATAAGCCGACATTCATTTTGCAAAAACTCCACAAGTTGATTGAATGTGGGTAGGGTGATTATATTTCCGCCGTACTTCTGTTCAAACCGAGTTTTAACGTCTAACGGAATTTTATTTAAGCTAATGAATAATAAAATATAAGACCATTGATCTATAGGAAGGCCTAAATTATTCAAGGCGCGAGTGGACTCCAACAGTGGGTTTAGAATTTTAGAACGCAGATCATAGGGTTTATTTAATGTAGGTAGCTGTAGGATTCTAGAAATGTGACTATCTGCTAGCATCCTGATATTTTCATATCTACCCTTAAGAATTTCTAAGCCTATATCTAGGGATTCGTCTACCATAGGTAAATGCCGTATTAAGGTATGCGGTTCATTTAACACATGAGAAACTAAGTAATGAAATTTTTCCGTCTTTGATATATCTTTCCGTGTTAGTACCAACGAACTGAATAGGCTTATAAAACTTGTCCACTGAAAAACGTCACCATCAAATTTGCATAAATCGATTCTGGGAAGTCTTGCCGTATTTGAACTCTCGGACGGTCTATGAACCCCGTCCAAACCCGGGTAAGCCGACGAGACCGCTTCCAGTTGATTATAAGCCAACTCCGCCTCATTATAATCAGCCGTATAGATTTTAATCATTTCCGGATCTACCGTATTATCCAGCAATAACTCATACTGTTCCGACAAAAGTGCGTATCGTTCATCGAGTTTACGTAATCTCGCCGAAATAACTGCATTGGTTTGAGTTTTTCCCGCGATCATTTCTAACGTGCTTCTAAGCCATTCGACTTGAATTTTAAATTTAGTTGATGATACCTTAGCCATTTTAAATCGTTAAGACTCCAAATCGTGATGCACCCACCCCCGGGTAAGAGAAAAAAAAATATATAACGGAACCCTACAATAAATCAATTAAATTGTTCTAATAACTGAGGATAATTTCACAAATATCGCATACCGCACAATATAATACAATAACCGAACCGCAAATGACAAACAAACTTAACGACTTTAGTTTGAATTGTATCCGACCGAATCGAGACTTGTGTCAGAGCTGTAAGTGGCGGTTAGGAATTTCAATTTTTAAATCTACAACCGACTTATGATTTGAAAAAATACCAACAAATATACCGAAATCCGGCTGAAATCCGCTCGAATGGACCATAAATATGTTCGATAACTCAGTGTAGTTAGTGGACTGTCTTTCTGGTAGTTCCTGCAGGCACATAAGACGACACAGGAAGTTCGAAAATCGGACCGCCACCAAGAATGATTCGCCACTTACCTGGATTCTTTCCCGCTCTTCCTTAGGGTTGCTCCGAGGCCTTGATATTCGCTTGAGGTTGTTTTCGAGTTGCCGTGTCGACCGAGGCGCTGACGTGTGGATGGGTTGCCGGCAATCCACCACAGGCGCACACACAAGATGTCCGAACCGCGTCCGAGATTTGACTGAACGGTCGATGAGTGGCCGCCCGCCTGGCGAGGCAGCGCGGGGCGGGTGCGGGGGGGGGGGGGAATAGCCAGCCGAGTGACGAACTCTCCCGATAGCCGACCGTTCGCCGAAACAGCTCTAGTCCCACGTGATAGGTGGTTAGCCTAACTGTCGTATTAAAAAAAATTTTCAATAAAAAATAAAACCGACTTCAAGCAAATCCTGAAAAATAAAATTTACTTAGCACTAAGTAATATGTATTTTGATTTATCATATTTTATTAAATATCATATTGAAGTCGGCGCCAAGTAAACCCATAGTTTTATGTAGGTATTATATTGATGGCACCAACTTCAATATTATATTGAATTAAATATGATAAATCAAAATACATATTACTTAGTGCTAAGTAAATTTTATTTTTCAGGATTTGCTTGAAGTCGGTTTTATTTTTTATTGAAAATTTTTTTTTCATTATTTTAAGTGACGGGTGAATCGAAAAATATATCTATCTAGGTGAAAGTTCTCATCGATACAAATCAATCAAGCCCAAACACAAGGTAGCTGCTGTAAATCGTTAAGGAATTCCCTCGACTGTCTTTCGGTTCCATCATCAGCTCGACTCCAGACATTCATTAAATTGTACTACCTTTAAGCACTGAATTAAAAAGTTAACAAACGCACTAGTTGTCCCTACAATTTTCGGTGGTTGCCCTCGATTTCTCCTGAATCCCATCTTCAGATTCTGACCTGGTGAAATTGGGACCACCTCAGCAGTGAACTCTATCCAACAAAAAGCAGATTTGAAATTCGTCTATAATTGACGAAATATCGGTGAACATAATAAAACATTGAGAAATTCCTTTTTTTTTTAAGTGGGCCTATCAATCTAAGTGTAAAGTTCTCATTAATACAAATCAATCAAGCCCAAACACAAGGTAACTGCTGTAAATTGTTAAGGAATGCCCTCGACTGTCTTTCGAATCTATCATCAGATCGACTCCAGACCTTCATTAAAATGTAGAACATTAAAGCACGTAATTAAAAAGTTAACAAGCGCACTAGTTGTCCCTACAATTTTCGGTGGTTGCCCTCGTTTTCTCCTGGATCCCATCATCACATCCTGACTTGGTGAAAATGGGACCATCCCAGAAGTAAACCCTATTCAACAAAAAAAGAAATTTTGAAATCCGTCTATAATTGACAGAAATATCGCTTGACATACATAAAAAAAAATACATACAGACGAATTGAGAACCTCCTCCTTTTTTTGAAGTCGGTTAAAAATGGACAGGCGCAGGTTGTAACTACCCACTGTGGAATTTTTCAAGTCGTCCATACAGCTTGGCTAAACGCCTGTAATGTTACTGGTCAACGGATTAAAGTGCTATGTCACAGAGTGGTCACCCATCTGAGAACCAGTCACAGCGTAAGATGCTTAACACTGTGATCGCTTACACAACACTAAGTTTGACTACGGAGCTCATCTACTAAAAATACGAAAAATGAAATCACTACTAATATTATAAATGCGAAAGTAACTCTGTCTGTCTGTTTGTCTGTTACGCTTTCACGCCTAAATCGCTAAAGTGATTTGGATGAAACTTCCTGTAGAGATAGTTTGAGTTCCTGGAAAGGACATAGGCTACTTTTTAACCGACTGCGCAAAAAAGGTTTAATGATTTTACGCATTAAAAACATCTACGATGAAGAAGCCGCGGGAACTGCTAGTGCTGTATAAACATCTTTCCAGACATTTCCTGGAATATAGCGTCCATTATAAAGTCTCTCGTTCTGTAATAACTTCAACAAGTTAAAACGACCTTAAGGAATCCGTTCAATTTCTATTCTATCGTAGTCTTAATTAAGTTGCAGCAAATTTCTCTCAGCACTGAAACCCTCTACATACTAAAAAGTTTACAAGATAAAATAGCTTGGGTGGAACACGAAACTGTTATGGCGCACAGTTTCAGATAGTAAAACTATTGTAGATATTGTTAAACGCGTTAACTAAATACGTGAAATAGTTTTAACAATTTCAAGGTCGTTGAAACAAACAACTGGACATTTGAAATTTTATACAACACTATTTTAACCTTTCTTCCTCTTCTTGTCTTGTCCTGTATGTTTGTCGTATGGGAGCCCTCATTAATCGCCCCTTTTTTTCTAATTTTAGTATTTGTTGTCATAGCTGCAACAGAAATACATCTTCTGTGGAAATTTCAGCTCTCTAGCTATCACGGTTTATGATATACAGCCTCATGACGGACAGACAGACAGCGAAGTCTCATGAATAGGGTCCCGTTTTCCCCTTTGGGTACGGAACCCAAAAAAACAAAAAGGCCTTTGATGGAATCTTTTCCCAAAAACTAGTGGTTTGACAAGTCTTTTCTCTATTGTAACTTACTACTCTTACTATAGTGAACGGGAGTTTTTAAATTCGTTATTTTCACGCGTGTTTTTCTCCATTACAATCCTAAGTACTTTAAGTAAGAGAAGTTTTATTATTTTATGACAAAACAACCACCATATCCATTACAATAACAATTAAAAAAGAAACATGAAATGGAACCCTTTAAATTGCTTTGAATAATTAGAGTGCAAGGAACCAATTTCAAGCCCGAGAATATAGGTATAGGAAAAGTATCAAAAACCCAGAGGTCTTTAGGGAACTTCTTTGTACAAGAACTCCCGAATCCCGAAAAGAAAATCTCACCACTTTAGATTACAGCTTACATGCAGCTTACCAACGTACATACACATACTGACGCTTTCATCCCCGGAAGGTTATAATATACCCACATTTCAACTTATAGCTATGTGTTCCATGTAAAAGGTGGTGAGCCTATTGCCGTGTTGAATTAACAGTCGTGACGAACCACAGTTGAATTTTTCAAGCCGCCCGTCATAAAAACTTCAACTTGGCTTAACGACTGCGATTTCACTGGCAACCGGGACCAACGGCTCAACGTGCCTTCCGAAGCAAGGAAACGCTCAAATAAATGTCACAAAGTGGTCACATGGATGGTCACCCATTCAAGGACTGGCCATAGTGAAAGTTGCTTATTGCAGAGATCGTTTACAGAACACTGAGTCCGCGGGGCCACGAAGGGTTAGGCCGAATCCGCAAAGGGTTAGGCCGAGGCATAGCATAGGTACGCACGTATAATAGGTGGTGAGCCAATTACCGTGTTGAAATGGACAGGCGCAGGTCGAGACGACCTACAGTTGATTTTTTAAGCCGCCATAAGGCCTTAAACTTGGCTTAAAGATTATCATTTTACCGACAGTCGGGTTCCATTTCGAGTTTTCCTTTTCTATGCAATGGATCCTTTTGAGAAGCTTACCAACCGCATTTCAAAATTATTCCAGGAGTACAAAAAGTCATAAGGAAAAAGGACTCATGTTTATACGAAGATAATGATTGAGTTGTAATACAAATCCATAAGTCTTTCCAGGATTAACTCTCATACAGACACAATGTAACACGTGTTATTAAGGGTCATAGTTTTAGAAGGGATTAACCTAGCTTCCTTGTATATAAGCTATGTCACTTGGATAACAGTTTGTAACTGGATTAGGTTATGAATCGGTCTATGAACTTATCCTTGTAATATATATTAAATATTTTTACGTATAGTATTAACCGAGTTCGACAAAGAAGGATTATGTTTCAATTAACTTTAACAAATCTTTGAATTGTATTTAAACTTTCTATATGAACCGGTATGTTATTGATTTAAACTTTGTATAATAAAATGTTATTTACTCTTTTTAGCCCGAACCGAGATGCCCTAAGATTTGTATTAGAAAAACCGGCCAAGTGTCAGTTGGATTCGCACCGAAAAGGTACGATACCTTTTCTGTGCCAAAAACAGCAAAAATTTTCGTTAGTTGTATGTGAGCCCCTTAAATGTTATTATGTTTCTGTTTTTAGTATATGTTATGAGAGCAGCAACAAAATACATTTCAAATTTCAGTTCTTTAGCTTTCGCGGTTCAGCTACTAAGAATTTCAGAATTTCTACACTTTTAATAAAAAAAACTTTTCTACCCATCTAAACTTCCAAACCGACTAAACTAGAAATATTTGCGTGCTCACGAACTGAGAGGCGATAAGGTTCGTGACAGCTCACGTTTGATATTCATGATCTAGTTTCATCGGGTCCTTTTAAGTATTTTATAATGTTGGCAATCAATGATTTAAAGCATTGCTTATAATATTTATTAAATACTAGTTGTTCTCCACGATTTCGTCTGTAGAGAAGTCATTACCCTTTTGCGCAGTCAGTTATAAAGTAGCATAATATGTCCTTGCCTTGGACTCAAACTATCTCTATACCAAATTTCATGAAAATCGGTGCAGCGGTTAAGGCATGAAAACGTAACAGACAGACAGAGTTACTTTCGCATTAATAGTATTAGTAGGGATTTGGAGGCGCAGTAATGCCAGTCATTATTTTTTCCGAGAGGAAATTCTTATAGATTCCAAGTCTGAGTCCTACCGGCAAACCACACGGTGCTCTACAATCTGCCTAAGACCGGGAGTCTTATTTAAGCCCTTCGGAAGGTGGTTCCGGAATTCCGGTAGATGCCAGTCAGCATCAAAAATAATTTGTTATGGGGAAAAATTCGACACGTCTATGTTACGCAGTAGAATGCAAAATATTGATTGATTTGATTGATTGAACCTATAGATCCTATAGATTTTAATCTTATTTATTTGATATTACTTTTTGCTATAATATTATATAGGACAGAGGATATAGGAGCAAGAATATACATTTTATACCTACTAGACATACAAAGACGTTTCAGGAGTAACGTAAACTACCCACGTTTCTGAATTACAAAAAGTTTGTGATTTAGTGTGCTTTCGTAGATGGAGTGTGAAGGACCGACATTCCGCCCTACACAATAAATGGGCGCGTACTTAGTTTGTTATTTTGCATGCTTCTGTAGCTAAAATAGATGTCAGGACATTTAACATTCTTTGTCAAGGGGATTTTTGTAATTCTTTAACAAAAAGTATATATTTGCAAAATCCCGATATTTGAGAAAACTAATGGAATTAGACGTAATCTATCGTAGATCGTCTCCCTCTTTTACTATCGAACTCTACATTTATAGAAAACTGGCGGATGTCACGCGGTTTCACACGTGTTGTTTGAATTCCCGTGGGAATACGGTAATAAAATATAGCCTATGCTACCCAGGGATAGTGAAGCTTCCCAACAGTAAAAGAATTTTTTAAATCAGGTCAGTAGTTTTGGAGCCAATTCGTGCAAACAAACAATCAAATCTTTATTCTTTATAATATTAGATAGTATAGAAAATCGAAAATGTTCTTATTTAATCCTAATATTCCACTACTTAATATTATAAAATGTAAAAGTTTTCTGAAGATGTTTGGGTGTTTGTTACTCTATCACGCTCTAAAGGGTCAACGAATCTGCCGTGACGAATTTCAACGAATGGTTGAAATTTGGCACAGGGATTGTTTTTAGCTTAGAATAACGCAAAGACTACTTTTCATCCTGGATATATAATTATGTTTCCACGGGAAGGGGGAACGGGAATTCCATGCGGGCGAAGCCGCGAGCATTGTTTAGTCTTAAATAAATGTAGAAGGTAGATTAATACCATAATATTATGACTATATTGTATGTACATGAGAATCGTTATTTATATCAAGGCAACAGTATGAAATATTTGTTAATATATAATTTTTTAATGAATAGCTTTCACCTGACAGATACTTACTAGATAATTACTTACATCTTTTACTTAAATAGGTACACGAAATATAATGTCAACGAGGCAGTTGATTATTTCAAGGCTTCCCATATGTTGGGTTTATACGTGATTTTAACATTAACATGTCCGTTTGTTATACTAAAAGTGCTATTTCACGTAACGGAAATAAGCATTGTAACGGCTTCGAGGTGCTCCCCCTGGAATAACCCTATTAAATAAACATACATAAAGGGATGAATGTAAATTTTCATCCTCTTGTATTAGATGTACCTTTCCATTTCAACACGGCAATAGGCTCACCACATAGGTGGGTGATGGTGTCAGTGTCGTAGATCAATAACAACGAAGTTGAAATGTGGGCATATTTAGGCAATAACAATTTCTCTTATTTAATCATTTAATTTTCTTAAAAATTCTGAGCCCCGTGTGGCGACGGAGTCCCGTGTTGCGAAGGGTAAGAGTACAAAATGTCGCCACCCCAAAACATCCCGAGGGTGTCGTAAGAGGCACTGAGCAACGCGCGCATTTACAGAGTTCACGTTGCTCTATACGTAAGAAGCGACTAAGGGAACACTTTTGCAAAAAGATCCATTGCGTGGAGAAGGAAAATTCGAAATGAAACCCAGTCAGTAAAATGACATTTGTTAAGCCAAGTTGAAGGCATTTTGGCTGGCTTGAAAAATTTTAACTCGACACGCCGACCTGCACCTGTCCATTTCAACACGGTAATGGGTTCGCCACCTTTTACGTGGGACATAAAACTATAAGGTGAAATGTGGGCGTATACTATGCCTCTGCCTACTCCGTCGGAGATTGAGGCGTGAATATATGTATGTATGTAAAATTCTAACCGTCACAAATTTTGCACATTAGAATTTTAGTACGGTATATTTCAAGACTTACTAAGAATAAAATGACATAAAAGTTTCTACAGAACTGCCCATTTTGAAAAAAAAATAGGTCCTATAATCTGTTAAACATTTTTAAATGCAAAATCTTTACTCCCCCCACGGTGTCCTAGAACCCAGCATAGGCCTTTGACAAAATATTTTTTTTAAAAATGTGAGTACCTATTTGAAAAGGATTAAAGCCCTCCCAGAAGAATACCTACACAACATTTTAATTTTTACTACAACACATAGATAACACAAACTAGATTTATTCTCAGTAGAGCTGTGTATAATAATGGATACATTACAATACATTAGTGTCTCGCACATCTTTGAACGTGAGGTACCAACATGAAAACAGCAAAACTAATCTCGTCATTTCGTTCGCCATTTATGATATTCTTTTCTGTAGGAATCTTGTTACAGACATACGTGTAGCTAAGGCTTTTGACAGAGAACAGCTAGTCTTATACGAAATTAAATTTATTCATAAAAAAGTGGCAAATCAAAATGATATATTTTCTAAGGAACTTGACCGTCTATATTAATACTCATAATATGCATTTCAACATATTATATGTGTTTATTAACCTCATTTTGATCCGTATATTGCAGTGAAATAACATATTTTGAGAACCCAATTATCTTTTATATTTAAAAAAGTAAAAAAAATGGTAAAAAGAAAAGGAGAGGGACAGGGAGAAAATGGATGTGAAAGATGCAGGACCGTGTGTTGTGGCGTGAATTAGGATTATTGTACGTCCAACAGTGGGCTGCTATAGACTGATTCGATTGATTTATGGATGCTAAGCCGGACTCCTACCGACTAAAAACTACACGTATCCTACCTAACAGCCTACGATTGGGAGCCCTGGGTAGGCCTTCGGAAGGATACCCCAGGACTCCCAAAAGTTTACAATTACGCTTAAAAATCCTCATGGATATCTGTGTTCAGTAAAAATTAAATAAATCTGTAACTAAATGCTGAACCGGACTTCTACCGACTACAAACCACACGGTGTCCTTCCATCTGCCTATCGCCAGGAGTCCCGGGAGCGCCCTCTGATCTCTGACCTTAATGACCCCAGGACTAATTTAAAAACATTTTTCAATGACTTTGCATAGATAGATAAAATGTTGCCTGCACATACAGCGCATTTTAACTCCACCCCGTAAACGGAAGAGAACATTCCAAAACGGAAATACCAGTTGATATTGTATCAACACGTAGTTTCGCTTTGGAAACAAGTTTTATGGTTTATAGTACACAATGTGAAATTGAATGTCTATGAAGACTCAGACAGATTGCTATTTTGTGTAATTTGGGTTCAACAAGGATTGTTCTTACAATGTTTTCACGTTGACATCAATAACTTCCACGCGTAAATACTGACACAAATATAACGATTCCAACATGTCATTCAGTCTATCAGGTGGGCAGAAAGCTTGTCTGCCACCGTTGTAGTATAAAAGTGTAATGTTTTTTTATACGAAAGTTATTAAAAGGTCAGTGTACTCTTTCGTCGTATTTCAGAAAATAAATGCAGGGTCTTCAAAATTTAAGCAAATTACGTTACCGTCCACAAAACCTTCCACACCACTTTATTACATTATTCATAATAATATTCCCGTAGTGTCACGAAATGTGCTGCTACTAAGTACACACTGGCACCTGTTTAACTTATCATAGCGACCCTTTAAATTTTTTTGTCAACCTTTGCGCCATTTGGTGAAACTCTACATTACCTACCCATCTTAAGTTCGCTCAGAAATTTTGTCCTGTTATTCCTGGTTTTAATTCATTTTGCGAGTTACTTATGAATGCAAAAAGTGTACGAGGCAGTTTTACATAACGAGTATTATAATATTTAGAAGAAATAATTAAGTTGAAGCACTCGTGGCCCGCGGACTCACTGTTATGTAAACGATCACTGCAGTAAGCCACTTTCACTATGGCCAGTCCTTGCACGGGTGACCATTCATGTCACCACTTTGTGACATTTGTTTGAGCGTTCCCGTGCTTCGGAAGGCACGTTAAGCCGTTGGTCCCGGTTGTCAGTAAAATGGCAGTCGTTAAGCCAAGTTGAAGGCCTATTTAGGCGGCTTGAACAAGACAGCAGGCACTCACAACCTGCGCCTGTCCATCTCAACAAGGCAATACGGCGACCTATTACGTGGGACACATTCTAAAATGGTGAAATATGTCTAATATGTCTAAATTAGTTTTGAATCCTAGGTCCCAAACTTTTTATTATATTCGCATATATTATGGTATATTAGATAATATATCTTCAATATTAGTCTGAAATTCCAATAAGGCTTGAAAGATAAATGATGGCCATAAAACATTAGGTATTTTACAGTTTAGATTGGTAGATAGGACGATTTGTGAGAATATTGAATTCAAAATGAAATTTCAAACAGAGTTATTACGAAAGTTATGCTTAGTATTCAACAAGTTATTTAATATAGAACTTATAGTTCAATATCTTCAACCTACTAATAATATAAATGTCTGTGAAGATAATATGTATGTTACTCAATCACGCTCCAACGGCTAAACGGATGTGTATGAAATTTGGCACAGGAATGTGGAATAATGTTCCCGTGGGAAGCAGGAACGGAACCGAATTCCATGCGGGTGAGATTCGTGCGGTAGTGACCTCGGGTTTACTCTTTCGTTTCAATCGATCTCGTCATTGACGATTCAGACAGGCAACCGATACCTAAAGTTTCATTTTTGAAATTCAAGTATCTACTAGTTTTAAGATTATTTGCAAAGCCAACTGTTCCGTGCACGCTAAGCCGTTGATCACGGTTACCAAGGAAAATGCCTTTCTTTCCCGTGGCACTACCACTTGGCACTACCAGTAGTGTCGCGGGAAATTAAAATAAACCTAAACTCAGAAACTAACGCCTAAGGGTAAACTCGAGACTGAGTTCCTACCGACAGTTTCCCTTCGTCAGGAGTTGGAAAATATATTGAGCTATGGGACCATTCTTTTTCAGGTAGTCTTCCTCGCGAATTCATGGAGTCTCGGAACAGGTCTAGGACCTGTTTCTGGATTTTTTTGACTTCTCCCCTGATTTCTCAACTGCGGGTAGTCACTATCGGCGCCTGTCCATTTCAACACGGCAATATGAATGACGAGGGAAAAATCTAAAATAGTGAAATGTGGACATTTAAAATAATAAGCCTCTGCCTATTCCTTCTGGGATAAATGCATTACCATAATTATGTATGTATATTCAACTTGTCTATTCTACTTTTAAGATACTTTCGTACTTACTTACCAATTAAAATTATTATTCCTCGAAAATTGTATTATATTTTGTCAGTTAAATGAGTACCAAACAATTACTTAAACAGGCAGCACAGCAACACAAAGAAGTGTTGAAGTACCTACTACAAAGGGCCATCTCCACTCAAAATTCATTGTCGATTTGCTGAGTAAGCAATTAAACTTATATTACAATTAGATCACCCTCGACTCGGTCCCTACTTAATTAACTGTTTAAGCGTTCTAATTAAGATTTTAGAACCTAAAAATAGGACCGGTCTTTGAAAGATTCAGTTCTCTCATTCTTGACACTCTATCTTTCGATACTGGTTATAGTTTAATTTAACATGTCAATCAGCCGACCCGAGGTTTCTTTTTCTTCAAGTAAAGCGCAAAAAGGCACATTAGTAGACATTTTTTTAACACGTAGAAATCCTTATGGATGTTTCGCCAGCCTCCTCCGACTAAAACCACATGGTGCCCTCTCATCTATCCATAGCCGAGAGTCCTGGGTACGCCTTAGGAAGAATAAGCTTATCCGAAACGTCTAACTCGTAAGTACCTAGGCCTTGATTTGAAGTGCAGAAATTGTTGACCTATTGACTATGATAACAGTCTTCAATCTTTGGATGTCGTCATGATTTTCCATTTAACTGATAGTGTCTTTTGACAAGTTAAATTTAGAAAACAAAACAGACAATGCTAAACTAAAGCATATTTGTATAGAAAGTTTTCATGGCAATGCAGTGGTCCAATCGAATTTTGAATGAGATTTGGAAAATCACATCGCGACTTTAATCCAGCGATTATACATTCGATTAAAATCTAATCAAATTTCAAACAGATCGATTCGATAGCGTTTGAAATTAGATCACGAAAAACATTTCTTGTCATCGATTCATTTAACTTTATAAAGATTAAGATGCGGCTACGGAATTGGTAAAGGAATTTTGAAAACTTTTATACACTCGAACGAATTTTAGGCAAAGATTTCCAATAATTAGTCTATTTTTAACTCGTGAAAAGATTGCCTCTTGCCTGATAAAAGGCTATGGCGACATTTGCGAATTAAGAGCTAATCTGACTGCAGTTCACAAGACCTCTTTTATTTATTCTCAAGATGGCGGCCCCAACGATGTGATTCTACAAACTCCGTACAAAGAAACTGTACATATAGGCATTTCCCATTAAAATTATTTCATTTAATTGTTCATTTCAGTACACACGCTGTCAATGAACGTTCGTATCAATATCGACTTACTTGACTTAAATTACTTATAAGAAACTTGCAGGTCCACTGAGTTTGCTAACCACGGTGTTCCATGTGGTAGGAAGTAATTTTATTTAAATTGTTAGGGAAAACTATGTAAGATTTTATAACTCAAAAAGGATCTCCTAAGTTCGATTCCCGGCCTAAGCAGGTGATTTTTCAAACATCGTTAAATACAGTTTTACTTATTTTTGAAAATAAAGGAATGTTTTCTTTCAGCAAAACTTGCCATTATCAATATTAAGGATACTTTACCTCCAACCACAGTCTTTAAATTACATCCTGTATAGTGTATAGAAATGACCATGTTAGTATAAAATCATATATCGTAGTAAATTCGTTTCGACTTTGAGCGCAATATACCCTGTGTTAACTGGAATGAATTCTCCCATAAACTTGTTAGCTTCAGCTGAACGTCGGTAACCTATAGCTTATACAGGATCGACGGATCGACAGTATTGCACTAGACTAAAAGATAACTTGTTACAAGATCTCTGAGCTGACTTCTACAGCATTCTCTATAACATTGTTTTATACTTTCTCAAATAATTTCCTTATGTTATTGAATAAAGCGTGGAAATCTTATCTTACTAAGTAATCTAATACCTATAAATGGTAAAGTTGGTGAATCTGGATGTGTGGATGTTTGTTACTCTATCTCGCTCTAACGGCTGAAAGGATCTGACCGAAATTGGAAACAGGAATAGATAATAGTCTTGAAAAACAATATTGCAAAACAGAGTGACTATGCTAGAAGCTTTGAATTTCTTTGACGCAATACTCACAAGACACCGATGAGGGTAGTTGTTTATTATTTACTTGAAGTTGTTCAAAGGAGCGTCGTTAGTTGTAGTCCTATGTTATATAAAGTTTTGAGGTCGCACAACATTCTAACTTTTCATGGGTTTCAAAATAAACAAGAGTTCTTGGCGGTTTCCCTTATATAGAGTTCATTTGATACTTATATAATTATACACTCGATATGTTTTTTGAAATTTTACTGTTAAATTGTCTATTTAAACTTTCTGAGTTAATCCATGCAAATGGGTAAAGAAGATATAATGAAAGGATTTATTCATAGGTTTTTAGACTGTCCATATCAAAATGGAATGTCCATGTTTCTCTGATATAGTGACCTCTGACTCAGTCGCGGACTGAATAACTGACAGCAACAGAGAATCAAGAAGTTGTTGCTATTAATATTAGTTCAGTGTTGTTGATACAATAGTTCACGTCACCAAATTATCAAGTATAAAAAAGTTTATTCAAATTTATAATATCAAAGCCATTCTAACAGTACGAGTACATTGTAAAATACTAAAACATCGCGAAAGTTCTTTACAACAGTAATATAATTTGTTCCTCACACGATCACGCTCTCTCAAGATATTATTTCAGCAGCAAGGTAATAGATACATTACAGATCAAACAAGACAGGCAGAACGCACAAATAGTCCCATTATTTCCCTTGGGCATGGTAAACATTGCTAATACCACAAATAACATGAGCTATACATAATTTTACTATGTGGAAGTACGGGTGAGAAGTCGCTCAGAGCCGTAGAAAGAGCTCTCCTACATCTAGCAATGTATTACGAGAACTTGTGCCTTTGATGACAAAAAACTACCTACTTTTTAAAAGTTTCATTGTAAGAACCTGCCAGTTAAGCCAGTATTCAGCACGTATTGTAACACAATAAAATAATAAACTTTTCTTTGTCAGTCTACCACGGAGCGTTACATCACTAGTAATTACCGTTCGTTCAATTCCCACCGTTGAGACAAATCTCCTTCGTATTCCTAATTACGGAAGGTTTCCCCAAGACTACGCTAAATAGGGATATTACTGATTGCGTTCTTTACCCAAGTGAATAATGTTAGGTAGATTGACTTAGGTACACGAATAATATAGTCGGACAAACATATACATACACATAAGGTTTTGGTTTATAGTGTTTCATATCTAGCTCAACGCTGAACGCTCGTGGCCCCGCGAACTCAGTGTTTTGATCACTGAGTAAGCAACATTTACAGTCACTGATTATGGATGGGTGACCACCACGTGACCACTTTGTGACATTTATTTGCGGGCGTTATCGTGCTTCGGAAGGCACGTTAAGCCGTTGGTCCTGGTAGCCTGTAAAATGACAGTCGTTAAGCCAAGTTGAAGGCCTTTATGGACGGCTTGAAAATTTTCAACAGCGAGCCGTCACAACCTGCGCCTATCCAAATCAACACGGCAATACGGCTCACCACCTATTACGTGGAACAAAATCAAAAGGTGAAATAAATAAACAAATATTCACGGTATATATATGTATGTTTGTAATAAATTAAAATTACTACATGTTAATAATTTAAATTGTACATAATATATATCACACTATTATCCCTTAAATTCCTATTGTAGGATTTAGACTACACAATATTCTGATGCCTGAATGTCATCCGCTTTTGTCTTAAAATTTATTTTTATTATCTCTTGTCTATCGAAAACTGGTCTATTTTTAAATATTTTATGTTTGCAGTACTGTTTTTTATTTTGAACTTGAATTTGATTGCTAACACTTTTTGGCGGACCGCGATTTGCCAAAGTTGTAATTCAATTTATTTAGAAAACATTTTTTTTCGAAAATTTCAAGGTAAGTTGTCCAGTTTATTTTTTACTTTTATTTTATTTTATTTATTTTATTTTACAATTTATGTACACACATAATATATTACACAGATACATAGTTAGGAAAAAAGAGTACAATGGCACTGCTTATTTCTATAAGAAATTTCTTCCAGCAGGCCAGCGAGAGTAGAACATGATATTGAACAATTCAGAGAGGTAGAATAGAAGTGTGTGAGATAACTAGGTAGAATCAACTATTTATACATACTATACAAAAACCATTACTATACAAATCAAAAATATTAATATATATAAAAATATATACATATTTATAACAAAAAAATAAATAAAAATACTTACATACGTGAGATTACATTTTTATAGAAAAAAAAGGCATTATCTATTAAGTGGTAGAGAGATAGTATTCGCGGACTTTCTTCTTAAAATTTGCAACTGTGTTAACGTCTCTGATATCAGGTGGCAGAGAATTCCACAGTCTAACCGCATGAACTGAAAAAGAGTAAGAATAGAAATCGGATTTATGGCGTGGGAGTTGAAGGATGGAACGAAGGTGTGTCCTGCAAGGAGCATCAGGAGAGCGTGCAAATGAGAACCGCTCCTTAAGGTAGGACGGGGATTTAGGGTTGTACAGTATATTGAAGAGGAGACAGAGTATCCGAGTGTTCCTGTGAAGACGGATTGGGAGCCACTTGAGTTCTCGGCGAAAATGAGAAACATGATCATACTTTCTTAGGTTAAAAATAAATCGAATGCACAAATTTTGTGGCCTCTCAAGTTTATCTAACAGCTCCTCTGTGGCATCTAAGTAGCAAGCATCAGCGTAGTCTATAATGGGCTGAATAAGAGTCTGCGCAAGAGTGATCTTAATGTTCAAGGGCAGGAAAGCCTGGAGACATTTCAAGGAGTGAAAAGTGAAGTGCACCTTCCTGCTAACCTCGCTGACTTGTGCGCTCCAAGATAAGTGAACATCCATTACCACTCCCAAGTTCTTAACTTTGTCGGAGAGGGGAATACAGATTCCATCCAATAGAACAGGCGGCAGAGACGGCTGATCTAGTTTGCCCACCATATATCTACTGCCTATAATTATGGCCTGTGATTTTTTCGGGTTTAAACGTAAACCGACTGAATTAGCCCAGTCGCTTATGCAGGCCAAGTCTTGATTCATGGTTGCTATGCCAGACGGGGCATCGTGCACCATGAAATGATGATATAGCTGTAAGTCGTCGGCGTAGAGATGGAAGTTACTACGAATAAAACTTGAGACAGAGTTAATGAAGATAGAGAATAAAAGAGGAGAGAGGACACCACCCTGAGGTACGCCCGCAACGAGTTGGCACCAGTCCGAAGACTTTTGATCCAATTGGACGCATTGCGAGCGCCCTCGAAGATAGGAATCAAACCAGGACAAAGATAAGGGAGAGATGCCGATAGACTTCAGTGTACCCAGCAACATATCGAAATCAACTGAATTAAAAGCGCTACTGAAGTCTAACAACGTTAACAGAGTAAGTTCTTTCTTTTCCATAGCCAAACGAATATCGTCTGTGACTTGGATGAGGGCTGTGGCTGTACTATGTCCCTTACGAAATCCCGATTGAGCTGGACAGAGAAGATTGTTAGCGGAAAGGAAGATGGAAAGCTGCCCATGTACAATATGCTCAAGAACTTTTGATAGGTACGGAAGAATGGAAATTGGACGAAAGTCGTTAAATAGAGAAGGTTTAGAGGTTTTAGGCAAAGGGATAACATATGCTAGTTTCCAAGAATTCGGGAAGGAGCCGGAGGAAAGAGAGAAAATGAAAATATGCGATTAAGACCGGGATAATGACTGGAAGAATGGGAAGGATCATTCTTGAGCAAATATTGTCATTGCCGGTAGCAGTGGAAGAAATGGACAGTAGAGAATTCTTGACCTCGGTTATAGATACGGGATTAAAGTGAAATGGAGATATCTGCGGAACAGGTTTAGCTGATAGTCTTGACAAAGATGCGTTTTTTGTAATAGTATTTAGGGAGACTGGCGTTTGAGCAAAATGAATGTTTAATGCACTTAAATCAATGTCACCAGCAACAAGCACAGGTGCTTTACCTATTCCAACAGACTTGAGAAATCTCCAGGTATTAGAAGAGCTACGACTTGAGAGAGATTTATGGAAATGGTGCCTCTTTGCATCTCTACACATGCGACTACAGCGGTTTCGCAGATTTTTGAACAGGAGCAAGTTGTGCTCTGACGGACACTGCTTATAGCGCCTCTTAGCTTTGTCCCTACGTGCCATTAGGTGTTTAATCGAGTCATTCAGCCAAGGTGCAGGGTTATGTTTAATCTTGACTTTCTTGATTGGGGCATGTCAATCAAATAACTGAACTATATTAGAGCTAAAACTAGTCACCATTTCGTTGATGTCAGTTGAATTGAACACCGACGACCAGTCGATGCAGTCAACATCCCGTTTTAATGCCTCCAGATCCATGCCCTTGAAGTTGCGAAGGAGGCGCGTTTGCGCCACGCGTTTTGGAGGACGAATACGAACAGATAAGTAAATAAGATCGTGATAGGAAAAGGGTGCCGTAAGCTGACCATGAGCGTCCATATCATCAGGGGATGGAAACGATGATGAGGTCAATTAGAGATGAAGTGCAGTTAGGGAAATGATGAGTGGCAGAAAGGGGTAAAGCAGTTAGATTATAAGAAGACAAAATAGACAGAAGCTTACGAGCAGGGGTTTCGGATTTTAGCAAGCAGTTGTTAAAGTCGCCCATTAAGACTACGTCATTGTAGGAGGGGGAAAGATTATGCAAAAGAGTGTCAAAGGAATTATGATAGGCAATATTTTCATTAGGGTTATAAAAAACTCCAAGAAGAACTTTGGAATGAAGTAGAGAAATTTCAAGAAATAAGTGTTCAGCAGATTCAGAGTAAGGAGAAGGGGATGCACTGAGAATCTTGTATGGAATATCTGCACGCAAGTATATGGCTACACCTCCACATTTCTTTTCGGTGCGATCATTGCGAATCAGTACAAAGCCGGGAAGTGAGTATTGAGTAGACAATAAAGATGGTTTAAAAAAGGACTCTGAAATAAGTACAGCATCAAGGGAGGAGTTGCTAAAAGATGCCAGAATATCTGAGTAATGATAAGGAACACTCTGAGCATTAATGTGAACTAGGTTTAGGTTTTTAGGGTAATGAAAAAATGTAGAGGAGAGGTGATCATGCAGGGTTAGAGCAGCAGAAGTATTACCATCGTCCGCGCTGAAAAAACCATCAGAAGACGAAGAACAAGAAAAATAGCTTCTATTAAGGTCAATGTCCATTAATAATATATGATTTTATACGGTAAGTAAGTATATAAAGTTTGGACAAATTACACAAATATAATTTATATACTACTAATAGGTACCAATAATACTAATAATATTAAGCAATCAACTAAATTATTCCCTTGCTCGCTGCCTTAGTGCTAGAAATTTTAACATAGTTAAAAACAAGAAAAAGAACAAGACAGACAGCTGTATAATGTCGTGTCTAGGATACGACAGAAAAACAAAAAAATAGGAATGTTGTCATGAGTGCATAACATAAATAAAATGTACAAAAAAAAAAATCCAACTTGCAAACATTAGGATAACCGCTGCCTGCATCAATCTACAGCACCTGCCTCAGCCGCACCCATCCAACACTATTACCTACGCACCTGTTGTACTAAACGTAGTGTTACATTCTCTTTGTGTTGTACAACAGACTATATAGAAAAATAATAATTAGACGCATTTTAGTTATTCGATTATTGCGATTAATATAAGCAATGGCAGTGTAGTATTTAATACCTTCGCCTGCTCTGAGCACGATTATAATAACAACAAACAATGACATGCATTACAGTTGACAGATCTATGATATATCTGTCCGTCAACGTGTTACAAAATCACTATCGCTTTCATGAATTCGCATAATCGCAATGACTGCAATGAGTAATCATTGTACATAGCCAACACAATCATAAAATGCAGGTATAGTCAAATCAGTGAAAGTGTGTGCGGTATGATGCAAATGCATAAATGCTGTGATTGTTTACATACTAGCGGCTACGGTGATCACACGACATAATCCAATTTTATGGTCATTACACTCTGCGTCTGGTTGACTTGTTGGTTCTCAGATTAGTCTCCAAAGCTGCGGTACTCGATGGTAATGCCGCATCCGGTGCTGGTGATTTGACAGGCTCAGAAACGCTGCGTGGAAATAGCTTAATAATGGCATCAAGCTCAGCTTTACTCTCGATTTTATGGCGAGCCTTGTCAGGTGTCAATATCACAATTCTTCCCTCAGTCGACCAGCAGCTTTTTACTCCGAAATGCTGCCTAGCAGTGATAAAGACTTGGTGGCGCGTCTTAGTAAGAAATTCAGATATTGTGACAGCGGTACCTTTGAGAGAAGTCTTGTTATCCCATACTGTGTGTCGGTGATCCACATTGTGAAACCTAACCAGTACAGGCCTGGTCTTACCACGTGTGCCGCCCAACCGATGGCAAACTTTAATGTGCTGAGTACCAATTTCAGACACCTTCATATCATTCGAAATGACTTTGTGAACTATCTCATGCAGGTTCTCATTGATATTCTCACTGAGGCCATGAAATAACAACACCTTCCTTCTCATGGCAGTTTCGTGTCGATCCAACCCCAGTGTAAGGAGCTCAAGTTGAGTCTTTATTTTGGTTAAAGACTGCCAAACAAAACTTTGAAAATTTTTGAACTCACTGGTTAGAGAAGCCAAATCGCTTGGTACAGCAACAGTTTCAGGTGAAATTTTCAGCAACTTATCATTGAACTCCTTCATCTGGGCAGCATAAAGATTCTGCAGATCCTCCAAGTTGACAGCTAATGTTGTGTCCATGATAATGAGTACACAAGCCAATCAATATTGTAATGTATGGTGTTAAAAATATATGACAGCAAGCACAGGTGAGTTTTAGACTAAATTGAGTTGATTACACATATATTACACTAATATAAGTATTTAAAATGAATTAAAATATACAGAGCAAAATAAATTTGTATGTATCCCCCCCCCCCCCCCCCCAACTTTGTAACAACTACCCCCAAACTTTTTCTTTTATTCTTCAAAATGTTTAATATTTAGTGTAATTAGTAAAAGTTTTAATTGTATTAGGAATGACCACATATCTTGGAAATTTTGTTCTGTAGGACTTATCCTACACTATGCATTCAGTACTAAGTAGAATATTGTATGAGATATTTGTAATAGAGGTAGAAATTATATATTTCAAATGTCTTATTGAAGATGGACTGGTTTTGATGACCAAATAAGCTCCTACGTAGCTGTCTTCAATGACAATGAATCAGAAGATGGTGCTGAAAAAGATTTCAGTGAGGGAAATGATGAAGAGGAGCAGGTTTATTATAGGGACTGAGTGTCGAGTTTTGAATCTGAAGAGTCTGTAGATGGTCCTTTGGAAGACGAATCTCTTGGTACTGATGTAGACCATAGTGCAGAGGATCCCACCTGAGTGCCGTAGATCTCATGGGGCAGTTATATAGGAAAATATCACAAATTCATAAGAGTAGAAAGTAGTACATGCGATTGTTCCATGGCCTTGTAGACCTAGTTATGATAAATTCATGAGTAGCTTACAAGAAATTGTTGTCACAAAAACCTAAAATTAAGTTGGTAACCTATTTTTTTTAATGTCAGGAAAAATCCTTCATGGATGCTATGCCAGACTTGTACCGACTAAAAAACCTCACGTAACGCCCAACAGTTTACGGTTGGGAGCCCCGGGCAAGCCCTCGGAAGGATGTACCAGGACTCCCAACAGACCTACGGCTACCACTGCGGCCTCGCCACCACTGTGGGTGGTTCGGGTGCTATCCCGCGTCTTTGGGGGATTTCGGGTGTCATCCCGCTTCTTAGCGTGATGACACCCGAAAACGATGCGTGAATCCCTCACGTCACGCTGCCGTCATGGGCCTGCTTCTGTAAGGACGGTGAGCAGCCCCCTCACCGTCCTTATGCCCCCGGTCATGGAGGCCGATAGTCTTGGGCGAGGACAGGTCGGTGGCACCCTCGCCACCACCGACTGCGGAGCTCGGGTGGGAGAGTTCACTCCCGCTCCCTTCCCGCTGTCTCTTTCACAAGCATGACCTGCTCGCAGAAAGAGACGGCGCAGTCCCACTTACTCCCGCTGGAGATCATGGCTCGCACTACGGTCTCGAATGCAAGAGTGTCCACGTCCAGAACTTGGATGGATAACTTTTGTCTTGAAGTAGCTAAACCTTATACTTTTTGAGAAAAAAAAACTAGGTAGACCCAGTCCTTCTTTAGAACAGGAAATACGGTGCTTTCCTAAAAAAGGAAGAACGGTGTTTCCCTGGTTTCACCATCAGAAGATATTAGTTTAGATGAAGATTTTGCTTTTCTGGCCATTTTTTTGATAAAAGTAACATGTGTAAAATGCCTGGGTTCTGGTTTTACCCAAACCATATGTGATTTTTTTATATGTCTCTACCTTACATTATGAGAAAAAACTGATTTAGGAAATACCATAATAAAATAATAAAACACGTAATCTAATTATTTCAATTTTGAAGAAACCACGCGACATATACACCTACTTACATACATACTTTTTTTAGATGGGTGCATTATGAAGGCTACATCCTACACAGAAAAAATGAGGGATTTAATGGACTAAACCTTCTTCGATATTTTTTTTTTTTTATTATTTTTCCAGTAATTTCTGTACTCTTGAGATAATACGTATATTTTTTTCATTGAAAAATAAAAAATCATGCATTTAAGGGTTAAAATCATTTTTACAATTAATTAATTCAACTGTTAACATCTTCAATCAAATGAGCCTATCGCAGTCCACTGTTGGACGTAGGCCTCTCCTAATTTACACTACAATACACAGTCCTGCGCCTTACGCATCCAGTCCCAGCCTGCGACCTGTACCAGGTCGTCAGTCCATCTAGAGGGTGGACGTCCTACCCCACGTTTGCCGAGACGTGGTCTCCACTCTAGAACTCGTTTGCTCCATCGGCCGTCGGTTCTTCTGCAGATATGGCCAACATTACCAACATTTAAAATCTTAATACTTACTTCAAATTCACTAATAAATCCACCCGCCTGATAAAATATTTTGATAACTGATACCATCCAGAGATGGTTGTGACGGATCTATTGCCTTAAGATTTACAACTTCGCTCCACGTGAAGATCTCAGAGCATTGGAAATATGTTATAGAGTTCATACTTTTGATGATGGTATAACTGGAAATTAGTTCAATACCGTTTGGTTCAGTAATAGCAATCTGAAAATCATCCTCTCATCTTTCAACGCTTGTTTAGCGATGATATGTTTCGACTTACGATTAGAATCTTTACGCTTTTTTTTTTTTTTAACGTGAGTGAAAATCCTCGTAGGATGCTATGCCGGACTCTTACCGACTAAAAAACCTCACGTAACGCCAAACAGCCTATGGTTGAGAGCCCCGGGTAAGCCCTCAGGAAGGATGTCCCGTGACTCCCAACAGACCTAAAGCCGCCAATGCGGCCTCGCCCAGGGGGTGGTTCGGGTGCAATCCCGCGTCTATGGGGGGTTTCGGGTGTGACCCCGCTTCTAAGGGGGGGCGTGCGTGAGTGTTCACGTCACGCTGCCGTCATGGGCCTGCTCCTGTAAGGACGGCGAGCGGCCCTCTCACCGTCCTCAGACCCCCGGTCATGGAGGCCGATAGTCCTCGGCGAAGACACGTCGGCGGCGCCCAGGGCGCCGACTGCGGAACTCGGGTGGGAGAGTTCTCTCCCGCACCCGGCCCGCCGCCTCCTTCGCGAGCATGACCTGCTCGCAGAAAGAGGCGGCGCAGTCCCACTAACTCCCGCTGGAGAGCATGGCTCGCACCATGGCCTCAAGCGAGAGAGTGACCACGCCCAGACCCACTACGAGGACCTGTCGCTGTTGTGCCCACGCCGTGCACTCCACCAGCGTGTGGAGCGCCGTGTCATCGCTGCGGTCCTCGCAGTGCTGACACTCGGCTGTGGTTTCCCGGTGTTTTCGCCACAGATACCTACCGAAGCTACCGTGCCCGGCAAGCATCTGTGTCAACCGGTAGGAGAGAGCACCGTGTCTTCTCTCCAGCCACTCGTCCATGACCGGTCTGACGGCCGCGATTGTGGCGAATCCCCCCTTTGGTTGCTCAAGTCGCACCTTCCATGTCTCCACGGTTTCCTGGTGGAGCAGGGTCCGCTGGGCCTCGATTTCTCGAGACGCAGGCCTTTGGCCCCGCTCCAGCGCCTCCTTGCGCCATCTGAACAGTGACGCAAGGGCTCTCGCTTCCAGGTCCCATGGAGGGGTCCCGGCTAGGAGACATGCCGCCTCACCGGAGATCGTGCGGTATCCTCTTATCACCCTGACGGCCATCACTCTCTGCGGGCTCAGCAGTCTAGCCTCATTGCTGGCCGTCAGGGTCTCCGCCCATACGGGAGCCCCGTACAGAGCCATTCTTCGCACGATCCCCAGGTACAGCCTCCTGTAGGGAGAATCTTTACGCTATACTCAGCGTTCTACATTAATTAAACAGTTCCATCGATAAATCAAACGCCCAACTTTGAAAAGTCTTCTAGTTCAGAAACACTGAGGGAGTTGTGAAAGTTGTGCCTAATATTGTATCGGCGTTCCACTGGATTTAGTTCAAGATTTGAGGTTTACTTTGTGAACAGATTTTATTACATACTAGCTGAGAACGCGACTACGCCTGCTTAAGGTCGGAATAAATCAAGGTATTACGATAAGAAAATTACGATTAAACCCGCTAGCTCAGTGTTTGTTACACGAGCACTGAATTAAGCAATTTTCCAAGCCAAGTTGAAGGCCATATAGTTGACTTGATAAATTTCTCCCGTGGGTGATCTTAACATCCTCCTGTCCATATCAACACGGCAATAGACTCACTCACCGTCTATTACGTGAGACAAAGAACTATACGGTGAAATTGTGGGCGTATTTTACGCCTCTTTATGTAGTATCCCAAGGTTCCCGGGTTCTTTAAGAGGAGCGTTTAGAGGCACATTAAGGGGCCGCCAACTTGAGGCCCACTTCTGAAGTGGCCCCCAATCGCTAGATGCGCCACGGCTTTCCATCAAGCTGGCGACTTTTATCGTTCCAATTTTAGTATAATTATGTACTGCCGAAGCAAGTATACTTGTACCGACTGTGAGAGTGGCCCCCAGCCACTCTCACAGTCGGTACAACTTCTGACAGAGGTCCTCAAGTTGGCGACCCCATGATGTGCCTTTTCACGCTCCACTTGATGAACCCGGGATTGTAAGATGAGGGAAACACGTGCGCGAGCAGTTCGTTCCAAGTTTCTATAGTCAGACAGAGGAACGACCTTTTGAATCGCTCAGTTCTGGCGAAGATTCTTTTATTGCTTGTAATCGTCGATTTACGATACGCCAGTTCAGGTTGAGTAGATCCATTACAGTTCTTACAATTAAAAGAATCTACTTGACATCTGTTACTTTCCTATTTTAGCCCAGCGTTTCTTTAACCTTTTACATAACATAATTCAAAGAATAGGTAGCCCTTTGAATTTAGGCAAAATTTTGAACAGAATTCGTCAATGAAAAATACGCACCTAGTTGTTTACCGTGTTCGGTAGAAATAAAGTACGTATCATAAGTAAGTATTTTGTAAAGTAATTTGATCACAGGCTGACCACAGCCCGCAGCGACAAATGAT
This sequence comes from Miltochrista miniata, assembly GCA_933228765.1. Taxonomy (NCBI): domain Eukaryota; kingdom Metazoa; phylum Arthropoda; class Insecta; order Lepidoptera; family Erebidae; genus Miltochrista; species Miltochrista miniata. Next base: position 2,374,601 of record OW121764.1, read on the forward strand.
GTCAGACCGTAGTCAGGAAGAATTTCAACTTCCAAAAACGTAATAGAACAAAATAGTATTCAATGTTTACTAGCTATACTCGTTACAATAATAAATGATGACTATATAAATGTTAATTTTGATACAATTTGGGACAGAAAAGATAATCCAATTTATTAAGAATTTTACTTTCGCCAAATAATATATTTATAGCCTTGCAAAAGAATTGTCTATTGGTTTCAGATCATAAATTCGTTTGTGAATAAAAAGTCAGCCAAGTGCGAGTCAGATTCGCGCACAGAGGAGTACCTAACAAATATCCAATAATAAGGGTTCTGTATGGGAGGAACATGTTCAAGAGGGGGTGAAGAACATAATTATGTTGTTAGTATTTACAGTAATAGCGGCATCAGAAATCAATGAACGGAACCCTAGAAATTATTTGTATTATACAAACGCCATAAAATAATATCGATATTGCAAGAATGTTCACAGTTACAAGACACAGAATCAACTATTGAGCAATACGAATATAAATTACCTACTCATGGAACTAAGAGAATAATATTTTCTTTCAAAAAATCAGTGACCTTATTATCAAACTCATCACTATATTTATTTTAGTTGAGTTTGTACTATTGTAGTATGAGAGTATTGTATTGTTAATGGACAAAGGAAATAATAAATAGGCCTTGGTTCTTAAAATTTATAAGTCATGACTAAGATAGAGAGAACAATTTATTATTTTTAGCTAAATTCTGTTTAAAGAATATAGTTTTCGATAGCTAGAAACTTGATTCTTCTGGGAAATTTCAGCACCACGTTCTCAACTGTAAATTTTACTGATCGAAAAAGATATTTGAAATCTACCTTTGGCTTTACATTGTTGACCTTTGGAGGTTACTTTGCCAAAGAATAAAGTTAGGCTACTTTGCCGCAGTTCAAACTTACAAAGTACAAAGTTCTTTGTTTACAATTTACTATTAAGTTAACAATTATTTTTATTATATATGATTTTAAACTAACATGGTCATTACTATACACTATAGAACTGTTAACGGGATATTTACCATGTACTGTTTTATCGATGTAACAGCGCCGAAATATCGGATACTCGATAAAACAGTACATGGTAAATATCCCGTTAACAGTTCTATAATTATTTTTATTGTATTTTATAGTTTTATTCCCATTAACTATTTGCATAAATATCACAGATATTATGAACTGTTTTACATTACCAGAAAAACAGTAGGTACCTGAGTATTTTTGCTATAAATAAAAAATGTTACATTGAAGTAAATTCTAGGGTTTTAGTTGGTAAAATATTTTCAATTCTTAAAATCAGAACGTTAAACATTTTTGCTTGACACTATGGTTTTACTTTTTTTCAAGAATACTCTTTCTCTGGCATTTTTTTGTGAAAAGGCTCTCATAAATCTGATACAACAAATCAAAAGCGATAAGAATCGCTTAAGCGTCCATTAACTCCCCAATTAAAAGATGAAACGTCTTAATTCAGTTAATTTATCGCCAACTCCATGGAGTAATTAAGAGCTATTTAAATGTTTTATTGTGAGGATATCAAAGGTATCAAGAACGTTTGATAAACAAGTTGCGAAGTAATGGACTTCAAGATGAGTCGACATTGATGTCAAAACATGATAGCTACATAAGCACTAACTCACTAATAAAATAATACTGATTTATGCCCGCGGCTTCACCCGCATGAAAATTTTGTTTCTGCTGCCACATTCCAGGGAAAAGCATTCAATAACAAAATTTCAAAAAAAACGTTAGACGAAATAGAATAGGACTGAACCGAAGGACATACCTACTCGTACAATCGACAACTAAGCTAAATTTTTTGAGATGGTCTAAGAAGTTCTGCAAAATAAAAATGGCATTTAACAGCTGTCGATCTGGACACACTTGTAAACAGAACTTTTTGATTACCTACTTATTTTTATCATTATTGCAGCCTATTTGACGCCTACTGCAGGCCATAGCCCTCCTCCAAGGATCGCCACAACGTTCGGTACCCACGTGGCGTGAGTGTTTGGTGCTTTGGTGTTTGGTGCTAGCACTAGTGGAATCGCCGCGCCGCGCCGGGAACTAGGGGCTGTTGGTATGTCACACAATCCAATTTTTGGGGGCGAGAGTTTCTTTTCAAGTTTTCCTTCTCTACGGATCGGATCGTTTTGCGAAACTGTTCCCTGAGTCGCCTCTTCCGATACCCTCGGGATGAATTGGGGTGACGACATCTACTTATTAGTATCTATATTTCCAAATAAAACAGAAACACTATCAAGAAAATGAATATCCATATAAACTGCCTATAAAATAACTGCCTAAGAGATAAAGCGTAATCCAATATTACATTTTATGAGAGAGGGAACTAGGTTGTATTTTACACAAAACTTTACCTTGTTAATCTTTCTTTATTAACATTTAACCAATTGCTTTACATTTCAGTATAATCAATCTATGTTATATTTTCGTTAAATCCTTTACCGAATCTTAATAACCGCGGCTCTGATCACAATTTAAGAACATCTTCCATAAGAAGTCAAGTGTGATAGTATTTCAGTTTGTAAATGAATTTTGTCAGCCTGTAGTTTTAACATAACTGCGTAATAAATCGTTGCATGTTGAACTTACATGCTTTGATTTGGACTACAACGTTTCACAACTCTTCCTCTCCATTATCATTATTTTACATTTTCTTATTTCGTTTTTTTAGAATCGTGTCTAAATTACTTCCTTCCTTATTGTGACCAAATCTGTCAAAACCCGATAGATATCGATATTCTCCAACCTCTAAAACATTCTCTATGTTGGTATCATTTATCTTGTACCTACCTACTGTTCGAATTATAAACAAAGTATTAACTTCGTGACCCCTATTTAAACAGTTTCCGTAACTTTGAGAACGGCGAGTAAACAGAAGTATTTCAATGATCCCGAACTTTCATGCTACTAAGACAATAGCTAATTACAAATCACAGCTACGAAATAGACACACGTTTCTATAGAATTAGAATGGTAAATTTCAAAACAATCTTCTCCAAAAAGCTCATAAATTTAAAGCTTAAAATTTAATTGAATAATATTTTTTTACGGAAGTTTCACGAAAAAATATTCTATGTATATAAATGAGAGGGGTTCAGAAGAAATTTGAATATGCGATGAGGGATAGACATCAGGCAGCTCTGGTCTTTTATATTAAAAACACGAGTATTTGTGAAGTGACAGGACAAAATTATTGATTTGCTCTGATACACGGTTCGATAACTACCTATATCCATTAACCACGAGCGCTTTTTAAAACTATGTCATTCAATTCCAATTATGAATAGTAGTTTCGGAAATAGTTCGTAACTTATTTGTAATTATGTATTTAGTTTTTTATTATTATTACCACTGTCTAATTAGCTGTGGTTTGAAATTGGCTTTTGCCTTAATCACGGCTTTTTCATTCCTACAAACGCTTACATTATTAGTGACTGGTGACCGTGTCGCGTGTCGTGATAATAGTATTTTAATAACAACTTTAGAGGGTACTTCCAGCAGTTGGCACCAAAGCTGGTCTTTGGTCCCCCAGCAATCCTGTGTGCTATAGCTTCACAAGCCTTCTGGTCACCAGATAAACAACGAGAGTACGTTGAATTTTGACACCCTGTTCTGCGTGATATAGAAAATACATAAAAATTCACTGCTCAATAAATAAAATAAACGGTTTTTCACGGTACATAAATGCCAGAGTATGAATAGATCCAAAAGGACAATTTTCTTCATCCCTTTGTACGTTGCAAGTGTACGTGCCCACTCTTGGTAACTAGTTGCGCGATTAAATTTAACTTCTGCGGACGTTTTTGGACATATACGTGATCAAATTTCTTATAGGCCGCTTCTTGAAACGGTTAGTGAAATTCAGGACACGACTGTAATTTTGCTCGGTTGATTAATGCCTACCTGTACGATGGCACGTGTTTCGAGCTCTCTGGGAGCGACTTTTGGTTTTGTTATTAGTTTAATATCTGTCATATTGTTACCCCAAGTGACTTGGGAGTATCTAAGTATAATATTTTCATGTGTACGATTACTCGCCTTGTTTTATCTTATATCTGTGTATATCTTTGCCCACATTTCATCAGATGATAATTAGCTAACTATAAATATAAATATACTGGGAATCCCGGAGCATCCTTCCGAGGAATTACCCTCGGCAGCGCCTCCGGTGCTAGAAGGATAGGTAGGGACCGTTTGGTGTAAGTCGAGTCGAGATCAGCACGACTTCTTTAGGCATTTACAGTAAAAGAATGTGCCAGTATTATCTCAGAAATAAAGAATATAAGTATCTGTTATTCTTCTCTTTTTACGTGAAGAAAATCCTACATCGATGCTATGCCCGACTCCTACCGACTAAAACCACACGTATCCTTCCTAACAGCCTACGGTAGGGAGCCTCAGGTAAGCCCTCGGAAGGATACCCCAGGACTCCCAACAGACCTACGTCTACCACTGCGGCCTTATGCAAATAAAGAACCTATTTGAGCACTATAGTCACAGAGGAGATCAGTGCCTCTATCTTGTATGTATTTGGTCTTTGATTACTCACCTACTTATTGAATTGGACTGCGGCAATCCAGTAGATAGAATAGATTACGGCGAGATTTGTGTGTCTACCGTAATTGTAATCCAATTTACACGCTTTGGTGTATTTTGGTTGCAATGCGTCTATATTGTATGTCCAAATAACCTAATCGAATAACGTGTGTGGGCATACGCTTAAATAAGTAACTATATAACGAGATAGTTGTGGTTTTCGATATTGTCTACTTACTGTGTTGACTTTTTTTAATGGATCAGTCCTTTGATGAGTTAACTAACACAATTTCCACCTTTTACGTCTTCTTCAAACTATCCTTTCGCCGGACTGCTCGAAGGAACGTCTTTTTTAGGAATAAGCACTCCATTGTACTTATTTTTTATTTTGTGTCTTATTTACTTTATTCATAAACATTAATAAAATTACTAAACCAGTCTACTTTAGTTACAACAATTGTGCGACGAATAAAGATCTCGATAGTTAGCATTTTCGTTTGTTACAGGATGCAATGATGTCGTTTGTTTGTTTGGCACTAGCTAATATCCACAACTTCATACTTGTGTAGTATAATATATAAATAAATAAAATAAAAATAAATAAAATCAAAAAAGTCCAGCGTTAGAAATTCAATCCTAGCTTTTAAGGTTTTAAACCTAGAGTTATAAAATAAAAACTAGTTGAATGAATAAGCACAGCCTGTGAAAAACGAAAACAATAACCATAATGTAGGCAACAAAACGAGGTGTTTATACAAAGGCCGAGAACAACAAGAATACGGAATTATCGAACAACGTCTGGTGAAAGATACTTTTTCTGTTTCAAAGGAATTTCGAAATTAATTTGAATTGAACACAAAAAGGTATAAAGTATAGTACTCGGTCCTCCGTAATATGCTGCCAGATGATCTAACTGTTGCAACGATCGGTTGAGAGCAGTATCTCGGTAGTGCTCTCAACCGACTAAATCTAAAAGAAGAAAAATATTAATTTCTGCCAGTTGCAGTTACATAATCGTACACATCAAAAACCGGCAACCGGTATGTGTGAAAAGGGGCTTACAGCGTCTCGCCCGGCAAGCCGGAAGACGCAGATATGAGTCCTGCTCGAGACCAAACATTTCTTCACATTTAATTTGTGATTTAGTTAGCAAACCTACTAATTGCTTTATCAAATTATCTCTTGTTTAAAGTCTATTGTTTAATAGCGAAGTCGAGACAGACAGTTCATCTAATTTCCTTTAATAAATCTCACAAATTGACCAATTTCTGATATCCAAGTCCCTTTTGTCACATAAAACGGACAGATCTGATAAAATTTCAATAAAAGTTACGACTGTTTTTGTTACAGGCAATGGTTGATCTATAAAGATTTAGGGTATTAATTGCATCCTCGAATTATTCACAATCTTGATTCATTTTACTATTGTTTGGAACCCTCGATGGGCGAATCCAACTCGCACTGGTCCGGTTTTTTTCCATATATTTCACTGGCCCACTTACAATTTAATAGGTGTTTCTTCAAACGCTCAGTTCTGGCGAAGATTCTCTCCACTGTGTATGAGTGGCATCTCTGCCCGGCACGCGTTGTTCGGGATCGGAAAGGAGAGGGTGGGATCAGGTTGAAGAGCTCTTCAGAACATTCGCAAAGCAGCCAAGGACGCTATGGTTCTTCGCTGCGCTAACGGTTCGAGGCCTCCCGTCACCTCAGGACAACCAATTATTCGGATAGCACGTCTCTGCACAGCGTCAAGCGCGTCTAGTAAGTACCTCGCAAAGTCATCCCAAAGGTGAGAACAGTACTCGACGCAGGGACGAATCTGCGTCTTGTAGAGTAAACATCTCTGATGTGGCGTGAAGTACCGCCTCACCTTATTTAGGACTCCAAGTTTACGCGAGGCCAGCCCAATACAACTCTCTATGTAGGTAGTTTTTGTGATTGAGCTCACGCCGGACGTCTATACCGAGGATCTCCAGGTTGTCTTTAGTGGAATCGTAATGCTCTGAAGAGAGGGTAGAGGAAGGAATGGGGACTTCTTAGCTGTAAACGCACACGCCTGTGTTTTTTTGGCATTCTGGCATATTAGGACAGATATAATTATATTGAAGGTACCTATACAATATAATAGTAGTTGCATTAAAAATATAGGTTTTTATCCCTAAAGATGACAAAAAACCGCCCAAGAGCGAGTCGGACTTGCGCACAGAGGGTTCCATACCAAATAACGACAAAAAATGTTCCTTTGATCCCTAATTTAGTATTTGACGCTATAGCGGCACACAGCAGCACAACAGAATACATCTGTGAATATAATTTCAGCTCCTTAGCTATCACGATTGCTGCGATACAGCCTCGTGACGGACAGACAGACAGACGGTCGGCGAAGTCTCACGAATAGAACTTTGGGTACGGAACCCTAAAAACAACGTCTCTTCTTAAGTACTCGAATAGAAAAGTGGCCTCCTAAAATAAAATGCAGATTATTTGCTTTAATATTGTGGAGTAATTATTCTTTTTTAAATCTTATAATGATACGTCTCAGACTCTAGGGGATAAAATAAATTAGGTCCTCAGTCTTAGGAAATTGACTTAGGTCTACATTTGAATAAAAAAAAAATAGGTACTTTATTTGATTCATTGCCTCTATGATGTCAGCGATAACCTTTCATAATTACACTTACTTGAGACTGTAAAGATTATATCAGAACCATTTACTGGTAAGGTCTTTATTAAGTAGCACACAGTTTTTAGTTTTCTATTTCTACACAGTAAAACAGTTATTGGCAGTTAAAACTATTTTAAATCTACTTCTATTCCAAACCCTAGGGCTGCGAAAGGCGCCTCTGGGTTTTCGAGGAGGATAAGCCCACACGTGTAGACGCGTTGGTTGACTCTTTCAGTTGAAGACGGCATCGCCTAGTGAAGCAAAGGTCCCAAGTGGTCCAAATTGAGAAAGCCATCACGCATACGGCCTTTTAGAAATAAACATTAGGTTTAATTACTAACTAACTATCTTCACGCCAAATCCCTTGCGGGGTAGGCAGAAAGAACCGAGCGCCACACGGCACGGTCCATATACACCTCACTTGCTTCTTCAACTTTCATTTTTCTTTTCATGCATGCACGTCGGTTCTTACGGCTCTTGACACCACCTTCAACTAACACACGATTAATTTGGTCGTGGTAGGTGTGTCGTGGCCTTACCCGACTCCTACGTCCATCCACTTTCGCGTTATATATCTGTTTTGTCATTCTTTCATCTCCCATTCGTTCCACATGCCCGAACCATCGTAGCATGCCCTTCCTTACTTTAACACCGACAGTCTCTTTCAGACCAACTCTCTTTCTTACATCTTCATTCCTAACGCGATCTGCGAGCGTTACTCCGCAGATTTCATTATTATTCATCTTATTAGGTTCAATATTTTAACAAAAACTACATTAGTTATTGTAAAAATTGTAGAGAAATTTTTGAGCATTAGTCTGTGAATAAATGTACCTATTCAATTGGTTCAAGTTCGGAATTAAACCTGTGACGATTTCCAAACTACAAAATAGTCTAAAATCATTTTAATAAAATAGTCATGACAATCTTTATAGTATTTGGAGTTTTAAATTGCCATGTTAATTAAATTGAAGCTAACAAAGAATATCTAGAATATTGCGTTAGTCTAGAGACTAACGCAATATTCTAGATATTCTTTGACTTACATCGTTATTAGAAGTAGTTTAAGTACTACTTCTAATAACGATGTTTGATTAATACCCGAACACATTTTAAAATTACTGAGAGCAAAGTTAGTGGTTCGAAGAAGTGCTTGATACACAAAGTAACGTCTATGACAATGATAAGTTTTAAACAAGCTATAGGGAACTTTTGAAAAGTGATACTACGCAAAGTGTTTCAAGCTGAGTTGAGATTTGATTACATCAACTTGGAAGCAAACCAAAAGTTCACTGCGATAAAATCATAATGAAACAATATAAAAAGACAATTATATATTTATACTGCAAACAGATAATATGCTAAAATATATTGTACCTACTTTTAAAATATTTTATTAAATAAAATTCTCGCTTCACTTTTAATATAAAATAAATATTTATGGAAATTCTCAAACAACATCATCTAGCCCAATTTAAGCTAATATAAGCTCGTGCTATGGGATCTAGACGACTGATGGACATACTTTTATATTTCTAAATACTTACATTTTTACATAGAAAACACCCAAACTCCGAAACACACATTTGTAGATCACACAAATATTTGGCATCTGGTTAGATAGTTGAATGTTTCAAATAACCTTTTCAATTTCCAATCTTACATTAATGAATTTCGAACAATATCCGTTATACTTTCGATTGTTGGCACTTGATGGAACTTGTTATAATACATTATGAAAATTCACTTGTACTATTCCACTTTTATTTTAATATTAAAATAAAACTTTAAAATAAAAGTGGAATAGTACAAGTGAATTTTCATAATTTCGAACAGTGTTAACATTATTAATATTTTTTGTAACAAATCATCCGAACAATAGTTTTTAGAGCAAAGCTGCAGCAGTTAGATGACATTCTTTTTGTACGTGATAACACTTACGAAAACAAAATTTGATTTAAAATTTCCTACCAAAACTCTCAAGTCTTAATGTGCTTAAAAAGGAGGGTACTCTTCTTTTTTAGTACTACAGGGTGGGTAGTTAAATTACTTGACATAATTTTGCTAGGAGGCCAAATTTGCTTACAGAATAATAAATTGTAGTGTAAAAGACCTTCCAGATCCTATTCCATAACATTATTAATAATAGTCGACAAGTCACTTGGTAGAACAATAATTAAGTAGGGCAGTATTTTTGTTTATTTAGATGTTCTTTGTAATAAAACATCCACTAAAATGTCAAGTTGACGGGCAAATTAATGTCTATTTTTTTACTGGAAGTTTTGTTTCTTTTGTAATTGGATCTAGTAGTTGGGGTTCTGTATCTGAAGGTCTTAAACATTTTATAGGTGTAAAACTAACTTTTATACTCTTGATTGTTGGTACTTGATGGAATTTTGATGGACTTGATTGTGTTTTTAGTAAGGTGTAAAACTACTTGAAGCAAATCTTTTCGTGATTTATTTGTTACTAACTGACTTTCCCAACTTCGTTTACGCCACATAAGGTGTATGAAAAGACAGGTATTTTTTCAACAGACTCATGGGAGCGTATGGAACTGCCCTGTTTGCTTAATCATAAAAGAGCTTAAGAATTAAGTCCATTATAGTTTTAGAATATCTTTAATCATTAAGCTCTTTTATGATTAAGCCAACACGCCAGTTTAAATTTACAATCAAATTCAAAGGAACCCTTGAATTCTAGGTTTGGTGAAATTTAAGATGTCTCTATAATGCTGAAAGTACTCCCTTTCCAACACTAAAAAATATTTGAAATCAGACCTACTTACTATACTAAAATAGCATCATCACTACCAATGATCTGGGTAGGGAAGTAGCGACCACTCTCGTTCTTCTGTGGGTGAGTTGTGCCGGCTAGTTCCGAGAAAGGGGAAAGCAGGTCACTTGTGGACTATCGTCAGGTGATGTAGCGAATAGCCAGCGCGCGTTCCCTGAATATTCCTAAACCAAGGTGTCAGGTCAGGAGGCCCCGACCACTGTCGTCAAAAGGCGGGGGCACACTTCCCGTTTTCCGGGAAATAATTATATTATTCCAGTCCATAAACTTAAAACACATTTTTCTAAAAAAACATGAAACATGTTTTACCATGGTAGGTACCTACTACAACACAAATTCATAAACACATAATTACTAGGTGTCATTTAAAAATAACAAAGGACTATTCATTTACGTAGAGTGAATGATGTTGAAACGAACCACGTTCCCATTGAAGTGTTAATTAAAAACTCGGTTAATATTTTAGCTCAACATTATTAGCTGTATTTATCGTATTACGGCATTTAATGTGGTCGCGCCTTTTTGAAATTAAATATTTTTTTTGACCTGCTGATAATACATACATAATATCTGCTTAATGAAAACTCACTCACTTGTACTATTCCACAACTTTTATTTTGATTTTAAATAATACCTGACCGGTTTCGCTATTATAGCATTCTCAAAGGTGTTTAGACTAAACACCTTTGAGAATGCTATAATAGCGAAATCGGTCAGATATTATTTAAAATCAAAATAAAAGTTGTGGAATAGTACAAGTGAGTGAGTTTTCATAATGTATTATAACAAGTTCCATCAAGTGCCAACAATCAAAAGTATAAAGGATATAATATATGCTGTTTAGCTGTTTTCAGTAAGTGTGTAGTTATTCTTGGCCTGTTAATAGTTGTTTTAGTTAGTAAATATGGAAACCTTAGTTCGGCCAATTTACTCCCGTCCGTCTGACTATCATTCTGTATGTGTATGCTTGGAAATATTAATCATGATTATATTTATAGATAGCAACATCTAATTTTTTTTTTCTGCATGGTTCCTCCTCTACGTGAATAGTAAAGAGATATAATATATTCTATTACTCATTGTGTATAGTGTCGTAATACAGATCTTTTAAATATTATTAATTTATTATAGGTACTTAAGTACTTTAAAAAATATCCTTAAAGTGTTATGGAAAAATAAACTTAGATTTAGTTATTACATCTCATAATATAAATGATAATATTACCTACTCAATAAATCCCAGCTCTGCTTTCGAATATCAATTTAGATATTCATGCGTCTCTACTCGTGATATTACTCGTATTTCCTTAACTTACGACGTACGTAAGCCCCGTAATATGAGTTTGTGTTTTTCTAGGTGTATTGTGTTTTCTTAGACAAATATGTAATCATCTTATTCCAGGTAAATAAACCTTATCAGTGAATAATTGATTAATAAACTGTTATTAATTTACTATCTCATGATTAAACTGCTTCATCTCTCTATATCATTCTGAATCGACGACATAAAAAAGGTCACAACTCTCACAGTGACTGATCCTCGGATAAAAGACCACCTTGTGTCATTTACGAGCGTTTCCATGCTTCGAAAGGCAAAGTCACGGTTGTCAATAATGGGCTGCGGAAACGATCAATTGACTTGTCAAGTACTATGTGTCACATGCCGATGCACACACACGTGCAAAGACAGACACACTGAAACTACTTTCAATCACATTTCAACAGACTTGTCAAGTCGATTTGACCATCTTCGGAGCCCATAACATGGCAGACGTTAACCGTATAGCAGCTTGAAAAGTTTCAACAGCAGCTCAGCAGGTCACCGGAACCTGCGCCTGTCCATTTCAATATGGCAATAGTCAAATTCAAATTTATTTATTAACGTGAAATGTGGTACAGTTTGAGATGTTATAAAAAATTTGACACCAACACATATCGCCAGATCAGGCATGCAAATATTATAACTATAATTATTGTCTAAATTTACAATCCCTATTCAACACAAGTGTAGGTACAATTCCATGCATTGCATTACGTTTTCTACAGTACAGATCATTTAGAAGGTGTTACCAATTCTATTAATAATGTTACCATGTCTAAATCATTCATTTTTGTTTTCACCAGTTTAGGTACCTTTATCTAATATATTCAATGTCTAATACTATCACAATGTCGAGATAAAATACTAATTATATTTATTTATACTTAGTCAATACATTTTACAAATTCAATGTCAGAAAGAAAACAGAATTAATAACTATGTCAGAAACATTCTTCATATGTTACCAAATTATATAATTATATGATCTTACGTAAGTGAATGTATACACTGCAATTAATTCCGACGACGAATAACGTTGTTAATTACCATAAAATTATTTAACTTTGCACAGTATAATAGAAATTATGTTGCATTGTACACCTATTTACTACTACTACTATTTAATATTTACTTTCATAATAATTAATTTTAAAAATAGAATACTGGTTCTAAAATTTACAATGGGCGTCCTAGTTTTAGAACGTTCGAAAGCTTATTTATTTTGCCATTAGCTATTTATAACTTTTCAATTGCAAAAGAATAGGTAGATACACAATTTAATAACATAAATAAAACACAACATTTAACAAAATTTATTTACATTTACATACATACATACATATGGTCACGCCTTTTATTCCGAAGGGGTAGGCAGAGGCATATTATATGCCCACATTTCACCTTTTCGTATAATTTGTCCCACGTAATAGGTGGTGAGGACATAATAATTAAACTATGCCCTAGTTAGGTACATCACAAAACTATAAATAGCACAATTTGTAAAACCACAGTCGCTAAAAATTATGGTAAACAAAATGTAGTCTGAAATTTCATACGAGCTCTTATTTTGTAGGTACATTTTACAGCGAATTGTTGAAAAAAATTGTCAATCGACTATTGCAAATTTAGGTACATTTATTGAAAAGCTTCTTTAACTTTTTTTGTTATAGCGGCGATAAAAATATCTCATCAGTGAAAATTTGCAATTTATATATTAATTTAGCCTAGCAGTAATCACAATTTTGAATTATTTCTTTCTAAATACGAAGTGCACTACTAGATGCTGAGTTAATAGATTGAAATACGATGTGAAATGTTTGACTTCATTTTTAAAAATCATTCTTTGATAGTTTCTCTCCTAACACATCGAGTAAAGGCACAAAACAAGGTCAAACTAAACTGTCTGCATGATTTACTTTCTACACAGATTTGCCCTTGTCACATGCCTAGGGTAAATCACCTTCACCGACAAGTTTCGGGAATAACTTGACTAACTAGGTATATAGACCTTTGACCCAATATCAAGGAAGCCTATTAAATTTACAAGTAAATTTTACGAAATAATTTACGAAGTAAACCTTACAAAATAATTTACGAAGTAATTTTAGGGCTTCGTACTGAAAGGATAAAAACGAGGCCCTGAGAACTGCGACAGCTCGACACTTGAAATTTTCACAGATGGTGTATTTCTGTAGCCGCTATAATAACAAATTCTCACTAAAGACAAACAAAAGGAAATAAAGGAGCTCCCATACGACATACTTAATTTTTTATACGTTTTTGGTACGGGACTCCTCGGGCGTGATTTCGACTTGCACCTGGCCTTTAGATAAATAATATGAAAATAGTTTAAAAACTAAAAAACACGCTTTTGTGCATTTCAAATAGCCAATCCGCCATCTTGGATGTCCGCCATGTTGGATTTAAGTCACGTGACTATTTTTTTTGTATTCCTGACAGCAAATCCTTTCATTCGATAACCATATCATGGGGGTGGATTTCAAACTGCCAGCCCGCCATTTTGGGGAGGCTGCCATATTGGATTTGTAACGACTTTTTTTTTTTTTCAGCCTGATCGAAGGACGGGAAGTGGGTCAAATTAACATTCCAAGATTTTCTTACATACATAGTTACAAGTGAAGCTAATAAAAGCGTGTTAAAAAATGGACTCTATTCATGAGTTTATTGTCGATGAGCTATCAGTCTGTCTGTATGTCTGTTCGTCACGAGGCAGCATTCTCAGAAATCGTGATAGCTTGAAAGCTGAAATTTTCACAGAAATACAACAACAAATTAGAAAAAAGGAGGGATTCAAGGGGCTCCCATAGGTACAACAAACGAGATTTTTTACCGAGTTTTTGGTATGGAACCCTCTAAACGCGAGTCCGACTCGTACTTGGCCGGTTTTTTAAGTTGCATCATCATTAACACAGTTTTGCAACTAGTTTGAATTATGCCTCTTTTTCCCTTAGTGACATTTTGTAATACAAAGTCCCGAAAAGTGGCGAAACTAATGCAAAATTAACATAAAACCTTATCGCGAACAGTCTCAACCAACACATTCACTGTCTAAAAAGTTTTACAATAAATATTTTAGATTGGAACTGGGAATATGAGCTGCTCTCTTGAAAATGACTGATTAAATTTAAACTTTTCCTGTCAGGGTGGACCTACATACATGCCACATACGTACATAATATTTATATGTGTGTTTTCCATGCATAGAGAAACGGGCTGTAAGTTTCCTCCAATTCGAAGAGTGAATTCTTTGACTATGCAGCATGCATAGTCGGAGACTTCGCATCAGACATGGCAGATCACGACACTATTTCACTTACACAATGTTATGGTGCAGATGCAACAAAATTACTTAATTTCTGCCAGACTGAAGCAGAGCCAGAAGAAAGTGTGATATACCATTTAAATTAACCACCTACATTACTTGACCAGATCCAACCGTAAAGGAACCGGTAGATTTTTTTTTTTGTGTGTAATTGTGTAATATTTTCATGTTTGTTATTCAATCACGCACTAACGATCGCAAATTTCAGCTCGGTCCGTTTAGCCGCAGATCATAGTCTGGAATCATACATAGACCAAGTTGGGTAGAAAGTGTTCTTTGTTCTAAGTCAGTTGCTTGCTTGGTTAAATTATGACAGGTGCTGAAAGCGAATAAGGCTCAGTACAATGACACAGAGCACCATTATTATTTTTACATTTTGACAGGTTCCGCGTAAGTGATTATTTGTATTTATTTTGTCATGCCTTTTTTTTGTGAGGAAAATCCTTAGTGGATGCTATGCCGGACTCCTACCGACTAAAAAACTTCACGTTACGCCCAACAGCCTACGGTTGAAAGCCCCTGGTAAGCCCTCAGAAGGATGTCCCCTATAAAATGATGTCTCCGAAACCATATAAACTTGGAGCGACATGTCCTACGTGTGTCCCTCCTCTTACATACCTGGGTTCTTCAAACAGAATATGAAGTTAAGCGATGCGACCTTATGGTGTACACCATACGGTCGCATCACGTAAGACTGTGAGAGTGGCCCCCAGTTGCTAGATGTCACCATGGTTTTCCATCAGGCGGGTAGCATCAAAAAGGCGAGGTTAATTTAAAAAGGTCATAGTACCTAGTACCGATTATGTAGCTACTGTTTTCGTTCAGAAGACCACGCCTTTAAACTCTCATTTAAAAATGGTTACAAAGTGAATATTTTTGATCATCCAACGATTAAAATTAAAATATTTCTCTTTACTATTTAGGGAAATATATGTATTCCCCACTGTGCTTTTTGCAAAGTATGCAATACCGACAATTGTAATTGGAAAACATGACAAATTATGTTTTAAAGTTGGCAATGATGCCAACATCGTATCCGCAATGTAGATAGTCCCACTTCCATTTTAGTTATTGTGTACACATTGTAGAACAAAAGCGTTGAAATTTAGTTGTACCCAGCGTAAGCACAACTAGATTATTCTTTAACAGTAACATAGATTAAGCGCTCTCATTTATAGCGTCCGAGAAAAACAAAAAGCTAAGTCGTTTTGACTGATGATCGCAAAAAGTCACCCTCGAGTCATACCTATCTCCACAATTCTTTGGCATTTTTCAGCAAGCAATCAAGGGTTAATTTTCGGCTTCTGTCACCCGAGGGCACGCGCTCAGCCGTCTCGCATTAACGAGGCGTTTCCGCTTGCCCCGTCGCGTTGTGGCTGGTAGATTTGAGAAAAAATGTCGAATAAGCGAATAGAGGGTTTTTTTATTTCGCTGTAACTTTCTATCTACTTAAAACAAAACGAAAATATTTTCCCAGTGCCGACTTGCCGTCACCCGTACCTCTCACTGAGAAAGCAGACCGCCAGCAAAGGGCAGCAAATAGACAAATAGTCAAGTTAAAAGAGGAAAACCAGAAGATGCGGTTTGGTTGCTTTTATGTGTATAAAAACGGTTTTAAATGTAAAGACAGATGGTTGTAACATAATTACAGTGGCTTAATAAGATTTCGGTAGACGTGGAATTGTACCCGGGGTCAGTACTAATTACTTTTTCGTACGCTGTTCAAATTTATTCATCAAGTAGATCCTCAGACCATTTAGTTTCTGCGTAGTAGTTCTCAGTTCTACTACTGTCACTAGGATGTAATAAGTGCAGTTGATGTTATTTTTAAACCATTGCGGTTTTTAACAATCATATATTATAGAATTCGGGTCTTTACACGAAATACTGTTTGCTTACATGCATCGACAATAAAATAGAAAATAGTGCATAGTAAATTTCTTTGATTATCGTCTGTGGTGATTCTGGCTATGGGTCAAGTTCGAAGGTCTTAAGTACTCTTTTCAGGGCTCATGTCAACTTAACCTGCAAATAGTGCTGATACTGGTGGTTGCTTTTACTTTAAAATAAAACGAGAACTAAAGATAAGAACGCCTTTGTTGGTGACAGAGCAACACAAACAGTCGTTCTGTATCTTTCGTTCTCTCCATTGTTAGCAATTGGACATGGTTACGTCATCCTGGGTGCGATGGGGCCCTACCACCAACCCCGGGGTCCAAGCCAGCCTCACCTGCGAGTGGTGCACCTGCTGATAAACGGACGAGGTCATGGCGCACAGAAAAGGAAAATTCGAAACTAAACCCTGTACCAACCCGTCTGGCCAGCGTGATACAGTAAGGCCAAATGTCCTCCTATGATGCACACAACCAAACAACGGCCCCTAGTTCCCGGCACTCCCGCTGTTCCCGATCACGGCAGCGGTCGGAGTGACGGCGGGAGGGGGGGTGCTAAGAATCTCCGGGTTACGGGAGGCTGCCATACAAAACTGACCCTGGCTACGTTTGATGGAACTACTCTGCGCCTGGACGAGCGGCTCACCGAACTCGAGGTAGAACTAGGTCATATTAACTGGCACATACTGGGATTGTGCGAGGTCCGAAGAAAGGGGGAGGACACGCTAACCCTTGCATCAGGCGACCTGTTTTACTTTCGGGAAGGTGACGGAAGACATTCTTTCGAGGGCGGGATCGGCTTTATGGTGAAAAAGGACCTCGTTAGCAGCGTTGTGGAGATCAGCAGTGTTTCGGCTCGGGTAGCATACTTAATACTGAGACTCACCAACAAGTTCACCCTGAAGGTGATACAAGTGTATGCCCCGACCTCGAGCAGCACTGTCGAGGCAGCTGAGACCGTGTACGAGGACATAGCAAAAGCACTACATGGTACTGCCAAGACTCACTACAGCGTTGTGATGGGGAACTTCAATGCCAAAGTGGAAGTACAAGAACGCGGCGAAACGAAGATCGGTCCCTTTGGTGTGGGGCGCAGAAATGACCGGGGCCATATGCTTGTCAGTTTTCTTGAGTCTCAGGGGCTCTTCTTGATGAACTCTTTCTTTAAGAAGAAGCCCCACAGAAAATGGACTTGGCGAAGCCCCGACAAGGTCACAAGGAACGAGATAGACTTCATCATGACGGACAGGAAGTGTATATTTAGAGATGTCTCTGTGATTAACAGGTTCAATACCGGTGGTGATCACCGACTTGTGCGAGCATCTCTGAATTTGGACTTCCGAGCTGAAAGGGCCCGTATGATGAAGCCTACTCTCCGACCTACCGCGCTCCAGTTAGCCTCAGGGGCTGAGAGGTTCCAGTTAGAACTTCAAAATCGTTTCGATCTGCTGGAAACCACTGGCAATATTCACGATAAGGCCGAAAATGTGGTCAGGACGCTACAGCAAGTGTCCCGAAGGTTTTTGTCCGGAAAAAGCAATAACAGGTGCTCTAAGCTCTCGCCCGAGACTCTCGAACTTATGAGAATAAGACGGGAAACGCCATCTACGCACTCGTCTTCGTCAGACCAGCGGGATCTAAATCTCAAAATCCGAAAGCTGATACGACGCGACCTTAGACGGTATAACACCAGTATCGTCGAGGCAGCGATCGAGCAGAACAGGGGTACCAAGGTATTTGCCCAACAGCTTGGAAGACCCCGTCTGACGAAACTGAAGACAGCGGATGGCAGAACCGTGACCTCAAGGTTCGAGATTCTCGAGGAAATTGAGAGCTTTTACAGAGACCTGTATGCATCACGGACAAAAAGGCCGACGGGTCCTACTGATTGTGACCACCGAGCCCCACTATCGCGCCACTATACCGAGGACATTCCGGACATTGACCAGGGCGAGGTGAGGGCGGCTCTCGGGCAACTAAAAAACAACAAGTCCCCTGGGGAGGACGGAATTACAACTGAACTACTGAAGGCGGGGGGGGGCTCCGGTCCTCAACGAGCTGACGAGTTTGTTTAATTCCGTCCTCCAACAGGGACAAACACCTGAAGCGTGGAGCGGGAGTGCGGTGGCTCTGTTCTTCAAGAAAGGTGATAAGACCTTGCTGAGGAATTACAGACCCATCTCACTCCTGAGCCATGTTTACAAGTTGTTCTCGAGAGTAGTCACAAACCGCCTCGCCCTTAGGCTCGACGAATTTCAGCCAAAGGAGCAAGCCGGGTTTCGAAAAGGCTTCAGCACCGTGGACCACATCCATACTGTACGGCAGATTGTACAGAAAACAAACGAGTACAATCAGCCGCTGTGTATGGCTTTTGTGGACTACGAGAAGGCCTTTGACTCTGTCGAAACCTGGGCAGTCCTGGACGCTCTGCAGCGATGTCGTGTAGATTGGCGATATATCGAGGTGTTGAGATGTCTCTACGACAACGCTACCATGACAATCCAGCTAGATAATCAAAAAACCAGTCCCATTGAACTGCGTAGAGGTGTAAGACAGGGTGATGTGATATCCCCGAAACTCTTCACCAATGCACTTGAGGACATCTTTAAGACACTGGACTGGGAAGGGTGGGGCGTGAACATCAACGGCACGCAAATCTCGCACCTTCGGTTTGCCGATGACATCGTAATTGTGGCGGAGACGCTGGAACAGCTAAGCGGAATGCTGCATAGCCTGAACGGAGCGTCTTGACGTGTTGGACTCGGCATGAACTTGGAAAAAACAAAGGTTATGTTTAATAACCACGTTACGCCGGGGCCAATATACGTCGAGGGAACCTTGGGCAGGTTATTACACTGGGGAAAGGGAACCTGGACAAGGAAATCGCCAGAAGGATACGGTTGGGCTGGGCAGCATTTCGCAAACTGCGTCGAGTCTTCAATTCGCCTTTACCGCAATGCCATGGAAAGGGCTATGCTTGGGGTGTCTCTGAGGGATAGACTCCGAAATGAGACTATCCGGCAAAGAACTAAAGTGGTCGACATAGCTCGCAGAATAAGTACATTGAAGTGGCAGTGGGCCGGCCATATCTGCAGAAGAACCGACGGCCGATGGAGCAAACGAGTTCTAGAGTGGAGACCGCGTCTCGGCAAACGTGGGGTAGGACGTCCACCCGCTAGATGGACCGACGACCTGGTAAAGGTCGCAGGCTGGGACTGGATGCGTAAGGCGCAGGACCGTGGATTGTGGCGTAAATTAGGAGAGGCCTACGTCCAGCAGTGGACTGCGATAGGCTCATTTGATTGATTGATTGATTGACGTCATCCTTCCTTACCCTTACAATTCCGAGTTCTTCAAACGGAGCGTGAAGACCCTTCAAACCCGAAGTTCACTGTCAATAGTCTTGATTGCTAGATGTCGTCTTAGCTTTCCATCAGGCAGACTATCGATATGAGATAATTTTGAAAAGCAATTAGTATGCTGACTCAATCACAAATTTAATGTGAAAAAAGTTTTGGTCTCGAGCAGGATTTGAACCCGCGTCTTCTGGTTTGCCGGACCAGACGCCTTCGGTTTCGGATGGTTTCGGTTATCTAATTTTAGAAAGAATTCCCGGTCGGAGATTTATGGAAATCTGCTTGTCACCAATGCATATTGTTGTGCTCCATCCATTCCTTCATAATTGTATTGACGGGTATGCTATTTCAACGTTTGTTCAAAGCTGAAAGACAAATGCATTGTAAAAGTCACACAATTTTATTAGCTTTGAATACATGCAACCACATCTATATACTTATAATAAATCTGTAGAAGTGAAAATTCTGTACATTCAAAATATCAAAAAAATAAATAGCAGGGGGTGTTACTAGACCGACACCGAACCCAAAAATGTGATTAAAAAATTTTTTGTCTGTCTGTCTGTTTGTTCAGGCATCACGCAAAAACCACCGGTTCGATTACGATGAAACTTAGTATAATTATTCTTTAATAGCCTGGGCACCACACTGGGTACTTTTTATCCCGGAAAAGTATATAGAATTCAAAGTAAACTTAATTTTGCGGTTCGATCCCTAGACCCAAAGTTATTATCAATTATTGCTTAAACGGTTAACAATACGATGATGAAACTAAGCATGAGCGTTGTTTGTTACATTTTGAAAAAAGTAATTTTAACATTTTTCAGATTCCACCTCCAAAGGTATAAAAAAGGAGGGTAAAGTTTGTATGGGACAACGTGATTCCTTGGTCCGATCTACTTAAAATTTGGTATATAGCATTATTAACACAATTGACGGAAGACGTGTTTCGTATTTTAATGATTTTTTTACCATAACGAGCTAAAAAGGGAATGTAAATTATTTTGGTGCTGATTTTCTCCAGAGTTGATATCAATACTCCTTAAATACTCTTATTTTATACTTAAATTACTTTTTATTTTGACACATAATTTGTGAAAGCGTTGTCATTTATGTTATGGTTTTACTTCAGACTTCAAAGTGATGATTTTACTACAAAGTCATAAAGTTAAATAAAAAGCGCAATTTCGGTATAATATTAACCAAATATGCTATACGGAAGTATGATTGCTAATTTATTCAAATTTTATGTGACAAAAAAACATTTGTGAAAAGAAGAAGAAAATTCTAAGATGGCTAGCCAGAAAAAATGAAAGACCACGCTTAGGTAGTCTTTAACATTTATTTTCTATGAGTGGCAGTGTCTGGTCTCCGGCTGGTCAATACTAATTGACCGTGTCAGTGCGCCATGATCGATTCATTGTTTTTTTTGCTGTGGTAACAGCTGTCTCAAGGAAACGGACGTTAGTCTATGGGTTTTTTGTGATGGACGGAGGAATTGTGCGTAGCAAACTGGTTTAAAGTCTTCCAGAGTATTCGATAGTGAGGGTATAAATAGCCCTGCTATGAAGTTCACAGTCTCTTCTAACATCATAAGTTTTCCGATTCACATCTTGTTAACGTTGAGCTCTGATGATTTAGCGCACCTCATGTGTTGCGAGGTTATAGTTTGACGCAGGCACTGTACAAACCTGAGGACTTGTTGAGGAATATAGCCCAGGTTCTACTTTCCTCAGAAAGAATAAGTTTCTGTTTCAACCTACACCCGGGATACCGGTAAGTGTCATTTCTTGTTTGCAAAGCGGTTCGAATTTCGTCGGTCGCGATGTCAGTTATTTCATTTGTCGTTTACTTGTCATAACAGGGTTTTTTTTTACTACGGGGAAAAGCGGCCCGTCCACGGTTGGCAGAGCCACATCCAAAGACACGTGGACTGCACGAGCGAGGGGCTTTGAGAGGAATCAGCCGCCTCCACGTGGCATGCTCGTGCTGTGCTGCTCTCAGATTAACTCAAGGCCAGTAATTGTCATGTCACCCTATTACCAGTGTAGTTAGCTGCTTACCCGTTCTACCTGCTCACGCGGCAGTGGTCTATTGAGTGGAATTAGTACCTAAGCCCTGACTATATTTCTGTGTACCTGTGATATTTGTGTCTATCAGTGAATAAGCTCTCTGTGTGTCTCTGTGTATCTCTGTGTACTTAGTAAATATATGTGTGTACACCCTATTGTCAGTTTTCGTTAGAGCCCTAGCCTACCCTTGCACACAGACTGGAAACTTAGAAATAAGGCGCCCTGGGATAGAGTTCTCTGCATAGCTACCTCGCGCTAGTTGGTGAGTAACACTGATCATCTTTGTGTTACAAGTCTCCACTGGTCAATAAAATAACACCGCATGTTACCATCTACGCTCAATCCTTACGACAAAGATTGTCAGCAGACTGATCATGGAAGGCATGAACTTTATTCTACATATAGTGCTGACTGCATTCTGTCAGGAAACAGACTCACTAAGTCTTTGTAAAATATGGGAATGGCCTCTACGACGACTACATTTGACAGGACTGAAAAGAGCCATAACAATGATTGGACCATCTGTATTAGGAGGACAAAGCCTACTGTAGTTCGGTTTGCCTAAACGTCGTAGGCTGGGCCTACCTGAAGAAGGAACTAAGTTACGATGTCAATTGCTTAGAAGAGAAGTTGTGTCAAGTAGTAGTTTAGCCATTGAATTAAGAAATGTATTTAATAAATAAATTAACTTGGCTCATATATTATGCATTATGAATTTGTTAATCAGAAAACTATCTAACTAGGCATTATTGTATCTAACTAGCTATTATAATGCGAATGTTTGTCAGTGTGGATGTTTGTTACTCTTTCACACTGTAACGGCTGAACGGATCTGGCTGAAATTTGGTGCCCACAGAGATATGTTATAGTCTAGGAACAAAATTTCACGCAGGCGAAGCTGCGGGCATCAGCTAGTTGTAAATATAAACATGAAGTTGACATATCACTATTTCATTTATGTTCTCCACAAAATCAACTACCTACCTATATCGCCCAGCTATCGAAGCTCGTCTAATCCTCACACTCCAGACTGTCAGAGCGACATGACAAATGGTTGTCACCCGTGAAATAATATATTACTGCGAATGAAGAAAAATGCTTCACAATAATCCTTTAATACTGGCGGCTGGCTAGGGCTACCAATACACAGTTTGGTGTTCAAGATTATGGTTAAATAATAATTATAAACAAATGACAACTGCCTATGTATCTTTGACAACATTTGTTGTCTGCCAGTGTCAGTTTGTTCTTAAATTTTGTATGGATCAACTTCATAGAGTACATAGTTTATTGAATAAATGCATTATTGTGTCAAAGAAACATTAGAATACGATGTTAGTTTTCTCTCTAACTTTTCTCGAGAGGATAAAAGCGAAAATAACACGAGAAAGCATTTTATTGCAATTTGTTTTAATTTTCACTATTCACCACTTGAACTAGGTATACACACAAGAGCAGCTCTTTGTATCATACTTACAATCGTGGCTTAGCGTTGTAGGGGCATCCTTAGCGACTAAGAGGCAAAAAGAAAAAAGTATTTCGAAAACACCGTTTTTACACTACCTTTTATTTTTTATTTTTTTTTTAACGTGAGGGAAAATCCTCGTAGGATGCTATGCCGGACTCTTACCGACTAAAAAACCTCACGTAACGCCCAACAGCCTATGGTTGAGAGCCCCGGGTAAGCCCTCAGGAAGGATGTCCCGTGACTCCCAACAGACCTACGGCCGCCAATGCGGCCTCGCCCAGGGGGTGGTTCGGGTGCAATCCCGCGTCTATGGGGGATTTCGGGTGTGACCCCGCTTCTAAGGGGGGGCGTGCGTGAGTGCTCACGTCACGCTGCCGTCATGGGCCTGCTTCTGTAAGGACGGTGAGCGGCCCTCTCACCGTCCTCAGACCCCCGGTCATGGAGGCCGATAGTCCTCGGCGAAGACACGTCGGCGGCGCCCAGGGCGCCGACTGCGGAACTCGGGTGGAAGAGTTCTCTCCCGCACCCGGCCCGCCGCCTCCTTCGCGAGCATGACCTGCTCGCAGAAAGAGGCGGCGCAGTCCCACTTACTCCCGCTGGAGAGCATGGCTCGCACCATGGCCTCAAGCGAGAGAGTGTCCACGCCCAGACCCACTACGAGGACCTGTCGCTGTTGTGCCCACGCCGTGCACTCCACCAGCGTGTGGAGCGCTGTGTCATCGCTGCGGTCCTCGCAGTGCTGACATTCGGCCGTGGTTTCCCGGTGTTTTCGCCACAGATACCTACCGAAGCTACCGTGCCCGGCAAGCATCTGTGTCAACCGGTAGGAGAGAGCACCGTGTCTTCTCTCCAGCCACTCGTCCATGACCGGTCTGACGGCCGCGATTGTGGCAAATCCCCCCTTTGGTTGCTCAAGTCGCATCTTCCATGTCTCCAGGGTTTCCTGGTGGAGCAGGGTCCGCTGGGCCTCGATTTCTCGAGACGCAGGCCTTTGGCCCCGCTCCAGCGTCTCCTTGCGCCATCTGAACAGTGACGCAAGGGCTCTCGCTTCCAGGTCCCATGGAGGGGTCCCGGCTAGGAGACATGCCGCCTCACCGGAGATCGTGCGGTATCCTCTTATCACCCTGACGGCCATCACTCTCTGCGGGCTCATCAGTCTAGCCACATTGCTGGCCGTCAGGGTCTCCGCCCATACGGGAGCCCCGTACAGGGCCATGCTTCGCACGATCCCAAGGTACAGTCTCCTGTAGGGAGCGTTGGGTCCCCTGATGTTGGGTTTTTACACTACCTACAATGGGAATGAGCTTGTCTCATGTCATCCCGCCTTGTGCACCATTTTTCCCAATGGCATACAGAATAATATTATATTCACAAATCACATACATAGTTATTATACAGTTTTGTGATACAGAGGTCTATGCCAATATTCACAAATTGTAAAAGAGAGATAGGTAAAAAAGCAATAAGCTAAATGGACTCCTGTCATTAAAATCTATGTTTATACGAGACAAAACTGTCAAGGGACCACTTTCAGGTGGTCACTGATAAATTTAATGATCGCTCACCAAACGAGTCGAATAGATACCACAGATATTTAAACAAATTTTAAACTTCTGTTTACGTTACTTTATAAATCAAATATTTAATATCGAAAATTATTGTAGCTTATTTTAAATGAAATGTTTGAATCAAAACTCAATTTATCAATGTAGTAATTTATACATGTACAAAATATCTTTTGAATGATCTGCTCATTGTGCGTACACGGTAAGTACAATGTTCTTGTAGAAGACAATGCTATTTAAGTACCGATGTTTCGAATAAAACAAACGGAAATGATTTTAATCTCGTATTTAAACAGTTTAAAAGTACTGATAGATTGATCGGGATATTTACTTTGTCCTAAAGAGTAACTTCGTTCGTTATTATGGCTCTTGCAATCATCGATATAGATAAGACTAGATGACTAACGACCGCGCCAAAATCACACCTACTAAACGTAAGCCCACAGGCTTAGGTGAGGCAAACGTCACTTCAGTCTGACAGCAATACGCCAATCGCGAGTACAAACAAGACAAAATGGGCAAATGCACAGTGAAAGATTGTGATTCTAAAACAGAAAAACACAATAAATCATGTGGAATAACTTTTCACACGTAAGTATAATAATTATGCAGTTTTATCAGCGCAAATACCGCTTTAATCGAATTTTGAAAATAATATTTGCGATTGTCATTTAGTGTTACCACTGAAATATCGGTTAGGTTTACCCACATTAGTGGGAGAATTAGTAATTACCTATGTAAATTACATTAATAATATTTACTTACGGTAGGGTTATGATTTTAACAGGCTATTAATGTATGTATGTAAGTTCATCTATTTCCTCATAGCTCCTTAACTAGGTACTTATTAGAACTGGACCAGTAGTTGATAGGGCTGTATCAATTTCTGCTAGTAGTCTGAGAGAACACTTATATACATATATATTTCTACTAGCTTTTGCCCGCGACTTCGTTCGCGTGGTGGTTTTAACTAATAACTAAACTACTTTGATCTGTCCAACGCATAGAGCTTCTATTAAAACTTAGGTCAAGCTATATTATCATTTGCGCAGAACCAATTTCAATGAAACATATAGTAAATATTTAAGTTAAAAAAATATATCTACAAAATCCTAATAGTAAATTTATGATCAAGCTACAGAATTTCGCTCAAACCCCGAATAAATAAACAAACAAACAAACAGACACGAAATATAGATTTGAACTCAGAAGCCCTAAATTTGTCGATTACAGTTTTTTTATTTGTTTCGAACGTAACGTCATAGCTATTTTTACAATTTTATATATAAGTATATAATACAGTCAACTCTTGTTAGTACTTGTTAGCTGCGTTCATGCTTTTTTGTAGGTGTAGGTGTCCCTTCGGATTTTTACTACGGTATCGCTTGTCAGATATTCCTGCAATTGTGATAGTAAATTATTAGCATATTTTTAAATTGTTAGCATATTTTTAAAAGGACTATATATGCAATATAAGAAGCCTAAAAAAGATCATCCTCTTTTTATTAGTTTAATAATAATAAAATTTTACAGTATACCTAAAGATGTAGTACGCCGTGTGAAGTGGGTGGAAATAATTCGATTGCTAAGAAAAGAGACTGATTGGATACCTACTAAATCAACAGTCATTTGTTCGAAGCACTTCCGGGATCAAGATAAACTAAAAAAAAATAGTGGTCTCATTTATCTCTCCAGGGAAGCAATTCCCATGATTGTTGTAAGTTATATAGAACTGGGTAATTTATTTTTATTGTTATATTTATCATGTTTATTTTTTTAAATGACTTCTCAAAATGCCCGCTGCCTGTCTGATGGTAAGCTAAATTGTAAGCCAGATTACTGAGAACGGTTACTTCTCTAGTCTAGTCAGGTATCAAACGCAACCAACATAGTATCTCCCAGCTTGATGGCCTCTCTATATGTATATTTATGCTATAGGACACAAAGCAGTTTGATTTGTTTGTTGTTTATTCTCTTTACAAATGAAGTCAGTACTTAGTGTTATTTTTTTTGCTAGTATTATTTTTCATTGCATTTTTCTCTTCTTTAGGACTCTCATGATGATGATTCTGTAGAGCTTTTACCTGTAAAACAAATGGATGTAGATGTTATTGAAACCGATGAAGAGATTAATGAAGTAGTTGAAAGCCCACGAAAGCACAAAATGAGAAAAACAATTCATCGTTTAAAAATTATTTCCACGCAAAGACTACGAAAAATAAAAAGTTTATCCGATAAAAATAAAAGGTTAAGAATTAAAAACAAAAAATTAATAGATGTTATACAGGAACTGAAAAAAAACGTTTGTTGACCGAAGAAGAAGAAATGCAATTAAATATAAATAACGAAACAGTACAATTATTGGAAGAATTTAAAAAAACTTTAAAAAAGAAAAGGACTTTTAAAAAATTTCCTTTATTGCTTAAGAAATTTGCATTAACATTAAACTTTTACTCTCCTGCTGCCTATAAATATGTACGATCCGCATTAAATAACTCATTGCCACATCCAAAAACACTGGTTAATTGGTATCACAAAATTAACGGAGATCCAGGATTTACATCGGAGTCATTTAATGTGCTTAAAATTAAAAGTGAAAATTCTAAATCGAATATCATTTGTAATCTAGTTATCGACGAGATGGCTATTCGGCAACAAAAAATGTTTGATGGAAAGAAGCACCACGGGTATGTTGATTATGGCTTAGATGACACAAATGATACACAAAATCTAGCATCATCAGCATTAGTTTTACTTCTAACATGCTTAAATCAAAATTGGAAGATACCTATTGGTTATTTTTTTACCCACGGGTTATCTTCAGCAAAACTTGCTAACATAATAAATTTAGCGCTGACAAAATGTCATGAAGTTAATGTTGAAGTAGTTTCCATTACATGTGATGGCAGCCAAACTAATATTGCTGCAATGCGAGTTTTAGGATGTCACTTAAACGATCCAAACTATCTCAAAACAAGTTTTAAACATCCTGCAGCAGGACACGATGTGGCACTATTTTTAGACGCCTGTCACATGCTGAAACTCGTCAGAAACAGTTTTGAATCAAAAAAAATATTTTTTAACAAAAGTAATGAGAAAATTGCATGGAAATATCTAAACCGCTTGCAAGAAATTCAGGAAATTGAAGGAATTAGAACTGGAAATAAATTAACTAATAGACATATCAACTTTCGGAACCAAGTAATGAAAGTGAAGCTGGCATCGCAGCTACTAAGCAACAGCGTAGCACAATCATTGCAATTGGCGAAGGAGTTGTTACCTGAATTTTCAGAAAGTGAACCAACTGCGGAATTTATTAAAGTACATAATGACATTTTTGATGTCTTGAATTCTAAAGGGGACCCCAAAGCTTATGACTACAAGAAAGCTGTGAAACCGGCAACGAAAAATGACATATTTATGCTGATCGAGAAATATAAAGATTATGTTACTAATTTGAGTATGGAAGTGACAACAAAAAAGACTATAAAACGAAAGGGTCAGCTTCAAAATGTAATCATTAAAAAAAATAAGAGAAAGGTGCTAGATTGCAAAATTAAAACTGGATTTTTAGGTTTTCTCATTTGTCTCGAAAGTCTAAAAGTAATTTATTTAAGATTGGTAGAGACGAATCGTTTAAAATATATAGCTACATACAGACTTTCGCAGGACCATCTTGAATTATTTTTTGGTTGCATTAGACAAAAAGGTGGTCACAACAATAACCCAAATGTCTTGCAATTTAAATCTGCCTACAAAAAATTGCTAAACCATCTTGAATTAAAAAATGATTTTCGAGGTAACTGTGTGCCTCTTGAGAAGATCAATGTCTTGTGCTCTATAGGTAACAAGGATCACATCGCAAAAATCAACGAGTCTTCCTTGGGCTGGCATAAGGATCAAGACTCAGAAACACTGCATAATACAAATAAAGATTCTTATAAAGATTGGGTCGTGCAAGAAATGAATGATAACCTTTTTACGAATATAACCAAACAAGTTGTTGGATATATATCCGGCTATGCTGTCAATAAAGTTGGTCAAGACCTTAAATGCGAAGTATGCATGAAAGCTTTATTAGCATCAGAATACGAATGGTTTCATAAGCTAATTAGTTTAAAAGATAAAGGAGGATTGTGTTACCCATCAAAAAATGTGCATGAAATATGTATGAGCTGCGAAAGCGTCATAAGACATGCCATAAAAATTTCTGACTCCAGGTCTTTGTCGCCAAAATTTGGTATCATTGTATTATCATCAAAAGTATTAGAAAATCTTCAAGGCAAAAAAATATTTAAAGATTTTGCGATTCACCCTGGTGATTGCTTATCAACTACGCAGGTGGATCATTCCCTATTTCTAATTAATGCTATCATTGACACATACTTAAAGATACGACTTTATCACGAAAGCAAATTGTTTACGCAAATGAACAAAAGGGAGTCTAAAAGACAGTTATATACCAAACTTATGCTTCATAGTGGGGTTTGATTTTAACCCATATTATCCTAGCGCCCCATTTATATCATCAGTATAAAATTTCAAAAATGACGAATTTACATCACCTATTTACCTTGTAAATGATTGTATTGAAACTAAATAAATATTTGTAAATAGACCAAAAAAAGGTCTTCTTCCTTTCCAAAGACTTCTATATGTATAAACTGAGGTAGACGCGCCGTACTCTAACAAACTAGATTTCAAAAGCAATCCTCAAATACACACATTATTAAGACTACATTCACTTAAAAATATTTTTTAGTTAACTGTCACCACACACAATAGCAATATACGAATAGAAAAAGAGTAAAAGAGAAGGCGTATGGACTCCGATTGCAAGTTTAGCACCTACTCTCGAAGTTTTGACTCAGAACAGTGCGAGCAACGCTGCTAATTAGCTCAGTTTATAGGTTTCAAAAGTCGGTGCGTAGGGCATGTCTACCTCAGTTTATATAGAAGTCTTTGTTCCTTCCTTTCTCTTTTTTTATATTCAGCTCATCAAATTGACGTTGCCACCGGTCTAATGGAAAGCCGTGGCGAATCTAGCGATTGGGGGCCACTTCTGACAGTGGTCCTCAAATTGGCGGCCCTGTGATGTGTCCTTTATAGTTCGAGTAGTAGTTGTCCTGTCACACTGCGTACGCGTTCTTAAAACCAGTTGCATGTTCCCTATTGTGCCGTCTGCTCGCCAGAGGGACACGTGGAGAGTCTCCAAGCAGAGCTCTATAGGGTCAATCCTGCCTCGGCCAGTATTGGCCGCAGGAGTAGCTTCATTACAAAGATGAATTTGACTTATCATTATACACCACTAGAGAACGTCATGCGGTTTCACCCGCGTAGATACCGTTCCAGTGGGAATATGGGAATAAAATAAAGCCTATGGTCACTGGGATGAGTATAGCTTCTCAACAGTGAAAGAATTTTTCAAATCGGTTCAGTAGTCCCTATTCGATGCAAATAAACAAATAATCAAATCTTTCCACTTATCAGTCTCTACTTTTCTTCCTGGGAGAAAAGTGGATGCATTGGAATGGCCAGAACTGGACCGAATGGAACTGGCAGATCCTAAATACCATCACCTAGTAAAATTGATCTTTTATTAGGAGCAGATGTGTATAGTCAGATCATCAAAGAAGGCTTGGTGCGTAGTCCTAATGGTTCACTTATAGCACAATCTACTAATTTAGGATGGATAATATCTGGAGTTGTAGATTCATCGGAATTACGATCAGAAGGTGTATTGTCACTTCATTGTCAGGTTCAAGAAGAAGAGGACCTCTTAAAGAGATTTTGGGAACTAGAAGGAGATAGTCATTTAACAGAAGTGCAGCGGTGGACTAGAGAGGAAAAACAGTGTGAAGATATATATGTATCTACTACTAAGAGAGATAAAGCGAATAGATATGTTGTCCACTTACCTTTTAAAGAAAATCCTGATTTTTCAAACAGCAACAGCCTGTTGGTGGCAGAACGAAGATTTAAAGGGCTGGAAAACAAACTTAAGAAGGATGAAGAGTTAAAACAAAAATATTCGGAAGTTATTGATGAGTATTTACAGTTGGGTCATGCAGTTGAGGTAGCGAAACCGGAGACTAGAACTGAAAATTTGGTGTACTTACCTCATCATGCGATTGTGAGGAACGACAAAGATACTACAAAATTGCGAGTTGTTTTTGACGCTTCAGCAAGGTATCAAGATGGAAGATCACTTAATGACTGTCTGTTAGTTGGGCCAACCATACAACCCGATTTGAGACACCTAGTTATGAGATGGAGGTTGTTCAGGATCTGCATGTCGGCTGATATTGTAAAGATGTACCGACAGATTGTAGTGGAACCAAATGATACAAAATTTCAACGCTTCTTGTGGAGAGCAAATCCTGATACTGAGATTAAACATTTTGAGATGTTACGGGTTACATTTGGAATGGCTTCGGCACCATTTCTTGCAGTACGAACCTTGAAGCAATTGGCTGAGGATTATGCTGAAGAGTATCCTATTGCTGCAAAAAGAGTGTGCAATGAGTTCTATATAGATGATTTGATGACGGGGTGTGATGCAATAGAAGAGGGAATAGTTATATACACAGAAATTAAAAAATTATTGCAGAAGGGTGGATTTGAAATCAAGGAATGGACAAGCAATAACAATGCTCTTTTAAATTGGATAAAGGTCAAAGAAAACGAAAATGATGTAGAAGATGGGATCAATATAAAGATGGATAAAATCATAAAAATTTTGGGCCTCACTTTGATACGATTGCCTCTCTAATGTTAATATATAACTTTATGCTTGCAATGGTACCGAAATATGATAAACACTCAATAATACATGGTAATTATCCCGTTAACTCTAATATTAATTACACAGGCCTGCAAAATGAGGGTCATAACTTCCTCTCTGGAATTTGATAGCTGATTCTAGGGTATTTTGGTGCGCTGATTACGAATATGTACTTAGTTTTTCTGCATCACCTCCAGATTTTTCAAAAAAGGAACAAAAAGAAAATAGAGAAAAAGACCCAAGTTTTCTCATAAAAAATATATATTTATAAAAGTACATTACTTTTAACTTTAAAAACGACTAAAATATAATAACAACTTGTAACTAGTCTAAATTACATGTAAATTTTATTTGTTGAACCTGGTCCTTTTTTCCTGGAACCTTTGGTTGTGCGATTTTCGGTTAAAATTTCAGTTTGCATCGTCGCGCTTCAATAACCAACAATAGTCCGCCATCATGCTAGTATTCCATGTTCCTTGATACCAGACTTCAAGCTCTTTCAAATCTCGGTAAAATCTTTCGCCTTGTTCTTCGCCAACGGCTCCTAGATTTTCTGGGAAGTAATCAATGTGCGAATTTAGGAAATGAAGTTTAGTGCTCGTTTATGTCCCTTTTATTATTAAATTTGTATCCAGTTATGTCACAACAACAACAGTAGCAATCTTTATCATGGTTGTTAGCCTCTCTTCGTAGCATAGGCGAAACGATTTTGAAGCTTTTTTTTTGTCCTTTTGCCCACTGGCGAAGTTCTAATAACGAGTCGTACAAAGTTTATAAGGTGTCCAAGTTTTGTCTTTGGTTAATTAAAACGTCTCCATAATAACTTTTGTAAATATTTTTCACAAAGTCAGTAATGCTGTTTCGTTGTTTTATCACCATAAAATTCCCCCAAATATTACAAAAACAATTTGAAGAATTTAAACATCTTCGCGATGACATTTTAAAGTTCATGTTGCAAGATGCGCACTTCAACTGTTTATTTTCTAAATAAGTGCGGGTACTTAATAAAAAAAAGCCTTTTGGATTATCTTTATTACACCCTTTTTTAATAATATTTACAACAATTAGGTAATATTACTACTAGGTAATATTTTTTATTATTTTATTACTAAATTAAGTCAAATTACCCGTTTTCAACATGGTTAATGCGGATTACTTTTACTTTTTATGTAGTAATCATCAAATTACTGATTTGCATTAATTTCTTTGTCCCCTTACACGAATTAAATGCAATAAAAATTAAGCTGAAGTATTTTAATGACGTTTTATAAATTTCTAAAGGTAGACGCTCAGACATTTTGGACCTAAATCTTAAATATTCAATATCAAAAAATCCTGACGTGATGGATTTTTTTTATTATTTTTCTCGTAATCAGCACATCAGAAACTATAGAAAATGTTACTCAGATTTCAAAGAGGAAAACCATTGCAGACCTGTGTTATTTTTTAGTGACCACAAGAGTTAAAATAATTCAAAAGTGTTTGAAAAGTATAATTATACCTAACTCCATGAAATAATAATAATAATAATAACCTGGCAACCCCACCCAAGAGCTGTGGTATATTTTTTCAATCAAGGAAACAAATAATTATTTTTACGTTTTAAATTAATATTTCGTCAATAAGTGATAAATTTTATAAAATAGTACAGAAAATAGAAACCTTCATTATGAAAATCAAAACAGAAATATATTTTTATCAATCGATAAACATGAAGAAAGATATTATAGAGGAGAATGACATGACATGTGTCATGTCAACTAAAATGTTTATTGAATAAAATATACTAATGCTTACAAGAGCCAGGAGACTTTTAGCACAAAAAACATCACCGGACTCGTCGCACAGCTCCGCCTCGCAGCATGTGGAAATCTTATCATCAGAACCGATTGCTGCTGAGGCGTCGAGCTCATCATCAAGCGACGAGTACTTCTCTCCGCCGACGTCGCCAACACCTACACGTCGGCAGGGGAGGACCCGGCCACCGACCTGCTTGGGACCCCGAGGCCCGCCGGCCTCGAATAGGGCCCCCGCTGCCGGTGGTAATGTGCACCGCATGCGATGGACTTCATCTATGAACAAAAACGTCATGCGGGCATATTTTGCGGCTACAGAGGGAGGAACTAACCTCACTGCGTACCGTGTTCGTTTGTTGCCTTTGTTTCAGGCTCTTGAACCAACTATCAGCGTGTCGGCACAGCGGCTATCGGATCAAGTGCGGGTCATTCAACGTAATCATATGTTAGATGATGCCGTGCTTGAGAGGCTTCGCTCAGAGCTACAGTGTAGCCTCATCATCCCTACTTCGTCTCAAACTATTGATCTACAAATCAACACAACGCAACCTGACGTAACTATTGACGAGGTAGTGGATGATGTTACTACAACAGTAAGTACTCAATACAATGATGAACTAAGGAGTATTTTGGAGCGAACGATTCAAGAGTATAGGTTTTGCGATCCCTTGTCTCGCCCACGTATACCGCGTTTGCCTATGCATAAAAAAAACATGGCCCTAGTGAGCGCTCTGGACTCGGTTCTACCAAGTTATTTTAATTCTTGTTCAGATATTAGTGATGCGCACTCAATTCTGTATTGCGCGGCTGTAGCAGTGTGTCGGGTAGCTGGTGTCAAATTTCGTAAATTTGAGCCAGCTACTAGACCTCATTCTGTCCCAGTCTGGCAGTGCAGGATTGAGCGTCGTATCACCGAGACTAGGGTGCTCATTGGTAAGCTATGCTGCTTCAGGGGGGGTAATACCCGACCCCGAGTGATGCGTTTTGTGACTCGTGCATTCGCGGGGACTGATATTAGTCCCCGCGAATACTCTGTACGGGTCACGGAACGCATTGACTACCTGAAGCAGAAAATTTATGCGTGGGCGAACCGTATTCGGCGATATAAGAAAAGAGTGGATAGGTATACTCAGAATCGTTCGTTCCAAAAAGATGAGAGGTGTGTGTATAGAAGATGGGAGCAACCAGATTCAAGTATGACTAATATGTGCCTACCTGATGCCGAAACCACAAGCACATTTTGGCAAGGTATTTGGTCGGTGCCTGTTAGTCATACAGAGTGTGATTGGATGCGGGATGTCGGGCGGTCGTGCGAGTCTATTGAGACCATGGCACCAGTCACAATAACACCTGATGACATTGCCAGTGCAGTTCGTTCGTTGCCCAATTGGAAATCAACTGGGCCGGACGGACTGCACAATTTTTGACTCAAATGGTTCCATAGCTCGCATGATTGTTTGGCATCTTACTTTCAATCGTCACTAGAGTCTGGATCGCTTCCATCTTTTATGACTTCAGGTATTACGCACCTCCTCTATAAATCTGGTCGTACCACGGACCCGAAAAATTATAGACCGATAACTTGTTTGCCTACGGTCTATAAGCTTCTCACATCTATTTTGAGAGTTAAATTATCATCTCATATAGAAAATAATTCTATATTGTCCAACTCTCAAAATGGATGTAGAAGCGGGTCACGTGGTACTAAAGAACTCCTTATTCTAGACATGGCCATTAATCAGCAGGTTCGTCGTAACCGGAGAAACCTGACGACATGCTGGAT
The DNA here is from genome assembly GCA_933228765.1 of Miltochrista miniata. Lineage (NCBI taxonomy): Eukaryota > Metazoa > Arthropoda > Insecta > Lepidoptera > Erebidae > Miltochrista > Miltochrista miniata. The sequence goes on from OW121764.1 coordinate 2,410,029, forward strand.
TGATTACAAGAAAGCCTACGACTCCGTGCCACATACATGGCTGTTGAAGGTGCTAGAGTTGTACAAAGTTGATGCAACTCTTCGCACCTTCTTGAAGGCATGTATGGGGCAATGGAGAACGGTTCTTGTTTATCCAGGATGTCGTCAGATTCTAGGGAACGGTGAACCTGTCAAGATTGAGAGGGGCATATTTCAGGGTGATAGTCTGAGTCCCTTATGGTTTTGTCTAGCACTGAACCCACTCAGTACTTTACTGGAGGGTTCAGGGCTAGGCTATCAGTTTCGAAGAGGAGGTCAAGTTGTTTCTCACCTTCTGTACATGGATGACTTGAAATTATTTGCCTGCACCGATTCCCACTTGATAGAGTTACTCAAGATCACTGAAACCTTCAGTAATTCTATCAAAATGGAATTTGGTGTAGATAAATGTGCAGTCATGCATGTAAAGAAGGGACGGATTGTGGAATCTGAAAGAGTAGAACTTTCAGATTTCACAAAACTTAAATCCCTCTCCGCGACTGAAACCTACAAATATCTTGGTATGTCGCAGGCATTAGGTATTGCTGAGACAGGCATGAGACAATCGTTGATGGATCGTTTCTTTGGCCGCCTGAAAAAAGTACTGAGAAGTCTTTTATCAGGTGGCAACAAGGTGCGCGCCATCAATGGTTGGGCCATGCCTGTCTTAGGATATTCCTTCGGCTACTGAGATGGACTCAGACTGAACTAGACACCCTGGATAGAAAAGTCCGTTCGTTGTTGACCGCAAACCGAATGCATCATCCGCGTTCGTCTGTAATGAGGTTGTATATCCCACGGAAATGTGGCGGTCGTGGTTTTTTAAATATCAAGACGTTGCACAACCGTGAGATATACAACCTTAGGGAATATTTCCTCCATGCGGACGTGGGTATGCACCGGGATGTGGTAACAGTAGACAACGGACTGACCCCTCTTTCTCTTGCCAAAGAGAACTGGCACAAACCAGCAATACTAACTACTAATGATCGCAAGGAGATATAGCAGGGCAAAGAGCTGCATGGACGATTCTATCGGGCCTTACATGGGTCCGATGTAGATTTACTAGCATCAGTATCCTGGCTACGTTTTGGTGATCTTTTTGGAGAAACCGAAGGTTTTGTCTGTGCAATTACTGACGAAGTTGTTATGACGAATAACTATCGGAAATATATTTTGAGAGATGGTACGGTTGACATATGTCGGGCATGCCACCGACCGGGTGAATCTCTCAGACATATAATTTCAGGTTGTCCTCGTCTTGCCAACGGTGAGTATTTGCATAGACACAACCAAGTGGCCAGGATTGTCCATCAGCAACTTGCCCTAAAATATAAACTTGTGGATGCAGAGGTACCGTATTACAGGTATGTGCCCGACCCAGTTTTCGAAAATGGTCATGTCACATTGTATTGGGATCGGTCTATTATCACTGACAGGACTATTGTAGCCAATAAGCCTGATATAGTGGTAATAGATCGATCAGAGCGCCTCGCAATAATCGTTGATATTACCGTCCCACATGACGAAAATCTCGTGAAAGCAGAAAAAGAAAAACAAATAAAATATTTGGGATGTAGATTCAGTGGTTATTGTTCCGATAGTCATATCAGCACATGGTCTGATTGCCAAGAGCCTCGATCAACACCTCAAGAGGCTCGGGTTAGGTAGTTGGGTCAAGGGCCAGATGCAAAAGGCAGTTCTCTTAGACACGGCACGTATTGTGAGGAGGTTCCTGTCTCTGCAGCCCTAACCACCGGTAGCTTGGTCCCTGTACCCGATGCCGGTGGGACACTATTTTTTTATATTTTTAAATATATTTTTTTTTATATGATGTATTTAAAAATTTAAATTAATATGTTTTAAAATTGTAAATAAAGGAAATAATAATAATAATATTCTTTATTTACTGTAAATGGATGGTACATTCAATATAATATAATTTTAAACACGGTTGACATAATCTTTGTAGATATGAGTCCTGTCTCTCAAACTAGGTTATACCTGTATCTTGAGAGACAGTCTTCGGCCATGCGATGTGCAATACATAGGTCAGTGGGTGTATTTATTTTGAGCCAGTCTGTTGAGTTCGTAACAGTAAAATGCGTGTGTGTGTGTGGTGTGTGTGTCTGTGTGTGTGTGAGTGAGTGAGTGTGTGTGTGTGTGTGTGTGTGTGTATGTGTGTGTCAGTGTGTGTAAGAGAGAGAGAGAGAGAGAGAGAGAGAGCGAGAGTGAGTTGTATAAGTTTTATGTAATAAATTGTATTAGAGACTCCGTAGTTAAATAATCGTTCTGTAGCAGCCATTCAGTTAGTATTACTTTGACGTTAAATCTACACCAAATACACACCAAAAGCTTTCTTTATTATTACGTCAATGAGTTATGACTTTAATTGTGTTTCTATCTAAATTACATTTTCCTGTAATTACGATTTTTCTTTACTTGTAAGCGAGATACATCTGAAATTAAAGAAAATAATGAAATCATCATTTCGAAGCAAGACAAAGGTAAATTAATATTACATTACAATAAAAGTTAATGATATTGACAATATCCCTAGAGAGCTTTTTTGGTAATGCTTCTTAAAGTCTACCATTAGATATTTGGCTTTTTTTTTTTTTTTTGTTTAACGTGAGGGAAAATCCTCATAGGATGTTATGCCGGACTCTTACCGACTAAAAAACCTCACGCCACGCCTAACAGCCTATGGTTGAGAGCCCCGGGTAAGCCCTCAGGAAGGATGTCCCGTGACTCCCAACAGACCTACGGCCGCCAATGCGGCCTCGCCCAGGGGGTGGTTCGGGTGCAATCCCGCGTCTATGGGGGGTTTCGGGTGTGACCCCGCTTCTAAGTCACGCTGCCGTCATGGGCCTGCTCCTGTAAGGATGGTGAGCGGCCCTCGCACCGTCCTCAGACCCCCGGTCATGGAGGCCGATAGTCCTCAGCGAAGACACGTCGGCGGCGCCCAGGGCGCCGACTGCGGAACTCGGGTGGGAGAGTTCTCTCCCGCACCCGGCCCGCCGCCTCCTTCACGAGCATGACCTGCTCGCAGAAAGAGGCGGCGCAGTCCCACTTACTCCCGCTGGAGAGCATGGCTCGCACCATGGCCTCAAGCGAGAGAGTGTCCACGCCCAGACCCACTACGAGGACCTGGCGCTGTTGTGCCCACGCCGTGCACTCCACCAGCGTGTGGAGCGCCGTGTCGTCGCTGCGGTCCTCGCAGTGCTGACACTCGGCCGTGGTTTCCCGGTGTTTTCGCCACAGATACCTACCGAAGCTACCGTGCCCGGCAAGCATCTGTGTCAACCGGTAGGAGAGAGCACCGTGTCTTCTCTCCAGCCACTCGTCCATGACCGGTCTGACGGCCGCGATTGTGGCGAATCCCCCCTTTGGTTGCTCAAGTCGCACCTTCCATGTCTCCACGGTTTCCTGGTGGAGCAGGGTCCGCTGGGCCTCGATTTCTCGAGACGCAGGCCTTTGGCCCCGCTCCAGCGCCTCCTTGCGCCATCTGAACAGTGACGCAAAGGCTCTCGCTTCCAGGTCCCACGGAGGGGTCCCGGCTAGGAGACATGCCGCCTCACCGGAGATCGTACGGTATCCTCTTATCACCCTGACGGCCATCACTCTCTGCGGGCTCAGCAGTCTGGCCTCATTTCTGGCCGTCAGGGTCTCCGCCCATACGGGAGCCCCGTACAGGGCCATGCTTCGCACGATCCCCAGGTACAGCCTCCTGTAGGGAGCGTTGGGTCCCCTGATGTTGGGCATCAACCGCGTGAGTGCGGCCGATGCTCCCCTCAGTTTTGGGACCAAACTTCGGAAGTGGTGTCCGAAGTTCCACCGGCCATCGAGTACGAGCCCCAGATACTTCATCGTGGGCTCGATGCCGATGCTGACGCCCCCTACCTGTAGGCTGGATCCCGCAGGTGGCCCCATCCGAGGTCCGTGGAAGCACAGAGCCTCGGATTTGTGAAGGGCGACCTCGAGACCCAGCCGCCGAATCCGACCCACGACCTGAGCAACCCCTGCCGTGGCCTTAAGTGCTGCGGCACGGTGCGTTGCTCCCCGCGCCGTAACGAGGGTGTCGTCAGCGTAACACGTTACGCCGACCCCTCTGAGCAACGGACCACGCAGCACCCAGTCGTAACCGATGTTCCACAGGAGCGGCCCTAAAACCGATCCCTGTGGAACACCGCACGACACATCTCGCCGACCCGGCCCTAGCCAGCTCGGGTAAGTTATGGCTCTCTCGGAGAGATAAGCCCCGACAATTCGACGAAGGTAGGGAGGCACTCCATGATAGATAAGCGCCTCCCTGACGCAGCTCCAGGGCAAAGTGTTGAATGCGTTGGCGATGTCGAGAGAAACCGCCACCACCACCTCACCCTGTGAAACTGCTTCCTCCGTCAGGCCTCTAATGCGCATGATCGCGTCCACGGTGGAGCGTCCCTGACGGAAGCCAAACTGGCTATCCGCCAGATCAGGTCCCACGCGTGTGAGGTGCCCGACGAGGCGTTGTGCAATAATGCGCTCAAAGAGCTTGCACACCTCGTCGAGCAACACGATCGGCCGATACCCTGATGGGGAATTTGCCGGCCGCCCCGCCTTTCGAATCAAGACCAGTTTCCCGGTCTTCCAGACCTTGGGAAACTGGCCTTTCTCGAGGCATGCGCTAAAGAGCCCAATTAGTCGAGACCCAAGCTCTTCGAGAGCCAGGACCCACGCTCGGCCTGGAATGCCGTCGGGTCCAGGGTCGGTGTTTCTGCGGGATTTAAGCCGCAGTACAGCCGCCCCTAACTCACCCTCGGTGACTACGGGCACGTCGTTCTCGCTGCCTTCCGCGTTGGGCGCCTGAGACGGAGCAATGCGCGGAGAAATGTGTTCCTCCGCTCTCGACGGGAACAAGGAGTCCAGGACCTCCTCCAGCCGCTCCGGCTGGAGACTCTGAGTCAGTGGGGGCGCCTTAGGGCGTAATTTGCCTCTTACCATAAGGTACGGGCGCCCCCACGGGTTCCGCTCCAGAGTCTCCATCAGCTCATCGCGGCCCAGCTTTTTGGACCGCTTGATGGCCGTCTGGAGGGCCCTCTTGGCCTCCTTGTACCCATTGTAGAGCTCCGTCTCTCGGGCAGCTGCATCGTCTGGGCGGCGACGCCTCCGGCGGAACCTGGTGTACCGGCGGCGCGCGGTAACGCACTCCGCGCGCAACTGCGCGATTTCCGGCGTCCACCAGTACACCTGTTTCCTCGCCGGCCTGGGCCTAGCCCTGGGCATCGCCGCATCGCAGATGTGCGACATGGCTCTCCCGAACCACTCCACCTCGGTATCAACATCGGCAGGCCTGTCCGCTGACGGAATCCAGGCCTGCACGATGGCCGCCTCCAGGAGAGCCTCCCGATCAAGGCGATGAAGTGCCCAACGCGGTTCCGGGGGATTCGCAATTGCTGGCGGCAGGTTTGGTGGAGGGGAGACGTCGAACCGAATATATCGGTGATCTGACAACGTCTCCTCCTCCTCCACCACGCGCCATCCCTGGACACGACGGGCGAGCTCAGGGGTCGCAAACGAAACGTCTATGACCGAGCTGAGCCCCCGCCGCATAGATATTTGGCTAAGAGAAATAACTGAACTTATTTATTTCCATGGCTTAACAGATGAATGCCGCGGTCACGACGCTTCTATAATATGCATTACTATACAAATGCATCTTACCTGTACAATAATCAGCATGTAGTTGATACTAAGATCGATAATTACTACCGGTGTGCTCAATCCAATGCTCAGTATAGTGCCGCTGATAAACCGGGGCTGCTGAGTTACCAGTATGGAGTACCAGCGCCGTAGTAACTTGTACTGCGTTAAATTGTTTTCTGGAATTATATGTGGAGAAATTCAGATATTATAAATAACTAGCCGACGTCACGTGTCTTCACACGCGTAGTTCCCGTGGGATAATGCGAATATAATATAGCCTATGTTACTTGGGGATAGTGTACCTTCCTAAAAGTGCAAGAATTTTTCAAATAGCTTTATTAGTTTTTGCAGTCCACGTCATAATTTCGAAACAATCTGGCCGACCTTCAAAATTCCGAACGCTCATTTCGTCGATGATAAATTCAACGAATGGTTGTATAGTCGACTGTTATAACTCCGAATGGTCATTTCGCCGATGATCAGTTTTACGAATGATTGTATCGGGGTACTCTGAGTCGGGGTGTTAACCATTAACTTATTATGGACTAGCTGAGCCCGCAACTTCGTTTACGTCACATAAGGTGTATGAAAGGAGAGGTACTTCTTCATCAGACTCATCAAGCAGCCAGTGAAACTGCCCTGTTGGCTTAATCATAAAAGAGCTTAAAGATTAAGTCTATTCTATAACAATTCAGTCCACGGACTGAATTGTTTTGCCATGATTAAGCCAACACGCCAGTTTAGATTTACCCACTTTTAGATTCATAAGTCTATGTATGATTCTTTAAAGTGATATAACTTTTTTATTAATAAACCGATTGACATGAAATAAACACTAAATGTTAAGCGGAGCTAACCTTAACACAATAAAGAAAACCGCATTGCAATCGGTTAAGCGGTTGCTGAGATTAGCGTGCACAAACGTACAGACAAACAGACATACAGACATACAGACATACAGACAAACAGACAAAACTTCTAAAAATCATTGTTTTGGGTTCTATTGCGTTCATAAAGCCCCCCTATAGTATTTTTTCTCATTTATCTTTCATGTACAGACAGCGACCTGTTACGATTTTATTATATGTATTGATAACACCTCGACTCGGAAAAGTTTGGTTACAAGGCTAAGGCGAGAGCGAAGCGGAGCGGAGCTCCCGCCTTAGCCTTCGTGGTTATTTTTTTTTATAACCATCCAACACTAACATCAATTTCATACAATCATTCGTAAAACTGATCATCGGCGAAATGAACATTCGGAGTTTTAACAGTCGACCATACAACCATTCGTTGAATTTATCATCGGCGAAATGAGCGTTCGGAATTTTGAGGGTCGACCAGATTATTTCGAAATTATGACGTAAATTATGAATTATTATGTTTTTGAGTTTTTTTTTACAGACATATGAAAATTAAAATTTTTCCTCTTTATAATATTAGTGTAGATGTAGACAAAACTACACCATAAAATCACGCCTAAATCTTTAAGGCTGCAGGCACAGAGGAATTACACATTCAAACTTGGCATTAGTTTTATCGGCATCACACAATCATTGTACACTTGTACAGTCTGCAGGAATTTTTAATAATCCGATTCAAAATTCCTAGTTCCTTTAACCAGAACCGATATTACTCATCCACAAAACAATAGCTACAGAGAGTGCGAGCAAATAAAAAACCGGCCAAGTGCGAGTCACAGAGAGTTCCGTACCAAAAAACGGCAAAATATCACGTTTGTTGTATGGGAGCCTCCCTTAATCACCCCCTTTTTTTCTTATTTTAATATTTTTTATCATAGCGGCAATAGAAAAACATCATCTGTGAAAATATCAGCCATATAGCTATCACGGTTCCCGAAATACAGCCTCATGACGGACAGACATATGGACAGACGGACAGTGAAGTTTCATGAGTAGGGTCCTGTTTTTACTTTGGGTAAATAACTCTCAATACTATTCTAACATTATAATTATTGTGACCTACATATTTACTTCACGGGTTACGTCAAACAACATCAGTTAAATCAGGTGAAATTAACTGATAGAATAGATATGGACCCATTTTATCATAGTTCACCATTCGCTGTTTGTCCTATGTGGTGAACATAATTTGCAGTAAGTACCTATATCTTACTAATATTATAAATGCGAAAGTTTGTGAGTGTGGATGTTTGTTACTCTTTCACGCTCAAACGGCTGAACGGATGGGTCTGAAATTTGGTACAGAGATACATTATAGTCTGGAATAACACATAGGTTACTTTTTATCCCGGGAGTACGTTCCGATGGGAAACGGGAAGAAAATTTCACACTGACGTAGCCGCGAGCGCCATCTATCCCATACCTATGTACTTTAAACGTGTCATAAAAGTCCAATACCATAAATGCACATTTCAAAGAATGTCTATTATTACCGTAAAATTTGTAAAAATATTTTTTAAGTAGATAAGAAGAAACCTATTGTTTTATCTTTTAACTAGCTGACCCTCGCAACTTTGTTTACGTCACACAAGGTCTATGATATTAGAGGTATTTATTAATCATACTCATCAAGTAGCGTGTGAATCTGCCCTGTTTGCTTAATCAAAATAGAGCTTAATGGTTAAAGGTATTCCTCAGTATAGAATTTTTCTCAGTATAAACAATTTACATACAAACACCGGCGTGTTAGAATTTTATTACATGTATCAATGTAGTAGACGTAACGTGTATAAAATGACATCAATTAAATGTCATCAATATTCTGAAAAAGAAATTAAAAATAGAGTTCACAAACTCTTTTGAAAAAACATACCTTCTTTGTTTGTTTGTAATGAATAGGCTCCGGAACTACGGGACCGATTTGAAAAATTCTTTCACTTTTGGAAAGCTTCACTCTTTGCGGTGAACATAGGCTATATTTTATTCCCGGATTCCCACGGGAACGGGAACTACGCGGGTGAAACCGCGTGACGTCCGCTAGTAATTACATAAATAAATACAGACCTTTACAGAAATCCTTGTCTAAAGTAAGTAGTTTGACGAGATGCAGGGATAGATCTTGACACGTGGTACCACTTTTCGCCACTGCTTTACACAATATCCATAGACTAAACATTGACCTTGTCTCACGCCATAGTATATACAGCGATAAACTTACTATCTGAAAAATAAGTTACAGACTTCAAAAAAAATCTCTTTATAATATTTCCTGTTTTAATTCTGGTATAGTTAAGAGATATTTCAAGCTGTTTTTTTCTCAAAGATTGTTGAAAAAACTTAAGTTAATTAAATACATTTTTTTCTTAAAACAAAAATATATTAATCTGATAGATAAAATCTTTGTTATGGAAATAGAGTGAATGTTTGTTACTCTTTAACACTGTAACGGCTTAACAGATTAGGCTGATATTTGGTACAAGGATAGATTGCAGTCTGGAATAACACATAGGCTACTTTTTATCTCGGGAATAGGCTCCCATGTGAAGTGGGAACGGGAACCAAATTTTATGTGGGCGGAGCTGCGGGCATCAGCTAGTATTAAATAAATCATATAGATAACAGGGAAATTCGAGACATCGATTTCATCTAAAAATTTGTGATAAAACCGATCTGAACAACAGCCATCCTTATTGCACTCTACAGGGTTTCCAGGTGCAATGCGTCGGTAATATTTAAATTCAAAAACCTATTTTACATAAATTTCTCTCAGCCCCTGTTCCGTCATACCAGTAACAGTATAGTAGAATTTTTTTATATTAAACAAATTTTATTTTGAATTTACGTTTTTCGTAATATAATTTGTTTCATTATCCAGGACAAATGGAGGATAAAACTGGACGAACTTCTAAAAGTTTAACACATATACGGGGTGTTTTCAATTTTAACTTGGCATTACGTCTTACTTTATGGCTACACACTCCCATTATCCAGTGAGTTATAGAGCAAATACGAATACAGTTAAGGAGTTTTTCCAAAAAACGTTATTTGAAAGTTATTTGAGAATGTGTAAATTTTGAGGATATTAAAATTTATATTACGTCGATAATTTGGCACTGTTGTAAGAGCTAAAATCATTGAAGAATAGCAGAAACATTGAATTTGAATAATCGTGAAGGAAGTTATAAATCAAGAGAAGTGTATGAGATTTACAAACTCTATTCTATCGTCACCTATCGCTATGGCATGTGGTGGAAACATAAATGTATGGCCATATTATTGACATGCTATTAGTCGAAACGAATTTACCTTTGACCTATAAATTATCTAGAACTAGCTGTTCCCCGTGGCTTCAACCACGTAGAAGTTGTTATCGCGTCAAATCATACCCTCTTTTTGAGTAGTCGGTTTAAAAGTCTATATCCTTCCCAGGGACTAAAACTATCTCCATACGAAATTTCATCTAAATCGCTTCAGAGCGCTACGATTAATGTATTCAGCGTTTATGGCGTGAAAGCGTAAAAGACATACAGACAGACAGAGTAACTTTCGCATTTTTATGATAATATGTAGTAGGGATAGAAGGGATTAAATATAATCAGTAGCTACGAGAACTGTATTAATGAATGTATGAATGTCATAAGACAAAGAATTCAAGACGACATTACACCTGCGGAAAATACTTGTTTAAAACAAAATTCTACATCGTGTTCGATATCCCGACTAACGTTATTGCAGTTTTGTGAACGAACGTGGCACAAATTGTGTACATTCAGTAGGTTGACTGATACGCAGCTTGAAGTGTTCTACTTACCATTTCTACATCAGCGAGGATCAAAATGAATTGATAACTGACTGTGGTAAGCAATGTTGAAGCTAGTAGCAACTGCAACTGAAAATAATAGTAAAATTGGTATACCGTCATAATACCAGAAATCATAATGCCTTTACTTAAAATGCCTGAGCCCAAAATACCCGAAATCAAAATATCAATATTCAAAAGGCAAATATTTATAATATAAATAATTTAAAATGCCTTACGGTCGAATAACCGAAACCCAAAAAACAAATTTATCAAATACCTTATCCTAAAATGTTCAAACACAAAATACCTTTTTTTTAACATGATTTAAATCCTACATGGATGCTATATATCTGTGAATGGTTAACACCCCGACTCAGAGTATCCCGACTCGGATAGGTTAGGTTAGAAGACTAAGGCGGGAGCGAAGCGAAGCGGAGCTCCCGCTTTAGCCTTCGTGGTTATTTTTTTTTTATTTTTCGTTAGCCCACTGTAGTACTTTTGTAACTCTGAATCAAAGTGTTTTAACATGAGGTAAATCCTACATGGATACTATGCCGGACTCCTACCGACTAAAAACCACACGTATCCTACATTACAGCCTACAGTTGGGAGCCCCGGGTAAGCCCTCAGACGGATACCCAAGGACCAACAGACCTACGGCTACAACTGCGGCTTCACTTAGGTGGGGGGGTGGGGTGGGGGGGGGGGGCTGCAAAATAAGTTAAAGTCAAATAACAAAACGTGTGAGTGGCAATAAATCTTTATTTCTTAAATCATTCATTTATTAACTATGCGCTATTATAATGAACTGGTATAGCATAATATATACCTAATAATACCCAGTAGATTATAGCGATAAACTGGGTAGGTTATGGTTTTTTTTTATATTCACATTGTATTCTATTTTCGGTATTTTAAATTAAGGATATTTGAAAATTTGTATTTTGAATTCTGATATAATAATTATTTGTATTTTAAGTTTAGACATTATAAGGTAAGGTGAACTGAAATAAGGTATTTTAAATGTTAAGGTATTTCGAATTCGGGTATTTTGGTCTAATGCATTTTAAGTAAAGGCATTTTGATTTCTGGTATTTTAATATATAACCAGTAAAATTACTGGTGCTACAAACTTTATCTCTTTTATTTCTCTAAATTGTGTTTTGGCTGGTGTACCGTACAGACATAATCGGCCTTATTACAAAACATGGTTTAACTTTAGTACCTACTCAACTAACGATGTAAGTTGAAAAATAATAAATGGAGCTTTCGTATCATTCCCGCAAGTTTAAAAGTCTCAAGATCGGGGGTTTTTAAGAATTGTTCACCAGGATTCCATCGCCAGGTTGAATGATGAAGATGTTTATTATCATGATGTTGATGATGATCATCGTGATGCGTTATAAAATTTATGCAGCACATGAGTTGCGCGCCGTGCCTACAGGAGCAGGCCTAATACGGCCACGAAAGTTTCACGCAAAAAAGAGAGATATGACCCAAAACAAACCCTTAGCCGCAGCTACGATGGTAGGCAAAATCCGCCGGGACTCCTGAAACGCTCTTACAAAGAGTTGCGTAAGTCACATATTCATAAATGTATATTTTTCATTCATTTCAGATCTTCTACATCATTCTAAACATAATGTTCTGCTTCGAATACAATATCTCTACCAAATGAAGTTAGCTTGAACCCCATGAAATGAAATTCACATTTTTTATATATCAGCGTTATTTTTTTTTTTTACGTGAGGGAAAATCCTCAGAGGATGTTATGCCGGACTCTTATCGACTAAAAAACTTCACGTAACGCCTAACAGCTTGTGGTTGGGAGTCCCGGGTAAGCCCTCGGAAGGATGTCCCGGGACTCACAACAGACCCACGGCCGCCACTGCGGCCTCGCCCAGGGGGTGGTTCGGGTGCTATCCCGCGTCTATGGGGGGTTTCGGGTGTGATCCCGCTTCTAAGGGGGGGCGTGCGTGAGTTGCTCACGTCACGTTGCCGTCATGGGCCTGCTTCTGTAAGAACGATGAGCCGCCCTCTCACCGTCCTCAGGCCCCCGGTCATGGTGGCTGATAGTCCTCGGCGAAGACACGTCGGCGGCGCCCAGGCCGCCGACTGCGGAACTCGGGTGGGAGAGTTCTCTCCCGTACCCGGTCCGCCGCCTCCTTCACGAGCATGACCTGCTCGCAGAAGGAGGCGTCGCAGTCCCACTGACTCCCGCTTGAGAGCATGGCTCGCACCATTTATATATCAGCGTACATAATTCTTCATTTCAATATCATACAAGCTTTCAAATTATAGCTACATGATAAAAAAACTCAATACGCATTTCAGTTTTTATTTTAGTAAAAGTTCGAACACCGTATTTGCTTCAATTAATTATTTTTGCTCTTCACGTTAATTGCTTTTCGTATACGAGGTAGTTGATATTTACCTATATCGTAGAATATATTAGTATTAATTTATCTTTATACATAAAGTCACGTTTTGTTCGAAGAAGAGGTAGATTGATTTCGTACTAAACACTCAAACACCAGTTATATTGATTCAAATATATTATTTAATACACAGTAAGCGAAATTACCAGGTATATTTATAAAATTAATAAAATATTTATTAAAAGTATGGCTGCCAGGAATCCTGGGACATCCTCTCGAAGACTTATCCCAGGATATCAGCTTGGGCAGTGGCCCTACCACTGCCCAAGCTGATATCCTGGGATAAAATTAATAAAATATTTATTAAAAGTATGGCTGCCAGGAATCCTGGGACATCCTCTCGAAGACTTATCCCAGGATATCAGCTTGGGCAGTGGTAGGGCTCGTGTTGTTTAGTCGCCCATATTCACACGTGTAAAAATATATAATACTAGCGCCTTCACCCGCATAGCTCCCGTTCACGTGGGAGTGTGGGATTAAAATATAACCTTTGTTACTCGGGGTCAATGTAACTTTCTAATGGTGAAAGAATTTTTGAAATCGTCACAGTAGTTTTTGAGTTAATTAATTACAAACATACACGCAAAAAATACGAATTTCCTCTTTATAATATTGGTGTAGAAAATTTAACCAGTGTAACGTTTAACATTAATTTTCTTACCATTGGCGTACACCGCTCGCTTAGATGTGAAGCTGCTATCAACAAATATCCATATCGCTTAGAACCCACACATGAAGTGGCATCCTTCAACATTCCCAATCTTGCATTCATGGTTTCAAACAACAGAGCGAAGTACCCTAACTCTGCATCGTGAGCCGCAAACGATCCAGATAAAAATATTATTGTAGGATAGTGAACATTTAATAGTTTTAAACCAATAACATCAATAATAAACGACAATACTGAAGTTACTATCATATTATTGCCTTTAGAATTGAGTTTAGTAAGACGTTCATCGTTCAACTGACATTTTATTTCGAGCTCTTCAATGCTGTTAGACATTACTGTTCTGTATCTTGCTGCCACTGCCAGACAAAATAGCTCAAGTCCCGTCACGGCTTGGAAAATTCTAACCTCCATGCTAACATTAGAGAAAATGTCTGCTATAATGGCACCCGTTACTACAGTTAATACTGTAATAGCCATCATTTCACACAAGAGTCTAGTCTTGCGACCTTTTAGAAGATAAGGTCGACAGATGCCATAAAAACTTTCTAAGATTGTAAAATTTTTATAGATAAATTCAGCTTCCGCAGGCATTTTCTTTTATTATTAAATTTCGTTTGATTCTCTTGTAATAGTAATTATTTTAATCAACCTACACACTTGTTACGCAGTTTGTAGCTTACAAAATTAAATAAACGTGTTCACATGGGCGTACCCTTGAATAACTGAATACTCATACCTAATGAAAATAGTTCTATGACCCCAGGGAGTACCCGCTTATCTATACCAATTGAAGTTATTGTTTTCATTTGAATGTTTGATACAAGCTTAGAATACGAATTTAATTAATGTTAGATATTCTATAGCTGATATAATATCATTTTCATACATATCAAATTAGTAACAATAATCGCAGCAATACCTTTTCAGTTTAACTGCAATTCAAAACTAGCCAATTTTAAAATTAGCTTTGTCAAAAGTTTGGCAACTTTGCATAGCGAAGTAATTTGAACTTAAATCGCTATGCAAGAAGTTGAGAATTTTTTTAATCTCATATTCGATTAGTTATCGAATGAGTAGAAGAAGTTTGTGTGTTAGTGGGCGTTTTATTTTAAGCAAACTTTACTACTTAATAGCAATCAATTTCTTTTAATCATCATCGTTTAATGATTAGACGTTTTTAATCTGATAATCCGACAGTTTTAATTAGGAAACTGATAGCTAATTTGTCGCTATATGTTAGCACATCTCTTGGTATCGATAACGTACAGCATTTCCAATCATTAGGATATTGTCCTCCTTTAAAGTCTTTAGGCTGCCCATTAGTGCCCATTGGAAGAGCCACAATCCTTGCTTTATATTAATCTATTTAAAGAAAATATCGGTATTTATTCACGCCCCATTTAAATGCAGTCCCTTGGTGAAGTTTGTCACTCTCAAAGTAGTTTGAAATAAGTCGTTCAAATTTTTTTCGTCTATGTAGACTAAATGATTTTCAAACACAAGTAAAACTACCACGAAACATTAGTCAACATTGAGTTAGATCTAGAGCCAAGAGTAAATCTTTGGTTGTAGATCTAGCACAATTTTTAGATCTAGAATGAACAGTATAACTAGTTTTAATAAACATGGATGGAATCTACAACTTAATCATTTATATCAACGTTTGTCAATCAAAGTTGTTCAACTACAAACTTAATTAAACAGAATATCATCAAATCAGCTATCAGTCTTCACTGGACCAATGCTCTTCAAAACTGAAAAATTAAATTTAAGATTTACTTGGTGGAAACCCATTATTTTCTGGCGTTCATTTTGTTCAAGAAAGTCCATTTATTGTGTACGATACGATTAGTAGGACAACATGATTGTTTGATTTGAATCTGTTTGATTGAAATTTGATATACAGAGAACTGACACTCTGGGGACAGTAAAAATCCCGAATACGATCACGATATGAGCTTATTCTATATCTAATATTGCAGATTAGATAGATGAAATGTGGATAGGCAAATTCAGTAGGTATAATTCTTATGTGCTTTGTAGAAAGTATCATTCCCATGATATTATAATAATTCCATCACGAACCAAAAGGTTTGGTGCCAACATATTTCCTTTCTCGGGGGTTTATTTCTAAGTTCGTTGAGATGAAAATAGTTTTAGATTTATTCTTTAGGCCGAATATTAACCCGAAGTAAACTATAAGTTGAACGAGTCTTGTATGAATAGGTACACTCCATAAGACTTTACCAGAGAATCTAATGAGCGTTGTATGGATCCTATGAACTAAAACGCTTCGCTTTTATACTACTTTTAATTAAATTTAAATCACTGCTGCTGTATAGTCGAGCGGGGCCATGCAATTTTCACCTGAAACGTCTTAATTTTCCATAAGAAATCGTAAAGGAACGGACTCGCGAAATTTTCAGCAATTATCAAGTTAATTTACTGTGGCGTTTTTTAACTCAATCCTTTCTGCGAGAACGAGCACTCGTTTCTAGTTTGAAATTAATAGGATTAGGAGAGAATATTCACTGAAGTGATATTATTTCCCTAATAAATGGCATGTTTTGTGAAAAAAGCGTGATGGTAATGCCTACAAAAAAGTCCCTAACAAAGGCAGAATAAAAATTCCGTAATGAAAAAGAAAATAAACAAGCACTCAGGCATCAGAACACCTATTCGCGTGTACGTGATCCTAGTTATCTGAAACACATACAAATAAAAAAGGTTGTATATCTGGAGGCTGTTCAAAATTCTGTATGCGTTGAACGAAAGCGTCTTTTTCAGCATTTGGGCGTTTCAAGCAAGCCGTAAATTTTCTACTCAAGTGCTAGATTTGCATCACAAAGCTTGGCTGTTTATCCGTTTGCTTTCAGTCTACTTGAGAATAAAGAGGCTTGTGTGTGCAGTTTTTCATCAAAATGTTGTGTATGTATTTTGCTGCAAAGTTTTGTTTCATATTTTAGAATTTAAGATTTGGTTACATTGTTATACCTAGTTGCACCTAATCTCTTTCCGGAGATAATTTTGGGTGCCGTACCCAAAGGGGTAAAACGGGACCCTATTAGACAGACTTCGTTGTCTGTCTGTCTGTTCGTCATGAGGCTGTATCTCAGGAACTAAAATTGCTATATATATACTTACCGGGCACGGTAGCTTCGGTAGGTATCTGTGGCGAAGACACCGGTAAACCACGGCCGAGTGTCAGCACTGCGAGGACCGCAGCGATGACACAGCGCTCCACACGCTGGTGGAATGCACGGTGGCGTGGGCGCAACAGCGCCAGGTCCTCTCAAGACCATGGTGCGCCATGATCTCCAGCAGGAGTAAGTTAATTTGTGATCCAAAAAAAAAAATTTTTTCTTTCTTTTCTTTCTTTCTTTCTTTAAGTGGTACTTTCATGGAGGCCGGTAGTCTTTGGTGAATATACATCGGCGGCGCCCAGGCCGCTGACTGCGGAACTCATGTGAGAGAGTTCTCTCCCGCTCTCTCCCCGCGGTCTCCTTCACAAGCATGACCTGCTCACAGGAAGAGGCAGTGGCGTCCCACTTTCTCCCGCTGGAGATCATGGCTCGCACCATGGTCTCAAGCGGGAGATTGTCCATGTCCAGACCTGCCACGAGAACCCGGCACTATTGCGAACACGCTGTGCACTCCACCAATGTGTGGAGCACTGTGTCCTCACTGCGCTCCTCGCAGTGCTGGCACTCAGCCGTGGTTTCCCGGTGTATTCACCACAGATACTTACTTAAGCTTCCGTGCCCGGTAAGTATTTGTGACAACCGACAGGACAGAGCGCCATGGCTCCTCTCCAGCCACTTATGCATGACCGGTGCGATTTTGGCGATTCATGGTTGCTCAAGTTGCATCTTCCAGGTCTTCTCGGTTTGCTTGTAGAGCTGGGACCGTCAAGCCTCGACTTTTCGAGACAAAAAACAAGTTTGCCTGAGTTAATGCAATTCAGATTTTTTATACCACTGACGTGGCCGACAAGCATAAAGCCCATTTGATGGAAAGTGACCACTGTGGCTTAACAGGATGTTTGCAACACTAGAAGATATGCTACACTCGCACTTCCAACGCTGCAAAAACCTTCTAATTTTTCTTTTGAAGAACCCCATACTATTTGCGTTGGGGAAAACCGAAGCTCTTTCCACAATCTGGGCGTGAGTAATATTTTATATGGTGGTTTATAGGGCAGGCTGCCTCTGTCCAGGGCTGAGTTTCCCACACAATGCCACTATACTGCTGTGATGAAGGAGAAAATAGTAGTTTTCGATACAAGTGTGGGATTTCTGTTATTACGACGAGTTTCGACAGATGTTGACCCGAGCCAAAGGCGAGGGTGGACAGTCGGAACGAGTTGAAATAACAATCCCACACGTTGTATTGAACAACTATTTTTAATACAGTTGCGAAAAAAATTAAGCAATTCAATAAAATAATAGAAACTCAATAAACCTTAATTGTCCAAAATGGCGGCAACCGTAAAAGAATATATACCTACTTAAGCAGAGACGATGGCAGTGCACTTCATACAGCCAACTTTTTAAAATTTATAAATTTAATTTGGCCGATACTTATATGAATTTATGTTTAAATCAATACATACACTCGAGAGCAATGAATCCGGGTCACTTAAAGAATCCTAAAAATCTCGGAAACTAAAAATGCTAGGTTAATGCAATAAATTGTATTTAATAGACAATGTAATACTCCTTAAATGAAGGTATTAAAACTTCTTAGTTATTGTAAAGTTATATCATAAAAAAATCAAATTTGAAAAAGGGCCACTTTCGAAGATGGAACTACGAAATTACAGCATTTGGTGTTGCTTTTGTTTGTAATCTGTCATTTATGTGGGTACATAAACCATGTTGATAGTGCTCTATATTCATTAATCAAGCTGAAATTATGTCGCTTACGCCTGAAGAATGCACCAGAATACTTACAAAGCTGGAAACCGGCCGGAGTCAGCGCGATACAGCCAGGACTGTCGGTGTGTCGCTGTCAACAGTACAAAGAGTTCTCCGACGTTACGAAGAAACTGGTTCTAACCTACGCAGACCAGGAACGGGCAGAACCAGGTGTACCACAGCACGAGAAGACCGATACTTGGTGAACACGATGCTTCGAAATCGCTTTCTCACAGGAACTGAACTCACCAATCAGTTTCGACGCCTCGGAGGAAGTAACCCAAGTGCATGGACAGTAAGACGTCGGCTTGCTGAATCTAACTTAAAACCCCTTAGACCTGCAAACGGCCCTAAACTGGAGCGTGGGCATCGTATTTCGAGACTAAGGTATGCCCAGAGCCACGTAAATTGGAGTATTGAAGATTGGTCAAAAGTTATGTTCTCCGACGAATCAAAATTTATGCTCTACAAGCACGATGGAAGACACAGAGTGTATCGAAGACCAGGGGAAAGATTCAAGCAAGCATGCATCGAAGAAAAAGTAGCCTACGGTGGTGGGTCTGTACTTGTGTGGGCCGGAATTTCTTCTGAAAGTCGCACAGAGCTGGTGATCATAGAAAACGGCTCTTTAACTAGCATAAGATATGTGGAAGAAATCCTCAATGATCACGTTGGTCCATTTATGGTCAATTTAGGTGAGGATGCTATATTTATGCATGACAATGCCCGACCTCATACAGGTAGGATTGTGAATGACTACCTTCAAGAGATGAACATTACTCGTATGGAGTGGCCAGCGCGCAGCCCGGATATCAACCCGATCGAGCATGCTTGGGACGAGCTAGGCAGATGCGTAAAACAACGAAACCCTCCCCCAATCACGCTTCGTGAGCTCAAAATTGCTCTCACAGAGGAATGGGAGAATATTCCCCAAAATCGTATAAGGAACTTGGTGTACAGCATGCCAAACCGCGTAAACGCAGTAATGGAAGCACGAGGAGGCAATACGAAGTATTAAAATTCAAGAAAATCGTAATAAAGTTCAAAAATTTCATGTTTCCTATTTTTGTTTTAAGGAGAGATCGGCAGTTTTTTCTTTATGTAATTTTGTGTTAATAAAATGTATGGTGACTCATATTTTTTTTACTTTCATTTAAGGAGTATTACATTGTCTATTAAATACAATTTATTGCATTAACCTATCATTTTTAGTTTCCGAGATTTTTAACATTCTTTAAGTGACCCGGATTCATTGCTCTCGAGTGTATAATAAAATCGTAACAGGTCGCTGTCTGTACATGAAAGATAAATGAGAAAAAATACTATAGGGGGGCTTTATGAACGCAATAGAACCCAAAACAATGATTTTTAGAAGTTTTGTCTGTTTGTCTGTATGTCTGTATGTCTGTATGTCTGTATGTCTGTTTGTCTGTACGTTTGTGCACGCTAATCTCAGCAACCGCTTAACCGATTGCAATGCGGTTTTCTTTATTGTGTTAAGGTTAGCTCCGCTTAACATTTAGTGTTTATTTCATGTCAATCGGTTTATTAATAAAAAAGTTATATCACTTTAAAGAATCATACATAGACTTATGAATCTAAAAGTGGGTAAATCTAAACTGGCGTGTTGGCTTAATCATGGCAAAACAATTCAGTCCGCGCCGAAGGCGTGGACTGAATTGTTATAGAATAGACTTAATCTTTAAGCTCTTTTATGATTAAGCCAACAGGGCAGTTTCACTGGCTGCTTGATGAGTCTGATGAAGAAGTACCTCTCCTTTCATACACCTTATGTGACGTAAACGAAGTTGCGGGCTCAGCTAGTTTTAAATAAAATTACTTTTAATCTGATATTAAAACAAGTTAGTATCTTTTTTTGAAATATTTGCATGAATCACAGACATTATTTTTTTATTTTGACAGTTGGGAAAGGAAACGCGCACTAGTGCGGGAAAAGTAAAGAAAAAGCACGAGTGTGTAATAGCCCACATCCCGAACGCTAAACATCCCTGTAATACGCCACTTTTTGAGCAACTGTATTAAAAATTCTGTTACCGATTAACCAGAAACATATTTATCACACTATCGTTTACCGGCAAGATGCTTTACAGTTTAAAGAATACTGAACGAATTGAGAAATACGCAAAGAAAAGCAACAAGAAAGAAATTCTGTTTCTTTTTCATTGAGGAGAGCTCCGTGAGGTGCGTCGAACTTCAACGGACAGACGTCTGTAAGTTGACTTGAGAACACTTCACTAAAGAGGCTATCTACTTTGCTGCGAATTCACTGCACAGCACAAAGATATACTCTACGTAAGGAAAAGATATTTTTAAAGTAAAATTGAATGAAGGAGGTTGTCGTAATGATTGCAAATGTAGAACTTGTTATAAACTATCAAAAAAGTACTTTCTTAAATTGCCATAGATTTATCGGGGACAGTATTTTGTTGCTGTTTTGCAGTGATAGTATTGTTAGAGCTAAAAATAATCCGTGCGTTTGATCATATTATTGTAACATTCTTTTTTTTTTTTATGAGATAACACAAATGTCATCTCATAACAATTACAATCTAGCCTTCAGGCTAATAAGTAACTTAGATTTAACTTATTTTACTAAAGCTTACAGAGTAAAGAATGTGTCCATCGGCACTTTTCTTATTGTCTCTAATTAGAATAGAAAGTCACTTTGTTCTTGTGTTCTTGAAGTATAGCACTCAGGCACTACTTTACACTAATTTCACTAAACTAGATCAAAAGGCTTAGTCCTTTTCAGTCTCCTTAAAATGTCCGTGGTGTCAAGAAGCTGGATTGCCTCGACATTCACATGTTTTAGAAGTCTTTGTTCGTGAGCTTCGGCATATTTTTTTATAACCTTTGTAACAAGGTCTACTCCTAAGTCCCGGTGGATGTCCTTATTTCTAATGTACCAGGGAGCATTTATTATACTCCGAAGTACTTTATTTTGGAATCTTTGAATTATCTCAACATTGGTGCGTTTTGTACAGCCCCAAAGCTGAATACCATATGCCCACACAGGCATAAGTACTTGTTTGTACAGAAGTACCTTGTTGTACACTGATAATGTTGATTGTCTGCCGAGTAGCCAGTACATTTTCCTGAAGCGTAAATCTAACTCCTGGCGTTTCTTTTTGACGTGTGCCTTCCAGCGTAGTTTTGCGTCAAGCGTCATACCCAGGTATTTTGCCGTATTTTCATATGGTACTATTTTACCGTTAATGTATACCGGTGAATAGTTAGGTTTTTTGTTTGTGAAGTCTATGTGAGTCGATTTGGACTCATTTAGTTTAATTCTCCATTTCTTTGTCCAAGCAGTGATGGTGTTGACGGCCGATTGAAGTTTCTCAATGGCTTTTATGTGAGTGGCACCTGTTGCCATGATGGCTGTGTCATCTGCGAAGGTTGCAATAACATTATTTTTTATTTCTGGAATATCGCAGGTGTACAATAGGTACAAGATAGGGCCAAGTACACTTCCCTGTGGTACTCCAGCTTTTATTTGTTTGAGACTAGAATAAGCTTCTTCTTGTCTTACTCTGAATGTCCTCTCTGTTAGGTATGATTCTAAAATATCTGCAAATTGTTTTGGTAGCAGTTTCCGAAGCTTATGAATAAGGCCTCTATGCCACACCTTATCAAATGCCTGTGCTATGTCTAGGAATACTGTAGAACAGACTTTTTTTTCCTCTAGTGCTTTTTCAATGACGTTGGTGATTCTGTGAACTTGGTCTATCGTGGAGTGTTTTTCTCTAAAGCCAAATTGATAATTGGGAATTAGTTTTCCTTCTTCTATTATAGGCTTAAGACGTCTCAGAAGAAGCTTTTCAAATAGTTTTGAAATGATTGGCAGCAGTGATATTGGTCTGTATGATGATACATTTTGAGGAGATTTTCCTGGTTTGGGGATCATTATAACTTCAGCAACTTTCCAGATACTAGGCACATGTTTTAGCCGGAATGTGGCGTTTATAAGGGTTGTAAGTTTAACTATGGCTTTACGAGGAAGGTTTTGAAGGACTTCGCCAGTGATAAGATCGTATCCGGGCGATTTCTTTTTAGCCAAGTTTTTGATAATATTATTGACTTCTTTTGGAGTAACTAGTTTTATTTCCAAGTGATCATGGCAAATGACATCGGATGTTATGTTATCAGAGCTTCCCTCGTCGTTAGTTCGAAATATTTGTTGTAGGTGTTCTGCAAATATAGTTGCTTTCTGCTCATTACTCCTGGCCCACTTGCCATCTATTTTTTTTATGGGTGAGGCATGAACAATAGGCTTTTTTAAACTTTTAGTGACTTTCCATAGTGAATATTCGGTTTTTTCACTATTTGTTAATTGGCTAAGGTAGTCTTTTGTAGCATCATCATGATAGTTTTGTATCGCTTTACTCAAACTTTCTGTCAGTCTGTTCAATATTGTTTTGTCAGGCGGATATCTAGATTTTTGAAATTTTTGTCTCTGAATTCTCTTAATGGCAATGAGATTTCTTATTTCTACTGTATATCTGTGGCTTGCAACTTTTGTTTTTAAGACTGGTGTATTTTTCCAGCTGCAGTTTTGGATGTCGGTCACAAATTTTGACACTTCTTTATCTAATTGCTGTTTATTTTTTAAAGGTACTTTGAGATCAATAATGTTGTCTAAATCAAATTTGAAACTCTCCCAGTCAGTGTTTTTATTTACCAACATTGGATTGCTTTTTTTTAAATTACTGTCTCACTTAAGGTTAATATACTTAAAAGGGGAATGAATCAAGCCAATCTTTTGGCTTATAATAAAACTGCTTGTATTGTTTATAATCATAGCAATAATATTGACATTTTATCTTGGGAAGGATGCATCATCCCAAAAAACTAGGTTGTAAGACAACAGATAAAAAATCTGGCCATGGCTTTAGGGCTTTTGAGCCTATTGAGACCTCTAATAATGTTAGTGTAAGAAATAATTTCGAGTTTAACAACAATATAATAACTAGTAGTCTAAACTTAGTACACCAAAATATTGAAGGCATATCCAACAAACTACTGCAAATAGACCTTTATATCAAGGAACACAATATTCATGTCTTTTGTATTACAGAGCATTGGTTGGAAAGTCATGAATTAATGTTTAACAGTGAATTTTACTCACTGAACAGTGCGTTCACAAGAAAATATGCTATTCGGGGTGGCTCGCTAATATTTGTTTCTAATAATATAAACTGTAAAGAACGTAAAGATATTGTGGCCCTTTCTATTGAGCGCACTGCGGAATTATCATGTGTTGAGTTTGAGCAACTCATTGTCCTTTGTGTCTATAGCCCGCCAGATAGCGATTATAATTTGTTTGAAGAAGTAATGGAAAATGTATTGAAGCACTTGTGCACTAGTAAGAAACGTATTGTGGTGTGTGGTGATTTTAATGTTGACATACTTGTAAATTCGACGAAACGTACTAGTTTTATTAACTTATTTAGTTCCTTTGGCTTACAAAACTTATTTTGTGAGCCAACTAGAATCACCTCACATTCTGCGAAATGTATCGATAATATGTTTAGCAACTGTGAACCACTGGCAAAAGAAATATTAAGTAACTTTCCATCAGATCACCTTGGGCAGAAAGCTGCGTTTCCCATTGATATAACGGCTAAATTAAACAAAATTTCTTGCAGGCCAATGAGTACATGTCGCCTAGCACAATTTAGTGAAAAAGTTTCTGCAAAGGTTGCCAATCTTAACGTTAATGAGGAAGATCCAAACGGCCTATACAACTCCTTATTTAATACCATTCAGTTTGAGTACTATAACATTTTCAAATCAAAAACCTTTTATAAAAATAAAGGCATGCAATTTTGTGATTGGGCAACTACTGGTATATACAAGAGTAGGGCGAAGTTATATGAGTTATATGGTATGAAGCAATTTAATTTTGATCCTGCTTTTATTCAGTATGTTAAACTTTATTCAAAAACCTTTAAAAAGGCATGTGCTGCTGCCAAGTCATTACATTTAAGTCGGAAGATTAAACAGTCGAACAATAAGGTAAAAATGACATGGAATATAATTAATTCTGAAACCGGACGCCACAAAACTCGTGACCATGACATTGAATTGATTGTTAATAATAGAGTGATTAATAATAGTTTAGATGTAGCACAAACCTTTAATAATTTTTTTATAGACATACCCGTGACTACAACGAGCTCCTTAAATTCTTGCCCAGTTAAAGCTCAACGAATGCTTAGGGGCAGCGTGGACCACTGTAGAGTCTCATTTAGATTTAAATATGTGAATCCCAACGATATCGTTAAAGTATTTAAGTCGCTTAACTCAAAAAATACAGCAGACTTGTGGGGTTTTTCTGTGAAATTAATGCAGTCAATTATTTTAATTATATCTCCTCATCTAGCTGCAATATTTAATATATGTGTTGATAAAGGCGTGTTTCCAGATTTAATGAAACACAGTAAAGTGATACCTCTTTTTAAAGACGGATCCAAAACAGACCCTGGTAACTTTAGACCTATTTCAATACTGCCTGCAAATTAGCAAAATTTTTGAGAAAATTATACTGCAGCAATTACAATCACATTTTAGTTCAAATATGTTACTACACAACGAGCAGTATGGGTTTACAAGAGGTCGTTCTACTACTGACGCAGGAGTGACACTTATAAAACATATATTCAGCGCTTGGGAAAATCGACAGGATGCTATCGGGGTATTCTGCGATCTGTCCAAGGCTTTCGACTGCGTTGATCATAACACTTTATTACGAAAAATAGATCATTATGGTATAAGGGACTCTGCAATGGATCTTGTTGCCTCCTATCTTAAAGATCGAATGCAATATGTTGACATTAATGGAAGTCGGTCCTCTGGAGCTTCTGTAGCTATGGGTGTGCCGCAAGGATCAATTCTAGGACCTTTTTTAATTTTAATTTACATCAACGATTTACCTTTCTATGTACAGAACTTGTGCGATGTTGTTCTATTTGCTGATGATACATCACTTATTTTTAAAGTTGATCGCAATCCAAGTACTTTTGACAACGTAAATAGTGCACTAGCCCAAGTTGTAGATTGGTTCACAACCAATAATTTGCTATTGAACGCTAAAAAGACAAAATGTATTAGATTTACCATGCCCAATGTCAAAAATTATGAAACAAATATAACATTGAACAGTGACACCCTTCATCTTGTAGAATCAACCGTATTCTTGGGGATCACTTTAGATAGTAAATTACAGTGGACTGCCCAAATATCGTGTCTAGCAGCAAAACTCAGTTCGGCGGCTTTTGCCGTTACCAAGATCAGACAGCTCACTGATGTCCAAACAGCCAGGCTGGTTTATTTTAGTTATTTTCATAGCGTCATGTCTTACGGCATTTTGCTGTGGGGCAAGGCAGCAGATATACAAATAATTTTTGTACTTCAGAAAAGAGCTATACGTGCAATTTATAAATTAAATGCTCGAGAATCGCTTAAAGAGAAGTTTAAAGAAATAGGAATTTTAACGGTTGCATCGCAATACATATTTGAGAACATCATGTCTGTTAAAAAGAACATACATCTATATCTTAAGAACAGTGACGTACATTCAATAAATACTAGAAATAAGCATAAATTGATTGGAAAGGTTTTTCGATTACATAAGGTACACGACTCATTCGAAGGACTTGGTGTACGCCTATTCAATAAAATTCCTTTAAATATTATGAACCTTCCTTTATATAGATTCAAAAGGGAAATCAAGACACATCTTTTAAAAAGGGCATACTATACTATTGATGACTATTTTAATGATACAGAGACATGGACATGAGTTGCTTGCTCCTCACTTAATTAGGCGCGATTGTAAATGTCGCTTGTGTAGACAAAATTGTTGATCTTTATTGCATGACAAACGAATGTACTAAGACTATTTGAAAAGAGTGGCCGTGAGTTTTCTTGCCAGGTTCTTCCTCACAGGCTCTACCTATTGCTTTGCGAATCTGGCAGTAAATGTAAATGTAGAACTTTGTAACCTAAATGAATAAAGATATTTTCATTTTCATTTTCATCGGAATTCATATCCAGTCCTTCTTGTATATTAAGAAATGTGACTGATAGGTTCTTGTAAATGAAGAAGTCGATCAGATCTGGAGTTCTTTGCTTATCTGTAGGCCAGTAAGTGGGTTTTCCTGTTGAAATTGCATTGCACTTGATTTCTTTCATAGCA
The DNA here is from genome assembly GCA_933228765.1 of Miltochrista miniata. Taxonomy (NCBI): domain Eukaryota; kingdom Metazoa; phylum Arthropoda; class Insecta; order Lepidoptera; family Erebidae; genus Miltochrista; species Miltochrista miniata. The sequence goes on from OW121764.1 coordinate 2,436,702, forward strand.
CTTAGCAGTTCCTTTCCTTTACTGTTGGTTAATCGGGATCCCCAATATGTATTTTTTTTTGAAGTCACCTCCTAATGTAAATGTGTTACCAAGAATTTTAAGTAGGTTTCTGTACTGCTCTATTTTCAGAGCATGCTTTGGTGGGCAGTATATAGCTGCTACGGTAATTTGATGAAATTTAGTTTGGACCCTTACGGCTACAGTTTGTATGAATTCTTCTTCATATGTATGTTCTAGGTAATGGTAGATGTTCTCTTTTATTATGACGGTGCTTCCCCCTCTCGCAGTGTTGACAGGATGCAGTGCATGATATATTTTATAGCCAGTAATATGGATATATGATTCTTTAGTGAAGTGAGACTCGGAAATGAGGCAAACATCAATTTCTTCTGTGGCAAGAACAGCCTGCAACTCGTTTCGATGTTTTAGGAGTCCGTTTGCATTCCATGCCATAATTTTTAGTGTGTTCTTCATTTTTGCGTTATATAAGGTAGTTTAGTAGCACTACTTTCTAGGTTCTTCAACCTTTGATCAAAAGAGGTTAAAATATTTAATATTTTGTTTATGTTTTCGCTCGTGTCGGAGTCTCCTGACATGAGAGGCTGCGGTCCATTTACCAGTGGTTGTGGAGGTTGCTGCTGTGCTTTCATCATTTGGGCATAACTCACATTATTTTGAGTAAGACGTAATGCCTGTTTTTTCTTACTACTAGGGACTTGAACGATAGCTGTAGTTACTTTTTTTTAATGGCTTTGCTTTTTAGTTCTTGCAATTCTCTTGCTACCATGCACCCTCTGTAGTTCGCCGGGTGTGGCTGACCACAGTGTACACATTTGGGTTTTTCAGCTATTGATTTAGTGCAGTCTTTGGTCAGATGTTTACCAATACATTTCACACATCTAGGTTCCTTGGAACAATATTTTTGTGTATGGCCATATGCTTGGCATCTTTTACACTGAGGTATTAGTTTGGATGATTTTAAAGGCTGCACTTCAACCTTACAGCCTAGTATAGTCTTAATACCATTATTATTATTATTATTTTCTTGTGGGGGACGCCGGCTGTACCGAGCGGACGATCCGACCACCTTTTCTGCTGTGCATTTCGTCCAATTCCCCAGTCTCCTCTCTGGGATTGGATTGGGTATCCCAGCACTCTTCAGGGCGCCCTTTCAAATCTTCTGGTATCCTTGCAGAATCGGACAATTTGATCCACCTTCAAGTGTTCCAGATCCTCTAGATTTAGTCTATCCGTGCCCATAGTCTCCCATCTGCTTAGTGAGTACATGGGGCACTATGCCAGTAGGTGGAAACTGGTCTCTTCCTCCTCCATGCACTCTGGGCATATGGGGTCGTCTTTCACTCCTATCACTGTCAGATGCCTGTTCAGGTGACAGTGCCCTGTGATTATCTCTATAACTAGCCTCATGTTTGCTCTGGTCAGTTTGATCAGTTGGCTAGTTCTTTTCGCATCCAAGCCTTTGATGAAGATCTTCGACTGTCTCATTCCAGTCGACGATCTCCATCTGCGGTTGGTTTCTACCGTTATGCTCCTGCTGATTACTCCCTTGGTGATTTTGTGAGCAATGGGAAGCCCGGGCTCAGGTCCCACCAAGCTTAATTTTTTTTTTATTTATTTATTTATTATTTTAGCTTGTCAAGTGACTCCCTGCACTCTTTGACGATGGCTGACGTTATTTCTTCCTTATTTAGTGCTTTTAAGGGTGCTTGGCTGTCGCTGTATATCGTTGCCTTTCTGCTATTAGTGTGGCAGGCGACCATTTGCGCGCACTCCGTGATGGCGCAGATTTCCGCCTGAAAGACACTAGCGAACTTGCCCAGACTTATATATCTACTAGTCTCAGATCCGTCTTCGTGCCTGATGTGCACTCCGGATCCGGATTGCTTTATTGACTCCATTCTAGAGCCGTCTGTGTAGCAGATAGTGCCATTACTATCGTCTATCTGCCAATTCTCTCTTGTCCCTATGTGTATTCTGTATTTTTTGTCAAAGATCCTCTCCTTGCTGATGAGGTCGTTATTGATGAGAATCATTGACATCTTTTCTTCATATGGTTTGCTGATTTTCGCATGGCCTCCGTCTGCTAAGGTCACCCTCCATAGGCCCACGCTTTTTAGCTTAAGCCACTGTTCGACTGCTCTCTTTTTTATCTCTAGATCTAGGGGGTGGAGCCCCAGATTGATCTCTAGCGCGGCTGTTGGTGTGGTTCTCATCGCGCCCGTGGTCATCAGGGCCGCCAGCCTCTGTACCTTGTCAAGTTCTGTTTGATTCGTCTTGTTGATGGCTTTGTGCCACCATACTATGGCTCCATGTAGGATTCTTGGTAGGATTATGGATTTGTATATCCATATTACTGTCGCAGGTCTTATTCCCCACGTTTTTCCTATTGCACTCTTGCACTGCATTAATGCCATTTTGGCTCTTAAGCATGTGTACTCAATGTGCTTCTTAAAGGTTAGTTTGCTGTCCAGGGTGACTCCCAGGTACTTTATTTCGCTAACCACTTCCAGTACCTGGTTATTCAGTCTCACTGGATCAGCGCTGAATCTTTCTTTTGTTAGTGAACAGCACTAATTTAGTCTTGTCAGGGTTTAGATTGAGCCCTTTACTTTTACACCATGCCAGGGCTACATTCAAGTCTCTGTTCATGATGTCACTTACAACGCTTAACACTGGACCTGTGACTAGGATCACTCCGTCATCGGAATATGCTTGTGCGTATATGTGTAATCTGTTGAGTTTGCTAATTAGCTCATCTATTAGCAGGCACCATAATAGCGGTGATAAGCATCCCCCTTGTGGGAATCCTCTGCTTGCCCTCACTTTAAGCGTGACGCCTGCCATGTCTGCCTGTATCAGTCGGTGTCTAAGCATGTGTTTGACCCATTCTGATATGTTTTTATCTATTCCCTCGCGATTTAGGGTTGTCTCTATTGATTCTGGGGTGGCCATATCAAAGGCACCTTCGACATCAAAGAAGCATCCTAGCGCGTATTGTCTGGCGTTTATCGATCTCTGCACCCTATTAACTAAGTTGTGGAGGGCGGTGTCCGTTGATCTGCCCTCCATGTATGCGTGTTGATTTGGGTGCAAAGGATTTCCGCTCTTGTCTATTTGTTCTCTAATCAGGCGATCTAGTATTTTCTCCAGAGTCTTAAGCAGGAAGGAGGAGAGACTTATGCATCTAAAGGCCTTCGCATCCTGGTACGAGGGTTTTCCCGGTTTTGGAATGAATACTGCTCTTACCTCCCTCCAGATTCTTGGAATGTATTTTAACTTAATGCTACAGTTGTACATAGCAAGCAGCGCTATGTAGCTTATCACTGTCTGTAGCATCTTTGGGAATACACCGTCTGGTCCAGCCGCCTTGTAAGGCTGAAAGGACCGAACACTCCATTGCAAGTGTTCCTCAGTTATGATGCTGATCGGCTGTCTGTGATCGATGTTTATGGCAGTTGCAGCCAATCCGGCATCATCATTGTAGTCTCTGCATTCTGGAAAGTGTGTTTTAAGCATCACTTCTAGTATTTTGGCAGGTTCGGTAATCAAGTTATCCCCTTGCCTTATGCTACTTAGTTTGCTGTCATGGGCCTTGGAGAGTGTTTTGGTTAATCTGGCTGCGTCGGGTTGCTTTTCCACCCCTTCGCAGAAAGCCCTCCAGCTCTGCCTGCTTTCGATTGCGTTTTTGAATGCATTTCTGATTGACCTGTATGTCTGCCAGCTTTCGTTGTCCCCTTTCTTGAGGGCATCCCTGAGAGCTCGCCTTGTCTTTTTCCTACTTTTCCCTAGTGCCTTTGTCCACCAGGGTTGTCCTTTCCCTGGTTTGATTTCTCTTAAGGGGCATGCCTTATGATAGGCTTCCCGAAGAGTTTCGTCCAGCTTCTTTGTTTCTCTTTCTAGGTCTTCATTACTTTGAATGGAGGTTCCGTGTGCTGGGTTCCAGGTTTCTCTGACCTGGTTTTCAAACATTGCCCAGTTTGTTTTCCTCGCATTTCTAATCATTAGCCTATCGATTTTACCTACCAGACTGAAGGTGATTCTTCGGTGATCCGACATGGAATCACTTTCATCCACACTCCAGTCTCTGATGTGTCGGATTATTTTATCGTTTGCGACTGTAATATCCAACACCTCTCTCCTCGTGCGGGTGATAAAGGTGGGTGTATTACCCACGTTTATTATCCCTAGATCTGACAAGCTTAGAAATTCTAAAAGTAAATCTCCCTTCTTGTAGCAGTCTGTGCTGCCCCAGGCTATGTGATGTGCGTTGGCATCACAGCCTACAACAATAGGGATGCCCTTACCTTGATATTTTTCAACGACTTCCTGTAGTTCTGGTGTTGGCGGCTCGAAGTCTCTCTCGCTTGGTAGATATGCTGAGACCATGAGCACCCTTTCTTTTTCCCTGCGCGTCTGTAGTGTTATTTCGACGCTGGCGAGGTCAATGTAACAGTCTGTCTTTATTAGTTCTATGGTTCTCGTCCTACTGCTGGCATAGATGCATGCTCTAGGAGTTGACTCACCATTCTCATGGTAGTAGATGTCTCCTCCCAGAGACCCGAGCCCAGTTATACGACCGTTCGATACGTATGGCTCTTGCAGTAGGGCGATATCTATTCCCTCATCCACCACGTATCGGCATAACTCAGTCATAGCCTCGCGGCAGTGGTGGAGGTTTAGTTGTACTATTTTTATTTTATTTTGTTTTGTGTTTGTGTGTGTGTTCATGTTTGTGTTATGCTTGGATGTGAAAGTGCGCGTGTGTGCGTGTGTGTGTGTGTCCGTTTGTGTGTGTTTGTGTGTGTGTGTGTCCTGACTACCTGCTGTCGGGTCTTTTGACCCGCTCCCCACACCAGTGCGGTTGCATCAGTGCTACGCTCGGCGGGGGAGTGATATCGTTCCACAGAGCAGGGGTGTTGTGTCGTGTAGTGTTTGTTGGTGTTCTCGGGTTGGGGGTTGCCTGCTGGGTTTCAGCAGCGTGGTGATATGCCAAAGTCGTCTCCCGAGGGATTTCATTAAGTCCTTCACTTACGCTGCTTGGAGGCGCCTCCCTTCCCGTGCTAGGGTTTGCTGTGTGGGGGGTTATGCTTTGCTGGCTAGACCTCCATATGGGTCTTAATACCATAGATCTGATTAATGTTTTCGTCTTTTTCAAAGGAAAGCATAAACATATTTAGAGGTTCCTTAGTCCTCCAACTTAATTTGTTAATGGCTTCCTGGATTTTAAAGCCTTTGGAATCCAGATCTTCCACTATTCTGATTGGCAAACAAGAAGAGGGTAAATTTTTAACGATGACCCTAATCGGCCTATCTTGTTTGTTCTCATACGAGTGCCAGAGGCAATTATTTTGTAATAATAAATTAGTAATTGCCCTGTAGGAGTTTTCGTCCCTGGCATTTACTTTGACGGTGTTCCCACTCATCATTTTCACCATGAAGGAGTCCTTATTTGAGCATGTCAATAAAAGGTCATAAAACTTCTGGTAGTTTTTAATGTCTTCTACTATGACTGGAGGGGGTGGGGGTGTCTTTTTTGCTTTTGGTTTCTCAGGTTCTACACTAACCTGAGATTCAATAGCACTTACTCGCGATGGAGGAGATAGTGAGGTGTTCAGCTTCCTCTTCTTCCTACTTTTCACACGAACCCACTAGGTTTCTCTGGCAAGTTCCTCTTCGTCAGTCTGATATTCGACAGTTTTCTGGGGCTCATTATTTGCAGAATGTTCCGTCTGAACAGTTACATTCCTTTGTTCCTGAATTACTTTCAGCTGTTGTTGCAATGATTCGATTTGGCTACTGAGGTCTTTCACTAGCTGTGGCAGTTCTAGACGCTCATTTTGTTCCTCTTTGTACCGGGAGTACAATTGATGTTCGAGTTCAGTTTTGAGAACTACTTTGTTTGGAGTTGTCATGATTAAATTCAAGTTATAATTATAAAACTATAACTTACCGCAAATCCGCACACTTATGCATGATTCACTTACGACTGTATGTAGGTCATCGCGACGGCCGTGACGGCAGTGCACGTTTGAGTAGGCTGCTGCGTCAGCACTTGTACACGAGCGCGCACTTATGCAAGAAAGTGTGTGACTCGACCGTTCTCGCTAGAAATCGATCGACCACTGACATAAACATAATAAAAAAAATGGATTTGGTATTTTTTAATGTGAGGGAAAATCATTCACGTTATGTTATGCCGGACTCCTACCGACGAAAAAACCTCACGTAACGCCCAACAGCCTACGGTTGGGAGACCCGGGTAAGTCCTAAATAAAATAAAATAAAATAAATAAAATAAAATAAAATAAAATAAAATTTATTCCCTTTGAAATTTTTAAAAAAATATTTAGGTTTGTCAAAATTTTTGTGACTCTACCGGGGGTTCGGAAATGCTACAGACTGAGAAGAACACCTCAAGAAACTCAGACCGGTCCCTCTTTATTCATCTTAGTATCTAATACAGTTTTTTTTTTAATGTAGAAAGGAGCAATTCGTGTCACTGCCAGGCAGCCTTGTCTTCTGGAAAGTCTTTAATGCTATAATAAGCTTTTTGGCACAATTTAAGTTTTATTAGTTTTTTAAATTTATTAACTGACAAACCTGTTACGGCTGTCGGCAATGTATTGTACATTCGAATACAATTGCCCGCAAAAGAATTGCTTATTTTATTAAGCCTAAATCTAGGTACAGCCAATTTATTCTTATTTCTTAAGTTTAGGTTATGGATATCACTATTTTTAATAAATTTACTATTATTTTTATGAGTATATAATAAGTTTTCATATATGTACTGTGAATACACAGTAAGGATGTTGATATCCTTAAACTTTTCTCTTAATGACTCCCGAAACCCCATACCATAGATAGCCCGGACAGCCCTTTTCTGCAACACAAAGATACATTCGATGTCGGCAGCGTTACCCCATAATAGTATGCCATAGGTCATGACACTGTGGAAATAGCTAAAGTAGACAAGACGCGCTGTTCTAATGTCTGTCAGTTGTCGGATCTTTTTAACCCTTCAACACACTAAACCAAATATATCGAAAATCGGTAATCACGCGGACCTAGCTCCACCACCCTAAAAATGAAAAAAGATTTCCCATTTCCCAAAAAAAAATTTTTTTCTCACTTACCAGACCAAATTTTTCAATTCTGCAAACAGCAACCGGATTATTGATAAATTGTTTATTTTACTGTGTATAATAATGAACAATAATGAAAACACATTATTTATAATAAAAAAACAAAACACACACGCACACTCGCACTTGGTACACACGCACTCAACAAAAAAAACATTGATTACTCTACCACCACACCATATTTTACGATCCTGTAAACACCAACCGGATTATTGATATAGTTTATTTTACTGTGTATAATAATAAATAATAATGCAAACACATTATTTATAATAAAAACACGAAACACACACGTACTACACAAACGCACGCCATCCATGCGCAATCCACTCTCAACTTCAACTGTTCGATTTTTGTAAATAATTCTGGCCCATTGACGTCATTTTATAAGATTCCAAAAACAAGAAAATGTTATAAACTACACATGCAATAAACCTGTTCATAGAAAAGTAGGACGTAAGAAGGCTATTTTTAAGTTTAAAGTCGTCTGGGTAGGTGCGGCGACCGGTCGCCGCGCGGGGCTTTACGGAAAAACTTGATTATTATGCGCGGCGACCGGTCGCCGCGAGGAGCTCTAAGGGTTAACGGCATAGGCTGCAGAGCTCAGTCTGCCCGAGACTTTCCCGATATGAGGCCCCCACTGCAAGTTGGAGTCTAACTTTATGCCCAGAAAGACAGTTTCATCGACCAATTCTACTTGATCATCCCTAATCCTAATACTGGTGTTAACGAGCCTAACATTTGGCAAGGTGAATCTAATACATTTTGTTTTAGTTTCATTTAACAATAAATTATCTGCGTTAAACCAGTGGACTACCCTAGAGAGGGCATTGTTTACTTCGTCAAGATTGCGTTGTCCACGTTCAACTTTAAATATTAAAGATGTGTCATCAGCAAACAAAACTACCTCGTGATCGTCTCTTATAAGGTGAGGGAGATCATTTATGTACACTAAAAATAGAAAAGGTCCCAGAATTGAACCCTGAGGCACCCCCATTGTTACAGCAGACCCATGTGACTGTTTACCATTTATAACTACTCTCTGTACTCTATCTCTTAGGTAAGAACTAATTAAATCCAAGGCCGTCCCCTGGATCCCATAATGATCAAGTTTTAGAATTAAAGTCTGATGCTGGACGCAATCAAAGGCCGTAGATAAGTCGCAGAATACACCATAAGCATCATACGACTCCTCCCAGGCCTCATATATACACTCTAATAATTTGATTCCAGCATCCGTGGTAGACCGACCGCGCGTGAAACCGAATTGTTTAGTATGGAATAGTTTATTTGTATTAAAATGATTTTGCATTTGATTAAGCATTACCTTTTCAAAGATTTTACTAAACGTGGGTAGTACAGAAATAGGACCAAAATTGGACGGATCCGAGGTGCTACCCGATTTAAACAGAGGAGTTATTTTACTAAACTTCATTAAGTCAGGAAACACACCACTATCAACACAATTATTAAATATTATTGATAATTCAGGGGCAACCATTACAATTAACGAATTAACTAAATGTACAGAAATCCCCCAGAGGTCAGCCGTTTTCTTAATATTTAAAGATTTAAAAGTTTTTATGATAGTGTGTATACTAATTTTACTGAATTTGAATATTTCATTACAGCAAGGAACATTTGATTTTAACAAGGATTCTGCTATTGGGGTAGAAGAACCTAGGGCTCTGGTCAAATCTACTGGTATTCGAGAGAAAAAATGTTCAAATTCGTTAGCGACTTCGGCATCTGTTGTAATGATGTTACCATTTACTTTAAGTTTAAAATTATTATCATTTGATTTTGCTTGGCCTCTTTCTGCGTTAATTTTATTTTCCAAGTAGATTTAACTTTGTCTACACTATTGATAATTTTATTACTTATATACTTTCTTTTGGCCGCTAAGCAGTCTGCTTTAAACTTTTTTGAATAAGTTGGAGGGATGTCCCAGGACTCCCAACAGACCTACTGCTACCACTGCGGCTTCTCGCCTAGGCAGCCGTGGTTTTGGCCCTTGGAATAAATATGTACACCCGTCTACTGATTACAATATTATGTTTTTAATTTACATTATGTTCAGTTTTGACTGCACCTTTCAAGTTTTAGTAAAAACTAAAGAATAGATACCTACTCCCCGTTCTATTCTCCTTGCTTTTCTAAATAATGGTCTACTTAATTTTAATTCGTCAGTAACATTCTTGCTCAAAGTTTTCACAAAGATATACAAAATATCCAAATACATCATTCATAGTTTGTACCTTCCGCGCCGTCACATTTTCGTCTACAAAAGTACAAAGTAGCTCCGTTACAGCTTGAATAATCCAGTGTGATGTGACAGGTAAGGATGGACTACAAATATTTCCTTTCTGTGAGAGCGAAAATGTTGCTGAAAATAGGTAAGAACCGCTGAAGACGTTAAAATACTGAAGCAAGCACTTTACGAAACAGTAGGATATTTAAATCATAGCTTTTACGGGCTGAAATACCCAATTATCTTTAATTGGCTCATCAACTCGGCCCTAAATTAACTACATAAATACTATACAAAGTGTAGAAAGTTGGTAACGATGAGAATTTACGAAAATTTATTTCTCGATCAGATCACAAAATACTGTAGGTAGGTATAACTTGGCAATACAAAGTGGGAAATAATAAAGCTATCGTGCCGTTGATATAGCAACAGTGTAGTTGATGTAATTAAAAGTAGTCCATTTATATAAATAGCATTGTACCTTACGAAATTTTGAAACACTTTAAAAATGTATTCTAAAACAAAAATATTAATACAATTTTTTTTCTACGTGTATTTAAGTGAAATGATAAGTTTTGTAATACTGCTTGCCAGATTACCATAAATTAAAAAGTAAAAAAGCCAACTAGCTAGGTTCTATTGCATTATAGTTACGATGCCACAGATACTCGTAGATTTACACACTCTTGGACACGTTGTTAAGCCATACTGTTGGCACTGCAGCGCCGGCGCTGCAGTGCCAACAGTATGGCTTACAACAACTTACTTAGTGCCAACAGTATGGCCAGCAACGAGGTCCCGGGACCTCGTTGCTGGCCTAGACGTGGGCATTCTAACGCTGGAGACCATGGTAAAGGCCATGGTCTCCAGCGGTGGAAAGTGGGACGCTGCTGCGTCTTTCTGCGAGAAAATTATGCTCGAGAAAGAGGCAGCGGGGCGAGAGCGCGAGAGAAATCTCCCTCCCGAGTTTCGCAGTCGGCGACGAGGTCGTTGCCGGTTGCTGTTCGCCCAAGACTATCGGCCTCCATGACCGAGGGCCTGAGAACAGCGAGTCGGCTGCTCGTCGTTATTACAGAAGCAGGCCAAGACAGTGGCATGTCTCTTTGCCCCTCATAGTAGTGGGTTAGCACCTAACTATCCCCCCTTCCCCAAGTAACGGGGTAACACCCGAACAAACACCCCAGACGCGGGATAGTACCCGAATCATTTAGGCGAGGCCGCGGTGGTAGCCAAAGTCTGGACTTCCGGCCATAATTAAAAAATATTCCGTAAGGCATTGTGTGGTTTTAGTCGGTAAGAGTCCGGCATAGCTTCCATGTAGGACTTCCACACATAAAAAAAAGCCATGCTGTTGGCACACTACCTTTACTCCATACAAATGCTGAAAAATACTTCAGTTTCAATTCAGCTTCAATACTTCAGTATTATGTTCATAAGATCTCAAAACAAAGATAGTGTCTAAGTAGTTACTTACGAGTACATATTTGTTGTTGATGGAAAAAATATATTGTAAATAAATAATTTTCTAATTTTGTAAACGTGAATATTAGAATCATAAGAATGCATAATATTTAAAACATTAAAGATTGATGTTAAATACAATTACTTCAAACAGGTAATGTACCCTTGCCTTACATTTGCTGTGCCCGTACAGGGTTTCATGTTGTAAGTACCTACCTAATATCTATAAGCAACAACTGTATGTACACATGAATGCTATAAAGAATTTGAATTGAATTGAATTGAATTGTAACATTATTTATACACCTACAACAAAGTTCATAACAACATGTTTGTACTCCCAAAAATAAAAGAAATATCAAAACATTTACTCAAGTCTACATAAAATCCAGAACATCCACTAAAAATGTTCACTGCATTTTCACTCGTTCAGTACAATTCGCTATCACGGACGTATTTTTTTACGGTTCTCGGGACCTCGTAAAGCCTTCTCTTGATCGCCACTTTCGAGCAGTATTGCCCTCTGTATTCATGTCTTACACTTGCATAATTTATAAACTCAGGTCTCATCATATTCGTGAAAAAAGCGTGAAAATTTGCGCTACTTCTTGTGTGGTTTTGGTGTTATTAAATTATTTTTCTCGTAATATTGTATTATTGGACAAAATATTGTAAAATCAATTGCCTATAAAACAGTCATCTCGTTTAAAACATGTTATGACAAGGAAAATTAAAAGCTAAAACAACTGGTTACTGGAATAAATAAAATCCGGAAATATATTTCTAAAAATTTGGAGGATGCATCGAGGCAGGCAAACAAAGCCAATAGCGTACGTATTATCGATATTCCATATTTTGCGTTCCATAATACAAAGCGTTCTCTCCACATCAACATATGTCCAGAACATGTTGTGTAACATTTTATTACGTTCCGTCCCAACGGCCTGGGTCCGGAGGCCATTACGCATTGGTTGTTCCGTTTCACTGTTTCTAATGTTCCTTGGCTAAAAATTTGCGACCATTATCTTTACGAGTATAAAGTTGGCATACGAAAGCTGTTTTAGAGATCTAAACATTTTTATTACTCACACGCGTCCAAACGCTAATCTTGATTTTTACGGTTCCGTGCTCAAATTGTAAAAATGAGACCCTATTCATGAGACTTCACCGTCAGTTTGTCTGTCCGTTACGAGGCCGTATCTCAGAAACCGAGATACCTAGAAGGCTGAAATTTTCACAGAGTTATTTCTGTTGCCGCTATAATAACTACCTATACAAAAAATATGAAAAATAACGTGATTTCATCCATTTTTATATGGGACCTTCCATGCGCAAGTCTGACTCGCACTTGGTCGGTTTTGTTATCCTATTTACTCTGATTTAATTTCTTTTTGAGTCACTATTGGTTTTCGTTTAGTCTTTGTTATAAGTCGCATAAAGCCTTAAAAAAGGCAAAAGGTCCAGGGGTTCCCCCTGGACCCTTTGCCTTTTTCGAGATTAGAGAAAGAATGCGTAAGTTGTGAAAGCTTGGCTATCGGATTCTTCATTCTCAATCACTAACACACATTCTGTTTAATCCCTCAAATCAATATCTTGCACGCTGTCTGGTAAGGGTTTATATTTTTTCTAATTTTATGATAGCAAATAAAAGGTGTATTGATAAGGTTATTTTATTATATTTCAGGCCATTTTGAGATTTTGCAACTAGGAACAGCTTATAGTTAAGTAAAATGGACTTACAGAAGATTTTCTGTGGCTCCCCTAGGGGTCTCTTGTGGGATTGGATCCTGAAGGGAAAATAAGTTTGGTTTGAAATAATATTATGTGTTTTTAAGTTTAAACCCACATTTTTTTGTTGCAATGCGGGAGCTACGCTCCGCTCCGCTCCCGCATTAGCCTTCTAACCTAACCTAACCAAGTCGGATTGCGCAGCCATCACAACGAACTGTATATCGAACCGCTCATTCTTGTGTATGTCCTGCTTGGTAGATGACATTTGACTATATTTGTGTCGTTTGTGCCCACTGGTGATAATGGGGATAATTTTTTACCATTTGTCACCACTGGCGACAAAGCCAGTAGCTACTACTGGGAAAGTATGTGTCAATCGTCATCACTGGTGACAGTCGGGAATATTTTTTCCATTTATCAGCAGTGGCGACAAAACCAATGGCGATAACTGGGAATAGACGATGTGTTTTTAAGTTTAAGAAGGTCAAGTATAACGACGGGGTCCCGTGTTACCACGGGTAACAGTAACAATGTAGCCACCCTTTTAAATCCCTAGGCTGTGGTAAGAGGCGACTAAGGGAACACTTTCGCAAAAAGATCCATTGTGTAGAGAAGGAAAACTCAAAATGAAACCCGGTTGACAGTAACTGACAATCGTTAAGCCAAGTTGAAGGCCTTACGGGCGGCTTGAAAAATTTCGGCGCCCTGCGCCTCCATTTCAACATGGCAATAGGCTCACCACCTATTTATGTGGGACAAAAAACTTAAGGAGAATTTTAGGTGTATACGAATGGTATACTTAGGCCCACATTTCTTGTTTTTTACCTAATAGTTTTAGCTCTGCCTACCCCTTCGGGGATAAAGGCGTGACTGTAATATGTATGTATGTATGTATGTAGGTTTTTAACTTTAAACCCACATTGTTTTGTTGAAAGTTGCAGATGTTAGCATAACTTTCAGCGGATAATTTTATTTATCCCTAGGGAAGAAAAAATTTAATGTTATCATGCTCGAGTTCCTCACAAATAAGTGCCCATTTGTGAGGTAAACATTATAATAAACGATGGTATCACTTAAATTCTCATGAATAAAGGAACTCATTCAGATTACTTATGAAACTAGCTTACATTATCCGACCAAAAATTTGACTCCATAAAAACAGGAAGCTGTAGTTACTCGTCTTAATATAGTAAGTAGGGTATAAATCTAAGCGCACGGCAGTGCGCAGGCCAAGTTCCAGCAACAGGCCGAGCGCATGCCGTACTCTATTTACACGAACCGCTTCGACCCACTTTTAACCCCCCTGTAGCTCAGTGCCTGTTGCAAGTACAGAAATAAAATTGTACGTACGTATTCATATACTAGTACTAAGGCAGTGTACCAAATTTCATAGATGTAGCTTTAGTAGATCCTGAAATATGACCCTGTGAACATAGCTAATTTTGGCACTGACTGACTCACTCACTGACCGGTCATCAAAACCTCTAGGCCACTTCCAATAGTCCTAGCGTTATAAAATTTGGCACACAGATCGCGTGTTATATGTAGATTAACGAAAAATTGAGAAATTTAAGAAATCGGTCAAGCGTGAGTTGGAATAGGGTTACAAAGTTTGTATGGGACCACAGGATTCCTTGGTCGGATCTTCTTCAAATTTTGCAAAATAAATCATCTCTAACATAATTGATGGAAGATGTGTTTCGTATTTTATTGAAATTCATTCCAGAACATGGCTAAAAGGGGGTAACAATTGTTTTCTTCGGGGGGTTTTGATTCGAATTTGTATCAATACTTCTTAGTGATGAGAGGACTCTTTTGATTTAATTTACGTTTTATTTTCACACATGTCATGTATGAAAACTCAATCAGATTTAAGAAAGATGTTGTCAATGTTTGATTAATGTCAATCAAATGCTCTGTACATACAAATTATGGAAAAGTCAATACTGCACATTGAATATTGTTATTCATATTTGTGAAATATTTGGATAAAATCCGTCCAGTAGTTTAGAGATCAGCAAGAATTCTAAAGAATGACTCACGCTAGACCGTGCCGGGTCCGAGCCGAGTGTCGGCCGTAGCACGGTCACCGAGCCGGTTGCATTCACGACTGCTCGGGCGAAGCTCGGCGGCACTGTATTCATGCAACGGGCCGTGGCCGAGCCGAGGCGGGACCGAGTTGTTTCCGAGCGCTTTCCGTAGTTCGGCTGTCACTCCGTTGCCGCTCGGTTTAACGCGTAGATTTAGCGTGAAAAATTCTAAATCTATGGTTTTCGTGAGTTTGTTCTTGTTCACGCAAAATATATATAATATTGGCACTCGGCTCGGACCCGGCACGGCGTAGCGTGATTCATCCTTTTTAGGGTTCCGTACCCAAAGTTTAAAGAACGGGACCCTATTCATGAGACTTCGCTGTCCGTCTGTATGTATGTCTGTCTGTCTGTCTGTCTGTCCGACAGGAGGCTGTATCTCATGAACGGTGATAGCTAGAGAGTTGAATTTTTTTTACAGATTATGTGTTTTTGTTGCCGCTATAACAACAAATACTGAAAACTAAAACATAATAATATTTAAGGGGGGCTTCCATACAACAAACGTGTTTTTTAGCGACTTTGTCTTATATATTCGGTAATAAGGTATCCTTCACAATTTAAATACGTTAGTTAATTTGAACATTTCATCAAGATCATTCATTTTCTTTACACCATGCAAATTAAAGGAATACTTTAGGAGGTATAGCACAATCAAATGTTGCTCAATGAAATCACACATACTAACTTATTTTTCGACTTTCATCATAAATATTTGTTCTTTAAAAAATGAACAACGCTTTCAGCAGATTACTTTAGGTAGGTGTAATATTTCAAAGATAGCTATTTCATAGGAAATAGTAAACAAATAGTCCATATTTTAGATTTTTCTCCAGTATAAACAATTAACGTACAAACACACAATTTATGTTGTAGACGTAGATATCGTGTTTATAATGTCATCATTCAAATGTCATCAATATTCTGAAAAAGAAATTAAACATAGAGTTCACAAACTCTTTTTGAAATATATACTGTACCTACCGTAGAGGATCTACACAAGGATAGTTAACACTATAGAGCAACGCGACCTGTCTAAAGACGCGCATTGTATAACACGATAGAGCAACGCGAACTGTCTAAAGACGCGCGTTGTATAACACTATAGAGCACCGCGAACTGTCTAAAGACGCGCGTTGTATAACACTATAGAGCAACGCGAACTGTCTAAGGCGCGCGTTGCTATGTGTTAATAGGTAATGAGGGCAACCAGTAGACGCTTGAAATACTCACTGAATATCGAGCATTGTATTTTCATAAAAAAAAAAATTGAAACAAAATGGACCTTTACTGGGACATCCTTTCGAGAGCTTGTCTTGTTGAGAAAGAGGAGTCCGGCATATCATCCATTAAGGATTTTCCATCTAGTTAAATAAAAAGAAAAAAAGGGGGGCTCCCATGAAACAAATATGTACGACATTTTGTTGTTTTTTGGTACGGAACCCTCCGTGCGGGAGTCCGACTCGCACTTGGCCGGTTATATTCTAAATATAAGCTATATTTTAATGTAATGACATTAATATACATTTATATATAATCACACTAAATAACCTTGGGGGTAAGCAGAAGGCTAATAATCTATGTAAATTGGGGATTAACCTATTGGATTGATTAAACTGAAAATTTTGCACGAATATTGTTAAGAAGTATGTAAGCTTTAAACGTCGACTTCATATTATAACGGTTGAGTTGGCTTAATCGAAAATCGACTTTTTATAAAAATATTTATGAATCAGTGATAAAATGAGAATACGATGAGGAGGGGGGGGAGGAGAGGGGGAGGGGGTATAAAATAATTTCATGTATACATAATGCACACTTTAAAGCTTATTAAAGAAAAACTAGGTACGGTTTCTTAAAAAAAAGTATTGAAATCCCACCAAAAACATCCCTGTTGAAAAGGAGGCCAAGTTCCTATGGGCTAAATGTTCGCCTAAAAAAGGGTTGAAATCCAATCCAATGCCAAGTTTAGATGTACTTTAAAATCGATCATAATCTTCTTCATCAACAGCCTAATCCACTGGTAAACATTTGCCATTCCCAAGACTCGCCACCACACTCAGACCTCCACCTTTCGAATCCAGCCATTACCCACCACCGCATTCACGTCAACGGTCCATATGGCCGAAATTCACTTTACCATACACCCAACTTAAAGTATGGTGTAGTTGTGAAAATACGTAGGTACCTACTTGGTTAAAAATATCTAAAATAATGTTACTTCTAAATTTGAACTTCACACAACACATCTTTATTATTTAAAAAATAAGCTTCCATCAAATCAAATTGTTCTTGATAAGCCATTTTTACCGTGAAACAAATATGAAATGATTTGTAAAAACAATCAAATGTGAATAACAGATGAAAATCTATTTTCAAATGTAACATTCCATATTTAAACTACCTAGTTATGTCGCATCTAAGAAAGGAGTCTGCATTAAAAACACGTGCAAAATTGCAATCGTCTTATCTAAATAGTAATTCGTCATTTTAATGGGTAAAAGACGTCAGTGATAATAATTATTAATTAATAACATAAGTAAACAGACAGATCTTTGAGTAAAAGTGCAATATCTTGACCCATTGAACAATTAATTTAAGATTTCATTGTTTTCCTTTCATTTAATTTATGAAGTTTGTAAGAGAGATTTTATCCTTATAATTGACCCTAACGATCGAAGCAATAAAAGTACAGGGTGCAGCTTTTACAGATTTTAGTCGGTTCGATTACCGGGTGCGCCAAGCGAATTTTTAAAAATCATTGAATGCAGTTTTCTTTCTTTTCCGAAACAAAGGAATGTTTTCTTTGAGTAAAATTTTCTATCTACAGTTTTAAGAGTACTTCCCCTTCAGGTGGCATTACAAAATTCCACCCTGTATATGAAGATGTAGTGACAGATGACTGTAGATTTATATTAATGGTGTATCGCTGAAAACAGACGCAAGATATTGACTTACATTTTATTACTTTGGAACATAAAGTTTTGTGTGGCCTAACACGACTAAATCTATTTAAACAATTATTAATATTTATAGAGGATTTATTATTTATATTTGGAACAAAATTAAAATATACGTACTGTATTTCAACAATGACACAATGTCGAAATAAAATTAATAAAAGAATACCTACAAAGCTTTGTACGTATACTAAGAGTATAATGCAAACAAAAATAACCGGCCAAGTGCGAGTTAGACTCGCCCATGAAGGGTTTCGTAGCAGCAAGTAACATAATATAAAAGTTCTCATAGTTCGTTGTAACTTTGACTGATGTTTTAACACGTTCGCAGTGGTAGTGATTTTTCTAACCGAAAATTGCAGTTTATGACGTATAAAAAAAAACTACCAGCTCTATCTCGTTCGAACTAATTTTCGTTCGTAGTTTTTATGGCAATGTACATCATATCTTCTTTTTAGATTTATCATTCTCTTAGTTTGGAAGTTAGAGGGGGGGGACACACATTTTTCTACTTTTGAAGTGTCTCTTGCGCAAACTATTCAGTTTAGAAAAAAATTATATTAGAAACCTCAATATCATTTTTAAAGACCTATCTATAGATACCCCACTCGTATGGTTCTGACGAAAAACAAAATTTTGAGTTTCAGTTCTGAGTATGGGGACCCCCAAAATTTACAGCTTTTTTTCTAATTTTATATAAGAATCTTAATGCGGTTCACAGAATACATTTAGTTACCAAGTTTCAATATCATAGGCCTTACAGTTTCGGAGAAAAGTGGCTGTGACACACGGACGGACAGACAGACAGACAGACAGACAGACAGACAGACATGACGAATCTATAAGGGTTCCGTTTTTGCCATTTGGCTACGAAACCCTAAAAAATCAAATAATACAGTGGAATATTTCACAAAGGTTATTAAGTATTTAAAGCTATTATTCGCAAATGGCTCGTACCAAATCACCAGTGGTGCGTGTATAATTTTTGAATCATAAGCAACTTTGCTAATTACATTTAGACTGAATTACACTGGGTTTCCATAAACCTTGATTCAAAAATAATACATTTGCTAGAGCCTTTGATATGAAAGAAAAATGTATGAATGCTTTTTGTTCTTAGGTTTTTGAGAGAGAAAGAATTATTGTATCATCGATTTAACCCTCTGCGACTGACGTGGTAGTCCAACAGACACCGCGAAACATAAAATTCGGTTTATTATCGTTAATTTTCAACTTAGAGCGGCGGTGCTCTTAGTACCTTATTGTAGCGAATTCACGCGTCGTCAGTGCGCGGGGAGCGGTCATCGCGAGCGCACAGAGTACATTTGTATATTATGAGATAGAGACGTCACTCCGAGTGACGTCTCTATCTCATAATATACATAATGTGTACAAACTGTTATACCGAATTAATGTATACTGTGTGTTCCTGCACTATCGAACTAGGCTTTGCCTGTAAGGATAGGGTGTATGGTTTTGTAAATAAATAAATAAACATTTTTATATCCTCGCTTTAAAAAAATACACCTCGACGATGGAGCATCTTTGGCTAAAACTGTTAACTACATAAAACGATCAATTGAAGAAAACCGAGAACCTGAGCATTGCCCAATGTCAATAACATCGGCCGCTGATAATGTACATAATGATGACATTTGGGAAACCCATAACAAGCTGTTCTTGGAGACTATCAGAACCATTTAAAAAAAACAGTCCAACATCGGAATTAAGCTTGGGCATAGCTGCACCTCTAATAGGGTTGAAAGAAGACATTTTAGAATCTTGGAGAAGCTATCAGGGAGCTTATCCCCAACTCGCACAGTTGGCGTGTAAGCACTTATTGGTACCGGCTTCTTCGGCTCCAGCAGAGAGATTGTTCTCGAAAGCTGGCGCCATAGTAACTAAGGCCAGGAGCCGAATATTATCCAAACGCTTACTGAAGCTATTATTCCTAAACTCGTTGCCTACGGATTTTTAGTTTTTGAATAATTTAATTTACTTTTTATTTATTTGAATATTTTGTTGATTCAATGTGAAAAACATTTTAATTTGAACCTTTTATAATTTGATTGTTCTAAAACTTTAATTTGTGTTGATTATTAGGAACTTACTATTTCTATTGTTAATTTTTATATTTTGAACCTGTTATAATTTGATTGTTCTAAAACTTTAATTTGTGTTGATTATGTAAGAACTTACTTTTTCTGTTGTTTATTTTTAATGAATACAACATGATATAGTATTTATGGCGTTTATTTTATAAATTAATTGTCAAATTAGGAAAAAATCGATTAATATAAAAAAATCGATTATTTTCTTAAGAAAAATCGATTATTTACTAATCGATTATTGATGCTAAAGAAAAAATCGATTAATTAAAAATAGATTTTTTATGTACAATGTCACATCCCTATCACTCGACTAAGTGACGACACCAGCGCACGGTGGTTCCGCCAATAGGTCATAAATGCTAAAATTTCATCATCAATACCCCCAATTTAATTATCCATAATGTTTTACCGATAGACAAGCTACCCTAAAATACAAATATGTCACTATTTTACCTAATTATCACTTATTTCTCGATCTCTCGGACGTGAACACATCATTACGTTGTGCTCGCCTTATCAGTAACTCATTAGCACTACTGTATATGTGTAACTGAATTGTCAGAACTGCATTATTTTTGAGGGGTGTTTGTGAAATGGATTTCCAAGATCAAGGTATGTTATTACTAATTAGCTATATTTTTAAGTTTTGTTTTACTCATTATGACGTATTTTTACGTGCTACGCCACACAGTATTTCTACCAAATTTGTATGTTATAGTTGACTTCACATAGACCTACAAAAAGTTTCAACCATAATCGATAAATAAAATACATATTACTTTGTGCTAAGTAAATTTTATTTTTCAGGATTTGTTCGAAGTCGGTTGTATTTTTTATTGAAAAATTTTTTTTCAATGTTTTAAGTGACGGGTGAACCGAAAAATATATCTATCTAGGTGAAAGTTCTCATTAATACAAATCAATCAAGCCCCAACACAAGGTAGCTGCTCTGTAAATCGTCAAGGAATTCCCTCGACTGTCTTTGGGTTCCATCATCGGATTGACTCCAGAACTACATTAACTGTAGTACATTAAAGCACTGAACTAAAAAGTTAACAAATGCACTAGTTGTCCCTATAATTATCAATGGTTGCCTTTGATTTATCCAGGATCCCATAATCAGATCATAACCTGGTTAAAATGGGACCACCTCAGAAGTAAACCCTATTCAACAAAAAAAAAAATTAAATCCGTCTATAATTGACGAAAATTCCGGTGAACATACATAAAACATTGAGAACTTTCTTTTTTTTTAAGTCTGGTCTATCAATCTAGGTGTAAAGTTCTCATCAATACAAATCAATCAAGCCCAAACACAAGATAACTGCTGTAAATTGTTAAGGAATGCCCTCGACTGTCTTTCGACTCTATGATCAGATCGACGCCAGACCTTCATAAAAATGTAGAACATTAAAGCATTTAATTAAAAAGTTAACATGAGCACTAGTTGTCCCTACAGTTTTCAGTGGTTGCCCTCGATTTCTCCTGGATCCCTTCATCAGATCCTGACCTGGTGAAAATGGGACCACCTCAGAAGTAACCTCTATTCAACAAAAAAAATAATTTTGAAATCAGTCTATAATTGACGGAAATATCGCTTGACATACATAAAAAAAAATACATACAGACGAATTGAGAACCTCCTCCTTTTTTTGAAGTCGGTTAAAAAGAGCGTTATGTCGAGGTAGGTTTTAGATTAATAAAGAATTTAGTTTAAATTGAAATTAGGTTTGTTGTTGTAGTGATTTAGCTTAGTTGTGGTTATGATTACGTTTGTAAATATAATATTTTTTTATATACAGGATGTTGATCTGCATTTGTGCATTACTTGCACACATGACTGTACTGCCTACACTCGTTGATATTTCGGGATAAAACGAGACACCTTTTTTTACACTTTTTTTTTCTGCTTAAATTCTTTTCTATTTGCTATGGGAACTCTACTGCTTATACTAAACCAATATTAAGTGAAAAAATGGGGCAGTAAAATTAAGTTCTTAATAATTATTAAATAAAATAAATTTAAAAAGCAACTCGTATGAATCGGTTCTAAATATTCTAATAATACTATTACCTACATAGGTACATTTTCACCGTTCATTCAAAACCGTTTCTTCTTTGCCTACAGTTTAGTAGGCACATACAAATGTGTAGGCACAGGCAAAGGAGGCGGTGGTGGCGCGGCGCGGGTAAGGTACGGTTACGCGGCTCAGGCGGCGCCTTTGATCGGTGAATTTGAAATTTTGAATTAATTAGTCGCTCGCCCGCGTTCAGCGTGAGTATAACCGCACGCGCCGATATCTACGTACTTCCTCGACATGCACAAGGTCGTGGTACACAAGGCCTATCAGCTGATCGGCAAGAGCAGATTCTCAATTATTTTGAGGAAGAACCTCGAGCCAGTACGCGTGAAGCCGGTCGCCGTTTCGGTGTTCATCATACCACAGTGTGGAAGCTGTTGAATCGCGAACTAATGCATCCGTTCCATTTCCGACGTGTTCAAGAGTTGCATCCGCAGGACAATAACGCTCGGACAGTTTTTTGTCACTGGCTCCTTGAACATCAGGACGTGAACATTTTGTGGTCCGACGAATCATTGTTTACGCGCGTGGGCGTTTATAACGTCCACAATGAACATTGGTGGGCTCACCGACAACACAACCCACATGTTACTACGCGGGACTCGTTCCAGGTCCGGTTTAGTCTGAATGTGTGGGCTGGTATCATCGGTGATCATCTACTTGGCCCATATTTTATTGACGGTCGTTTGAACAGTGCTACATACTTGGTGCTACTCCGACATGTGGTTAATGAGATGCTCGATGACATTCCACTCGCATTTCATAGGGACTTGTACTTCCAACAGGACGGTGCGCCACCGCACTATGGACGCCAAGTGCGCGAATATTTAAGTGAAGTGTTTGGTACGCAGTGGATAGGCCGTGGTGGACCGGTAGCCTGGCCGCCGCGTTCACCCGACCTAACGCCCTTAGACTTTTATTTGTGGGGAGATATTAAAAGACTTGTTTACAATGAAGACATTGTGAGTGTTACACAATTACATGAAAGAATTGTTTTGGCATTTGAACAAATAAAAACAAATGTACTAGTGCTTCGCAGCTTAAAACGCAACTTAGTGCGCCGCGCCAATCTGTGCATAGACACTGGGGGTGAGCATTTTGAACAATTATTGCGTGTTACATGATTTTGTAAATAGGTATTTAAGCTTTGATTCTCAATTAATTCTGTAAATAAGTTGATTTAAAATTTTTAACTACGCCAGAAATGCTTCATTTCAGAATACTTTTCTCATACCTAATGTTTACTAACAGTACTTAATGTTTTTGTTTGCAATTGCATGATAAATAGCGTGTTTCTGCCGGTCCTAAGCCCTTGAAGTAGGAAGGAATCTTTTAAATCAACATAAACTCATCATCAAATCATTAATATCAAATCAAAAAAGTACATAAAGGTCACCGAACTTGTCAGCTGGAACTAAAAACTCATGAAACCTAATAACTAATGGCTCCTCTACACTGCCCGCAAAGTTCATAGGCGAAGTACTCTAGAAACTTTGTCTAAGTTCGAAAAAAGTGCGTCACTACACACTCAGTGGTGTCAGTAGCCTGCGCACGCACATTGCCGCCGTTTGTAATGAACAAAGAAATTTGTGTGGCAGAGTTTCCAGGAACAACATAATTTGCTCCTGACCACTGTTTGACGCTGATAATTGGATCACATACACCAAAGCACTAATTATAGCTTAAATCACGCGCCGGCAAAGCACCGGCACACACGATGTCGGCCAAGTAGTGTAGAGAGGTACTTCGTGAACGCACTTCCCGCATCTTTGGGCCCATTGACTGAGGCGCAAAAATCGACAGCAAATAAAGTCGCCTGAGGGGAGGTATAGTTTTTGACGAGGTAAGCCGAAGTGCCTCTTTACACTATCGTATTCATTTAACTTCGTTCAACTTCGCGGGCAGTGCAGAGGAGCCATGAGATGCGATACGTAGCCGCATTATCTAGGTACCTACTATTGTCTAGCTTTAAGCCCAGGCCACACCGCCAGCGGGCGGGCGAGCGAGCTAGGCGGGCGGGTGAAGTGAGATATTGAAGTTATGCATACTACGCGACATTGCCGAGCTAAACTATGGGGTTTACACCAAAAACTACATACGGAATGGCGAACCGGGTAGTGCGGATAAGACTAGACACGTGGACACTGCTATTCGAATGACAAGCGACGACTAGTCTGAGTACCCGAAACGGGGAGGACGGTAGTTAAGCTAGCGAAGCGGGCGCGCCTAACGACGAAAACGAGTAGCTTCGCTCGCATCAGCCACGTAGGTTATTCGGCAGCTCGCAGTGTGCCTAGCTCGCTCACCCGCCCGCTGGTAGTGTGACTTGCGCTTTAGCGTTGGCTCGGCGACGTAAACATTAAATACACGGGTGAAGATTTTTTCTTCGTAAATCATATTTCACTAAAAACAGGATTTTTGGGGTTTTGTTATCAACTGTGTTGCTTGCAATCGATAATACCTATAGTACACTACGCACTGAAGGAGGCTTGTGCACGACCAAATCAACAGCTTGTATATAAAAGACAAGAAATCTAAAACTACGATTTGTTGTTTGTTTTCTTGTCTTTTATATATAAAAAAATATTATATTTAATGATAACCTCGTCGCTAACGGCGTTGATATCATATTCAGATATATTTCCGAACGAGGGAGAATAAATCTCAAATGTTGGGTATTAAAATTTTTACTAAGCAGTACCATATTGTGCAGTTTACTGTATATTTTGTATAAAATTATGTAAATAAAGCATTAATGTACATTCGTGAAGTATTTTTTTTATTACTTACCCTCAGAAAAAATCCCATTTAACAATTTGATAAAGTAAGGTATTAATGACCGCGCTTGTTCGGCGCTTGGACCACCGTGCAGCGGTGCCAAGCAGCTATTGCAAGAAACTTTCTGACTGCGTGGCCATGAAATAAAAATCGAGTGTAACAAATATATTTAAGTAAACTTGAATCTTTCAGACAAATTAGTTTTAAGATCGTAAAAAGTAATAATTAACTACATTGGGAAGAAAAGTAGTCTTACTTATATGACTCTATGTAACGAAACCATACCGCGATTTAAAAAAAGCACAGCGCCATCTAGTTGTGAATGTTTAACTAAAATAATTTTTGTGTTAATGTTTTGAAAAATTGTCTGCCTCTGTGGCGCAGTCGGTAGTGATACCGCCTGCGGTGCTGGAGGTCGTGGGTTCGATTCCCACCGGAGACAAATATTTGTGTGACCCATAAATGTTTGTCTCAAGAGACTGGGTGTTTCTATGTATAATATGTATGTATTTAAAAGTATATAAGTATTAATATCCGTGGTCTTATACCCATAACACAAGCAGGTTATTCCTAGCTTACTTTGGGATCGTATAGCGTTGTGTGAAATGTCCGTGAATATTTATTTATTTAATAATAGATTTTTTAATATTGCATACAGCGCCAACTACCACGTGTTTCTGGAAACTCTTACGTTATAATGAAACGGAATTAAATATCATGACAAGTCTCAATGTAACTGCAACGTTGAGAACCTACGTAAGTTGATTACATTATAACTCAATGCTCAGTTCTAAGTGATAACACCAGAGTTTAATAGAGTTAGGCATCTTCAAACAAAATTATATCAAAGGTACCGAGCGCGGTATACTTGTGTGCGTGCGCAGTGCCTACGGACGCGTCGCGTCAGAACGAGCCGCGCGTCACGCACTCATTTAAAAATCAGTACTAGTCGGAACGCTCCCAGCAGGTAAACCAAGCGTTCAATCAGTGTTGCCGCGAACCGCGTGCGCGTGATTACGTAAAATGTATGTGTCATATGCCTGCTATCTTTATTTACATACATACATATAATCACGCCTTTATCCCCGTTGGAGTAGACAGAGGCATAGTATACGCCCCCATTTCTCATTTTAGTTTTATGCCTCACGTAATAGGTGATGAGCCTGAGATGAGTAGATGGACAGGCGCAGGTCGCCACGACCCGCAGTTGAAAATTTTCAAGCCAAGCATAAATCCTTCAACTTGGCTTAACGATTGTCATTTTACTGACAACCGGGTTACATTTTGAGATTTCCTTCTCTACGTAATGGATCTTTTTGCGAAGGTGTTCCCTTAGTCGCCTCTTACGACACCCTTGGGATGTATTGGGGTGGCGACATTTTGTACTCTTACCTGTCGCAACACGGGACCTCGTCGCCACAACCTGTCGCCATTAGATAAATATGACAATGCCTATAAAGAAGTAAGGACGATATATATTGCTCTGTTTTTGGATGCCTCAACAGTAATTTTTAAACTCCCTCATTATCTATCGTTATTCACGAATTCACGATAGGTAACAAAAGAAGAAGAAAGGTGAGTTTGAATAATTCACTTACGTACCTGCTACGTCCATAATACTCTCAAGGTAGGCACCTTGAGATTATTATGGACGTAGTAATATAAGTTCAATGCTTACGTACGAATTCGTTCAATACCTATTAGACTTCGTATTTATTAGGGTTCCGTACCCAAAGAGTGAAAATCAGGACCCAATACATGACCCTTCGCTGTACGTCTGTCTGTCTGTCCCACAAAATGTGTGTATCGCAGGAACCGTGATAGCTAGAGAACTGAATTTTTACAGATGATGTATTTCTGTTGCCGCTATAACAACAAATACTAAAATCAGAAAAATAATATTGTATTAGGGGAACATTTGTTGCATGGAATACAACAAACATGAATTTTGCCGTTTTTTGGTACGGAACCCTCGCTGCGCGAGTTCTACTCCCACTGCTTCGAACCCACTCAGTTCGTTTTCGACCCCTTATAATTTCTTTGTGGATAAAACTAGAAGTTTGAAGTAAATTTAGTATCTTTTAACAGAACACTACCCGTCCATTTCAACACGGCAATAGGCTCACCACCTATTTCGCGGGACATGAAACTAAAAGGTGAGACGTGGGCGTATACTACGCCTCTGACTACCCCTTTTGGGATAAAGGCGTGACTATATGTATGTATGCAGTGAGTGAACACAGACTGACTGATAATCGAAACTTTACTTTGGTGGCACTTCAAACGAATATAGAACCTTCAAAAGAATGCAAATTTATAGTGTTTAGTATATGAATTAAGGAAAAGCTAAAATATTCTAGAATTTCGGTCGTTTTTAAGGTTCCCTACCCAAAGGATAAAAACGGGAGTCTATTTATGAGACTACGTTGTCCGTTTGCTGTCTTTGAACTTTGTCTGTCCTTCCGTCATGAGACTGTATCTCAGGAACCGTGATAGTTAGAAAGCTGAAATTTTCACATTAATTCTGTGATCCATAAAATGTTGCCATCATTAATATGGGAATGTTGTGCTGAGGTCCCAGGTTGGATTCGGGTGGAATCGAATAAATTGTGTGTTCCTCAAAGTTTTGTATCAGAGTTTTGATGTTTTTGTATACCTACTATGTATTTATTTAGAAATATATAAGTACATATGTCTATCAGTTGTTTAGATCCCATAGCACAAGCTTAAACTGGCCTAATTTGGACTAGATGATGTTGTATGAGAATGTCCAATTGTTTAACCTAACCTGTCATTTACGACGATTGAATAAACTAAAAGTGACAGCCCTGATACTATAGGTAAGTATCGTGCGGTCGGGGTCGGAGATACCCTACTATATATAATTCTACTATGATAACACCATGCGCGAGCGTACGTGAGCGTAGCGGGAGGAAGGTGTCCACGAAACTACCACATCAGTGTTAACGTAAGTGTCTACTATACTACCACCTCAGTAAAATGGTTATATTTTCATAGTGTCTCCTAAACTACCACATCAGTAAATAAGTTTAGTTTATATTACAATAAGATATATTTTGTATTATTTCACGTAATATATACATACATATTGGGTATAAATGTACAATATATACTATTATATTGAATAGATAACAGAATTGTATTTTTAGACTTTTGTTTGTAATGAATAAACTC
The DNA here is from genome assembly GCA_933228765.1 of Miltochrista miniata. Lineage (NCBI taxonomy): Eukaryota > Metazoa > Arthropoda > Insecta > Lepidoptera > Erebidae > Miltochrista > Miltochrista miniata. The sequence goes on from OW121764.1 coordinate 2,464,526, forward strand.
AAAGAGTATTAGGCCTATTTTAAAAATTCTTTAACTAATAGACTTTTTTTTAGATGGCTAACTCAAGTAACATCCCTCGACCAGGTACTTCTTCTACTCGAAAGAGAACATCGGCTGGAGCTTTTGTAGCTCACGAAGATCGCATAATAGATTGGCTCGCAGAGGAAAGTGAACACTAGTTTAGCGATGTTGATGATGAATATGAAGATTCGACTTTAGAGCCAGAAATTCAACATCTAGAGGAAGACATTCTTTCATATGAAGAAGATCCAGAGCCAAACGTAGAAGTGCGACAGGAACCTGCCACAGTGGTTGAACGCCAACTAACTTCAGATGTATCACAAGAGCACTACACAGGTAAAAGAGTTGTAGATAAGGATATCCGCTCTCCACCACCATTTGGTCAGTCTATTCCACCAAGTGGCAAAAAAACTATGTTCTATTTGTCCCACGAAAATAAAAAGACAAACAAAATATTGTCGCTGTCATTGTTCGAGGCCAATATGCCTTCAGTGCTCCAAACCACTGTGTGATAATTATCATAAAAAGCTCTGATTTTGAGGCTGTCTAATTTTTAAGTGAACCAATGAATTTATCTCATTTTTCCTAGACTGATTATTGTAATTGTTAATTTTTAAAATGTTTAATGTTACACATAAATAAAGTTGATTTAGTAGTTTTTTCTATGTCATTAATGTTTAAGTACAAATTCTAAGACTGATGTATGTGAAGACAATAAACACTATTTAATTTTAAAAATACAAATAGTTTTTTTTATTTAAAGTTAATTTTACATAAAAAATAGTATATAAATTTAATAAATGTAAATAAAATAGCTGCATCATTATATTTTTTTTTTAAAATAGTCTCGTGTGCTACCACGTCAGTACAAATGTAAAAATTGAGTCCCGTCAGTCGCAGAGGGTTAAATATAATGTTGAAAAATAATTTAGATTACGTATAACGTGGCACAGCTTTGCGATTATTAATTAACAAGGTCACCCTGTAATTTCATTATAACGTTCTTACTAGGTACTACAATACGATATAACCAATTTTGTCTTAATTGAGCAAAAACAGTAGTAGGTCGTTTGCTGCACATTCATGTCAAAACACCAACCGTCTATAGTACCAGCTGTTCTTACACAAGAAAGCCCAAGCAAGATGGTGAACGGAGACTTTTGGGCACACCTCATGCCCCACGCCGCTAGAAGTGGAATAGCTCCATTATACGAGGAGAGGCCGCGGTGTTATTCAAAGCTTGCCAGGAATCCGGGATCATGGACATCCTTGAGAGGAGGCTGGATGGATAGATAGCGAACGTTGGTTTTATTCTTTAGAATATGGCACGGATTTTGAACCGTTAAAATACATTTTGCGTGCATCTCTTAAAATAGTCACATTAATAACTAAACTAAATGTCTATACACAAAATCAGCGCAGACTACCTAAAGGAGATAAATAATTGGATAAAAATTGGATCTCACCAACTTACAAAGTAGCAAGATAGACTAGGCTGGTAATACTTGGAAGGTAGTTCACATCAATCAAAGTACCTACCTAGATAGAAATTCTTTTATTTTTCTTGTACAACTTAGAAGCCCGCTCACCGGTATCATAAACTGCCACATTATGTTTAAAAACTGCGATAATCGTTGAAGTTTGTTTGCAGGGAATATACGCAGCTGGTTTCTTTCATTGTTGAACTGTCTGTAAATGCACTAAGTATTATAATGTTTTGATTGATAGTAAGCATGAGAGAAGATAGTGCATTACAAACTAGTGACACAGTAAGAATAGTAGACCTCGCTACTGTTTACATTACTCAGCATGACAAAAAAATCTACGTAAAAGTTTTCTTACTTACATATGATCACGCCTTTAATCCCTGAAGGGGTAGGCACAGGCATATTATATTATGCCCTCATTTCGCCTTTTAGATTTTTGTGCCACGTAATAGGTGTAGCCGTATTGCCGTGTTGATATGGACAGACACAGGTTGTGACTGCCCGCTGTTGAAAATTTTCAAGCCGCTCATAAAGGCCTTTAACTTGGCTTAACGATTGCCATTTTACTGGCAACCGGGACCATGGGCTTAACGTGCCTTTCGAAGCACGGAAACGCTCGCAATTAACGGTTACAAAGTGGTCATGATGTGGTCACCCATCCATAACCATCCATAGTAAATTTTTCTTACTACAGTGATCGTTTACAGAACACTGAGTCCACGGGTCCACGAGCGCTTCTAAGGTAATATACTAAAAACTTGAAACAAGCAAAACTGAGTTAGTCACTAATCACACAAAAGAAAACTTTACTCAAGTAAAACACAATTTCAGGGTTCGATAAGTTTGTCACAAGTTTTCCACAGGTAAGGAATTTAAACAAGTAAAAATTTCCCACAATTCGCTTTATCGGTAGGTTCCTCTAGCGATTGACAAATTATGTGATACTTATTTACAAGTCGGTATCAAACTTTCCCGGGGTGACAACGGCTATACAAATGTATTCAAGTCACGGAATCGTTCCAAGTTGGTAATAAACGCTCAAGTGGCGAGATTGTGGTTTTTTCATCGGCAATAGGATTCGAAATTAATATTGTTATGTCTAATATAATCTACCTTGGAGACTCTTCTGAATGAAATCAGGCGGAGTGAGTGTTTTTATGTTGAGACGCTTTATAGCTGTTTAGCAATATAGACTTTATATCTTTTTAATAACTAATGTTGGTTTCGGAGTTTGGGAGTTTTCTATGTATAATATACTAGCTGATGCCCGCAGCTTCGCCCGCGTAAAATTTGTTCCCGTTCCCACTTCCCATGGGAACTTATTCCCGGGATAAAAGTAGCCTATGTGTTATTCCGGACTATAATGTATCTCTGTACCAAATATCAGCCCGATCCGTTCAGCCGTTTAAGCGTGAAAGAGTAACAAACATCCACACTCACAAACTTTCGCATTTATAATATTAGTAAGATTAGTATTTAGAAATATATAAGCATGTCTATCAGTCGTCTAGATCCCATAGCACAAGCTTATATTAGCCTAATTTGGTGTAGATGATTTTGCGCGAGAATGTCCACAATTTTTTTAAATATTCAGATAATAGATCATTAGCCAACCATTATTTATGGCGAATCTATCCAATCACAGTCAGAATTTTTATGAAGATTTATTTTTATGATAGTGTATATGGCGTAGGCATTAACCAAGATTGCTGCTCAACGTCCTTACAGAAGCAGACTCGAGACATTAACGTGGAAAAACCCCCAAAGACGCGAGATAGCACTCGAACCCCCTAGGTAAGACCGCAGTGGTAACCAAGGTCTGTTGGGTATCCTGGGGTCGTACTTCCGAGGGCTTATATGGGGCTCCCAACTTTGTTGGTTGGGAAGATGTGGTTTCCATCCATGTAGGACTTTCCTCACGTTAAAAAAAGTCATTAACCAAGAAAGAATTTTCGGAATCTCACACACTGATGTAGGTAACAAATTATGCTCTAAGTTTGCTCAGGAAAATTTCATATTGATTATTTAATTTTAGATATTTAGTTGTAGCAGAGACCGCTCTCTGATTTCTCCGTACACAAGTATAATTGTAACCCTCAAACCACTTTGTCAATAACATACTACCTAACTGCTGAAACCTCCTAGTATAAACGTTCGATTGTTCCTAACAATCGTTCCACCAAAATCGCTCGTTTCGGGTTCCGTGCGGTTTGTTCGTGGAAGATAACACAATAAATAGCGGGTTGTTCTTATCAACAAGCCGCATGACTTCGAAGGGTACAGTCACAATAAAACCAAAGTTTGCTTGAGTATCTATTCGCGTAATTCAGGACATCTTCTCAAATTATTGTTTTGTGTACTATTTCATTTTATATTTAAAACCTCTAAGGATTTGTTAAATGCTCACTGCGCGCTGTGTCATTGGTAAGTTTAGGCAACTACCGTGCTGAGATCTCATGTTCGAATCTCTCGCCATTTTAGATTTTGTCCCACGTAATAGACGGTGAGCCATATTGCAGTGTTGATATGGACAGGCGCAGGTTTTGACTGCCCGCTTTTGAAATTTTTCAAGCCGCGCAATAAAAGTCTTTAAATTGGCTTAACGTCTGCCATTTTACTGGCAACCGGGGACCAACGGCTTAACGTGCCTTCCGAAGCACAGAAACGCTCGCAAATAAATCTCACAAAGTGGTCACTCATCCAAGAACTGACCATAGTGACACTTGCTTACAACAGTCATCGTTTACAGAACACTGAGTCCGCGGGGCCACGACCGCTTCTTTAACGATTATACGATATAAAATTTATTCCAAAAAATAACTAAATTACGAACAAAAGTAATTATGCATAAAAAATATACTTCAAAAGTAAATGAAAAAAATGTTTTTATATATCACACGATGCTCATAGCTGGACCTCGTATCTGAATAAGAACACAAATTACAACGCGTATTAAATTGAATTATACGCAGAGCTGTATGTAGTACATTGTTGAAACAAAACGGCAGTGCCCGCCGCCTGCCCGCGCCGGTGCTCGGTAATGGCACCTTGCGCCTTGCTACGGCTTGTGCCACACTGCTCGCTGAGAGCGGACGCGACTCTGCTGTCAAAAAGTGAGTTCGAAACAAAACCTAGAAACTTGACGTTTATACCTAGAAAGAGATAAATTTGTGGGTTCTTTAAAAATGGATGCTTAAGTTTTTCACTATACTTTTTTTTGGAGCCAAAAGACTTTAAGATCAAAGAAACAAAACTATTTACGTTCCATAATCATCACATCTTTAATAGAAATACTGATAATAAAAAATAGTGCATGACTAGCTGTTGTTTTGGCGCTTTTGGACCAATATTCATTTTAATATTTATAAAATCTCTGTTAAGAGATTTTGATAGAGGAGTTCAAATTTTTGGTGAAAATTATATCGGATTTGTGTAATGATACCGTGTTAAAAACGCTAGCCCTTTAAAGTTAATAGTTGATATTTGTTTTCTACTTTGGGGTTCAAATAATCGCTACTAGCTCGCATTCACGGATTGGTTTTACACTAAAAATAATTAACTTGAATGAGATTGCAATACATAAAACAATAATTATATTTCATCTTCAATAATAATGCTCACTTAATTCATTTCTGAAGATTCCATTAATGTTGAGTGCTTTTTGAAAATGAGTTAGGGATATAACGTTCCTTTTGAGAGCCATTATTTGACAAGGCCCTAAAGTACTATTGACATTGGGTATTGCCAATACACGAGTACCTACAATAATTACTCTATTCGCGGCTTTGATCACTATGTTAGGTTTTCCGTTGTAGTTTCCCATACAAACTTGTTTCAACCAACTGATCTATACTAATATAATAAAGTGGAAATATTGTTTTTTTGTTTGTTTGTTTGTAACGAATAGGCTCCGTAACTACTGAACCGATTTGAAAAATTCTTTCACTGTTGGGAAGCTACGCTTTGCAGTGAACATAGGCTATATTTTATTCCCGTATTCCCACGGGAACGGGAACTACGCGAGTGAAACCGCGTGACGTGCGCTAGTTTTAAACGACAAAAACTACAATCGAATTGAGAACTTTCTCAATTTTTCAATGAGTGCTAGCTTATTAAATTATGTTTTTAATTTTTCGAAAATATTTTCAAGAATCAGGAGATTTCTTTTATTCTGTAGCTAACATAGCTATTATACATATTATGCATACGTACTCAGACACAGTACATTAGGTAATTGATAAAACATTAGTTTCAGGTTTTCAGTTTACTCTTTGCATTGAATCTGGGTATAATATTTTTGTATTCTATGCCAAGTTTAATTGTAGCTTTTAAGTAAAAGAGTACAAGTTTTTTGTCTTACTAATGTGACACATTTTCATACAATTTAAACCTATCTGATTATGCAAGTACTATCAGCAACGGTTTGCACGTACAATTTAATTCTGGTCACTAGGGTTTCTGTCTTATACAGAAATCCTACAGCGTAAGCGACTAACAGAAGCTTTTTGAAGCGACCCAAGTGAGACTTACGTAAACTAAATCCCATTACAGGCCGGCTCTCTGCGGCGGACATGACTATAATTATTGCATACACATTGCCAAATGAATTAAATAATAGGATTAGAAATATTTTGGAATTCACATTATTTTAGAAAGCAAATAGTATGCTGACTTTAACAAAATTTAATGTGGAAACACGTGTCTCGAATGGGACTTGACTTGAGGCCTGTTTGAGGCTAGGCAGAAATTAATTTACCAGGTCTGTCTAGCCGAGATAGACGCTTATTATTATTATATTAAAAAAGAGAATTTTATCAACGTCATAAGTCTTGGGGCAACATAGACACCATCTACCGGCACGTCTTAAGGTTTCTAGGCACGGGAGTTTGTCTATGACTGAAAATTTTGTCATCATTATTATCATCCTAGCATTAATCCCGGTAGTATCCAAAACCTCGCGTTTTGGAGCCCAGAAATGATTACCTACCAAAATTATCTTTATCAATAAATGAATTTATACATCTCCGCTTTATATTTCAAAGATACACAAGCGTGAATTGAATAAAATAAATACCTAATACCTACCTACCAGACATTTTGTCAATTGTAAATACAGTCCAGTAAATTTGAAATTCTGGGAACAGGCTTCTATACAAACGCTAGAGGGCCTTATTTCATATTCATGGTATGATTTTATTTATAGGTTTATGAATATTCAAAACTCATTTCAAAAAATATTTTAGGCACTGTCAGTGAAATGTTTTAATGCCGTACAGTGGTTTTTTCAACTTAATATTTTGGGTTTATCAATACGGTATAAAGAAAAAACATTTAGGCCTTATGTACATTCCGTTTTACAGGTTCTGAAAATATCGTCGCCCGCCTGATGGATATTTATGCCGATGCTCGAACTTCACAACAAATTATCTAACGTGTTAAGTATCTATTAGGTCATTACGATTACAGCCTTAATTCAAAATAGGTAATTCAACTCAAATATACCAAGGCTATTTTGTAAACACACATTCCCCATCAGTATCAGCAGGTAACCTCCCACCGCCCGCATCTCAATATTCAAATCTAGATGGTAGTACATCTCAACAAAAGGATGTCAATATTATGAGCACTGCAGATTGGTTGTGTGGTGTTGTATCAGATGGTCTGGCTAGCACTGCGACTACATTAGCTAACACAATACGAAGTGACTATAAATCTAGTATATTGGTTATATGCATAACGGATGTTTCTTGTAATAAAGCATCATTTCACACGAGATGTAATACGAGCTACTGTATTATAAGTATACCTCCTACATTTTGAACTATGAATTTATCTGAGAATCGTGAACACCTTTATAATTTTTTTTTCGTGTTGAAATCCTACATGGATGTTATGCCGGACTCTTGTTGACTAAACCATACGATACCTTAAAACTGTCTACGGCTGGGAGTCCCTGGTAAGCCCTCGGAAGGATGTCCCAAGACTTTGACAACCACTTTGGCCTCGCCTAGGTTGTTTGGTTGCTGTCACGCGTCTGGTGCGATCTTAACTGAACACTGACAAGCGGGTTATGAGTGTTTTTTTCTAGTAACTATTATAAACTAAGAAGAGAAAGTATATTTTCAAAATACTAAGAAAGCGACGAGTATGCGGTTCATTGATCGAAAGAAGTCACAATAATATAAATATAAAATAAATGTTTGTGGACATTCACACACAACATCATCTAGCCCAAATTAAGCTAGTTTATGCTTGTGCTATGGGTTCTAAGACATACTTATATATTGTTAAGGACGTGGCCTAGTTGGGCAGTAATAAAACCACTTCTTGTCACAATTGCACTTATATTCCATGATAACACTTGTACACATCAACACTTGTTATTAATTCGTCAATAATATCGCCAACAATAATGCAATAACTCGCGAGCGAAACATTTTATAAGGCCAGGAACAAAGTACATCTCCCTCCCACCGTTGCAACGGTGGTGGGGCAATTCTTAATGTAGGGTAGATAAGAAATCTATATAATCTTAAAGTAAGTAAATCAAATTTACTACCCAGAGACAAGATTTTAAAATCTAGTTATTAATTTAATCGTAATTATAAATTCGGTAAATCCTAAGTAAACAAAATATTCAATTAGTCTATTCTTTTAGCTACCCGTATTTTATGAAAAGTAATATATGACGTCTCTTGCCGGACATGACCTAACAGCTCGGCCGTCCTGCTCTAAGCGAGTCCCATCGCTTAATACATTTTCAAATTAAACATAATAATAAAACATAGCCTCTTAGTTTAAGTTATGGTATAATTCACACCCATAGCATGCTTTGAATAAGATTAGAAAGTTTGAATATCCATAGTGCAAAGGATGATATCCACAGTGCAAAGGAATTATAGTATTACAATTTGGTGGAAAAGTGTTTTCATTAACATAATGTATAAGATAATGCCTATTGGCTTCTGAGGTCGTTGGTACACAAATAAAAAAAACAAACTTTAAACTAAATTATGGATATGCTATGCCTAGTTCGAAACGGCAAGGAGCTGATATAATAATAGTCTAACACAATTCATGCGGCGATCTAAATCTCTATTAAAAACTAACCAGGCTTGAATTTTGTCAATGGCAACAATATTTTCGTACTTCTAGTCTTGCTTCTTAGTTCTATCTTCGGTTAAGAATCTATCGTTTGGAAGTGTTTTCTGTGACTGACCAACATGTGGGGGTTGCCTTTCAACTCATACTAGGTCGTCCTTCTTTGTATTGTGTTGAAGGTTTTCTGTGCCTATTAAAATTAATTACCTACGTTTTTTTTACCTGCCGTTCTCGTACCTTCTCGCTAGCGTTATGTCTGAGCTCCTCTAGTTTTCCACTGGGTACGATTTCAACTCAATAAATAAATATTCATGGACACTCGCACAACGCCATCTGATCCAAAGTAAGCTAGGAATAACCCGCCTGTGTTATGAGTATCAGACCACGGGTATACTTTTAAACACACAATCAACATACACTAAAACACCCAGACTCCCGAAGCAAATCCCTATGGTTCACACAAACCCTTGTCTCCGGTGGGAATCGAACCCACGACCTCGTGATCGGCAATCGCACATTTCGACCACTCAACTAACGAGGCAGTCAAATTTAGCGTTTCATTAATTTCGGTTCAACTGGTTATAATGAATCACAATAGTTGATCTGACGTGTTCATCTGTGTAGTATGTTTCGTCGTATTGATATTAACCTGCAAATCAGAAATGTGATCATCCCAAGATTTATCGTCCTCGCCATGACTAGAAATCTAAAAATGCGTCTAATAGGTATATATTCTTATTAAACGGCCCAATATGATCTGTATGTATAGCATGAAAGGGGATACTAATCCTTTTTTTTTATGGGATTCAACTCACCTTCACTCTAGGCATGACGCAACATTTTTTTTTTAACCGGCGGCGCATCTTCTGATCACCAGTAGCGACCTTTTGTACGGTGTAAGGTTTTCTCGAAGCCACAATAACCAACATCGTCGTGGTTCATTTTCAGAGGTCACCGTACTCTCGAACTGCCAACGTCTCGAGCTTGTAAGAGTACATAATATTCTTATCGTTGTGACGTCACGGCAGCCTACGCGCCGGCGCGCGCGCACTGGTACACCCCCTCGCCCCTCGGCGACTCCTCGCCCTTTATAAGGAGCTGCAAGCGGTCAACGGCCTCTCACTACCACGGCGGCTCTTCAGGTGATGTACCTTCTTCACCTACGCGACACCTCGGCTGGATCTGGTGATCTAAGAACACTCAAGGACCCTCTCCTACTTTCTCTCTAAATAACTGTACCTATTTGTGTAAATCTGATCTTTTAATAAACGCAGGATCAACTGCTGTATTATTCTACTAAAGATTGTTCTCAATTATCTCTCCTTGGTAAACCTCTCTTGATAATTCAGTATATTTAGACCTGATACGGTGGCTGACCCACCTATCGTGCGACAATGGCGCCCACGGGAATAGAAAAATCCTAGATCACCACTTCCGGGACGAGTTTTTTCTTTTTTTTCTCTCTGTGTATATTTGTGCATAAACTGTGTGTGTTCAATACAGAAGGTAAGTGCAGTGCATATTTCTACACAATCTAAGTGTTAACTTGTTTTATTCAGTGAATAACTTTTCAAAGAATTTCTCACTACGCGTAAATAACTGCACACGCGGTGAATATCTCGCCGTGCGTGACCTTCAACTTAAATCGAACGTATCTATAATCTATTCTATAATTATCTATAATTATAGCACGACGATTCTTTCTGTATTGAACCTAAATTTTTGAATCTGTTACTCATTATTTTACTGCGTATATTGTGTACTCGCTACGGAAAGCATCCACCGTAATAATGTCTTACCCCATTAAGTTTACACATTTAAGTAAAAATGAACTAGAGTATGAAGTTCAAATTCGCGGCGGTACGAAATCCAATACGGTCGATGAACTCCGGAAGCAAATTTCTAAACTTTCCCTTGCTGTGTCCTCGGAGGACATTTCTACATCTCCCTATAAAGCCGATGACGATATATCTGCCTGTAAAGTTGCTTTGTTTAAAGTATCTAATAACGTTACATCGCTGGAATCTAAATTTGATAGTAACATTTTTGCTAGAACTGAATCGGTCTTACACCACGTGTACTTTAGATTATCTCGAATTGATTTAAATTTGCTGTCTGATATCGAAGTAATCAAGCCCTTATGGGATGAGTACCACGATTTCTATGCTAGATTGACCCGTTTGACCTCTACGGACGCCAAGGTTACGGACGTGACTCCACCTCGTGGTATTGCGCGCGATACGATCTCCCCAGATTTTAATTACGAGCGTAAACTTTTTTCGGAATTAGCTAAATTTAAATATAACGTAAAGACTTGTGTGCGTGCTTTCATACAAAATCTTAATGAATTCATTGCCTGTAGAAGTGTTCCTTCGGATAAGGTACTGTCCTTCGCTTACGAAATTTTTTCTCATGACGCTCTTCACTGGTACCGCGCCATTAAGGACAGTGTTAAATCTTGGGATGAGTTGTGCAATTTATTAAAACGCGATTTTAGTCCTCACAATTACGATTACAAGCTAATGTCCGAAATCAGGTGCCGTTCTCAAGGTGAAAAAGAGAACATAACTATTTACATCTCAAAAATGCAAGGGTTATTTTCTCGTCTCGATGCCCCAATCAGTGATTCTGATAAGCTCGAAATTCTGCTTAATAATATCAGGCCCTGCTATACAAATTCTCTTATGACATCCAAAGTCGTTGATATTCCTTCGTTGTTGAGCGTGTGCCGGAACTTTGAGCAATATCATAGTCGAAGCAAGGAGTTCGTCGAACCACCTAGAATCACTGCAAACACTCTGGCTCCGGAATTAGCTTATAATTACTCCAGTATTTCAAATTTACATAAAAATACTCCAAACTACAATTTTTCTAGAAATTTTAGTTATTTCAAATCAAATTCTAAAAATTTCAATTACGACAAACCTTCTCCTAACACATTCAACTCAAGTCCAGCAGCTAACGCTATTCTTACTTCTAATAATGCTAAATATTGCCCGAGATGTAGATCAGACTCACACTCCCTGCGTAGCTGTCGCCAGCCGCGTTATCTGGTTTGTTTCAAATGCGGTTTGAAAGGTTATCGCATCTCAGAATGTCCCTCATGCAATAACAAGTCTGTTAAAACTCAAAAAAACGAGTAGGTTCCGATTGTGAAAATAATAGCAACTCTAAATTTGACAAAGCCGACTGGCACAATTGGCTTAATTATATTTCAAAATTTTTAAACCCAAATAATGTTTCCACAATCGGTAACATAAATAAAAACCACTCGCCATATATACCTGTAACAGTTAATAAAATGAATACGGTAGGTCTACTTGATTCTGGCTCTAATTTCACCATTCTGGGTAATGATTCACACACGTTCTTCTTGAATAACATGAAAGTTAATTTCTCGAAACCTTTACGTTTTGTCACCGCCGGTGGCGACAAATATTCATCACTTGGCTCAGTGACCATTCCTTTCGAGTTTCGAAATACATCTATAGACCTGGAAGCACACATAGTCCCAGGAATAAAAAATTCAGTTATTCTAGGTATGGATTTTTGGAGGGCTTTCGGACTTTTCCCCAAACAACTAGAAACTATTCTAGTTCCCAGTAACCATGAGTCCGGCGTTGCACAACTACAGTCCGACGTTGATAATCATCTTATTTCTTTTGATCTTCTAAAAGACGACCAGAGAGCTACCGCTAACAATATAATCTCAAAATTTTATGATATTTCTTATCAGAAGCGGGGTCTCGGTCGCACTACGCTAATCACTCACTCGATCGACACAGGCGACAGTCCACCCATTCGTCAGCGTTATTATCGCATTTCTCCTGAAAAGCAGAAAATTTTAATAAAACATGTCGACGACATGCTCAAAGACGACGTAATAGAAATTTCACAAAGCTCATGGCAAAACCCCGTTCTATTAACTCCTAAAAAAAATGGCGAATTGCGTTTCTGTTTGGACAGTCGAAAATTGAATTCGGTAACTAAAAAAGATGCATACAACTTACCGTATACATCTGAAATATTAGATAATTTACGTGATGCTAAATACCTTTCTACTCTGGACATTTCTAAAAGTTTTTGGCAAATTCCTATTAAAGATGAAGATCGTTGCAAAACCGCTTTCTATATACCCACTCGAGGAACCTACCACTTTAAAGTTTTAGCAATGGGTTTAGTCTCGAGTTCAGCTTCGCAACAAAAATTAATGGACTCCCTATTTTATAGCCCAGAATTTGAAAACAGAGTGTTCTGTTTCGTGGACGACATAATTTGTGTATCTGAAAACTATCACCAACACATTTCTTTGCTAACAAAAATATTAAATAAATTAATATATGCAAACCTTACTATTAATTTCGATAAATGCCAATTCTTTAGAGACAGATTAAAATATCTAGGGTACGTGGTCGATTCTAATGGTCTTCATGCCGACCCGGAAAAGGTGGAAGCCATTACCAACTATCCTACTCCTTCAAACAGAAAAGAGGTTCGACGTTTTCTGGGCGCGGCGTCGTGGTATAGAAGGTTCATACCAGATTTCAGCACGCTAGCAGCGCCATTGAATAAACTCACTTCAAATGGCAAAAAGTCGCCACCTTTCAAATGGTCACAGGAGGCGGATGTGGCATTTTCTAAGTTTAAACAATGTCTCGCCTCGACTTCCGTACTATCTTGTCCCGACTACACGAAACCGTTCGAGATACACGCTGATGCCAGTGACTATGGCATTGGTGCCACACTCTGTCAGATTTTGAATGGAGAGGAAAGAGTCATAGCTTTCTATAGCAAATCCCTATCCAATCAGGAACGAAATTACAGTGCTACCGAACGGGAAGCGCTCGCAGTTCTTTCCGCCATAGAATACTGGCGTTGTTACATAGACAACGGTAAAAAATTCATAGTCTACACGGATCACGCTGCTCTGAAATGGTTTCTAAACCTAAACAATCCTACTGGAAGATTGGCCAGGTGGGGAGTACGTCTTTCTTCTTATAATTTCGAAATAAGGCACCGTCGGGGGTCCGACAACGTGGTGCCAGACTTTCTTTCACGTTCTCCAAACGTAATGGCCATCGGAAGTGATACAAACACTGCCAATGAGCCCATTCATACCAATGATAATTGGTACCTAAATATTTTTAAGGGCTGTACACAAGCCCCCACTTCCTTTGTTGACTATCAAGTCATCAACAACAAGCTATATCGTTTCAAAAAAACTTTAAATCCTCTCACGAGAGAATATCAGTGGAAGGAGGTCATTCCATCAGAGAAAAGATCTGAAATCATATTTCAAAACCATTCGGTACCCACTGCGGGCCACCTGGGAATATTTAAAACGTATAAACGTTTGGCGCTAAGTTTCTATTGGCCAGGTATGTACGCCGACGTGGCTAAGGCGGTCGGATCTTGCGACACCTGTAACGCACATAAGCATCAAAATCACTCGCCGCTAGGTCACATGGGTGAACGTAAGCATTGTGTCAAACCTTTTCAGATGATAAGTATCGATTTAATTGGGCCACTGCCTCCTACCAGGGAACAAAATACTTTTATATTCGTTGTATCTTGCTGTTTCTCTAAGTATTGTTTGCTTTTCCCCATAAAAAGGGCTACAGCCGAAATTGTATCAAATATTTTAGAGGAAAAGGTATTTCTGGTACACGGCATTCCTGCGACCATTATACTAGATAACGGGAAACAATTCGTTAGTGCAACCTTTAAAAATTTAACGAACAAGTATAAAGTTCCAAATTTACATTATACTCCATTTTATACACCTCATGTAAATTCCGTCGAACGATATAATAAATCTATTACAACTATTTTGAGTTCTTTAATAGGTGACGATCAGCGGATTTGGGACACTATTATTCCAAAAGTCCAATTTGCTATTAATTCAGCGGTAAATGAAACTACGGGTTTCACGCCGTCATTTCTCGTTTTCGGCCGTGAAACGGTCATGTGCGGTTCACGTCATATTAAGTCTGACCCTAATATGGTGCACGAGCCTCATGACAGTTACGCCGAATCTCTAGGCTATTTATCCTCTATATTCGAGAGGGTACAAGCAGCCCTTATAAAGGCGCATCAACGGAACACGCACACCTACAATCTTCGCCGAAAAACGGCAGATTTCAATGTTGGAGATATCGTATGGAAACGTACTTTCTATCTAAGCGACAAAGATAAATATTTCAGTAAAAAATTGGCTCCCAAATTTGTAAAGTGTAAAATTATTTCAAAAAGTCTCCATTGGTTTATAAACTTGCAGATATGGCAAATAAGCCCTTAGGTGAATGGCATATCAAAGATTTAAAACGCACCAATTATAAACAATAGGGTTCGGCATGTCTTATCTTGTTTTATTTTTAGGCATATTCTCATTGAAAATTTTTTTTTCTCTTCACAAACGGTTCAGCCGTTTAAGGTTACAACATACAACCTGACCATGGGCTAGATACCCGATCCCAAGACTAGTTATTAGCTACGTCGTAGGGTGGTCAGGATTTATTTGTTGTACATAATCATATATACTATACTATACTATCTTCACGCCAAATCCCTTGCGGGATAGGCAGAAAGAACCGAGCGCCACACGAAAGTTATAAGATAATAATTATAGTTGTTAATATATATTTGATTAATTATTTGGTTGCGCATTCATAAATGCGTATCAAACACACACACACAAGGCTATAGCTAACGGATAACCGCATGAGTCGTCTATGTCAATTGCAATTCATATCTTTCTCATCTTATATTAATTAGAATAGTAAGGGTCAATATTTTGCTACGCGGTAAAGCCACGTCCAATATCTTGTCCTTTCTCGTGGATGTCTATCCTTAGATACGATATAAGCACCTTTGCACTCCTTATGTACCCCCCTCTTTTTGAACTATTCCAGGGTTGCAGAAGGGTGCCAGGAGCTTTCGTGGAAGTGACCTGGAGGTACTGGAGGAGCCGAATTTTACCAGAAAAATTCTCGCCCAAGAAGGGGGAAATGTGACGTCACGGCAGCCTACGCGCCGGCGCGCGCGCACTGGTACACCCCCTCGCCCCTCGGCGACTCCTCGCCCTTTATAAGGAGCTGCAAGCGGTCAACGGCCTCTCACTACCACGGCGGCTCTTCAGGTGATGTACCTTCTTCACCTACGCGACACCTCGGCTGGATCTGGTGATCTAAGAACACTCAAGGACCCTCCCCTACTTTCTCTCTAAATAACTGTACCTATTTGTGTAAATCTGATCTTTTAATAAACGCAGGATCAACTGCTGTATTATTCTACTAAAGATTGTTCTCAATTATCTCTCCTTGGTAAACCTCTCTTGATAATTCAGTATATTTAGACCTGATACGGTGGCTGACCCACCTATCATGTGACATCGTAAATATTAGTTAACTAAACTACTAAGTAGGATATAGGCTTTTAAGTACCCTTTCCATCTCATTGCAATAGGATTCCAGTCACACTTTCTTTGCAAGCATCCGTATGCAACTCGATTACAACTTTGGAATCATAGAGGGTAAGTAATGCTCTACTGGTAAGTAACCCTTTTACCTTAACAAACGCCCGTTCTTGGTTGTGACCTCAAATCCATGCAGAGTTCTTTCTCAATAATTCCGTCAGTGGAGAGGTTATGACAGCATACCCTTTATAAACCGCTTGAAGGAACCTGTCAATCTGAGAAATTGTCTTACCTCATGTTGATTAGCAGATCGTGGGGACAGGAAAACTGCTTCATGCATAAATATAATATATTTGCCTCCATAAGAATTTTGTTGATTGTTCTGTAAAAACTGACGGCGCGTTGACCAACCTAAAGGCCCCCGTTCCCAACCGACCACCTGAGTTATCCACCTGGTTGGTCAGTTAGGAATAAAAGTTCCTAACCACCCACCTCGTGCACATGGTTGGTCAGTTAGGAATAAAAGTTCCTAACCACCCACCTGGAACTGTATAAAATAAATAATGTCCATAATGTCTACTTTATCAATATACCTACATGTCTATATGGCAAAACAAATGAAGATCAGCAAAACAAATGTAAATCGACAAAATAAATGAAAATCGACAAAACAAATGACGGTCGGATAAACAAATCACGATTGGCAAAACAAATGACGATCGAAAAACGAAGATTGACAAAACAAATGAAAATCGACAAAACAAATGAAGATCGACAAAATAAATAAAAATCGACAAAACAAATGAAAATCGACAAAACAAATGACGGTCGTATAAACAAAATAATTTCGATCGACAAAACAAATGACGATCGAAAAAACATATGCAGATCAATAAAACAAGGCTATTGCTTAGAGTCTTGTTTTGATAAGATCAAAAAATACTCTCAGCCATATTTTGTTATCTAGATGCGATTGCCATTCAAAAAAATAGGTGCAAGCCAATCTCGACCTTAATGATATTTCTCTAAAATGTGATTTTAGGCATTTATAGACATCACTGATCACTAATATATAAAAAAATAATAGATATTATGCTTGTTCATAAGGTCGAAATTTGCTTGCACCCATTTTTTTAAATCTAGATGCTTAACCATTTAAAAAAAATAGGTGCAAGCAATTCTCTTTTTGAATGGCAATCGCATCTAGATTACAAAATATGGTTGCAAATATTTTTTGATCTTATCAAATTGCCTAGGCTTTTGTTTTATTGATCTGCATATGTTTATCCGACGGTCATTGGTTTTGCCGACCGTAATTTGTTTATCCGACCGCCATTTGTTTTGTCGATTTTCATTTGTTTTGTCGATCTTCATTTGTTTTGTCGATCTTCATTTGTTTCGTCGATCTTCATTTGTTTTGTCGATCTTCATTTGTTTATCCAACGGTCATTTGTTTATCCGACAGTCATTTATTTTGCCGATCTTCATTTGTTTTGTCGATTTTCATTTGTTTTACTGATCTTCATTTGTTTTGTCGATCTTCATTTGTTTTGTCGCTCTTCATTTGTTTTGCTGATCTGCATTTGTTTTGCCATATAGACATTTGGGTATATTGATAAAGTAGACATTATGAACATTATTTATTTTATACAGTTCAGGTGGTTGGTTAGGAACTTTTATTCCTAACTGACCAACCAGGTGGATAACTCAGGACCTGTTTACCGCGTTAATTTAAACCGAATAGTTCGGCCGAATATTCGGTTCGGTACATTTTATACCGACTATTCGGCCGAACGTTCGAATTCGGTTCAACCCACATTCGGCGCATCCCTAACCCATCATGAAATTTTGTGATTTCGGCGCGGCGGCCATATTGGATTGCAAAATTATCATGTGATTCGTACTCAGCATACCAAAAACCCCTTATACGATATTCAACATGAAATTTTACAACGGTCGCACGGCGGCCATCTTGGATTGCAAAATTAACCCTAAATTCGTACTCAGCATACCAAAAAACCCTTTATAGGATATGCGACATGAAATTTTACCACGGTGGCGCGGTGGCCATATTGGATTGCAAAATTAACCTGAAATTCGTACTCAGCATACCAAAAAACCCTTTATAGGATACGCAATATGAAATTTTACCACGGTGGCGCGGTGGCCATATTGGATTGCAAAATTAACCTGAAGTTCGTACTCAGCATACCAAAAAACCCCTTATACGATATCCAACATGAAATTTTACAACGGTGGCGCGGCCGCCATATTGGATTGCAATATTAACCTGAAATTTGTACTCGTACTACTATTTTTTCCCCAAAAGCATTTGACATCTTAGATCGTATGTCCACCTATTTTAAAATCCGGACCAGAGTGCGGCCAGCCAGCCGCAACAAAAAAGCGCATTGATGTTACAAGTTGTATCAAAACATTACACATTGTATCATTACAAGGTGCGCAAAGCGCATTGATGTTCCGAGTTGTATCAAAACGTTACAAATTGTATCATTACAAGGCGCGCATTGTAATGCTCGGTTCTCCTCCCTCACTGATGTAACCTCGTCTTGTATCATTACAAGGTGCGCATTGCAATGCTCGGTTCACCTCCCTCACTGATGTAACCTCGTCTTGTATCATTACAAGGTGCGCATTGCAATGCTCGGTTCACCTCCCTCACTGCTGTAATTCTCGACTCGTAACGTTACATTACGCGCGAATGCTCCCGGTGAGGGAGCGCCTTAACTGGAATATATTTATTTATAATATAATATTCACGGACATTGCCGATCTTCATTTGTTTCACTGATCTTCATTTGTTTTATCGATCTTCATTTGTTTTATCGACCTTCATTTGTTTTGCCGATCTTCATTTGTTTCACTGATCTTCATTTGTTTTATCGATCTTCATTTGTTTTATCGACCTTCATTTGTTTTGCCGATCTTCATTTGTTTCACTGATCTTCATTTGTTTTGCCGATCTTCATTTGTTTTACCGATTGTCATCATGGGACCATGTGAGAACATGTTCGCTCTTGATTTGATATGTTTGGTATTTAGTAGTGCCATTGGTAATTGGTAGTGCCATGGAAAATTATACTACATGGATTTAATCAGCCAATAGGAACGGTAGTGCCACGGGAAAGTAAAATTTCCCGTGACACTACTGGTAGTGCCAAGCGGTAGTGCCACGGGCAACAAAGGGAAATGCTGCATATTAGTCTATGGACGGTCAGGAGGAGGCTTCTCGCTGCCAATATACGCAGTCACCGCCCGGCCCGCGGCCCCAAATTACTCCGTGAGCACAGAGTTCACAGGCTTAGGTTCGCTAGAAATTGTGAATCATGGACTCAAGAAGATTGGAATAGGGTTTTGTTCTCTGATGAAGCCAGGATATTTCTATTCGGTGAAGATCGACGTCGGCGAGTGCTAAGAAGACAAGGAGAGCGCTTTGCAGATGCCTGTTTCGAAGAAATCACACCTTATGGTGGGGGCTCTGTTATGTTTTGGGCAGGAATAAATTCAATGGAACGTACAGAGTTAGTCTTCATTGAAAACGGCTCACTGACTGGGCATCGATACATAACGGAAGTTCTAATTCCTCGTGCACAACCCGCATTGGCCGCTCTAGGTCAAGACTCGATTTTTATGGACGACAATGCTCGCGCCCACCGATCCCGCGATGTTATTGCGTATGTGCAAGAGGTCGGCATTCGTCGTTTGGATTGGCCAGCTCGAAGTCCCGACCTCAATCCCATAGAACATATCTGGGACGTTCTAAAACGGCGTGTGAGATCAGTACACCCGGCTCCGCAGACCATCAGAGAGCTGAAGAATGTGATTACTGCGGAGTGGGAACGTATTCCGCAAGCAAGTATCCGGGATATACTCGCTAGCATGCCCAGACGAATTCAAGCTGTGATTTTAGCTAGAGGGGGTCACACTCGATACTAAACATTTATCTGCTTTTACTTTATTAAAGAAAAACAAACAAAAAATCTTTTTTATTTTTACTTCATGAGCATATGCAATTCTAGCGAACATACACTACTAGCGAGGTTTAGCATTATTTCCCATAAATTGTAACTAAATTTTATGAAATACTGATGAAAACGATTATTTTCTTATTAATTTACCAAATTATGAGGATAAAACTACCTATAATTTTCAAACAAAGCAATATTAACATTTGAAATGGTTCATTTCTTAGGTGCCCGTTTTTTTTGCAAATGAGTGTATTTCGAAAACTACAAAAAATCGTAGAACATACATGGGGGTTAAATCGATAGGTATGGAACCCTGCTACCAGCTAGTGGCGGCTTGACTCCCTAAAAGAAACACCCAGTATATATATTAGAGATGCGCCGAATGTGGGTTAAACAGAATTCGAACATTCGGCTGAATATTCGGTAAAAAATGTACCGAACCGAATATTGAAGATATAATATATTGAATATTATATATTTATTGATATAATATATATATTGAATACTGATAATGAAGACAAAGTACTTGCATATTGTGACTTAAAGATGAAATAAAAACGGACTCCGTAAGGACTTGAACCACTATCTAGAACTGAGTCAGCTCATTACAACTATTTCTGCCACTCAGTCCTTTCATCTCGCCAATTAGTTGGTGGTCAACCAGTACCTAGTTTGCAAGTTTATTGCGAATTAAACGAATTTATTAATGGGTCTGTTCTGTTCGCGGTGAAAACCGGGCATTTTTATGGAAGCAACGTGGAGCTTTTTCATCTAAATGACTATGTTACTGTGTCTATTTTCTAACTTCACCACTTTCAAACTAGTCTACTTCCCAGTTTGTCCTCTTCTTAGCTCCTGTAGTTTAACATCGTATTAGCACGTATTAGTGCATTTTTGGTAAGCCAAGTGACAAGTTAATTTTGGGAAATAATTTCAACATTCGGTAATTATTCGGCAAATAAGCCGAATATTCGGCCGAATACGAACTTTCCAAAACTTGCCGAATATACCGAATTCGAATATTCGGCGCATCTCTAATATATATATATATATACATATATAAATAAATCCCCTTCAAAGCAGAATGTACAAAAATCAAAATGAACACCACACGCAAAATGTACAAAACGCAATCTTTTGTTTTACTGATCTGCATGATTTTTCGATCGTCATTTGTTTATCCGACCGTCATTTGTTAAGGCGATCGTCATTTGTTTTGTCGATCTTCATTTGTTTTGACGATCTTTATTTGTTTTGACGATCTTCATTTGTTTTGTTGATCTTCATTTGTAAACAAGAATAGAATTTTAAATTTGTTTTTTTACCTGTCTTATATTATTTGTTAGGAGCACTAGAACTAAATAAAGAATGAAAAAATTATTCCCGTTCGTCCCCCCAAAAATTTAAGGGGACCATCGGGAAATTAAAATAACGAATTCCCTTTTCTCCCCCCATCCACATTAAGATATTCTGTGTCATAAATACAGGGTCGAACTTCGGTATTACATTCGTATAAACATAATCTCTGACTTATCATAGGATTTAACCTCTTCTAAAAACTTTAAAATATCTATCATACCTGTGTCGGATCCTTTCGCCACAGAATGTGCCCTCTCTCATGGTGGTGATGAGTCGTCATCCGACTCCGAAGATTAATAATAGCGTCGACGCCTCCTCTTCTCTCTAGTGCGTAAGTCTTTCTTTTCCTTTGCGCCAATTTTTGTACTTTTCTTTTTTTTTTTTTGGATGGTCTTCCTGGTTGTTTACGCGTCTGCCCTGAGCAGTGTGCACTTCTTTGATGCATGTTACTACTATTTCCCATCAGCTCGGGTACTCCTTCTAGAATATGGGCCAGTCCTTCTCATATACTGGTTGCATATCTAGTACCTACCTTGACCCGTTACCTCGGGTACTCCTTCTAGAATATGGGCCAGTCCTTCTCATATACTGGTTGCATATCTAGTAAGTACCTTGACCCGTTACCTCGGGTACTCTTTCTAGAATATGGGCCAGTCCTTCTCATATACTGGTTGCATATCTAGTACCCACCTTGACCCGTTACCTCGGGCATTCCTCCTGGAATATGGGCCAGTCCTCCTAATAGACTGGTTGCATATCCAGTATCAAGATTCGAGAAGTCCGGTGTTGTTTCTGGAATATGGGCCAGTCCTCCTAATAGACTGGTTGCATATCCAGTATCAAGATTCGAGAAGTCCGGTGTTGTTTCTGGAATATGGGCCAGTCCTCCTAATAGACTGGTTGCATATCCAGTATCAAGATTCGAGAAGTCCGGTGTTGTTTCTGGAATATGGGCCAGTCCTCCTAATAGACTGGTTGCATATCCAGTATCAAGATTCGAGAAGTCCGGTGTTGTTTCTGAAATATGGGCCAGTCCTCCTCCTAGACTGGTTGCATATTCAGTATTCCTTAGCTGATTTTCATCATGGCTACTCCAACAGTAATCTGAAACTTTTCGTTTAAGCTTAATATCCAAACTTAATTATTCACTATATGAAGCAGAAGTTATAGTATTAGTAATTGATTCTGATATGGAATAATTACGAAAGTGGAAAGTGCGGTGGTAAGCGTCAGCCAACTCAGCTTCCATAAAATAGGTATACTAATAGACTTTTTCTTTTTTCAAGTAGGTATGTAACACAAAAATATAGTACCAGATTTCAAAACTTACTTCGTACCGCATATGAGTCTCTCATAATATTTCAAATATAAGTCTCCAAGATCACTATCAGGTCTTCAAGCTATAGGTAAGAAAGCGTACATAATATAGGTACGCACGATACGCAGAAAAGTAAATATTAAGCACGTTAAGGCTAATGACTTTGACTATATCGAACACGCGTCATTCAAGATACGAAATGTAGAACAAATAAGCGTATGTTTCCTCCGTCTATTGGCATTTTTTTTTTCAATTCGATAAAAATTGAAGTCATAATGAATCGCTATTCATGTAAAAATGTGGAACTGATTGTTGTATGATAATTTCTCACATTGTGTAGGTATGTATAATTAAAATATAACAAAAGCATACTTTGACATAGGTACATCTCATCATTTTAAAAATATTTTGGCTATCATTATTCGCCTACCTATGCGACAAAAAAAAACGATTTCATAGGCACCTCTTTTTCCTTCATTTTCTAAACCAAGCCCATTAATATAAACTTACCAGCACATATCACTATCTAAGTTCAAGTGAGGTAACGGACAAGTCACTTTACCTGTTTAAAACTATAGGGGCTTGGTAATGCCCTGCATTATCCATGTAACTACCTCACCATGTTGCTAACACCATAACTATTCAGTAGTTTCTATTATTAGGGAGGTACGATTATTATCATGAAATTAAATAAGGAAGTCGCTGCCGGAGGACAGGACCCAAAAAAAACCAAAATGATTTTTAACTTAATTTAATTAATACAAAAATTACAAAGAAATTACAATTAAAAGTAAGTGGTTCCGACCGATGTTAGAATCAGAATGATCTACAGCTATTACACGAGTATCGGGTAAAACTGGCATCCGGTTGCATGTGACGAACATCGCCTCATCAAGTCAGCAGTTTTGTCTCCACGTGTAAGTACGGCTGCATTGCGTCATCTCGCGTCAGCAATTCTGTCTCCGCGTGTAAGGCTTGTTACTAAGAAGGGCAACGAGGTCGCTGCATAGTTGCATTTTCTATATTGCTAGATACTATAACACCTCCACCGACAGTTCAGCAATTATTTTTGAAGTTTGAACTGAGAAAATATTGCTGAGTGTCCCTTTGGCGCTTCTGATTCTTCAGGTTGTGCGTATGTGCTATCCAGGATTTCCAGTTTCTTGCCTTTGCATTTCAATAATTTGTATCGTTTCAGAAGTACCAGTATCCCGGCTATGAGGATACAGGCGAATATGATGTAGAACGGGATGGTGGTGTGGTACAAGTATTCTTGAGATACCGGCTGCAGTTGTAACGGAGGCTGCGACATAATGTTGAATTGGGCGTTATGCAGCTTCCTAAGATCGCTGGATCTAAGATTGATCCGAGTAGCATTCGGCTGGTTAACTTCAGTGTATTGTATCTTCGTGATCTTTATAGGTTGTCCTTCTACGTGATCATTGAGATTAGTGATGGTGAACTCTGGAGTGTACAGGTAGCATCCTGTCGGTATAGTAGCTAGATAACTGCCATTTAGAGTGCTGTAATCTTCCCGGCCGCATATGGTGTGAATTTTTGTCTCGTAGGGGAACGATAAGATGTAGTGTTTTTCGTTCAGTTCTTCCATGGATATTCTTGACAGGAGTACGGTCCTAACTTCGCAAGATTTATGTAGGACTTGGTTGATGATGAAGTTCTGGATACAGTCTGGATCCCGTCGTAGTTGGTGGTCCATCTTGTCTTCGCAGAGGTACCAGTTGTTATACTTCGGGCATTCAGCCTCTATGTACACATAACCATTCCTGTTTGTTGCAATCAACGGGTAAGGAGGGATAAGTACGTGCTTGAACTTATTAGGGACGAGGGATAACTTGTACAGGTCGTAATTATCTACAGCGAAAATAGGAAATTTAAATGAGATAACTATTTGATTACCCGAATAGTAGTAGCCAGGTTTAATTATCTCGTAATATTCTCTAAGTTCTAAATCTAATACCTTATCTTTACCATAAACCTTAACTAATTTTTTAACCATTTGTCCTAGACTTTCTATATCAATCATGGAATGATGCGGGCTTGAACTATGTATGAATGCTTAAATGTTTTCTATTCTAATTAACTCATTAAGTATCTCATCTAAGTTCTCGCTTATTAATGTTAAGCATTGGCTAAATTTTGCAAATGTTATAAGATTATATTCTCTATTAAGGTCTTTATCTAGTAGAGCTATTACTGTCTCATTCAATTTGGATTGATTTTCTACAAGCTGCATGATAATATCGGAATGTTGGGTCATCCACTCTTTACTCAGGCTAATATGATTATTAAATTCCTCCTGGTTCTGGTAGTTATTATCTTGTAAGATTTTGAGAGCTTTGTCGTATTTTATTGCATCAGAGTAGTCTAGATTACCTGTTATACCTTTTATTATAGAACCCAGACCATCAATGAGACCTCGCTTTACACGATTTGGTTTTAACGTTTGTATGTAGCTTATAACTTTACTTAATTTATTAGAGAGATAATCTATTTGGATTTCGTGAAGCACATGTATACCATTAACTAAATACTTCTTAAAATTATTTAATTGGTCCCCTAATAGAGCAATTTTACTGTCAATATCATCTAGCTTAATGAATTGCAGGAAGGTATGGTAGTGCGTGATTAGCTTAGTCCCACCAAGGCGAAAAGGTAGCAGTCCCGGGCCATCATCTAGGTTCTCGAATGTTATTTCCGGGTTCGTTTCCTGGGCTGCTATCAAACGAGCAGTCAGGACCAGTAGCACCCTGTAACAATTGAGCGCTTTTAGGTACCCTTTTCAAACGGTTTTTAGCAATGGGGCCGCGTTTTTTAGAAGTGTATATGTGTATTGGCAAATCAGCCAAGACGGTGTCTTGGGTATACCTAGGGGCTGTCTTTTGGCGGTTCGCTAATGGGTTGCTAATATAGATGCGTTGCTGGGGTTGATATTCGATTTCGGGATCGCGGTTTTTGTTACGGTTTTCTATTATTCTACTGCGATTGGACAAAGAATTCGTATTTATGGCTTCGTAAATTATTTTCATTTGCTCCCTATGATTTTGAGTGTATTGTTGCATGAGATGTTTCGATAAATCTATGTTGAGGGGATTTCGCGGATCGAAATGCCCAGTTATTATATCAAATGGACGGCATTTGGTAAAACTATGGATTGCGCTATTATAGGCTAAGATGGCGTATGGTAAGAGAGTAGTTACATCCTCACCTTTGTGCGTTAGCTTTAAAATGCGTAAATGTTGTAACAAAGTTGAATGAAACTTCTCCACGATGCCATTATCGTTTGGGGAATGTGCTAAGGTGCGATGATGATTAATTCCGTGTAACTTTACAAATTCGCTAAACAATTGGTTGGTGAATTCCGTACCGTTGTCCGATATTATGGTTAGTGGTAAGCCATGATGAGTTGCAAACTTTAGTAAAGCCTGCAGTATGGTAACAGCTGTACCATCTCTTATGTGGTATGCTTGTGCATACTTCGAGAACACGTCCACTATTGTTAAGTATTTCTCCGATTGGATACTCAAAAGGTCTATGTGAACGGTTTCGAATGGTTTAGCAGCAGGTGGTACTAGGTTAAACTGTGGTTTAATTGGGTGGCGATCGTATTGAGCTTGCCCACAAACGGTACAGTTGTTAATAAATTTAGTTATGTCCTCCTTCATTTTTGGCCAGTAATACTTATGAGATAGGGCTAAGTAGCACTCATTGATTCCACGATGGTTAGTTTTCCCATCATGGTAATGTTTGATAATGTCCTGCTGTTGTAGATATTCCTTAATATTCTCTACCTCTCTTTTGGCCAAAACTAAATTCATGGAAGAACTTCTAAACTTTTCTTGAATGATAGGAATGATGTCATACATGCATAAAGCAGGACTGATTAACAGGGCTGTTTTCACTTTAGGATTGACATATTCCTTGATGACATTTACGATATCATCTTCTAAATTAGTTTGAGATACTTGTACAGAAGTTCTAGTATGAGTATCGAATGGCTTCGATGCTGTTGGGCGCTTTTTGAGGTCGCCAACAACAGTGATGAAGATTTGCCTATGGAATTTATTTAGTGGCTCGTCAACAATAGGGATTTCAAGAATCGGGTTTTCCTGACTGGTATGTGCAGTTAAGGTTGATGAGTCGCCTTCTGAGGGTGGACGTTCGGATGCGTTCACTGCCATAGAGCTCGTTTCTTCATTATGGATTTGGATGCGGGAGAGAGCATCAGCATTGGTATTGCTAGAACCTTTTTTATAAATGACAGTAAAGTCATATTCAGATAGCTTAAGCTTCCATCTGGTCAGTCGAGAATTGGGCTCTTTCAGGTTCATAACCCACTGGAGTGGTTTGTGATCTGTTACTATTTTGAATTTTCTACCGTATAGGTAGGGTCTGAAATATTTGACTGCCCAGACTATAGCGAGAAGCTCTTTCTCAATCGTACTGTAGTTGATTTCGCTCTCATTTAGGGTGCGAGAAGCGTAGCACACGGGTTTATCAGAGCCTATAGTACCCTGTGATAGGATAGCGCCAAGAGCGACGTTAGAAGCATCTGTTGTCAGGATGAAATCTTTTGAGAAATCAGGGTACTGCAAATCGGATCGTTGGTAATGAGCGTCTTGCACATTTCGAAACTTTCAGTGTACTCAGGGGAGGACCTAGGAAAGAGGTTTCTAGTTTGAGGAACTCGGATTTATTTAGCTGGACTTTGAAATTGGATTCGCGTAGCTTCTTAAATAGTTTCTCCAAATAGGTCATGTGTTCTTGGAGCGAAGTACTGAAGACTACAATATCGTCCAAGTATACCAAGCAAACGGTATTCTGCAGTTCTTTCAGGACGTTATCCATGACGCGCTGAAATGATGATGGTGCGTTCTTAAGGCCCATTGCCATCCTCAGGAACCCATAGTGCCCATTTTCGACATTAAAAGCGGTCTTAGGGATATCCGCCGGGTCCATTTCAACTTTGTAGAATCCGCTAGCCAAGTCCAAGGTGGTAAAGTACTGGCAGTTTCCCAGTTTGTCCAACACATCGTTTATGTTCGGGATAGGATACTTATCGTCGTAGGTTTTCTCGTTTAGCTTACGAAAATCTACGACTAGACGCCACTTAGTCTTGCCTGACGCGTCACCCTTCTTTGGCACTACCCAGATAGGTGAACTCCTGGCGGACTCGGAGGGTCTAATTATACCCTGTTCCAGCATTTTGTTTATTTGACTCCTAACTTCGTCCCTATGGATATACGGGTAACGATAGCTTTTACCGTGTACTGGTATTTCATCCGAGGTACGAATTTTATGTTTAATTTTATTTGTGAAAGTCAGGGCTTCTCCCTCTATGTAGAATATATCGGCGTATTTACTGCATAGAGTCTCTAAATTAGCCCGTTCCTCCACATTAAGGTGTTCGGTACGTAACTGAGAGATGACAATTTTGGCACGTTCGGGAAACTGATCTATGTACGTATGCGGACTTCTGTGAGAGTATTTTGCATCACACTGAGTATTATAAACCTCTGCTTGTACGGCTCGGTCCATTGAAAATATTACATCATTAGACGTTGGGTTAGTAATTTCTAAAAATCCGCGGTTATTCTTTACAGTGGTAAGGCAATCTCTGATGGTACAGTTAGAAATTCTCTGTTCGGGTATTAATGCCTCTCCATCGTGAAAGTTAATGGGTACTCTAAGTAATTTCGATGAATTGGCTGGTATAATATCCTCGTAAAGATTAGCATTACGTGAATTATGCATCTTGATTTCGTTAATAGAATTACGCGTTATCAACACTCTATCTTTAAGGTCAATTTTAGATTCCCATTTCTCTAGCAAATCTAATCCTATAATTCCATCAAAATAATAGTGACATTTAAAAACGTATAGTTTCATGGAATCGAGCTCTTGAAATTCGCTGAAAGTCGGGATATCTATGGTATGATCGCTTCGCGCAGACCCATGGATGTTCGTAACTTCAAAAGGTTCGTAGTTAAGGGGAAAATTATTATAAAATTGATTCACAGCTTCTGGACTAATAAATGATTGATTTGCCCCTGTGTCAAGTAATAGTTTTAGGGGCGGCTGTGAAATTTGCAGATATGGGAGCTGCCTTTGTGTTTGGAGATTTACTTCTATTTTAATTTGCTTAATATCCCGCGCTCCTGAAAATCCTGCTCTGGTTCAGAACTAGGTCCAGGAATAGGACTTTCGCAAGGCTGGCTATGTTCCGGGTAACCATAATTAGGATTCTCATAATAAGTATAAGGGGTTGGCTCTACATTGTAATATTCCGTGCCATCGCCGTACAAGTTACAATTGGGTTCATCAAAATAATCAGGGTAATGGTGTTGTTCACTGTGGTAACCACACTCGTTCATATTCATTTCCTTTGACTTAAAATAGTTGTTAGGGGGCGGGTTACCGTTTTTACGCCAGTCATGACCTGCTATTTGACCGAAGGAGGGTTTTTCTTTCGGTACGAAGTGACTAACACCACTCATGGGCTTAGGGCCCGTACACGGCTGCTGGAACGTTCTAGGTTGCGGTTGGAAATTGTTGTTGAAGCGATTATACCCTGGTGGTGGCCCTCGGAACATTTGTTGCGTGCGCGTGGGCATACCTACACCGTTACCGAGAGTGGCAGGCCTATTAAAACTGTTAAAAGGTTGCACGTTGCCTTGAAAAGTATTTGGTTTCCATAGCTGCTGCGGTGGCTGAAAATTGTTAACAGGTCCGGTTCGTACAGCTGAATTGAACTGTTTTTGTTGTAAACTACTAGAATTATTCATGGGTGAAAAAGGCAAAGATCTAGGTATGTTACCGGATTTCCTTTCGGTTTCGTTTCGATTTATTAGATACATTACGTTCAATTCCTCTTGTACGAATTCAAGGGCTTTCTCAACGCTATCAGGACGCATACATCGTACACGAGATCCTAAAGGTTCCTTTAAGCCACGAACAAATGCTTGCATAGTTAATTTTTTGTATAGTGCGCGCTTGGCTTCTACGGTGGTAGGTATCGTCTCGTGTAGGGTGACATATGTCATGATAGTGCAGAATAATGAAACACAACGGTCATAAAACTCCTGGGGAGAAACATTTCCTTGGGTAGCTAGCATAAGATCGTTATAAAGTGTGGTCTCATCCCGTTGGTCTGCGAAGTTGTTAATCAAAGCCTTTGTACATGCCGTGTATGTACTTGTATATTTTTATCTAAGTTTATTGTTTACTTGTGTTGTTTTCTATAACGCCACTAGATGGCGCGGTGCTGTCATTGTGAATCGCGATAGTAAGATTCTCCTTAGTGGGACGATCTTAGGTGTTTACCCTAATAAAATTGCCTTTTCACCTTGGTATGGAATGTCGGTGTTTGAACCGTGAATCCGGCTCGAAGGACCATGGACAAGTTCTACCTCGCTCTATGGTCCCTAGGGGTTTGTAGTGGAAAGGGGTTTAATAAAACACCGACATTCCGTACCAAGGTGAAAAGGCAATTTTATTAGGGTAAACACCTAAGCATGGACAAGTTCTACCTCGCTCTATGGTCCCTAGGGGTTTGTAGTGGAAAGGGGTTTAATAAAACACCGACATTCCATACCAAGGTGAAAAGGCAATTTTATTAGGGTAAACACCTAAGATCGTCCCACTAAGGAGAATCTTACTATCGCGATTCACAATGACAGCACCGCGCCATCTAGTGGCGTTATAGAAAACAACACAAGTAAACAATAAACTTAGATAAAAATATACAAGTACATACACGGCATGTACATACCGCCCACCAAGGACAAAATGCCAATTGTCCTTTAACTAAATATACAAACAAACCTCCCACCGTGACTCTTTAAATAATTTAAAACATACTAAAATAACGAACATAAACAATTGCCTAGCACCTAATTAACACAAAAAACTCAAAATATGTACACCTTAGAACTACTTAACTTCCTTACAAATTCAAATTATATGATGAAATAAACTATAAAATATTTTCATCTAACAGTTAACTTAGACCCTAGACCTTAGTATAAAAATACAATTAGCAAAATTTTAAAACTTAAAATAAAAATAAATATAAAAATCACTTAATCAGCTATTGGAAGAAGACAAATTTTGGTTATTGCACGCTTTAAAGTACCATTGCGTACCTGCAAAGTGACGACCCTCACTATGTTATCCGCGCCTGGGTGTAAGTTAATCACTCTGCCATACAACCAACGACATGTCGGTAAACTGTCTTCCTTAACCAGGACAATGTCTCCTATCTTGGGTTGGGTCTCTCGTGATGTCCACTTGTACCTGTGGTAGAACTTGGTAAGATATTCTTGCGACCAACGTCGCCAGAAATCCTGTACCAACCGTTGAGTGAATTGCCACCTTCTCAGTGAACTCATGTTGAGACTTTCAACATTCCTATCAGGAAGTGACAACAATGGTTCGCCCACTAAAAAGTGGCCTGGTGTGAGGACCGAGATGTCGTCATTACCATCTGAAGGCAGTGCCGATAGCGGTCTGGAATTTAGGCATGCCTCCACTTGAGCTAAAACTGTTGCCATTTCCTCATATGTCAAAGTAGCTTGACCAATAATTCTTTTAAGATGATTTTTGACAGATCTCACCCCCGATTCCCATAGCCCACCAAAACTTGGAGATCTCGAAGGTATGAAGTGCCAATTACAGCCATTTGTTGCAAGGGATTCCGCCACTTCATCCAACATTGATTTTTTTTTCCACGATAAAGAGTCTTTTTAGTTCACTAGCAGCACCAGTAAAATTTGTAGCATTGTCGCTCCAAATATCGGAGCAGCACCCCCTCCTTGCAACAAATCGTCGGAACGCCTGTAAAAATCCCTCTGACGTAAGGTCCGTCACCACTTCCAAATGTATTGCTCGCGTGGCCATGCAGACAAATAGGCATATGTATCCCTTATGTGATTTATAGCCTCGGCCTTTGGAAGTACGTATTTGAATGGGGCCAGCGTAATCTACGCCACTATTCTTGAATGCCCTCATCGGGGTAACCCTGGCTGAAGGTAATTGTCCCATTAATTGTACCTGTGTCAATCCCTCCGCTTTAACACATGTGACACATCAAGATGGGATGTTTGCGGCTTGCATCTAATTGGGAATGGTCAAGCCTCCCACCCACTCGAAGTACTCCATCATTATCAAAGTAAGGATTCAAGGATCGAAGAGAGCTGCCTTTGGACAATTTATTTCCCTTTTTTATAGCTACAATATCCTCCTCAAAATGTTCATGTTGACATTGTTTTATCACAGCCTTCAATGTCTCTTGAAGCTCCTCGCAGGTAAGAAATCCAGTCACCCTTGATGTAGTTTTACAATTATTGTAAAAACGTTTACAATACGTTAGTACCCTGATCATCCGAGTCAAAGATGAAAATCTTTCCCACAAAGATGGTTCATGATTCGTGTGAAACGATTTGACTTTTTCCAAATCCGTTGTCAAGTCCTTAACGGTTTTATAACTAATGCTATCCGCCTGTAAGAAATCTGGGCCCTCAAACCACATGTGTTCCTTCACCAATTCAGATGGATGGAGGCCCCTGGAAGCACAATCTGCGGGATTCTGCTTCGTCATAACATGAGACTAGTTGTGCGAATCGAAATTGGTTACTATTTCTGACACCCTATTTGCGACAAACACTTTCCATCGTTTGGGGTGACTGCTAAGCCACGCAAGCACCACTGTGGAATCGGTCCAGGCGTGTAGATTGGTCTTGTCAATGCTCATCACGTTCGCTATCTCCCTCATAAGTTGAGACAGTAAAACAGCACCACACAGCTCAAGTCTTGGTATAGAGACCTGTTTTATTGGGGCTACCTTGGTTTTCGAGGATATCAGAGATACGTGAACTATCCCCTCTGCGTCTATTACTCGGCTGTAAACAACTGCAGCATATGCCACCTTTGAGGCATCACTAAATCCGTGGAGTTGTACTACCTTGTCATTCGACTTAGTCTCGATCCAACGAGGTTGGAAATGCTTTCGAGCATTTTAAGACCTTCTCTATATTCCAGCCATTAATTTTTTAAGTTTTCTGGCACTTCAGCATCCCAATCTAGGCCCGCTAACCACAGCTTCTGAATGAATATCTTGGACAC
The DNA here is from genome assembly GCA_933228765.1 of Miltochrista miniata. Taxonomy (NCBI): domain Eukaryota; kingdom Metazoa; phylum Arthropoda; class Insecta; order Lepidoptera; family Erebidae; genus Miltochrista; species Miltochrista miniata. The sequence goes on from OW121764.1 coordinate 2,497,355, forward strand.
AATAATACTTGGGGCTGCCCAACCAAGAGGATCATAGAAGCGAGATATATCCGATATTATCATTCTCTTTGTAACCACTGAACTCTGTGGGGCCAGCATCTTAATTTTGTAACGAAACGAATCTTCATCACGTTTCCAGGTTAGGCCAACGATTTTTATGATTTCATCTTCCTTTATCTTTAAACCTTCTTTTCCCTTCGACTCTTGACTTTCGATCGCCTCTTTTTGTTTCATTGCCTGTAATAATCCTTCATGATTACTGGTCCATTTCTGTAGACTAAAGCCTGCTTTGCTCAGAAGAGTGTTCATATCTTCGTACAACCTAATTCCTTCCTCTTTAGTCTCACAACCAGTTAGCAGATCGTCCATTTAAAAGTCTGTGAAAACCTTGGACGCCGCGTGTTGATACTTTTCAGAGTTATCTATTGCCACCTGCTGTAGCGCTTTCACGGCTAAAAAAGGTGCGGAAGCCACTCCGAAAGTTACTCTCAACATGCGGTAATGATTTATTTTAGACGTGCTATCGTCCCTCCAGAGAATTCTCTGGTAATCCGTATGCTCCTTTGCCACCTTAACTTGTCGATACATTTTGGCTATATCTGAGGTTAAGCAAATTCGAGGTATACGCCATCGCATCATTGTATGCCGCAGTTCCGGCTGCGTACTTGGTCCCACAATTAGGCAATCATTCAACGACATCTGATTACTTCCCTTGCAAGAAGCATCAAAAACCGTCCGAACCTGCGTTGTATCCTTATCTTCTCTGACGACGGCGTGGTGAGGCAAATAGATGGCTTTCGGATTGTCGACCTCATCATCGGGTACTAGCTCCATGTGATTCAGCTCTAAGTACTCTTGCAATACCTCTCCATATTTCATCTTCAATGCAGGATCTTTGTTCAACCGATGCTCTAAGGAACACAAGCGTCTCTTCGCAATAGCAAGTGAGTTAGTAACTACCGGATTGTCAACCTTGAATGGGAGCCTCACTATATAACGCCCATCTTCTCCTTGCTGTGTCGTTTCCTCAAAGAGTTTTACCGCACGTTGATCATCTGGGCTTAAACCTTTGATTCCCTCTGGAGCCTTCATATCCTCCAGTTCCCAAAATAATTTCAACTGCTCATTGTCGACCTGACAATGCATCACCTGAATACCTTCATGATCATTGACTGAATCATGATTTACCGCGCCGGATAGGATCCAACCTAAAGTGGTAGCCTGTGCTATTGGCGACCCTCGCGATCCCCTTTTTATTCCATCTAATAATATTTTGCAGTATACTTCAGCCCCCAGTAGCACATCAATACGACTTGGCGTATTGAATGCTGGGTCTGCTAGCACTAATTCATGAAGACCATCCCATTCTACTCTCTCGATCTCTCGAGAAGGAAGAAGAGAAGTAATCGACTTCAAGACATAGGCCTTCACCGTATAAGTTACATCGGGGTTGACGCGTGACGTAATCTCGATGTCAACCATAGACCTGGAGATAAGACCACCGTCTCCACCAACTCCTGAAATTTTCCCGCGTACCGGGGCCCTTTTCAGACCTAAAGACTGAACTACGGCCTCCGTTACAAACGATGACTGGGAACCTTGGTCTAAGAGAGCACGAACGATATACCCTTTACCGTTCATAGCCTTGGTGTTCACCAAAGCCGTTGCCAATAACACTTGGTTAGGTACCTTTCCTGTAGCGACACAAGAAACTACAGCTTCCGAACTCGATGCAATCGAAGATCCATTCGAGTTATCCTTCGATGGAGGTACCCCCCCAGTCGACCTACCTTTATCCACCTTTATTCCGCTGGCATCGCCAGAACCTCCCCTCCATTCACCTCTAGGATGTAAGAGCGTATTATGTTTACCTTTGCAGGAACGACATTTGACATTTCGCTGACAGTATTTGGCAGAGTGATTATTTCCCAGACAACAAAAACAAATATTGTGTGATTGCACAAACTCCCTACGAGACTCTACCGACTCCTTCAAAAACTTTTTGCAGTAACCAAGTTTGTGATCCTCCGTACAAAACTGACATTGGGTATCGCTAGTCACATGATGTGACCTAGTATTAACCGATTGATGGCTGGGAGATGTCTTTACATTTCGAATTCGATTTTCAAACGGCAAAAATTCTATAGCGCGATAACGATTAGTTAGAAATTCCTGAAATTGTTCAAACGTCGGTAATTCATCAGTGGTGGTATTATTAGTGACGCTAAATTCCCACTGTCTTCTGGTTTCAGGGTCCAGCTTTGCCGCTACTATATGAATAATTATGACATCCCAACTATCAATGTCTATACCCAAGGTTTTCAGATTGGATAAACAATCATTTGTTGTATCGACTAACTCTTTGAGCCCGCTTGAGGTTTCACTTGTGAGAACTTTTTGGCTAAATAATCTTTTTAAAACATAATTACAAACATATTTTTTATTATCATATCTCTTTTCCAATAATTCCCAACACCTAACATAGTTTGCTTCAGCCACTGGTATGTGCCTAAGCAAATGTTCAGCCTCCCCCGACAAATAACCCTTCAAAAAATTAAGTTTTTGGACATTATCAAATTCTTGTCGGTTATGGATAAGAGATCTGAACAAATCCCTGAAAGTGTTCCATTCGGAATACTTCCCTGAAAATGTTGGAATATTTTGTTTGGGCAGCTTAGCTTGACTAACGTGAGAGGAATGTGTTACACTTTTGAAAGATTCCAACAATTCTTTAATTAAACATTTACAAGATAAGTAATCATCCTCAGTTTTAGCATATAGATCGTCCTTAATATAGTTGGATTTAGCTAACGTTTTACGAGACGTTTGTCGTAACAAATTAACATGACCATCTACAAATTGTTTCCATAGTTGCTCTAAGTTCTCTAATCTACTTTCACCGTAACTTTTATTAAGCCGATCTTTAGGAGTCTTTTTGAAATTAGTAAAAGCTTTAATGACTCTTTTACTCATATCCTCTTGCAACTGTAATAAAGTATCCATAACTAATTCTTCACTTTCCAAAGCCATATTTAATGTTTAAATTTTACTTAAGCAATCAAGGACTGTCCAACAAAATATAAATTCGTTAACCAAATTCTAAGTCTAAATAAATACTTTAACAAATTCTAAGTTTAACCTAGTTGAACAACTCTAAGTGTAAATTCATTGAAAATTTTCTAAGTGTTTGAAGTTAACTTATATCAAACAAAAATCGGGCATAGGTTCCCCGTACCTCCGTTTTTATCAAAACTATTCTAAGTCCTAACTACAACACATAAAATTATTCTAAGTTAATACAAATCCATAGAAAAGTTAAAGTTAATATTCTAATACATTTAAGGTTCAAAATGTTGAAATTACTAAACAATATTTTTTATCAGCTATCGAAAGCTGAAGTAATTTTACACTAAGAAATAAAGTCTATAATTGCAATGAATGTAAGTGAGGAATTTCTTTAATTTACACAGGCACGATACACACAAATATAACTTCCAGGAACTAAACTTGATAATTTAAAACGTACTCACAGTTTTCACCAACACTTCAAATCTCACCATGCACTGGTTACCGCTCCGCAGTCCTTCACCAGCACCGCTGTCCTCGCCGCTGTGACCAGGGCGCCTTCCTTCAGCCTCCGCGCTTCACCGCACGGTTCCTGCCAGGATACACTCCCGGCTCCGTCTGCAATACCTGGCGAGGTGCACTCTTGCACCCCCCCACACCTCGGACCTCGCGTTACCGGGTCCGTCACGTTTTTAACCACGGTTACGGCAGCAATCCACTGCCCGTGGGAACCACGTCCAAAATATTCACCCGCCAAAAATTACCCGACCACGAAGGACCATGGACAAGTTCTACCTCGCTCTATGGTCCCTAGGGGTTTGTAGTGGAAAGGGGTTTAATAAAACACCGACATTCCATACCAAGGTGAAAAGGCAATTTTATTAGGGTAAACACCTAAGATCGTCCCACTAAGGAGAATCTTACTATCGCGATTCACAATGACAGCACCGCGCCATCTAGTGGCGTTATAGAAAACAACACAAGTAAACAATAAACTTAGATAAAAATATACAAGTACATACACGGCATGTACAGCCTTTTTGATATTGGCCCAATCTTCAGGTATACCATTCGCGTTAATAATCTGAGCGGCTGGGCCGGTTATTTTATTTAATATACCGTTAATAAGGCACAGCCGCGCTAATTCGTTACCAGAATTAGCATTTATATACTCAGAAACAATTTGGTCGCAAAGCTGAATAAATCTTGGCAAAATGTGCGGATTCCCATCAAAATTTGGTACTAAACGTAGGGTTTTATAAATTATATCTGCGTCTGCCATAGTGTTAAATTCGGAACTTACAGACCTAACGCTGCTATTTAAACTATTACTAATGCTATTAGAATCTCCGCTAATATCTCTATTCGAGTCTAAGTCTAACCTACGTGCTTCTCTAGAGCGCACAGGCCCTCTGGGAGTAGTTTGCTTAGGGTGAAAAATGATTGCTAATTACTAATACTAACTATAGGAAAAGGGAAGTTGAGAGCAACACACAAAAACAATTTTTAGTGTACTTACATCAACTGCATTTCAGCACCTCTGGGATCGATGTCTGGATTTCTCCTCCGGGCACGACGTCAGGTTCTTCTTTCAGGATACTCGGCGAACGCGATCGCTCGCGACGGCGGTAGCGATTTAGCGGTAAGGGTACGATATTCGATGCGAGAACCACCCTAATTAGCTATTTCGAGACGCCTCGAGTATCCTACCGACTGCGCCAAATAAGGAAGTCGCTGCCGGAGGACAGGACCCAAAAAAAACCAAAATGATTTTTAACTTAATTTAATTAATACAAAAATTACAAAGAAATTACAATTAAAAGTAAGTGGTTCCGACCGATGTTAGAATCAGAATGATCTACAGCTATTACACGAGTATCGGGTAAAACTGGCATCCGGTTGCATGTGACGAACATCGCCTCATCAAGTCAGCAGTTTTGTCTCCACGTGTAAGTACGGCTGCATTGCGTCATCTCGCGTCAGCAATTCTGTCTCCGCGTGTAAGGCTTGTTACTAAGAAGGGCAACGAGGTCGCTGCATAGTTGCATTTTCTATATTGCTAGATACTATATCAAATTCCATGAATGTGAAAAAAAATAATTCTTGAAGGTCACCACGTGTTTCTGTCCATAATTCTGTGAGTTATACACAAGGATACTGAATAATATACCACTCCTTTTCGTTTTTATTTAATGTTAGTTTAGTAATCCGTCTTGTTCTTCCAGAAATATTACCAATAAAAGAAAAAAAAACACGTGGTGAATAAACAAAGATTTAGATAATTGCACTTCGTAATGAAAAATAATAGTTCAAAACTTACGTAAATGTTCCAGGCTATAAGGGTGTTACAAGAAAAATATATTCTTGCCGATCCCACTTCTGAACTGTTAAGGACGTGGCCTAGTTGGGCAGTAATAAAACCACTTCTTGTCACAATTGCACTTATATTCCATGATAACACTTATACACATCAACACTTGTTATTAATTCGTCAATAATATCGCCAACAATAATGCAATAACTCGCGAGCGAAACATTTTATAAGGCCAGGAACAAAGTACATCTTCCTCCCACCGTTGCAACGGTGGTGGGGCAATTCTTAATGTAGGGTAGATAAGAAATCTATATAATCTTAAAGTAAGTAAATCAAATTTACTACCCAGAGACAAGATTTTAAAATCTAGTTATTAATTTAATCGTAATTATAAATTCGGTAAATTAACGGTTTTCGGTAAGTAAACAAAATATTCAATTAGTCTATTCTTTTAGCTACCCGTATTTTATGAAAAGTAAAATATGACGTCTCTTGCCGGACATGACCTAACGTATATTTCAAAATACATCATATTATACATAGAAAACACCCAAACTCCGAAACAAACATTATTTTGTGGATCACACAGTTATTTGGACCGCCCCAGGATCTCCAGCGCCGCAGGCGGTATCGCTACCTACTTCGCCACAGAGGCAGTCAAATCAATGGTTATTTTTAACACTAGAATAGATTTAGATCTAACAATTCTGGTTTGACCAGCCAACACTTATAGCTCCTGTTTGTTTTGGAGTGAATTTTTATTCATTACTGGGTACCAACTTGTGACTATTACAATCTGGAAAAAAAGTGAAATAGCATTTTAAATGGTAAATTATAAGTTTAAATTACTAGAGGAAAGTTTTGAAGTCAATTGTATATTTAATGTTGGGTTTTAACTCTACCTTTAATGGACGTAAACTTCTTGTTTTGATGAATTCTGAAACTTTTGGTGGTAACTTTCTCACCACCTCAAATTTGAATCAAATTTCATTTCAAAAAATGTAAAAGGAACGCTCGTGGTCCTGCGGACTCAGTGTTTTGTAAACGATCACTGCAGTAAGCAACTTTCTCTATAGCCGTTCTTTGGATGGATGACCACCACGTGACAACTTTGTAACATTTATTTGCGAGCGTGTCCGTGCTTTGGAAGGCACGTTAAGCCGCTGGTCCCGGTTGCCAGTAAAATAGCAGTTGTCAAGTCAACTTGAAAGCCTAACGGATGACACGAAAAATTTCAACAACAGGCAGTCACAACCTACGCCTGTTAATTGCAACACAGCTTATACATGTTGAAATGGACATGCGCATGTTGTGATTTTTCCCACGTAGGTACCTATTCCGTGACAGATGTAGTTAAAATGAGGTTAAATGAGATGCTTCTGCCTAACCCTGCTGGGATAACGACTTGATTATATGTATGTGTGTATAAACAACGAATATTTGTGTCGATATTATGTAATACTACTCTCGGAAGATTGATAATCTGAAACTTAATTCGAGCAAGTTGTGTTTCGGTTACTCGGCGCCGTTTTGCTTTCAGTTATCAGCAGTCCTCAGAGTGTAATTGCGTCAAACAATAGTCAATAAACAAAGGTTTTCATTTTAATATTTTGTCATTAGCCGATTAACATTTAGGCTAGGCCTAAAAGATGTTCTTTCCAAAAGACATAATTAAATATTAAAACCAAGAGAAGCATTTAAAAAGTCACGCGCCGCTTTCATTACTAATTCCTTGTATAAGCCGCTATTCTTAAATTGGTTATTCCAAGATGGCACGTTCTGATAGCACCAACTTTTCCCATTTCATCTGCAGCGACCAGGTTGAGACAGGAAATCTAATTTATAATTTTTTAATAATAGACACCTTTATCCGTGCTGCTGCAAAGCTTCGGGATTTGAGATACATACATAACATCACGCCTGTCTCCCAACGGGGTAGGCAGAGACTATGACTTTCGACTTGCTACAATCCTGGCAAACAACTTTCGCTTCTTCAACTTTCATAGTGCCTTCATACATGCTCTTCGGTTAAGGGTACTCTTGACCAGGATATTTCTCAGAAGATTATCGATTGGATGAATATGCCGAGATCGACCCCACGAGAATTTCAGATAGTCAGCTGAAAGATCTTTAAACCTTCGTTTTGGCATTCTATATTAGGTATAATACTATAGGACCATGACACGCGGTGCTGTGGCTAAGGTTTTTATAACCCGGTACTCCAGGCCGTAGCCATGGAGGCTTTCCACAAATAAATAAATAAATAAATAAGTATCAAATCTCTCAAGTTGGATCAAACTGCACACGGTGTGCAAATTTGGTTAAAATCCGTTCAGTAGCTTAGGAGTTCATCCAGTTAGGAGCAATCCAAAAAATTCATGTAGTTTCCATTTAAATATATTTTTTTAAATAATTTGTTGTAAAATTAAATCCCTACTATTTTATAATGGGATATAATAAACCGAGCCTCAAAAGTTTTTTTCGGCCACGGCATTTAGCTTCTGTTTTAATAACTAAGCCACGCGAAAATGAAATAGCCTCTAATATACTAATTCGTCCTCTTTACAACGTCACCTAAACGTTCCATTATAAGCATCAAATAAAGATCAACAATTATTTTGACTTGTCCTGCGTATTAATAGATTAACACCTAATTTACTAATTCAGTCACAGATTTTACATGTAATCACCATTTTATATTTTACAGCTCCAAAACGAGAGCCTCAAAAAATTATAATTTAAGCCTCCACGGACAACATCAGTTTTTATAACTTAGGGTATAAAATAACTGTATCATATTCTTTTTTCGTGAAAATAGCCACTGCAAGGTGTGACGCATTTGCATCAATGAGAGACCGCTATTTGATATCACTTTGTAACTCAAGACAGATTACGCTTACCGAACAAGAAAGTGGGGTCAAGAAAGCAAATACTAAACTCAAAAGTGTATTAAGCATTATACACTTTGAGTTTAGGTATACATTAAGAGTGAATATGTGGATAAAGTCGTCATAAATATTCACGGTTAATGAGCAATTACTCGTCGTACGTGTGAACAGCGTTTAGCACTTAGGTACACGTTATAGTACTCACTTTTGGGTTTAGTATTTGCTTTCTTGGTCTTACTTTTTTGTTTAGTAAGCGCTATCTGTCTTTAGTTCTATAATCTGTATTACATGCGAACATAATGTCACCGACCAAAATCTGTATGATGTCTAGGTATTCTATAGAACACATGAAACTTGCAGGCCAATGTATGAATATACGAGAGTATGGAAGGTTCGTTCGCTGCTTGCGAAGGTTACGTTAGGTTGGAACAGTGACCACTAACGCGCGAAGGCGAAGCGAACATGCCGTGGCAGCCATATGTTATATAAATTTAATATTTTGCATTATGTTATAATTTCCCGATAGTTTATAATTTTGCGGTATTTACAATTTGGTGGCCCAAGACCTATTTATTTTACACATTGCCGGTAGACCAGCAGGTATTTTATGCAATCCCTAGGAATTTTGTACAATACCTAGACGAAGTGTAAACAATCTTATACTTATTCAAAACATTTCATACATTGTTTGGACAGGGCGTCTGGAGTCTGGGGCAGGTATTCCTTAGAATGCAGGTATTGTATAGAATATCTCAATTATAAAGACTACAGGTAACACAATAATAAATAAAAGCATTTATGCCTGAAGGTCTGTCCCACGCTCCCGTGTTGAAACGGACTCGTACGTCTGCCAGACGTCCACCAGATTCTGACGCCCCTCACAGTCGGCTTAACGTGTGCAAGGAAACTCTCGAAAATCAAATGTTACAAAGTGGTCACCCATCCGAGCACCAGCAATAGCCGTAGTTGCTTACTGCAGTGATCGTTCACAAGAGACTGAGACAGTGGCTACAAGTGGTTCCAGCTATTTAGGTAATGTTAGTGGCCATAATTTGCTTTTTGATGGCAAATTTTACTTTACTTTGATGATCCATTAATGTGGGACGAGTTACATTTTTAATATGCTGAATTAGGAAATTAGAAGCTACAATATTAATAAATAATGTCTATTTTGATGCCATTTTTTTAGTAATTTAGAAGTATACTGTTTGAATGCATGTTACAAAAATAGATGCTAAAAAATAATCACGATGCTGAATTATATTAACAGTGGCTAATAAAGGAGTTAAATGGTGGCTATAATCTATAAATTCTGACGCTTATTAATTGTGGCTGACTTATTAATTTAGGAGGCAGAGTATTTTTACGGAGGCCAATAATGCTATTAAAAAGAAGGTCGTTTAATTAGCACCCTTTTATAATCATTGTATACACTTGTTAGACCGTAAATAACTTGGGATGCCGCTATATCAGCTTTTATGACGCTTTTGATGGAACATGTAGAAAGCTCAAAGCTAGTTATTGTAAAGCTTACTGATCTCAAGATAACTTGCACACTTTCTCAAATACAAAATTTCACTTTTTCTCATATTACATCAGATCTAATATAGAACAGAAAAAGGAATATGGAATGGATAAATACAAATTGAAGTCATTAAAATGGAACGAAAGACGAAGCGAATTACTTAATATATTTTGCGAGTAATTGAATAATACATTCTTCTGAACATCAAAGCAAATGAGCTCTAATTAACCGACTTCAAAAAAGGAGGAGGTTCTCAATTCGTACGCTATGTTTTTTTTTTTTTTTTTTTGTATGTATGTTACGCGATAGCGGCGCCAATTGTGGATGGATTTTGAAAATTCTTTTTTTGTTTGAAAGAGGCTACTTCTGAGGTGGTCCCATATCCAGGGTATCAGGATCTGATGCTGGGATCCAGGAGAAATCGAGGGCAACCACCGAAAATTGTAGGGACAACTAGTGCGATTGTTAACTTTTTGATTAAGTGCTTTAATGTAGGTACTAAAATTTAATGAAGGTCTGGAGTCGATCTGATGATGGAACCGAAAGACAGTCGAGGGAATTCCTTAACGATTTACAGCAGTTACCTTGTGTTTCGGCTTGATTGATTTGTGTTGATGAGAACTTTACACCTAGATAGAAATACTTTTCGGTCCACCCGTCACTTAAAATTAAAAAATAAAAATTTTAAATAAAAAATAGAACCGACTTCATACAAATCCTTAAAAATAAAATTTACCTAGCACATTGTAATATGTATTTTGATTTATCCGATTTTATTCAATATAATATTGAAGTTGGTGCCATTAATAATACCTACCTAAACCTATGGGTTTACTTGGCGCCGACTTCAATATGATGTTGAATAAAATCTGATAAATCAAAATACATATTACAATGTGCTAGGTAAATTTTATTTTTAAGGATTTGTATGAAGTCGGTTCTATTTTTTATTTAAAATTTTTATTTGTCTACTCAAGTTCAGATTTTAAGACTAAAATAAATACACATAAATAGACTCAACGTCAGTTTTTTATGAGGTAAATTATATACACAGACATTTGTTTATCTTGATATGTCTGTATATTTACTAAAATCTAGATAATTTCTGAAATTTTGAAAGTAAAATCAAAAGTGTGGATGGATTTGTGGTTTATAAAATTTAAATGCATAAATTGTCTTATAACGGTGCACAAAATAATGCATAATAGGCATATTATTCTAGATGGTAAATAGATCAATGTGATAAAGAGACGTTCCTAAATGACAAGAATATATTTAATGTGAATTAGTTTTACTATAATATTAATACTTTGACCGCTAGCAACCTATGTCGGCAACTCATCTTTAGAACATCGATTGGCTTGATTTATTGGTATGTGAATTTAAAGCATGAGGTGCAAATTCTGGGACATCTTTCCGAGGCCTTACCTGGAGCTCCCAAGTCAGGGGTAGGCTCATGAAAAGGGTCCTGTTTTTACCCTTTGGGCATGAAATCCTAAAAAGCAAGTGATGCAGTTTCCTCAATTGTAAGGTGTGCGAAACGTTCTGCAAAGTACATCCTTTGAATTTTCCGAAACTATTTTTTAAGATTCCTTGAAGGTATTTATATTCCAAAGAAAATTAGTGATGATTTTGTTGAATATTAAAAAAGAAAGAACATCTATTTTGATTTTCAGCAAAGAGATTTTATATTGAAATTTGCCGTCAATTCAATTCAAGAAAAACCGGCCAAGCGCGAGTAGAACTCGCCCATGAAGGGTTTCGCAGCAGCAAGTAACATAATATAAAAGTTCTTATAGTTCGTTGTAACTTTGATTGATGTTTTAACATACGCAGTGGTAGTGATTTTTCTAACCGAAAATTGCGGTTTATGACGTATTAAAAAAAACTACCAGCTCTATCTCGTCCAAACCAATTTTCGTTGGTAGTTTTTCTAGCTATGTACATCATTATATTCTTTTTAGATTTATCATTCTCTTAGTTTAGAAGTTAGAGGGGGGGGGGGCACACATATTTCCACTTTGGAAGTGTCTCTTGCGCAAACTATTCACTAAAGAAAAAAATGATGTTAGAAACCTCAATAACATTTTTAAAGACCTATCTATAGATAACCCGTACGTATGGGTTAGATGAAAAAAAAAAATTTTAGTTTCAGTTCTGAGTATGGGGACGGGGAGTTCTAATTTACATAAGAATCTTAATGCGGTTCACAGAATACATCTAGTTACCAAGTTTCAATAGCATAGGCCTTATAGTTTCGGAGAAAAGTGGCTGTGACACACGGACGGACAGACAGACAGATAGACAGACATGACGAATATATTTAAATTATTCGCTCGCGAGCTATCGTTCGACGTAGTTGATCGCATACGAACCTTATTGATTACCTTCAATTGTTTTTTATTATTCTATCTTCTACTACAATTATAAAATGACAAAGTGTGATAATTGTGATAAAATAATTACGAAAAAGTCACCGGGGCTTGAATGTAATAAATGTGGAAAAGTAGTACACGCCAACCAAGTATGTACTGGCTTGTCTTCAAAGCAACTCTCGGCCCTTCGTAATGCAGAAAATCTGGAGTGGACATGGGACGAATGTCACAGAGATTCACCACGTCGTAAGTCTTTCGTGGTTCCGGAGGATGATGATGATGACGTGAGTGGTAATCAGCTGGGGTCAACTGATTCTTCGGCTATGGCCCAATTACTTCGTGACATCTCAACAGAAGTGAAAAAAGCAGTGAAAAAGGAGTTAGCATCAGTGAACGAGTCATTGAGCTTTTATTGTCAAAAAATGGATGGTATAAACAAGACGCTGGAAATGCTTACGGACAAAATTAAAGACCTGGAGAGGAAAAATTTATATCTAAAAAATCAAAACACCCACTTAGAATTAAAAATTAATTCTATGGAGCAACAATTTAGAAATATCGAGCAAAAAGCTATTGATAATATTGTGGAGATTACTGGCATTCCTGAAAGTAAAAACGAGGACTTGAACGTACTTACAAATAAATTAGCTTCAAAACTACAAATAGAGAAACCAGAATTTGTCGTAGTGAAGCGGCTGAAGGATAGGAATGGCCGGGAAGGAGTTATACACATTGTACTCCAAGAAGAAAATAAGGTGGAACAGTGGGTAGCTGCTGCACGTAAGGAAATAGTTGTTGTGCAGGACTTAATCATTAGTGGAATTCCGGAAGCAGCTAAATCAAGAGTAATTGTACGACGAGCACTAACAAAGGCAAATAAAACACTCCTGTGGCAAGCAAAACAAATCCTCAAGAATAACTATAAATACATCTGGTTCCAGGGTGGCAACGTATTGGTTCGTAAAATTGATAATGAAAAAATAATTGTAATTAGAAACTCTAATGATATAGATAGGTTATCTGATCAGAAAAATCGATAATAGTGGGGTATTACACAGGTCTTCTCTGGGGAAGTTTGTGAATTGTTCAACTGTACCAATTTAAATAAGTTTAGTAAATGTCTTCCAAGCAATAGTCAAGTATTAAATATCTTTCACATTAATTTACGGTCATTAAAGAAAAATTATTGTACGGTTGTGCAGGAAATAGTTTCTTCAAAATTAAAAGTAGATGTTATTATTTTAACAGAAGTAGGTATCTCTAAGAACAGTAATATCATTCAGTTGTTCAATATTCATGGATATGACTTGTTTCATAAACTACGAGATAAGCGAAAAGGTGGGGGTATTGTTATGTATGTTAAATGCACTCATAAATTCCAAGTTTTAGATAATATCTCAATAAACCACTGTGAATCTATAATAGGTCGCATCACTACCTCACATAACTACACGGCACTTATTTGTTCACTATATAGACCGCCTAAAGAAAGTAAACACTTATTTATACAAGAATTAAAAGATTTGTTATGTAGTCAAGCGTTGAAACCATTGGATTTATACTTATTGGGTGACATAAATATTGACCTAAAGTTGCATAATAACATACGTGAATATTATTTAAGTAGCATGGCGGAGTGTGGCCTAGCGAGCGCGATATCAGATTACACTAGAATAGAAAAACGGGACAACATTATCACGCGTAGTTGTATAGATCATATTTTTGTGCGATCTCGCTCGCTAGAACTATACTCTGCCGCACTTGACACTGTAATGGCAGATCACAGAATGGTTGTGTTGTCGTGTATGGGCGGAGCGACCGAACATATACAGGCTGATACGAAAAATATTGAGCGTATGGATTATAATTTATTAAAATTAAAATTGGAGAATATAGATTGGTATCAGCTCGTGGATGTGCAGTGCCCCTTAAAGATTTATGAGCTTATAAAAGATAAATTTGATTGCTGCTATGAAGAATCTAAATATATACAAAAAAATAATTTGAATAGTAAAAGAAACATAGAACCATGGATTAATAACAAGATTAAATATATGTGCCAAAAACGAGATCAATTATTTAAACAGTGGAGAAAAAATCCCGACAATTTTTTAATTAGATTAAATTTTAATAAACAAAGAAATAAAACCCAAAAAATAATAGAAAAGTCGAGAAATACGTATTATAAACATTTAATAAATAGTAATAAATTTAACAAAAAGAAATTATGGGAGATTTTAAACTCACTCTCTGGACGATTAAGCAAATCTGTTGATGCGGCCATAATTAAGGCGTTTAAGAATAACAACTTAACATTAAAAAACATTGCTAATAATTTTGGTAAAGAGTTCAGTGAAAGTGTGCAACAAATTCTACCAAGATGTAACAAAAAGATTATCCCAGAATCAGACTACGTATTTCCACAAAATAAATCAATGTTATTAAAAAAACCGACAAAACGAGACATAGCAAACATTATTAAAAAAATCAATCCCAATAAATCAGCTGGCAATGATGGTATTAGATGCATAGATATTAAGATGTTGAGTGACAAAATTGTAACTCTTATTGTTAAACTCATAACTTCCAGTATAAGTAGAGGGAAATATCCTCAAGAATTAAAAACCGGTATCGTGAGACCGATTTATAAAAAAGGATCCCACAAAGAATATGCAAATTATAGGCCAATAACAATACTGCCAGTCATAGATAAGATAGTTGAGAAATATATTAGTCAGCAAATCCACAAATTCTACACGCAAAACGATGTGATAGCAAGTGCTCAATATGGTTTTCAGTCTAATAAGTCTACTACTACATTATTATCTAAATTCACAGACGAAATAAATCAGCATCTGAATGATAAAAAGCATGTTATACTACTGTTTATTGACTTTAGTAAAGCATTTGATACCCTGCGTCATACTACTCTCATAAACAAGCTGGAGAACACGGGTATACGTGGTCCTTTATTGGAGTGGTGCCGTGATTACTTAAATAATAGAAACTTTCGGGTAAAAGTTGACAATGCATTTAGTGAGTCAATATTGGCAACCACTGGAACGGCACAAGGCTCAGTACTTGGGCCTCTGCACTACTTAGCGTATGTAAATGACATGCAGAATATAATTGACCATAGCTCGGTATACCAATACGCAGATGACACTTGTCTAGTGGTAGCAAATAAATATCTATCTACGGCCGAAAGTTGCATACAAAACGATTTTATCAATCTATGTAAATGGGCACATGACGTAGGTTTAGTAATAAATGCTAGTAAAATTAAAGTAATACATGTTTGCTCCGGTCACTTAATGAACTCTGATAAGGACATAGAAGTAATTGCTCAGTGTCACCAGTGTTTACATGATACGCCAACAATAAATTGTAAATGTAAAAAATTAGAACAAGTCTCTCATTATAAATATCTGGGAATAGTAGTTGACGAGAGATTTAATTGGAGTTACCATGTTGACACAATATGTGATAAATTAAGAGCATTATTGGCAAAATTCGTAATATTGAAATACAAAGTTCCATTTAAGATACTTCTTAATCTATATAACGCACTGGTGGAGTCTATTATTTCATATGGGATAACTAGTTACGGTAGAACTTTCAAAACATATATAGACAAAATCTACAATTTACAAATCCGCATTCTAAGAACCATAATACCAACCAAAATACTAAAATCTATATGTGAGGGTGAAGATGATGTTAGAAAAGTGTTCAAGTACTGTAAAATTATACCTATACATTTAAAAGTTAAACAATGGTTATTAACAGAACAATTTCCTAACAAAGAATTGCAAATAAAAATATCACATAAAATCGTAACGCGCAAGATAACCCAATCAAAATTAGAAACACCTAGATTTAAAAATTATTATGGAAAAAGAACGAACGCATATCTACTTCCAAGTTTGATTAATGAAGTACCAGTTAATATTCAATCGAAAATCACAGAGAAAAATTATAAACATAAATATAAATTATACTTCCAATCTTTAATTTAAATTCGCGGGTTATAACGTTTTTGTAAATTTTTAATTAATAAAAGATATGTATATTAATTTTTTTTTTTAATAATGAAAAATAAATCAATTGAAAAAAAAAAAGAACCAAAATTTTTTAAACAAGAAAAAAAAAAAAAAAAGGTATGAAACTAACATTATATGTCGATCGTATTTAATTTGTTTTATTTATTTATTATAGGAATAGTGAAAGAAAAAAAAAAGACAAAAAATAGAAAGGACGAAACAACTAAAAAGAAAAAAATTAATAAAAATAGTATCTAATGAACGAACCATGAAATGCAGCACGCTGTATATGAGATGCCGTCCGCTTGCTTCGGACCGGTTCTTATCGCACGCAATTCAAGACGCATTGAGTAAAGATGTTATCGTTGAAGAATCCTATGATTCGTAGTTTGTAGTTTTGAATGCGATTTAGTTTTGATAATTTAGGTAGTATGTTATTGTTAGTATGTTATTTTGTTGTTTTATTTAGTTTAAAATAATCTAGTTATGTAAAATAGCTTTAAGAGTGTCTCAGCATCCAGACAAACCTATTTTGGTTTTTGTGATGCTTTTATGTTTTAAAATTGTTTTATTATGTATGGATTTATTTAATAAAAAAAAAAAAAAAAAAAAATACGGGTTCCTTTTTTGCCATTTGGCTACGTAACCCTAAAAAGGAGATTGTGTATATTTTGTGCTAACAATTTTTAAGACAATAGTATTTCTAGAAAAGACAAAGCAAACGCAGGCATTTTCCAATTTTAATTTTGTCTTTGAGAAATCGTTCAATAGACAAAGTTACGAAAACTTAATAAAGAGAACCGTTCTTATAGAAAGTTTTGCAGTCTCTGTGATGTTTTTCTTGCATTTTGTAATATTGGGATCAAGTTGCCTAATTTAACTTCAGATCTTTTTACTTTATATTCAGTTGGACATCGAGCAACTAAACCAATTTAACGGTTAGTTTCCAGCATAGATCAACGCAACCAGTACAAGGTTAGTAAACATATTATATTTTGCTCTATACATATCTGTCTAATGATGCGGGGGAATGTAGTACATATTCACATATACCACTATAAATAAACCGGCCAAGTGCGAGTTGGACTCGCCCATGAAGGGTTTCGTAGCAGCAAGTAACATAATATAAAAGTTCTTATAGTTCGTTGTAACTTTGACTGATGTTTTAACACGTTCGCAGTGGTAGTGATTTGCGTAATCGGAAATTGCGGTTTATGACGTATTAAAAAAAAACTACCAGCTCTATCTCGTTCAAACTAATTTTAGTTTTACATTTATCATTCTCTTAGTTTAGAAGTTAGAGGGGGGGGGGGCACACATTTTTCCACTTTGGAAGTGTCTCTTGCGCAAACTATTCACTTTAGAAAAAAATGATGTTAGAAACCTCTATGGCATTTTTGAAGACCTATCTATAAATACCCCACACGTACGGGTTTGATGAAAAAAAAAAATTGAGTTTCAGTTCTGAGTTCTGACCCCCAAAATTTACTGCTTTTTTTCTAGTTTTATATAAGAATCTTAATGCGGTTCACAGAATACATCTAGCTACCAAGTTTCAATAGCTTAGACCTTATAGTTTCGGAGAAAAGTGGCTGTGACACACGGACGGACAGACAGACGGACAGACAGACAGACATGACGAATCTATAAGGTTTCCGTTTTTGCCATTTGGCTACAAAACCCTAAAAACAATCGGCTGTCACTATGGTACTTCCACAAAGAAATTTAAATAATACACTTATAGTTTCATACACACACTATAATATACTTGTTAATACCATTTGGAGTATGTATTGATAGAGGTGAAAGTCTCCCCTCCCGATCATCATTTCCTCATAGGTCGTGTTGCTCTATGGTTTCAAGTGTAAAAAAGTCATACTGTTTTTTAATGTGTTTGATCTGAATTACGAAAGTTCATATATGGCTAACGCCAGATTAATGATGGATTTCCACTGCGAGCTAAGCGGGCACATTAATGTAAACTGCTTACTTGTTTTCCCGCTATTGTACTACAGAGTTATAAGGCGCGGGTCATTAATGGGTCCACTCTGCTCGTGCCTTAATGCTTATGATAAGGGACGTGAGGTGTTTTGGGTCAAAAGTGGTCCCATAAGGCTGGTTAGACGAACTTAATCTCTATAGACATGAGCTTTGAAGGACTTACTACAAATAAGAGCTTTTAGGAGAATTATTTGGTAGTACTTCAAAATTCTCCTAGCTTGATATCTTCTTCAGAATCATAATACAGCTCATAGTTCCTGCAACAACAACGTTATGCAGCCGGATCACATTTAATTCGTTTCTGTGAATGTTGACTGCGTGTGAAGTCTTCATCTACTTTACATATTTTAATACAAAAAGGTTTTTGTAAGTTTGCTTGGATCTTTTAAAGTAGTGAACGAGGTTTAATGTAGTTTTCAGAAATCGATAAAGTGATTTAAGTAGCAGTACGTGTTATTCCAGACTATTTTGAAATAGTCTGGAATAACACGTCACACACTTAATCACACGATTGATCCCTGAATCAAATTTCAGCCAGTTCCAATAATCCGATATAGCGTGATTGAGTACCACCAAATTTTCAAATTTATAATATTAGTAGAATAGTAGCATTATTTTGAAACATATTGCAGAGATTATAGGATGTTGGCAAAGTATATCATAAATAAAGATAAAATAATATCAGTTGTAAAATACTATTAGGCTTTTCGATTACCGACCTATATGCCACGTCCTATCGGGTGCCGCGCCGCGCCAATCCAATAACAACTTCAATCCATCAATATTTCGATGAAAATAATTTGTAATACGTAAAGAAAAATTGTCGATGTTAATCCATTACGGAATTTGTAACCTTACACAGACTTACACATAGATCATACTTTGTAAACTGCCTTTGAGCTTATCGTGAACATTAATCGGTAATGACTACTAGCGTTAAAGAAAATAATAAAAACTGATAAAGAAGTAAATTAGATTCTAGGTACTTTAAAAGCACATACATCAAATCGAAACTGCAGCGGCAGCAGTGCTGCTTGCTGCTAAGTTCAGAATCATACCTTTAGACTAAACTGTATCCTATCAAAAAGTTTCAAACCAATTTGCTTTTAATGTTCTAGACACTTAAAAATGTTGTACATTATCTTTCAACTTCGACGATCCCTACTACAAAAACTTGAGAGGTGTCAAGGGACACCCGGATGGAACGAAGTTCCTTTCGATTAATTAGTGAAGGAATTGTAATAAAAATTTATTTTTATTACAATTCCTTCACTAATTAATCGAATTTTTTTTTTATTATTAACCCCATTTTATTACCCCCCTTCCCCCCTTCCCCCCCTTCCCCCCTCATCCCCCCCTTCCCCCCTCTCGGTCGGTACCTCTACCCTCCATACTATAGCTATAAGGAACTTCGTTCCAAAAAAGTGTCGTTACAACTTTTCGTGAGAATTTTTTCCGTCTAGCCCCCTTTCACAACGCGCGATAAGGAACTTCGTTCCAAAAAAACAAGAATCTCGTTTGATAAGATTCACTTGTAATGAATTCATAAAACTATAGAAACCCCAAGAAAGGCTTTGGTGATATTCAAAATCCATGGGGAATCCTGCGACATATTCCTTCCGAAAACTTACCCGGGTCTCTCGTCTGTAGGCAGTTGGAGGGCACCGTGTAGCTTTTTTAAAAGAAAAAAAATCGAAACGTATTCAACAGGAACTTTACACAATCTACTCGAGATATTTTATTCAAAGTATTCATACATCTCGTAGCTAGCTTATGTCATGACAACTCGATACATATCAGTTGATTTATCAGACACTTTATCGATAACGTGACGTCACACGTGTTGTAAGGCTTAGTTGCATGTTTACACGTCGATTGCAGTCCAATCATGTTCTACGTTTAGCATACCTGGTAACGAACACTTACTTTTGTGATACAATACTTCCTAGCAAATCCTTTGATCTAAAGATGATTGCTTTGAAGTAAAAGGTCACTATTTCCACAGCTTGTATGGTAAAGTATCCCATTTTTATTTGTCAACTAGCTGTTGCCCGCGACTTCGTATGCGTGAAAATTGTTACAATGCCAATTTGATTTCTCTCTGTTTAGCCCCTAGGATATGTAGCGTGATAATATATAGCCTATTTTAAGACCCTACCCCTAGGTAATATTTGTGCAAAATTTTAATCAAATCTATTGAGTACTTTTCGAGATCCTTCCGGACAAAGCAAAGCAAACAGATAAACAGACAAACAGACAAACAGACAAAAATTTTTCTAACTATATTTTCGGCTTCGGTATCTTATGCTGAACACCCAGCGAGTATTTTTTTTTTATATTTCCAATGTACAGTTTTGACTTTTCTATCATCTTATTATATGTATAGATGAATAGAAATGAAAATCTTTAGCTAGATAGCAGCAGCTGCGCCCGCGTATCATTCACTTTCCATAACCCGCACGGGTTACGGGAAGTGTACTACTAGGGTACTTTACCATAGAATCTGTGGAAATAGTGGACTTTTTCTTCAAAGCAATCAACTTTGACAGATTCGTTTAGCCGTTAGAGCGTGATTGAAACTATCACATTTATAATAATATATGTACTAGAAGGATAACTACTTAAGCTTCGATTACACTCCGTGTCATATTTTTAACAATCTATTTATGACTATCCCATTGTAAAATACGCGCTTTTAAACTCGCCAGCTAGCAGCTCCTAAACTCGCTCCGTTTATCGAGGCTTTAAACAAAGTGTTAACTGTATCATGATAACAAGCATGAAATACACAGATGATGAACGAAAATTAGTGTTTCCAATTTCAAGATTTGAGTACTTAGTTTGACCTGACACTTGAAAATACATACATACATACATACATATACTCACGCCTCCATCCCCGAAGGGGTAGGCAGAGGCCTATACCGGCCCACATTTCACCGTGTACAATTCGGTCCCACGTGACAGGTGGTGAGCCCATCGCCGTGTTGAAATGGACCGCCGCCGTCAGAGCCTCGTCCGTTGTTCAGCAGGTGCACGAGCTTGCACGTGAGGTTGACTTGGGCCCGGAGGTGTTGGTAGGGCCCCACTACACCCCACTACACCCCACTACACTTGAAAATAATTAAAACAAATTACATTATAGACGCAGACGTAATCAAAAGCGAACTAGTGAAGGTCGACCGGGCGACAATCTTTCTTTGATTGAGATGAGAATCATCTCGCAAGTTAGAAATACTAATTATCTGGATCATAGTCACGACACGGACTTTAAACTTACTGTAATAAGATATTTAAAGTTGATCGAATTGATGAAGATATGATTGAGTTGACTTGAGACGCGTTAAAGATAAGAAATGGATAAAAATTATACTTATAAATTTATTTGTAAAGTTTTAAAAATACTTTACAAATGAATCTTATATTTACCTAAAAAGCCTTTTCTACTATTGAGGATACGTTGAATAAATTCATAATTAATTTTCGTTGACTTCAATTAAATTAGACATATAGATGTTATGCCGTACTCCTACCGACTAAAACCATACGATTTCTTACAACTGTCTAAGGCCGGGAGTCCCGGGCAAGCCCTCGGGAGGATGTCCCAGGGCTGCATTGTAAAATTTCCAATTATTGTATAAATTTAAAAAAAGCTATATGAAATTTAAAATAATTATTAGAATTCAACCATACCAAAGTTTATCAAAATATAATTATAATTTCCGTATAAGTGTAGTTAATTAAAATTTAAGCTGAGTGTATCGCCACTGAATTTCATAAAATATGAAGCCGTGGGAAGTAAATTGAGCGTTTACAATTTGTTGAGAGGTAATTATGTTTTGTCAGGTTCTCTTCATTAGCTGGCCTGGTTGCAATAAACAGATTATCAACCACGAGAATTTGGAAATATGAAAATGCGTTTTTATTAATATGACTATCAAATCTATTTTACCCGACTAGATGATGATCGCGGCTTCAACCGCGTTAACTCTGTTCCCACTTCCCAGGGAAACGTTTTCCCGGGATAAATAGCCTTTATGTCATTTTAGACTATAATCCATTGTTTTATTAATTTCTCGCTCGATCCGTTCATTCGTTAGAGTGTGATAAAGTTACAAACATCATCACAAACTTTCACATCCTACTAATATTATAAATGTGAAAGTTTGTGAAGATGTTTGGATGTTTGTTACTCAATTACACTCTCACGACTGAATGGATCTGGCTGAAATTTGGTACAGAGATAGAGTATAGTCTGGAATAACACTTAGGGTTTTATCCCGGGAAAATGTTCCCACGGGAATCGGAAACGGGGACCAAATTTCACGCGGGCGAAGCCGCGCGCATTAGCTAGTTTATTATATTAGTAGGATACTTGAACAAAATAATTTTGTTTTTATAAATCATCTATACTAATATTTTTTTTTTTTTTTTTTTTTTTTATACCACTAAGGTGGCAGACAAGCACACGGCCCACCAGAAGAACCGGTGGTCACCGCAGCCTATGAACGTTTGCAACACCAGAGGCGCCACACTCGCGCTGCCGACCCTGTAAAAACCTAAATAATAAAGCTGAAGAGTTTGTTTGTTTGTTTGTATGGTTGAACGCTAGGATCTCAGGTGGTTGGATTTCAAAAATTCTTTTACAGTTTGATAGTCCATTTATTGAGGATGGCTATAGGCTATATAACATCACGCTAAGACGAATAGGGGCGAAGCAGCAATCAATAATGTTTCGAAAACGGGGAATATTTTTTACCGTCTGAGAGCTTCCCGAGTCGTACGCTGCGTAAATAGTTAAAGGTACGTAAAAATAGTGTATTACAATTTTGTTTCTCTTTAAAAGTTCTAAAAAAAGTTTGCGGCAGCATAATTATGTCTATCTCTTAAGGTTCGCTCACAATAACCTAATTTGTCTGTTTCTTAAGGTTCGCTCACAATATTATAAAACTGAAGAGTTTGTTTGTCCTAGGATTTCAGAAACTACTGGTTGCATTTCAAAAATTATTTTACAGTTTAATAGTCCATTTATTGAGGATGGCTAATGGCCACATAAAATCACGCTAATGCGAATAGGAGCGGAGCAGCCATAAATAATATTTCGAGAACGGGGAAAATTACTTTCTTTTGAGAGCTTCCGCTGCGTACGTTGCGTAAATGGTTAAAGTTACGTAAAAATTTTGTATTACAAAAATGTTCCCCTTTAAAAGTTACAAAAAATGTTTTAACAGCATATGCCTATCTATTAAGGTTCACTTACAATAACCCCTTTTAATAGGTTTTGAAGTATGAGCGACACGACAGAAGTAGGTAAACGTGGTCGGCAGTGGTAGCCAATCAACTGAACGATAAAAACCGGCCAATTGCGAGTCGGACATACATGAGTTCCGTACCAAAAAAAGGACGGATGGAAGTAAATGCAACGGGAAACATTATATCACTTTACATATTAATACCACACCTCTCTCCTTCTCAATCTCATGTGATGCAAACGAACTTGTGCGGGTCAGCTTTAATGAATATAAGCGACGCGACGGGAGTAAATGCGAGGGGAAACATTATATCACCTTAAATATTAATACTACACCTCTTTCTTTCTCGCTCATGTGACGCAAACGAAGTTGTGCGGGTCAGCTCTAATGTATTTATGCGACACGACGGGACTATAGTCCGTTCACAGTTAATTTACCTCTGACAGATCGTTTTCTGTATGTTGGTATTGCAATAAAGTCCCCCTATGAGTGCCAGCTTAAGACATTTTGACGCGTTATAGGGGAGATTATAAGATGTAAACGTTAGCACTAACAATGATTATTTTAATTAAATCTATTTGTCAATATAACTTTACTAAACACGTGGTTCTGTTACTATACGATTGTACTTAAATTTTATTTTTATTAATATGGATATTTAAAAAAGACACTCATTACCATCACCAAGGAGGGCGAAGTTACTCCTTCCACATCTCAAATAATTTTCGTGCCCGAAAAACGGCAGCAAAAAAGAAAACAAGTTTCGACTTTAAGGTTAGAGTACATGGGATAAAAAAAATCTTAGTATGGTAACACGAAAATCAAGGAAGCCAACATCAGCGCTAGAGTGTAGCATTTATTTTCTATAGATGCAGTATTTAGGATGTGAAAGCAGCCTTATCGAGTTATCTTTTTTTAATCGGTTGTCAGTGGTGACATTTCTGCTGTCAGAATGACAGGATGTCATAAGTTCGGTGACGAAGCGTTTCGCATTTAAAGGAACGGGTTTTGTTAAGATTTTTCGTGAAAGACAGGACTTTTGACCGAGACCTGCTTTGGGGTAGTTGGAGGTCCTTTGGCTTTTGCTCTGAGACTGTGCCGCGAATCAGTTTTTCGCTCAAGCGCGATTATTTGTTACCTCGCGTGGCCTAACGGGCTGTGATTGGGTTGCTGCATTGCATCTTGCTACATTTTACCCAGAAAACTGGTGAGTCACTTCTTCTTTTGCAAAGCGGGTCGATTGTCGTCTGTCGCGCAGCCAAGATCTTAATTTGTCGTTTCTTTCATGACAGGGTTTTTTACTACGGGGCTAGTTGCCGGATGAGATATTTGGTGCCGCACCTATAAGTTAGTGGGCTGCACGTGGTACGACAACGTGGAAGTGCGGACTACACGAGCTTCTCATGTGAGAGGTATCTGCCGTCATCACCTGGCAGTAACAACAGGCAGTCACTCTCACTCAGCTCACTCTGCAGGCCAGTAAATCCACTACTTATGTGTAGCCTAGTAGTATTAATACCTGAGCCCTGACTTTACTTCTGTGTACCTGTGATATTTGTGTCTATCAGTGAATAAGCTCTCTGTGTGTCTCTGTGTATCTCTGTGTACTTAGTAAATATATGTGTGTACACCCTATTGTCTGTTTTCGTGAGAGCCCTAGCCTACCCTTGCACACAGACTGGAAACTTAGAAATAAGGCGCCCTGGGATAGAGTTCTCTGCATAGCTACCTCGCGCTAGTTGGTGAGTAACACTGATCATCTTAGTGTTACAAATTGGCGCCCAACGTAGTGGCAAATCTCTGGGTCTACTCTGCGGTAGTCTCAGTCTGGTGTGTGTGCATACGTGGTTATCTCTGGCGAAACCATTCTGGAATCGTCCGAGACGCTCCAGGACGTTAATTGGTGGTGCTAGCAGCTAAGCACAAAACCTTCCCTTTCGTCTTCTTCCAGCTTCCTACATCTTTGGCTGGAAAAGACACAAAATTCTAAATTCAAAAATTTAAAATAGCTGTGATTTTGGAAAAACTTTTTGATTTTATTTGGCATACCCACTTCTTTTCTTATTGTGTTTCTTTTCTTTGTTATGTTCCTTTTTATGGTGCACACATATATTTATTGTAATATTATATTAGCATAGATTAATATATTACATATATTATTCTATAGCTTCACCTCTGTGTTAACTTAGTGAATTTCACTCTGTGTAATTATAAATTTTTTTTTGAAGGTATGTTGATACCTTGTAATTTTAATTATTAACCTGAACTGTGTTATCAGAAAATTTAGAAACTTTTCTCTCTTAGTATACCCTTAATCTTTGTTAAATTCTAAAAGTCAATTTGAAACATAATTACCTAACTTAGTACACTTTGTTGTAACTCAATTTACATTTTTACTTTGTAATTGATCCCTATCTGTGCCATTTTATATTTATAATTGTTGTAAGTAAATTTTTACATAATGGCACAGATGAAAAAATATATTAATTATTTAAGAAAGGATGAACTTGCTAACGAGCTGTCCAACATGGGTATTTCAGTGGAACCGGAAACGACAGTGTCTGGCCTTCGGAGTGAGCTAAGAACGGCACACCGACTCGTCCGTCGAGGTAGCATCAAAGCGAGTGCTCCGGTACCCGCTGATGCACCGGCTGAGCGCTCGATCTGCCTTCCAAGAGTCTCCGAGCTGGAGGAGGCTATTCAGTCAGGTGACATTTTCATTAATAAAGGTAGTCGTCTTAGGGTGTCCATCAGAGCCAACTACTTATTGAGTAGGTTAGCTCGTTGTGGTCTGGATTGCCCCGACCTGGTGGATATTCGTGGTAGGCTAGTGAAGATCATCGCTAGGGCTGAACCCAGTAGTGATTCTGAATCCGAAGGTTCGGATGATGATGGTGATGATCCTTCGGGTCGTGACCAGGTGGAATATACTTCACCAGTAGTGAGAGAGGACCGCTCGGTGCGAGCTAGTTCAAGTAGGAATAGTTCTACATGTAACATAGTGTATAAAGAACGTCCCCTTAACTTATGTTCATTTAACTTAAAATATGATGGTTCTACTTGTGTACGTGTGTTTTTAGAGAGATTAGAGGAACTTAGATGTGCTCGGGAGGTTACTAAGCCTAGACTCCTTATGGCTTTCTCCGACCTGTTGGATGGACCGGCTTTGTCTTGGTTCCGTACAAACAAAGCTAACTTCATCCCATATGAGGATCTTATTAGTGAGCTTAGAGATACCTTCGATATTCCTGATTATGATTACCGCCTCAGGAACGAGATAAGACAGCGTACACAAGCCCGCTCTGAGTCCTTGGTTAACTATATATGTACAATGCAAGCCATGTTCTCAAGGTTGTCATGTAAGATGCCCAGTGAGGAACAGCTGGACATTCTCATGCACAACATTAGACCTGACTACATGAAGGAACTGGCCTTGCATGATGTCAACTCTGTAGATGACTTGAGACGTTTGGGTAAGCGCTTGGAGCTTGCGCGTACTAGGGCAGACGCTTTCCATGAGCCTGCTCTTGACAAGTTTGAGATTACATCTGACTTACACCAGCTTAAGAACAAAGGTGTACAAAAGCCCGCTAAGCAGGTGTCTGCAGTGGAGACGCCGGTTACCCCCCACGATCGCAAATGCTTTCGTTGCGGCGGGGGCGGTCACACTGCATACAGCTGCACACAGTCAAGGGAGCTGGTGTGTTTCCGGTGTGGTCTCAAAGGAGTCAAGACCCCAGACTGCTCACACTGTACTAGCAAGTCAAAAAACGCGTAGGCCAGGGCCTTATTAGGAACTCTGTGCATCACTCTGTATCTGAGTCTATTTCTGATAAGGTCCTGTTTCCTAAACGGGATAGTGACATTAGACCGTATCTAGTTGTTAAGGTTTTAAATTTAAATGTCTTAGGCCTTCTAGATTCCGGTGCCTCCTGCTCTATACTAGGTAAGGGAGCGCACCGCATCTTCTTGGAACTGGGTTTTGATCTTGTGAGTATCAATCCTACTTTTCGTATTACAACTGCAGACAGCACTCACTTGCAATGTCTGGGTTGTATCTCTTTGCCAATTGAGTACAATTCGGTTATCCGAGTTGTCAAGTTCTATGTTGTCCCAGGTATAACCACCTCCATGATATTTGGAGTGGATTTCTGGCAACAATTTAAGTTAAGTGATAAGTTAATTTTACAAAATATTAGTCTTGATAGCTTTAGTGATAATAATCCTATAGAGTCTGTGTCCCTTAACGGTGGCCTCGAGGATTACGACAACCTGACAACTAAACAAAGGTGTGTAATCAACGAGGTCATTGAAAAGTTCGACTCGTTGAACACTGATAAGGTGGGTTTAGGTCGGACCTCACTTGTGCACCATGTCATTGACACTGGTGACAGCAAGCCGATCAAGCAGCGTTATTATCCGCTCTCTCCCCTTAAGCAGAAGGCCCTGGAAGCCGAGCTGGACCGAATGCTGGAGATGGGAGTAGTGTCCCCGTCTCAGTCCGCCTGGAACTCTCCAGTGGTCATGGTGGAGAAGGCGAACGGCGACCTCAGATTGTGCTTGGACTCTCGCAAGCTGAACTCTGTGTCTAAGAGTGACGCCTACCCCTTACCCTATATCAATCAAATCTTAGACCATCTTAATAATGCTAAGTATTTAACCTCTGTAGATCTGAGTGCGGCCTACTGGCAGATTCCATTCGACTCACTCCAGTCTGCTGAGAAGACTGCTTTTACGGTTCCCCGGAGAGGATTGTTCCATTACAATTCCATGTGCTTCGGTCTTGTCGGTGCCAGTGCCACGATGCAACGCCTCATGGACCGTCTGTTTGGTCCCGAGTTCGACAACAAGGTATTTGCGTTTCAGGATGACATAGTCTGTGTGTCCAGCACCTTTGAGGAGCATGTAGAGCTCTTACATAGAGTCTATCAGCAACTCAAGGATGCTGGCCTAACTATTAATATGAAAAAATCCCACTTTTGTCGGAGTGAACTCAAATACCTGGGGTATTATGTGGACAAACATGGCTTACGGACAGACCCGGGTAAAGTTGAGGTTATCCTCAACTATCCCACCCCTTCTAACCCTAAGGAGGTTAAGAGATTTCTGGGAATGGCCGGCTGGTATCGTCGCTTTGTTAACAACTTCTCGAAGATTAGTAAACCTCTGTGCAAACTCACTTCTACGAACCTTAAGTTCGAATGGACCCCTGAGGCTGAACAGTCCTTTAACCTGCTAAAGTCAGCCTTGGTTTCTGCCCCTATATTAAAAATGCCTAACTTTGAGATGCCCTTCCGCATTCTTAGTGACGCGTCAGCTTACTCAGTTGCTGCTGTACTGACACAAACTCACGATGGTGTTGAGCACCCTATCGCCTACTGTAGCCGTTCTCTCAACAAGAACGAGGTGAACTACAGCACAACTGAGCGAGAACTTCTGGCCGTGATTTTCGCTTTGGAACAATTTCGACAGTACGTCGAAGGCCAAAAATGTACGGTCGTCACGGATCATTCATCTCTTCTGTGGTTCCATAAGCTAAAAAATCCCACGGGTCGTCTAGCACGTTGGAGCATGAGGCTCAGTCAATTCGATTTTGACATAGAGCATCGAAAAGGTAAAGACCACGTTGTACCTGATGCTCTGTCTCGTATCAAAATTGATTCCCTCGATGCAGTACCCACTAAAGACCCGTGGTATGACCACACCATGAATAGTGTTCGGAAGAACCCTAGGAAGTCACCAAATTATGACATTCGTGACAACCTTCTATATAGGTTAACTAAAAATAAATATTCTTTGACTTCAGACTTTGACTGGAAGCTGGTGGTACCTCAGGAGGATCGCTTGCCCCTGCTCTCTAAGTACCACGATGACACACTTAGTGCCCATGGTGGCGTTTGGAAGACGCATAAAAGGTTAGCCCTAAATTATTACTGGCCCAAGATGTACGAGGACGTCAAAGAATATGTTGGGAATCGCGAAACATGCAAGCAGTACAAACCCGTAAATACGTCTCGTCCCGGCCTAATGGGTAGCCCGAAGCGGGTTTCGAAGCCATTCGAAGCTATCTCTGTCGATCTGCTTGGTCCTTTTCCCACTTCGAGCAATAGAAACGTACACCTGATCGTGGTCTCCGACTACTTTAGCAAATACGTCATGTTGTGCCCTGTTCGGGTTGCCACAGGCGCTGTAGTCGCGAGGTTCATAGAGAAGAGTGTGTTTCTCGTGCACGGAGTCTGCAAGACTATTTACATGGATAATGGCCCTCAGTTTGTGAGTAAGCCATTTAAGGATCTGTTGGCTAAATACAATGTACCTAATATATATTATAACCCTAGGTATCATGCCCAAACTAATCAGGCGGAACGAGCTATTCGCAATGTGGTTCAAGCGATCTCATGCTATGTGAAGTCACAACACAAGTCTTGGGATCAGTTCTTGGTTGAGATACAGTGTGCTTTAAACACTGCAGTTAACGAAGCAACTCGTTTCACCCCTTACTTTTTGGTACATGGTAGGGAATTTATTGGGGATGGAGTGCTGTACAGGCAGACAGATATCGCGTGCCATCCTACTTCAGTCTCTGTAGACGATCCATCAGCCTTCGGTGTCAAGCTGAGAGAAATACAACGCATTTACGACCAGGTGAGGAAACATTTGAACGTTGCCCACCAGCGTAATGAAAAGTATTACAACCTCAGAAAAAGGCATGTAGAGCTGAAAGTGGGACAGATAGTTTACAAACGCACGTTCTACCTGTCCAACAAGGCCAAGAATTTTACTGCTAAGCTAGCTCCTAAGTTCCTTAAATGTGTGGTGACTGCTAAACGATCCCCTTTAGTATATAGGCTGTCAGATCTGGACGGTAAGGATCTTGGGGAGTACCATATCAAGGACATCCTGAAGTATCAGGAGGAGCAGTCTCCAATACCTAACGTAACTACATAGCACTGTTTCTCTAGTTTATTAAACCAGTGCTATGTGATCATTATGTAAGACTATTTTAATCTTTTGTTTGTATTTCTATATGTGTACGTGACTTTAAATTGTCACGTTGTAGTTTCTTCTATGCACCGCACCGAGCGTTTTTCTCTCATTCGCTTCTTAGTACTCTACATTATCCTGAGAGCTTGGGTAGTGTTAGGGTATCGGCAGTGAGTAAAGGGAGCATTCGTTTTCTATGAAGGGCATTAGACTCTAGTTACTTAGCCTAACCGGTACACGAGTCAGTGTCTAGTTAGGTACATAGGAGGATCTTTCTTTGGTATTGTAATGGTCGTAGTCAGCTGGTGTTTGAAGGACCTAGCTGGTTGTCTTTGTTTATTAGTCAGTACTTTTCTGTTTTCTTTATTGTGTATTTCCAGCGTGTCATATCCGCAGGAAATACTATTAAAGGGGGGGTGGTTGTAGCATTTATTTTCTATAGATGCAGTATTTAGGATGTGAAAGCAGCCTTATCGAGTTATCTTTTTTTAATCGGTTGTCAGTGGTGACATTTCTGCTGTCAGAATGACAGGATGTCATAAGTTCGGTGACGAAGCGTTTCGCATTTAAAGGAACGGGTTTTGTTAAGATTTTTCGTGAAAGACAGGACTTTTGACCGAGACCTGCTTTGGGGTAGTTGGAGGTCCTTTGGCTTTTGCTCTGAGACTGTGCCGCGAATCAGTTTTTCGCTCAAGCGCGATTATTTGTTACCTCGCGTGGCCTAACGGGCTGTGATTGGGTTGCTGCATTGCATCTTGCTACATTTTACCCAGAAAACTGGTGAGTCACTTCTTCTTTTGCAAAGCGGGTCGATTGTCGTCTGTCGCGCAGCCAAGATCTTAATTTGTCGTTTCTTTCATGACAGGGTTTTTTACTACGGGGCTAGTTGCCGGATGAGATATTTGGTGCCGCACCTATAAGTTAGTGGGCTGCACGTGGTACGACAACGTGGAAGTGCGGACTACACGAGCTTCTCATGTGAGAGGTATCTGCCGTCATCACCTGGCAGTAACAACAGGCAGTCACTCTCACTCAGCTCACTCTGCAGGCCAGTAAATCCACTACTTATGTGTAGCCTAGTAGTATTAATACCTGAGCCCTGACTTTACTTCTGTGTACCTGTGATATTTGTGTCTATCAGTGAATAAGCTCTCTGTGTGTCTCTGTGTATCTCTGTGTACTTAGTAAATATATGTGTGTACACCCTATTGTCTGTTTTCGTGAGAGCCCTAGCCTACCCTTGCACACAGACTGGAAACTTAGAAATAAGGCGCCCTGGGATAGAGTTCTCTGCATAGCTACCTCGCGCTAGTTGGTGAGTAACACTGATCATCTTAGTGTTACAAGAGGTAAATTAACTATGAACGGACTATAGGCGCGACGAGAGTAAATGCGACGGGAAACATTATATTACTCAAAATATTACTACCATACCTCTCTTTTTCTAACTCTCATGTGCCGCAAACGAAGTTGCGCGGGTCAGCTAGTCATTATATACTAACTCAGTGTTTTGTTTTCGAGTATTGCTTTATGCATCTAACAGTATGGTTCTGGAGATCTGGATCTGGTTCTAGAGATTTACATTTATAAATACTTCCGTGCTCCAGAAGGCACATTAAGTTAGCCATTGGTCCAGGTTGCCAGTAACGTGACAGTTCTTAGCGAAATAAGAATTAAAGGCCTTCAGTGCTTCAGGTACCACATAAAACTTGTTCTTGCTGTTCCGTTCAAACCCCAAAACACTTGTGAACGATAACAAACCGTGATCTTTACAAAACGGTGGTAATACATGCCCTCCAATATCTTCGATACAAAGTACCTATAGTGGAATTCAACAGATGTAAATAATATAGTAAACAAAGCAATTGGATCTTGACTGCTCCATAATTACTTACATTTAATTATCAATCCTGATCATAGTCGTTTCAAGAAACTCTAGTTAGATTTATACGGACATTTCGACACTAATAAACCTTTAGATTATAGAATAATTTCATGAAAAATACTCGGATGGTAAAAATTTAAGACTGTCATTTTGGTTGTCATTAAATTATTTTTTCTCAGACTTGTTTGTCTTTGCCATAGTGTTGTAAAACTGTTGTACTGGCCAATTGATTTTAAAAGGAGGTCATTGTTTTATCAATCTGTCAGTTCGAAAAAATGTACTTACTTTAATAATATAACTTATTGACCCAGAGAGCGACGAGTCTTTGCCCCTTTCACACGTACCGGGTGCCGGGTACCCGGGTGTATGGCCGTGTACTATAGCTTTCACACGTAACGGCGTGATTTGCCCGGCAACCGCTTGCATTCGCCGCCGGTTACCCGGCACCGGCTACCCGGCAACCGGTACGTGTGAAAAGGCACTTTGAGTTTGGGTCTTCGATTCTACAGTATAGACGATTTTGCTTTCGTCCGTATGTGTGTGTGCATGTCAGTTTCGGTCTAGAAGACGCATTTGTTAACCAATTTTCTCCAAAATTGGCACACATGTTCTTTGATTTAAAATCATTGATCTACGAAAAGATAAAAATACAACTTTTGTCGAAAGTTTTTTTAATAGGGCGGAAAATAAGGGAGAAAAAGGGCCCCGTTATATATGATGAGATCATAAGGGATATAATTCCTCACAGGTTGTTTTTTTCCTGGGCGCTCGCGAGGTCTACTCTTCGCAGAAGTACTTGTATTAAATTGGGACTAACTAAGTATTTGTGCGACCCAGAAATCGTCAGAAGGATCCGGTTAGGCTTAGTACCGTGTGGAGGAGTAAGTTTAAAGAGGCTAACGTCCATCAGTGAACTGCCAAAAAGATAATCTATTGTTTCGAACGCCATAAACATTTAAATATGAATAAAAAGAAAAGAAATAATGATTCTTAATTAATTAATGACACATTAATCTTCGATTCTAGTCAAACCTGTTTTTAGCATTACTTCAACTTCTGTTATATTTGATAATTTGTTTTTTTTTTCTTCCTACGTAAGGCTTTACCTGTCCCGAAGTAAGTTCAAAGTGATTAAGCGAAGGTGCCCTTATTTTTTTTGGGGCGGCGAGATTGGCCATACCTATGTATTTTGTTTCGTAACTTTTTTTATCAAATTTTGTGACCTTATGTGCTTTTATTGCGCTTGTTCAAAAAGCTATAATTTTTTACTACTTTGCTTCGAATATACCTGTCACCATGTCATTACAATGGCCTAGTTCCCTTTCTTTGGATTTAAAAACCCCACATTAGAAATCTCTCAAAATGTCTTAGTCTGCTTCTGTAAGAACGGCGAGCAGCCGAGTTAGCTATCTACTCGACAGATTTGTTAATTAGTCATTTTCGTCAACTGGTCACTTTCTGCAATTGGTCAATTTCATTAAAATCCCTAATTCCTCACTATCCCTAATTCGTCAGTTGGGTTATCAGGTCAATGTCAACGAGGCGTCTACACATTTTATCATCCCTAAACTAATATATTATTGTAAATAAATGATTATACTATTAAATTTACTAAAAGTTTCTTTTTTTTTTAAAGATCCTTTAATTAAATTAATATAAAAAGTTATTGCACATAATATATATAGATATACCGAATTACATGATTTGATGAATTTGGCGATTGATTAACCGAAGTAAATGAATGTACGGTGAACTAGATATAACTCAATGATTACTTATATAATTAGAATCAGTTTAGTTACAACACTATGATCATAGACAACTTCTGTCAAAACATGACATGTTTACATGATTGCTGAGCTGTCCAGAAAAAGACTATAAACACTTCACATGTTTATGCCACGTGTCCGTTCAGTTGAGACTGTAATATTTATCAAGGAAATACATACTTTGAACCTACCACACAAGGTTGAAAGTTGAACTATCTGATGTAAATCTAAATAGTGCGAAAGGTGAAATAACCGATATTCGTGATTTGTGAGAGCATATTTGCCGTAGTGATGCTTTTGTCCCGCGGAATATAAAACAATGAAATATATATTTTGACACATACGAGTAAACATATACGTTTATGTATATAATATTGGTAGATCTCTCGTCCAATGGCTATAACGAATGTATTTATTCGACAGTTTGAGCGTTGATAAATAAAGGGTGTTTATTTGTTGTGGTAATGGTTCGTAACATTGGTATATGTAAGAGGTAACTTGTTAAAACACTATAGTACATAGTAGACAATCGCCATGTCGTAGATATGTGAAGTTATTATAATTGAGAGAGAGAGAGAGAGAGGGAAGGGGAAAGTAAAGTTACGTTTTGATCAACGAGTCATAACTATTTATTTTAAAAATTAACAATTTACTTCAATAGGTATTTATAATTTTTCGAATCATTCCCGTATTACTAAATTGTGAATGAGCTTTGCTCAAATCTCGCTCAAAGTTTGGATGATATTGGAACAGTAACTGTACCTATACGTTTTTACAACAGGCTTTAAAAAGTGTATAAAAGTAAATTGTACTGCGAGGGCTACTATACAATTGACGATTATTTGCTTGACAAGGAAGCCTGGAAATGATCTGCGTACATTACTGCATTCTCAAGCAATAGTTTGTGATTTTTTGTTTAAATTATTGTAAATAGAGCACAAAAATTAAAGCCCGCCGAGTTTCTTGCCAGTTCTAAGCAGGCCGCGTTCCGAACTAGTGGTAATAACCTTGCTTTGTATTCATTGACGTGTCGCAAGTGCCTATGTATTAGGATTATGCGAAATAAATAATTTATTGACTTTGACTTGACTACATTATATTATTCCAAATATCTACTACTTTATAAATAAATAAATAAATATTCACGGACATTTCACACAACGTTATCTGATCCCAAATTAAGCTAGGAATAACCTGCTTGTGTGGGTATCAGACCACGGATATTATTACTTATAATACTTATTTAAATACATATATATTATACATAGAAACACCCAGACTCTTGAGACAAACATTTATGGGTCACACAAATATTTGTCTCCGGTGGGAATCGAACCCACGACCTCCAGCGCCGCAGAGGCAGTCTACAGTACTTTACGTGTATAATATAATATAGGTTCTTCACTCTACATTAAAAATACATAAACAAGATGTATTAAAAAGAAGTTATGTATAAAACCACATTATTTTAATAAACGTGCACCCAGCATCATACACTTGTAGTAACACTACTCCGTACGTCATCTAACATCTAATACTCATATAAAATTTTAAAATGTATTCCTGTCTGTGCAATTAGTAAATTAGAAAAAAGAAACCCTTTATTATCGTCCTGTTCACGTTGCTGAACACAAAAATATTTTATTTGAGTTTTTCTTCGTTTGTCTTTGTCTGTTTGTCCGCAATGAACTCAAAAACTACTGAACAGATTTTACGCGGTTCCTTTAGTTATAATGATCTTAATCAGACCTAAATCTAACACTTTTTTGATCGTAATCAGTAATGAACATTCGAAGATATGAATAAAAAATTAATAATCATGGTTGGATTTCCATCGGATAATTAAACTTTTGGTCACAAAAACCAACTACCACGCGTACGGAGTTGTCGGCATAAGCTAGTGTACGTATAAAGAGGAGTCCGTGTGTGGAGGCAAGAGCTGTGTACCCGAGTGTCGGGGGAGGTGTCGAGTGCTGGCTAATGACGTCACCGGGCCGAGTTTAATGCTCGTTTGTCAAAGCAACACTATTGCGTGTGCACCGAATGCTAGCTCGCTGGGCTTTTTAATGAAATTGTGGGGTTTTATTTTTTATGTTTCTCTATTCAGGTTGTCTTGAAAACAGAGTATACGGAGTTCAATGTCAGATTATAGTAAAACTAGGTATTTAATTAAGAAACCAACTTGAGTCTCCGAGTACTCTTAGAAAATAAAATCAAATAATCCTTATTGACATAAGTAAATTTTAAAAAAATACGCTCAAGTATCATGGGGCGATGTAGTCTCCGAATTTAGCGAGACAGCTTTAGCGGTTTACTGTCATTTCTTGGGGTTGGAAAATCTTATCCTGTTCGAGTGTAAATTTTTTTCTACCTTATCCCTACTAATATTATAATTGCAAAAGTAAGTCTGTCTGTCTGTCTATTACGCTTTCACGCCTAAACGGCTGGAGTGATTGAGATGAAATTTGGTAAAGAAACTGTACACAGCTTGTGTATTTTTGTTTTTACTAAGGCTTATAAAGTGATATATGTACTACATTTTTGTTTATTTTCACACAAATCTGCGAGCATTCCATTTATTTTTGGTCATTTACAAATAGAAACTTTTACTTCATACGTTAGCAAAATCGCAGGCTACCCTCATATATGTGTGACTTGTATTGAATTATAATAACTAAATGTTGTGATTTTGCTAAAACCATTCAGTTTTAGGTAGTAATAAGTTATTTTTGTGATGTCAACACCGCCTCATAGTAGAATGATTAGCCTGTACATAAAACATTTATTGATTATTCGAAAATAGTGGGTAGTTGAGTTGACATTAATGTTCAGTATGAGGTGGGATTTGTTGAAAGGCGATAAAAAGTGAATATTCTGGAAAAAGAACACATTCTGTTTCCAGATCGAGTTCAGTAAAGTGCTAATTAGTTGAAGTAGAATATTTGTATTAATTAATAGTTAGTTGTGCAAGTATTAGATAAATTGTGAAAATAAAAATGTAACGAATCTACAATCATTGGATTGTTATTTATTTTATCAAACCATTAAGTGGAAATATACGAGTAGTATCTATTATACGAAGAGCAGAAGAATAAATGGCTATGTACATCATTGGAGTATCATTTCTTCATCATAAATAACTTGTCTCAAATGGACTAACTCTTTGTAAATTTAATTCAAAACAAAGTTAACGAACCAAAAACAAAATTTCACTAGAACAATTTGCTAAAATCAAACAGAGCTTTGTAAAATTCTCTGAGGGTTGTCCCTAAACAATGTTTTCAAGTCTAATATGGGCATACAATCTGACTGCAAGACTTTTATCTAAGCCTCATGCTGGTATAAAAGATTAATTTAAAGGCCAGTCAGCACTACGACCATCTCAACCTTAATTTTGAGGGTAACAATAGGCAGTTACTTCCTGAGACACTAAAGAACATTTGATGAATGTTGTGCCTACTTATTCCTAAGGGAAATTACACATGAACGTAAGAAACTCTTCAAAAATTATTTCTTAATACTTAATTTTTAGTTAGACGACTCATGGAATTAATATTAAACAAAATTATAGTCATAACATTGAAACTTTATTTTGCCAACCCTGCCCGCAGACGTTGTCTACGACAGGCGTAGCCAGTGCTACGGTGTGAAAATGCTACGATTTAATTTATGCTCCGCTAAAGGAGTTAAAACCTTTGCTCTAAACAAATGCGCAGAACTTCCATTATATGTATGTTCTTTGTACTAGCATTTCAGCTTACATTAAAAAAGTAATTTTATCAAATCAAAGGTTTCAAGAGGACTGTAAGTAAGTACAACCAAACGTCATTACACAGATAATTATATTTTTAGTACTACGTAGTCTTTTACTTGTATGACATTATGTTGGTAATTTCATCACGAAATAGATCTTACGTGGTCAAGTAGTATAAATAATCGCAGTAAAGGTGTTCTTACTGGGAACTGTCTCTGATAGTGGTCGCTCCGACAGTGAGCTAAATCTAAACTGGTAGATACATTGTAGAACTTCGACCGTGTTCTAAATAGTTCAGTGTAGTTCCCAACAAATAATGTTCTGAATGGTTTAGAATTCGCGTACTCTGGGAAATTTTGCAATCCAAAGGGTACTTCAGTGCCGTCTAGATTAGTGTAACATTCAATTGAATGTAGTGTGTGTTCTTGTTTTGCTTCGTGTGTGTTTCAAAAAAATTGGTATAGAGCATTAGCATACAACAGAAATTTGTAATAACGAACTAGGTACCTAATGTGTTAGAAGTACTAATATTATTTAATAAGATTCGTGAGTTCTATTATTGTTGTTGTAGTGTAATCTCTGAGGCCTTATGGGCGGCTTGAAAAAAATCAACTGCGGGTCGCGGGGACCTGCGCCTGTCCATTTCAACACGGCAATGGGTTCGCCACCTATTACGTGGGACATAAATTATAATTATGGTGAAATGTGGGCGTATACTATGCCTCTGCCAACCCCTTCGTGGATAGAGGCGTGATTATATGTATGTATGTATATAATCTCTGAACCTCTTCAACCTATGAATATTTATTTACCAATGAAAAGAAACATAACTTTTATATACCATAGACTAAAAATTATCACGCTACCACCCAAGGGAGTATAGCACTATTCTATGTTAAACTAGCGGTACCCTACCACGCTTCGCTGTGACATTTTTATGGTGGTTTTATGTACCTATGAGGAATGAGTTACAAACTAAATGATGGGTACATTTAAAAAAAATGTGTGCGTGTACTATTGTTCACACGTAAGAAGTGAAACTCCTTCATGACCTTATTTTTAGAAAGAAATATGATGAAATATATATAGGAGTTCAAAAGTCCAAAAGTTCAAAAGTTTAAAAGTCCAAAGTCAAAAAGTCCAAAAGTACAAAAGTCCAAAAGTCCAAAAGTCCAAAAGTCCAAAAGTCCGAAAGTCCAAAAGTCCAAAAGTCCAAAAGTCCAAAAGTCCAAAAGTCCAAAAGTCCAAAAGTCCAAAAGTCCAAAAGTCCAAAAGTCCAAAAGTCCAAAAGTCCAAAAGTCCAAAAGTCCAAAAGTCCAAAGGTCCAAAAGTCCAAAAGTCCAAAGTCCAAAAGTCCAAAAGTCCAAAAGTCCAAAAGTCCAAAAGTCCAAAAGTCCAAAAGTACAAAAGTCCAAAAGTCCAAATGTTCAAAAGTCCGAAGTCCAAAAGTCCAATAGTCCAATAGTCCAAAAGTCCAAAAGTCCAAAGTCCAAAAGCTTAAAACTCCAAAGTCTAAAAGTCTAAAATTCTAAAAGTCCAAAAGTCCCAAACTCCGTAACTCCAAAAGTCCAAAACTCCGTAACTCCAAAATTCCAAAACTCCAAAACTCCAAAAGGTCAAAACTCCAAAAGTCCAAAGTCCAAAAGTCCAAAGCCCAAGAGTCCAAAAGTCCAAAAGTCCAAAAGTCCAAAAGTCCAAAATACCAAAAGTCCGAAAGTGCAAAAGTCCAATAGTCCAAAGTTCAAAAGTTCAAAACTCCAAAGTCTAAAAGTCTAAAATTCTAAAAGTCCAAAAGTCCAATAGTTCAAAAGTCCAAAACTCCAAAACTCCAAAACTCCAAAACTCCAAAGTCCAAAGTAAAGTCCAAAAGTCCAAAACTCTACAACTCCAAAACTCCAAAACTCCAAAACTCCAAAACTCCAAAACTCCAAAGTCCAAAGTAAAGTCCAAAAGTCCAAAACTCTACAACTCCAAAACTCCAACTCCAAAAGTCCAAAAGGTCAAGAGCCCAAAACTCCAAAGTCTAAAAGTCTAAAATTCTAAAAGTCCAAAAGTCCAAAACTCCAAAGTCAAAAAGTCTAAAAGTCCAAAAGTCCATAACTCCAAAACTCCAAAATTCCGAATGTCCAAAAAGTTCAAGAATAACATGCAAAACATATCTGACTCTCTTTTATTATTCTGAATGCAAGGAGGCCGCAATCAAACTACTCTTAAAAAACATCAATCTGGTAGGTACCTTCATAGGTTGTTTATAATATTTTGTTCTAAAGCTGGCAGAATATAATTTAAAAAAAGCGACCAGTGCCATCTATTGGTAAAATCACTTTTTAAAGCTATTTTATTCTTATTGCTGTTATGATAATTTATTATAAATATTTTGAAGCGCTCGTGGCCCCGCGGACTCAGTGTTCTGTAAACGATCACTGCAGTAAGCAACTTTCACTATGGCCGGTCCATGGATGGGTGCTGGGTGACCATCCATGTGATCACTTTGTGACATTTATTTGAGCGTTTCCGTGCTTTGGAAGGCACGTTAAGCCGTTGGTCCCGGTTGCCAGTAAAATGGCAGTCGTTAAGCCAAGTTGAAGGCTTTATTTCAACAGCAGGCAGTCACAACCTGCGCCTGTCCATTTAAACACGGCAATACGGCTCACAACGTATTACGTGGGACAAATTATATAAAGGTGAAATGTGGGTATATAATATGCCTCTGCCTCCCCCTTCGGGGATAAAGGCGTGATGATGAACCTGTTATGATAAAAGTGTATAAAGTAGCCTAAAACCATCTCTGAATCCTATTGCATATATCGTGTCCAATTTTGAGCTCAGTCGATTCAGTAAATTTTGAGTTTTTAATAGATACTTAAACGCACACAACATTTTTATATTTATAGATATGCCAACTAATTTGACCAACCGCGCTTAGTGACGATTTATAGCTGGTTGTACAAAAACTTTAACAAAACTATTTTTCAAATTTAAATTTAACATTTCGACATACATGTGTGCCAACTAAAATTGCTTTAAACTGTAACTGCCCCACTAGTAGTTCAGTCCAATAAATAGTTAATTCAGAATCGCTTTGATCAAAGACCTCAAAGATCTAGACTGAACGTCGGAGTGAGTGAGTACAGAGGAACGTACAGCTTTGTGCTTATCTCCACAAGAATGGCATTGTACAAGTGTCTGAATTGTTCTCACAGCTGTACCGCGGTAAAACTGCTTGCAGCTTTCTGGCCAATATCACACGTACTAGCTTAGTAAGTGGTATTATAACTTTATTGAATATTTGAGTTTAGTCTATAAAGCTATTACTTGGAACGCTTCAGTCGAAATATACATACATAAATTTAATCATGCCTTTAACTCCAACAGTACGTGTACTTTATCTTCCCACACTATACTAATTGTTCTAGTCTCTCGCTATTGGTGGTTAACTGTCATATTGAAAATGGACTGGCGCAGGTTGTAACTTTCCGCTGTGTAATTTTTCAAGTCGCCCAAACAGGCTAAACGACTGCTATGTTACTGGTCAACGGATTAAAGTGCTATGTCACAAAGTGGTCACCTATCTTAGAACCAACCACACCGAAAGATACTTAACACTGTGATCGATTACAGAACACTAAGTCTAGTTCGACTACGAAGCGCTCGGTTCTAGGAGCTCGTCTATTAAAAATATAAAAAATAAAATCCCTACTAATATTATAAATACGAAAGTAACTCTGTCTGTCTGTCTGTTACGCTTTCACGCCTTAACCGCTGAAGCGATTTAGATGAAGTTTTGTATAAAGCTAGATTGAGTTCCTGGGAAGGACATAGGCTGCTTTTTAACCGACTACGCACCGACTATGCAAAAAGAGGGTAACGATTTTACGCGATAACGAATTCTACGTGGACGAGGCCGCGGGAACAGCTAGTGCTGTGTAGAAATTATATCTTTCAAGACATTTCCCGGAATATAGCGTCTTATATAAAGTCTCTCGTTCTGTAATTATTAGTAAAAACTTCACAAGTTAAAACGACCTTAAGGAATCAGTTCAATTTCTATTCTGTCGTAGTCTTAATTAAGTTGCACCAAATTTCTCTCAGCACTGAAACCCTCTACATACTAAAAAGTTCACAAGATAAAGTAGCTTGGGTGGAACACGAAACTGTTATGGCGCACAGTTTCAGATAGTAAAACTATTGTAGATATTGTAAAACGTTTTAACTAAATACGTGAAATAGTTTTAACAATTTCAAGGTCGTTGAAACAAACAACTGGACATTTTAAATTTTATACAACACTATTTTAACCCTTCTTCCTCTTCTCTTGTCTTGTCTTGTGCTGTATGTTTGTTGTATCGGAGCCCTCTTTAATCCCTCCATTTTTCTGATTTTATTATTTGTTGTCATAGCGACAACAGTAATACATCATTTGTGAAATTTTGAGCTCTTTAGCTTTCATAGTTTCTGAGATACAGCCTCATGACGGACAGACTGACAGAAGGACAGCGAAGTCTCATGAATGTGGTCCCTTCTCCCCCTTTGGGTACGGAGCCCTCATTAAACAAAAATGCTTTTGATGGAATCTTATCCCAAACCAAGTGATTCGAAAAGTTTTTTCTCTAATGTAACTTACAACTCGAGGGAACAAGAGTTTTTCTCAACTACAATCCTGGGTACTTTAAGTTAGAGGACTTTTATTATTTTAAGACAAAACAACTACCAATATTCATTAAAATAACGATGAATAAAGAAACACGAAACGAAACCCTTTATATTGCTTTTAATGACTAGAATGCGAGGAAATTTCGATGCCGAGCATATACGTATAGTACAGGGAAAGTATCAAAAACCCAAGGGTCTTAGAGAAGTTCTTCGGACAGGAACTCCCGAATCCCGAAAAGAAAAATTTTCACTGCTTTAAATTATGGTATAATCAGATTACCAACTGCATTTCAAAATTATTTCTGGTGATCAAAAAGTCATAAAGAAAACAGACTCATGCTTATATGAAGAGAATGATTGAGCACTAATACAAATCCATAAGTCTTTCCAGGATTAACTCTCATACAGGCACAATGTAACACGTGTTATTGCGGGTCATAGTTTTAGAAGGGATTACCCTAGCTTCCTTGTGTGTAAGCTATGTCACTTGGATAACAGTTTGTAACTGGATTAGGCTATGAATCGGTCTATGATCCCGAAAAGAAAAATTTTCACTGCTTTAAATTATGGTATAATCAGATTACCAACTGCATTTCAAAATTATTTCTGGTGATCAAAAAGTCATAAAGAAAACAGACTCATGCTTATATGAAGAGAATGATTGAGCACTAATACAAATCCATAAGTCTTTCCAGGATTAACTCTCATACAGGCACAATGTAACACGTGTTATTGCGGGTCATAGTTTTAGAAGGGATTACCCTAGCTTCCTTGGGTGTAAGCTATGTCACTTGGATAACAGTTTGTAACTGGATTAGGCTATGAATCGGTCTATGAACTTATCCTTGTAATATATATTTTTACGTATTGTATCAACCGAGTTTGACAAA
This sequence comes from Miltochrista miniata, assembly GCA_933228765.1. NCBI lineage: Eukaryota > Metazoa > Arthropoda > Insecta > Lepidoptera > Erebidae > Miltochrista > Miltochrista miniata. The sequence goes on from OW121764.1 coordinate 2,540,754, forward strand.
GAAGGATTATATTTCAATTAACTTAAACAAATCTTTGAATTGTATTTAAACTTTCTATATGAACCAGTATGTTATTGATTTAAACTTTCTATATTGAAATATTATTTAATCTTTTAGCCCGAACCGAGATGCCCTAAGATTTGTATTAGAAAAACCGGCCAAGTGTCAGTTGGATTCGCACAGAAAAGGTAAGTATCGTACCTACCAAAAACAGCATAAATGTTCGTTAGTTGTATGTGAGCCCCTTAAATGTTATTATGTTTCTGTTTTTAGTATATGTTATTAGAGCGACCACAAAATACATAATAAATTTCAGTAGGTAGCTATCACGGTTCAGCTACTAAGAATTTCGTAATTTAATATTTCTACACTTTTTATAAAGAAAATCTTTTCTACCCATCTAAACTTCCAAACTGACTAAACTAGAAAAATTTGCGTGCTCACGAACTGAGAGGCGATAAGGTTCGTGACAGCTCACGTTTGATATGCACGATCTAGTTTCATCAGATACTTTTAAGTATTTTATAATGTTGACACCCAAAAATTTAAAGCATTACTTATAATATTTATTAAATACTAGTTGTTCTCCATGATTTCGTCTGTAGAGAAGTCATTACCCACCTTTTGCGCAGTCAGTTATAAAGTAGTATATGTCCTTGCTTTGAACTCAAACAATCTCCATACCAAATTTCGTCAAAAAAGGTTCAGCGGTTAAGCCATGAAAACGTAACAGACAGACAGAGTTACTTTCGCATTATTTATTTATTTATTTATTATTTATTTATTTATTTATTTATTATACACTTTATTGTACGCCAAGATAGTATTACAGGATAGTAATTTGAACATAATAGCAATACAATGGGCGGCCTTATCGCTTAAAGCAATTTCTGCCAGGCAACCTTTGGATGGATAAATATAATTGAAGAAACTAACTGGTAGTTGTTGGCGTCATATAAGTAGGTATATTTTAACTTTAAACTTTATACAATAAATTATTAAATAAACACTAACATTAAAAAATATAGATATAACATTGACATATTATATAACTACATAAATACATACATACAATACATATTAAAGTTCCTATATAGGATCCTAGATGTTGTCAGTGATAATCACTAACAATTTTCAGTCAAGTAGTAATTTTTAACAGTCGTTTTGAACTTTTTTAATGTCTCAGCCTGTCTAATTGCTAGAGGTAATTTATTTCACAAGCGAACTGCTGGGACGCTAAAGGAACGGTCAAAGAACTTTGTAGAATGTGGAGGAACTTTTAGTACTAGGCTTTCCGACGACCTCAAACATCTATCATGCATTTCATGAAGGAACTTAAAACGTTCTTTTAAATAGGATGGTGTACATGGGTTAAATAAAATATTATATAACATGGATAGTATATGAGTATTCCGGCGAAGTCGTATAGGTAACCACTTGAGCTGTGTTCGAAACTGTGAAACGTGGTCATACTTGCGCAAGCCAAATATGAATCGTATGCATACACTTTGGAGACGCTCAAGTTTCTCAAGTTGGTTCTCGGTGAGATCTAAGTAACTGACATCTGCGTAATCAAGGATTGGAAGAAGCAAGGAGTTTGCCAGCGCAATTTTTGTAGCTGTAGGAAGGAAACGTTGCAGTCTCCTAACTGTTCCTGCGGAAGCAAACATTTTTCTACTGATCTCCTGGAGTTGTGGGTTCATGATAAATTGGAATCAACAATTATTCCCAGATTCTTGACCTTGTCGCTAACAGGAATCGTTGCCCCATCGAAAACAAACTGTGGTATCCGAGACCAATCTATTTTTGCTGTTGTATTAGGTTTGCCAATAACGATGATCTGTGTTTTAACTGGATTGACTTGTAGACCATAAGATTTACTTCATGACGCTATTCTTAACAAATCCTCATTAACTATGTCTACCGCTTCCGATAGTCAATCCAGGGGTGCCTGTGTGTAGATTTGGAGATCGTCTGCATAAAGGTGGTAGGAAGAATTTAGTTGATTTGAGATGGAATTTATAAAAATTGCGAGAGGAGAGGAGAGAGAACGCCACCCTGGGGCACACCGACGCTAGTACTGCACCAGCTAGAAACATTATCTTCAATAAGGATACGTTGTCGGCGGCCACACAGGTAACTACGAAACCATTCTATTTCTGTAGGAGATATGTTAAGAGAGCAAAGTATTGCAAGTAAAATGTCAAAATCAACCGTATTAAATGCATTACTGAAATCTAGCAAGCATAGAACAGTTAACATGCCATTCTCCATGCCACATCTAATATCGTCGGTAATGTTTACCAAAGCCGTGGCCGTACCGTGACTAGGACGAAACCCTGACTGGAAAGGATTTAGAAGGTTATGTGTGCGGATAAAGGAACTTAATTGGATATGGACAAGGCGTTCAAGTACTTTCGAAAGGAAGGGTAGGATAAATATAGGACGGTAGTCTGTTAATAACTGAGGATTAGATTTTTACAGATTAATGGAAATTTGCCGTTTAATTTTCGAACGTTATAACTAACAACGCTCCTTTGAACAAGTTCAAGTAAATAATAAACAACTACCCCTATCGTGTTTTGTGAGTATTGTGTCAAAGAAATTCAAAGCTTCTAGCATAGTCACTCTGTTTTGCAATATTGTTTTTCAAGACTATTATCTATTCCTGTTTCCAATTTCGGTCAGATCCTTTCAGCCGTTAAAGCGAGATAGAGTAACAAACATCCACACATCCAGATTCCCCAACTCAACCATTTATAGGTATTAGATTATTTAGTAAGATAAGATTTCCACGCTTTATTCAATAACATAAGGAAATTGTTTGAGAAAGTATGAAACAATGTTATAGAGAATGCTGTAGAAGTCAGCTCAGAGATCTTGTAACAAGTTATTTTTAGTCTAGTGCAATACTGTCGATCCGTTGATCCTGTATAAGCTATAGATTACCGACGTTCAGCTGAAGCTAACAAGTTTATGGGAGAATTCATTTCAGTTAACCTTTAACTATGGACGTGAAATTTTTGTTACACAAATGTGGACGTGCGGTCTCATAGACCGCTACCTTTAAAGGCTGTATTCTATGTAGTTAAGAAGGTATTGTACCAGTTCTTATTTTTAATACTTTTAGGAGTTATTTAGTGCAAGTAAAAGTTATAATTAAAAACAGTATGTATTTATTTTGAACTAAAATATAACCATGTAACAATTGAAGGCACTTTTCTGACTTTTTTATAAGCGATCACTTTATGAAAAGATTATCTAAGAAAAATTTTATTTTTACTCAGTTTGACTACTTTTATAATAAAACTAGCTGACCCGCGCAACTTCATTTGCGTCACATGAGAGTGAGAAAGAGAGAGGTATGGTATTAATATTTCGAGTATTATAATGTTTCCCGTTGCATTAACCCTCGTCGCGCTTATTCCCGTCGCATCGCGTCGCATGTATTCATTAGAGCTGAACCGCATATCTTCGTTTGCGTCACATGAGGGAGAGAAGGAAAGAGGTGTTAAAGTGATATAATGTTTCCCGTCGCTTTTAATTCCACCCATCCGTTTGTCGGTATGGAACTCATCGTGTGCGAGTCCGACTCGCACTTGGCCGACTTTTATCGTTCAGTTGACTGGCTGCCACTGCAGACCAAGTTTACTCCCGCCGCGTCGCTCATACTTAATAAGAGGATTATTTTAAGTGAACCTTAAACGATAGGCATATGCTGTAAAGGACTTTTTGTTATAACTTTTCAAGAGGAACAATTTTGTAATACACAATTTTTACGTAACTTTAAATATTTATGCAGCGTCCGCAATGGAAGCTCTCAAAAGAAAGAAATAATCCCCGTTCTCGAAACATTGTTCATGGCTGCTCCGCTCCTATTCGTCTTAGCATGATGCTATATCGCCATTAGGCTGCCTCAATAATTGGACTATTAAATCGTATAATACTCGTATAGTAATCGTATAATAATCGTATAATACTAATAATCGTATAAATTTTGAAATGCAACCAGTAGTTTCTGAGATCCTAGCAAAACAAACTCTTCAGTTTCATTATATCGTGTGCGAACCTTAAGAGATAGACAAATTAGGATATTGTGAGCGAACCTTAAAAGATAGACATATGCTGTCGCGGACTTTTTTTTAGAACTTTTTAAGAGAAACAATTTTGTAGTACACAATTTTTACCTAACTGTAACCATTTACGCAGCGTACGGCTCCGAAGCTCTCAGACGGTTAAAAATATTCCCCGTTTTCAAAACATTCTTGATTGCTGCTCCGCTCCTATTCGTCTTAGCCTGATGTTATATAGCCTATAGCCATCCTCGATAAATGGACTATCAAACTGTAAAAGAATTTTTGAAATCCAACCTGTAGTTCCTGAGATCCTAGCGTTCAAACAAACAAACAAATTAACTCTTCAGCTTTATAATATTAGTATGGATATAAAGAATAAAAAATGTAAAAAATCTTTAAAATCACTTCTTATGACCAAACATCAAAAATTTGACAACCCCTCAACTTGTGCATATTCATTGCCAGTTTTTGCACAATGTCTTGGAGCATTGCATGTTTTCATCGAAAAGTTATTCCAAACATCAACCGATAGGATCTTTCTTTTTATCCTATCCGTAAGAAGCTGAATAGATGTGCTCAACAATTATTATATTGTGAAGTGCGTACTCGCCTGGAAAGTAGTTCTGCAGTTCACTTATAGCGATTTTTACCATAGTAATACTTCTAGGACCGTAACTGTGATATAGGTATGTTTCGTAATCTGAACCTTTAGTGTCTAAATCACCGTCAACTCTGCTAGTAGTACCACTTTTTTTTATTGTCATCTACATAAAATAAACAATCATCCAAATCCCCAGGGTTGTCGCACTGATCTGATCCTAAAAGCAATCGCTGGAGCTAGTCTTCAAAAAAATAGTTTATTTAATCGCAATATTTTACTCATACTAGGTGGAATTGATGATTTCAAAGTTCGTTTGGATATAGATGTACTAAGGCAATCGATATCTGACATTTTATATAAAAAATGTAGCACAAAAAAATCACCATCATCTCAAATTATCACAATCGTGGACGTGCGGTCTCACGGACCGCTCACAAAACTTAAAGCGTAATTATTTACAAAATATGCATCCAGCGACGCAACCTTTTTCCTCTACAGTAGTTTTGCCACTTAAACCGAAGCTACTGAGACGGACAGACATGTGGGGTACGCGGAAAGAGAGGGGCACGTGATTTACAAGCTGCTTGCGGCCTGTGAGACCGCACGTCCACAGTTAAAGGTTAACACAGGGTACATTGCTCTCAAAGTCGAAACGAATTTACTACGATATATGATTTTATACTAACATGGTCATTTCTATACACTATACAAGGTGTAATTTAAAGACTGTGGTTGGAGGTAAAGTATCCTTAATATTGATAATGGCAAGTTTTGCTGAAAGGAAACATTCTTTTATTTTCAAAAATAAGTAAACCTGTATTTAAAGATGTTTGAAAAATCAACTGCTTAGGCCGGGAATCGAACTTGGGAGATCCTTTTTGAGTTATAAAATCTTACAAAGTTTTCCCTAACAATTTAAATAAAATTACTTCCTATCACACGGAACACTGCGGTTAGCAATCTCAGTGGACCTGCAAGTTTCTTATAAGTGGTAATTTAAGTCAAGTAAATCGATATTGATACGAACATGCGCGTTCATTGACAGCGTGTGCACTGATGTGTACAATTAAATGAAATAATTTTAATGGGAAGTGCCTATAATGTTCCGCAAGACACAGAAATATAGACACACCGTTCTGGCGGGTGCTCTTACAACCCCAGGTTCTTCGAGCAGAGGTTGAAAAAGCACATGTTTGGGCGCCAACTTGAGTGCGCGCAGTCTTGTGAATTGTAGTCAGATTAGCTCTTAATTCGCAAATGTCGCCATTGCATTTTATCAGACTGGAGCTATTCTTTTTACGAGTTAAAAATAGACTCATTATTGGAAATCTCTACTTAAAATTACTTTCGAATGTATAAAAGTTTCAAAGTTTGAATTCCTTTACCAATTCTGTAACCGCATCTTACTCTCCATAAAGTTAAATGAACCGATGACAAGAAATGTTCTTCGTGATCTAATTTCAAACGCTATCGAATCGATCTGTTTGAAATTTGATTAGATTTTAATCGAATGTATTATCTCTGGATTAAAGTCGTCATGTGATTTTCCAAATCTCATTCGAAATTCGATTGGACGAGTGCATTGCTATGAAAACTTTCTATTCAAATAGGCTTTAGTTCAGCGTTGTCTGTTTTGTTTTCTAAATTTAACTTGTCAAAAGACACTATCAGTTAAATGAAAAATCATGACGACATTCAAAGATTGAAGGCTGTTATCATAGTCAATATGGTCAATAATTTCTGCACTTCAAATCAAGGCCTAGGCACTTGCGAGTAAAACGTTTCGGAAGCTTATTCTTCCGAAGGCGTACCCAGGACTCTCGGCTCTGGATAGTTGAGAGGGCACCATGTGGTTTTAGTCGGTGGAGGCTGGCGAAACATCCATAAGGATTTCCACGTGTTAAAAAAATGCCAACTAATGTGCCTTTTTGCGCTTTACTTGAAGAAAAAGAAAACTCGGGTCAGCTGATTGACATGTTAAATTAAACTATTACCAGTATCGAAAGATAGAGTTTAAAGAATGAGAGAACTGAATCTCTCAAAGACCCGTCCCATCTTTAGGTTCAAAATTCTTAATTAGAACGCTTAAACAGTTCATTAAGTAGGGACCGAGTCGGGGGTGATCTAATTTTAATATAAGTCTAATTGCTTACTCAGCAAATCGACAATGAATTTTGAGCAGAGACGGCCCTTTGTAGTACTTCAACACTTCTTTGCGTAGCTGTGCTGCATGTTCTAAGTAATTGTTTGGTACTCATTTAACTGACAAAATAAAATACTATTTTTCGAGAAATAATAATTTTAATTGGTAAGTTTTTGCATTCATAAGTAACTCGCAAAATGAATTAAAACCAGGAATAACAGGACAAAATTTCTGAGCGAACTTAAGATGGGTAGGTTATGTAGGGTTTCACCAAATTGCGCAAAGGTTGACAAAAAAATTTAAAGGGTCGCTATGATAAGTTAAACAGGTGCCAGTGTTTACTTAGTAGCAGCACATTTCGTGACACTACGGGAATATTATTATGAATAATGTGATAAAGTGACGTGGAAGGTTTTGTGGACGGTAACATAATTTGCTTAAATTTTGAAAACCCTGCATTTATCTTTTGAAATACGAGAATACACTTTTTAATACATTTTGTATTAACATGATTTTTTTTTTGTTAGCGAATGAACTTACTGCCCACAGAATGACTGCCGCGTTGGTCAAGAGGTCATAAAGTGCAACTGCGGATCACAAGATCGTTGGTTCTATTCCCACCGGGGACAAAAAATTGTGTGATTCACGAATATTTGAGAATCACACAATTTTTTGTCCCGTGTGTTTTAATGTATTATAAGTATGTATTTACAAAAAAAAGTATATAAGAATTAATATGCGTGGTCTGATATCCATAACACAATTAACACAAGCCTGGCTTACTTTGGAATCAGATAGCGTTGTGTACAAAAAATGTCCGTAATTAATTGAATGACATCTTGTAGGTGGTGTCGGTCATTTTACGCGTGGAAGATAGGTGTTGTCAAATATTTAACGAAACAAATTACACGAGCACAGCCATCTTTCTAGGTCTTCATAGACCTTCGATATTACAATGTGTATCTACTAAATACCATAAAACTTGTTTCCAAAGCGGAACTACGTGTTGATACAATATCAACACAATGGACAATGCAATGGTTGGAAAGACGTGTAAAAAGACCGAGTCAATTTTCGAATTTAAAATTATAAATAATATACTTTTAAAGCAAAAAAGTGATAAATAAACAAGTTAACTTCAGAAAATAAGTTATAAGTAATTATTAAAAGCATACACAAGACGACGACGAGATAAAAAGTGATTAATATCAGGAGCAAAAGGAGGAAAGCATTTCAGGATTAATTATTAATTAAGTGAAAAATAGCTGCGAGTTTACGATTACTAGTGAAAAGTGATCCTATATCTTCATATATCTTCATGAAAACAAACAAGAACTGTGAAAACTTTTAAAAATTGTTATGTTAAAAATCCAATTTTTTAAACTTACAATCTGTCAATTTAAGAGTGGGGTAGGTGGTACCAAATGAGAAATTAATTGAATTTTGTACTTATTTGCATTTATATTTGATAACAGACCATCATTCCTTTTGAAATTGGTATAGTTACCATATGCCAGAGGCATGCGCACGAACATCAACGCAGTCCACCACCATCTTGAAACTGCGAAGCCGACCCTTTTTTTCTTGACGGAGACGCAGATCTCATGCCCGAAAGACATATCTTACTTAATGTACCCTGGCTACAAGCTGGAGTACAACTTCAGGCGGAAAGCCGGGGTGTGTATGTACGTTCGGGATGATGTCTGCTGTCGCCGTCTTACAAGCCTCGAAGACAGGGACCTGTCTACGTTATGGGCGCGCGTGGATCACGGGGGCCACACCCGGATCTACGCGTGCGTGTATAGGTCTCACAGCGGTAATACGGACACAGTTCGCCTTTATGACCACCTGCAGCAATCGACTGACAGGGTGATTGAGCAGTGTCCCTCCGCTGAGATGATGATTTTGGGAGATTTCAACGGTCATCATGTTGACTGGTTGGGCTCCCGGACCACCGACTTTGCGGGAAAAGCTGCTCATGAATTTGCCTTGACCTATGGGTTCTCTCAGCTGGTTAAATCCCATACAAGGATACCAGACAGGGAGAACGAGCATAGTGCATTGCTGGACCTCCTGCTGACAACGCGTCCGGACGGATACAACGTTTCAGTGGATGCTCCGCTAGGATCGTCGGACCACTGTGTCGTTCGGACGCATGTGCCTCTCGCAAGGCCTGAACCACCTCGGCCCAAGGAGTGGCGACATGTGTGGCACTACAAGTCAGCAGACTGGGATGGACTGCGTGAATTCTATGCGTCGTACCCGTGGTGGCGGCTTTGTTTTGCCTCAGAGGATCTGGATTCTTGTGCTGTAGCAGTCGCTGAGGGGATCTTGGAGGGTATGGAATGCTACATTCCCAACCGCTGGATCCCTGTAGGTGCAAAAAAGCGACCGTGGTTCAATCGGCTCTGCAGAGAAGCCCTAATGCAGAAAGAATCTGCCTACAGAGCTTGGACCACGGCTCGTGCAAATTCAGATCCAAACATCTCTGAGGTCAAACGCAAATTAAATGCCGCCTCGAGGTCCAGTAAAAGAGCAATTGTCAAGGCCAAGTTCGATTTCGTCGGCAGAATTGGCGAACGGCTAGCAGGCTACCCTTCAGGAAGTCGTGAATTTTGGTCGCTTGCCAAAGCTGCCGAGGGAAACTTCTGTCGGTCAGGATTACCACCCTTGCTTAAACCCGACGGTAGTTTGGCCCAGAGTGCCAAGGAGAAAGCCGACCTTTTGGGTAATGTCTTTGCCTCTAACTCGACCATGAGTGACGGGGGTGCTTTACCGCCGGGCATTCCGAGTTGTGGCACTTCCATGCCGGAAGTTAAATTTACACAGCGGAATGTCCGGCGGGAGCTTCAATCCCTGGACGTTCATAAGTCGAGTGGGCCAGACGGCATTCCCGCGGTGGTACTTAAGCATTGTGGTCCAGAGTTGTGTCCGGTACTTACACGTCTTTTCACACTTTCCTATTCTATGCAACAAGTCCCGGCGTCGTGGAAGATCGCGTATGTACATCCTGTACCCAAGAAGGGTGACAGAACCGACCCGGCCAATTACAGGCCTATAGCCGTCACCTCCCTTTTATCCAAGGTGATGGAGCGTGTAATTAATACACAGCTCCTGGGGTACCTTGAGGAACACGACCTGCTCAGCGACCGGCAGTACGGTTTCCGTCACGGTCGCTCGATGGGCGATCTTCTTGTGTACCTAACACACCGATGGGCGGCGGCTATCGAGAGTAAGGGTGAGGCTCTAGCAGTGAGCCTCGACATCTCTAAAGCCTTTGACCAGGTCTGGCACCGTGGTCTTCTTACGAAATTGCCCTCATATGGACTACCCGAGAGATTATGCGGATGGGTGTCCAGCTTCTTGGCCGGTAGAAGCATCAGGGCCGTCGTTGACGGCAGCTGTTCAGACTGCATGGCCATAAACGCTGGAGTACCGCAAGGCTCAGTGTTGTCCCCTACTCTGTTTCTGCTGCATATCAATGACATGTTGTCTATTGACGGCATTCATTGTTATGCGGACGACAGTACGGGGGACACTTGTTACACGGGCCGCCCCGGTATCTCTCGGGACACAGTGAAGGAAAATCGTGAACAGCTTGTGTCTGAAATCGAGGCTACTCTTACTAGAGTGTCCGATTGGGGTGGACAAAATCTTGTCCAGTTCAACCCTTCCAAGACACAAGCGTGTTTTTTCACCGCTAAGCAAACCCCAATTACTGTAGCGCCGCAATTTCAGGGCACATCTCTTTCCATCTCCAAAAGTATAGGGATCCTTGGCGTTGACATCTCCAGTGACGTTCAGTTCCGTAGTCATTTGGAGGACAAGGCTAAGCTCAACAGGGCGCGGCGGTACTTCACTGCGGCGCAAACACTGCTTCTCTATAAGTCGCAAGTGCGGCCGCATATGGAGTACTGCTGTCACCTCTGGGCGGGAGCACCTGAATATCAGCTTCGTCCATTTGACTCGGTGCAAAGGCGAGCTGTAAGAATTGTCAACGATCCTGTACTTACAGCTGGTGTGGAACCTCTTCGCGACAGGAGAGACTTTGCCTCCTTATGCGTGTTCTACCGCCTGTACAATGGTATGTGCTCTGAGGAATTGTTTGATATGATGCCCACGGCTACGTTCTATCATCGCACCGCTCGCCACAGACAGGGAGTTCATCCTCACACTCTGCGTCCGGTGCGTTCCAGCACGGTTAGATCCGATAGGTGTTTTCTTCCGCGCACGCTTAGGTTGTGGAATGACCTCCCTGCCTCGGTTTTCCCAAACGCCTACAGTATGGGGTTCTTCAAAAGGGGTCTTAGAAGGTTTTTACAGGCTCGGCAGCGCGAGTGTGGCACCTCTGGTGTTGCAAACGTTCATAGGCTGCGGTGACCACCGGTCCTTCTGGTGGGCCGTAAGCTTGTCTGCCACCGTAGTGGTATAAAAAAAAAAAAAAAAAAAAAAAAAAAAAAAAAAAAAACCTAAATTAAATAAACAGTTCACATTGGTTGTGTTGAACTGCAAAAGTGGTTTACATAGTGTAAAAACCCGTGACTTGCAACAAAAGTTCAACCTCACCATCAAGGAACTTGAAATTTGCAAAAATCTTAATAAGCAGTTGTTGGAGGAACGGGATGATAGTGAAAAAGAAATATTAAAAGTAATTGAAAAAAATACCCAATTTAAACAAGAGTTGGCTGAGCTACATACACAGGTAATGGAGCTCACACGTCAGCGGGATCATCTTCAGGAAACTGTACTAGGTCTGGAGGAGTGCAGCAACACCCACGAGAGAGCCTTAAAACGTATCAGCATTCTGGAGTGTGAACTAAGTGATGTGCACAACTCCATCACTCACAAAGAGACTCTCAAGTCGGCTGAACAGGTTGCCCTCTCCCACAGTCTGTATGATGAGCTGATGAGCGGAAAGTCAGATTGTATCTATCTTGACCAGCCCATGACCTCAGATGTGATAGATCTCTCGACACCTGATACTTCTAGTGATAATACTTTAGCATCTAACAACACCATTAGATTAGTTAGTAGTAGCAGGAATAAATTTAAAAAATATATAAAGCTCAATAAATTTATTGCTAAATCACAGAAACAAATTAAAAGGCTTAAAATAGGTGCGAATAAATATCTCAGAACTTGTAAATCAAATGTTCAGCTACAACAAGTAATAGAAACTAGTAGAAAACAATTGACCATTCAAACAGAGCAGTATGAGACTGATATACTTCAATTGCAGTCAGAAATCATACATTTAAATAAGTCTTTAGAGTCAACAACATTAAAGTACAAAATTTCACAAAAAGAAATTGGAGAGTATATTGAGGCACTGAATAGCTTGGGTGAGTCTTGTCACAGCAATGAACAAAGGTTCCATTCACTTGAGAAATTATATAATCAATCACCAGCCTGTGATGAATCTCTGCCACACTCTTCCTTGCCCACACCATCACAGACTGAGACAATGTTTCCAATGATTGACTCTGTGGGCAGTATGGATGAACATACTATACAATCAAACTTAACTTCCTCTGCTGACCCTGTAACAAAAGTTTCACAAATTTTAAATACTGGAAAGACAGTTGTTTATTGCGATGAAATCGGCCAGAACTTAGGTTACCACTTAGTTCAACGTATGGGTAGTTCGGTCATAATCAATTCATTTCCTGGGGCCACCTACTCTCAAATAGTTAGTAAAGTATTGACTAGTACACACTGCCCACAATCAACAATAGTAATACTTATTGGCAGGAGAGATTGTGTAAATATCAAAAATATTATTAAGTTTCATGAACAGTTGTCAAAATTGTCAGTGAAACAGGTAATACTTTCTACATTGCCTTATAGTAAATCTTTCACACGTAATGAAAACAATATTCGGTACAAAATAAACCGTAAATTATACTATTTGACTACAAGTAGTAGGAATAGTGAATTATATGACTGTAATCTTGTATTACGTTATTCTTTTATGACCTTAGATAGATACTTACTTTCAAAGTTTTTAAGACGACAGGTAGCGATAACGCTATCAAATTTTTTATTGAATCAAGCCAATCTTTTGGCTTATAATAAAACTGCTTGTATTGTTTATAATCATAGCAATATTATTGACATTTTATCTTGGGAAGGATGCATCATCCCAAAAAACTAGGTTGTAAGACAACAGATAAAAAATCTGGCCATGGCTTTAGGGCTTTTGAGCCTATTGAGACCTCTAATAATGTTAGTGTAAGAAATAATTTCGAGTTTAACAACAATATAATAACTAGTAGTCTAAACTTAGTACACCAAAATATTGAAGGCATATCCAACAAACTACTGCAAATAGACCTTTATATCAAGGAACACAATATTCATGTCTTTTGTATTACAGAGCATTGGTTGGAAAGTCATGAATTAATGTTTAACAGTGAATTTTACTCACTGAACAGTGCGTTCACAAGAAAATGTGCTATTCGGGGTGGCTCGCTAATATTTGTTTCTAATAATATAAACTGTAAAGAACGTAAAGATATTGTGGCCCTTTCTATTGAGCGCACTGCGGAATTATCATGTGTTGAGTTTGGGCAACTCATTGTCCTTTGTGTCTATAGCCCGCCAGATGGCGATTATAATTTGTTTGAAGAAGTAATGGAAAATGTATTGAAGCACTTGTGCACTAGTAAGAAACGTATTGTGGTGTGTGGTGATTTTAATGTTGACATACTTGTAAATTCGACGAAACGTACTAGTTTTATTAATTTATTTAGTTCCTTTGGCTTACAAAACTTATTTTGTGAGCCAACTAGAATCACCTCACATTCTGCGAAATGTATCGATAATATGTTTAGCAACTGTGAACCACTGGCAAAAGAAATATTAAGTAACTTTCCATCAGATCACCTTGGGCAGAAAGCTGCGTTTCCCATTGATATAACGGCTAAATTAAACAAAATTTCTTGCAGGCCAATGAGTACATGTCGCCTAGCACAATTTAGTGAAAAAGTTTCTGCAAAGGTTGCCAATCCTATCGTTAATGAGGAAGATCCAAACGGCCTATACAACTCCTTATTTAATACCATTCAGTTTGAGTACTATAACATTTTCAAATCAAAAACCTTTTATAAAAATAACGGCATGCAATTTTGTGATTGGGCAACTACTGGTATATACAAGAGTAGGGCGAAGTTATATGAGTTATATGGTATGAAGCAATTTAATTTTGATCCTGCTTTCATTCAGTATGTTAAACTTTATTCAAAAACCTTTAAAAAGGCATGTGCTGCTGCCAAGTCATTACATTTAAGTCGGAAGATTAAACAGTCGAACAATAAAGTAAAAATGACATGGAATATAATTAATTCTGAAACCGGACGCCACAAAACTCGTGACCATGACATTGAATTGATTGTTAATAATAGAGTGATTAATAATAGTTTAGATGTAGCACAAACCTTTAATAATTTTTTTATAGACATACCCGTGACTACAACGAGCTCCTTAAATTCTTGCCCAGTTAAAGCTCAACGAATGCTTAGGGGCAGCGTGGACCACTGTAGAGTCTCATTTAGATTTAAATATGTGAATCCCAACGATATCGTTAAAGTATTTAAGTCGCTTAACTCAAAAAATACAGCAGACTTGTGGGGTTTTTCTGTGAAATTAATGCAGTCAATTATTTTAATTATATCTCCTCATCTAGCTGCAATATTTAATATATGTGTTGATAAAGGCGTGTTTCCAGATTTAATGAAACACAGTAAAGTGATACCTCTTTTTAAAGCCGGATCCAAAACAGACCCTGGTAACTTTAGACCTATTTCAATACTGCCTGCCATTAGCAAAATTTTTGAGAAAATTATACTGCAGCAATTACAATCACATTTTAGTTCAAATATGTTACTACACAACGAGCAGTATGGGTTTACAAGAGGTCGTTGTACTACTGACGCAGGAGTGACACTTATAAAACATATATTCAGCGCTTGGGAAAATCGACAGGATGCTATCGGGGTATTCTGCGATCTGTCCAAGGCTTTCGACTGCGTTGATCATAACACTTTATTACGAAAAATAGATCATTATGGTATAAGGGACTCTGCAATGGATCTTGTTGCCTCCTATCTTAAAGATCGAATGCAATATGTTGACATTAATGGAAGTCGGTCCTCTGGAGCTTCTGTAGCTATGGGTGTGCCGCAAGGATCAATTCTAGGACCTTTTTTATTTTTAATTTACATCAACGATTTACCTTTCTATGTACAGAACTTGTGCGATGTTGTTCTATTTGCTGATGATACATCACTTATTTTTAAAGTTGATCGCAATCCAAGTACTTTTGACAACGTAAATAGTGCACTAGCCCAAGTTGTAGATTGGTTCACAACCAATAATTTGCTATTGAACGCTAAAAAGACAAAATGTATTAGATTTACCATGCCCAATGTCAAAAATTATGAAACAAATTTAACATTGAACAGTGACACCCTTCATCTTGTAGAATCAACCGTATTCTTGGGGATCACTTTAGATAGTAAATTACAGTGGACTGCCCAAATATCATGTCTAGCAGCTAAACTCAGTTCGGCGGCATTTGCCGTTACCAAGATCAGACAGCTCACTGATGTCCAAACAGCCAGGCTGGTTTATTTTAGTTATTTTCATAGCGTCATGTCTTACGGCATTTTGCTGTGGGGCAAGGCAGCAGATATACAAATAATTTTTGTACTTCAGAAAAGAGCTATACGTGCAATTTATAAATTAAATGCTCGAGAATCGCTTAAAGAGAAGTTTAAAGAAATAGGAATTTTAACGGTTGCATCGCAATACATATTTGAGAACATCATGTCTGTTAAAAAGAACATACATCTATATCTTAAGAACAGTGACGTACATTCAATAAATACTAGAAATAAGCATAAATTAATTGGAAAGGTTTTTCGATTACATAAGGTACACGACTCATTCGAAGGACTTGGTGTACGCCTATTCAATAAAATTCCTTTAAATATTATGAACCTTCCTTTATATAGATTCAAAAGGGAAATCAAGACACATCTTTTAAAAAGGGCATACTATACTATTGATGACTATTTTAATGATACAGAGACATGGACATGAGTTGCTTGCTCCTCACTTAATTAGGCGCGATTGTAAATGTCGCTTGTGTAGACAAAATTGTTGATCTTTATTGCATGACAAACGAATGTACTAAGACTATTTGAAAAGAGTGGCCGTGAGTTTTCTTGCCAGGTTCTTCCTCACAGGCTCTACCTATTGCTTTGCGAATCTGGCAGTAAATGTAAATGTAGAAGCAAAAATTTTGACGTTCATAAGTGTTACTTTGTAACCTAAATGAATAAAGATATTTTCATTTCATTTTCATTTTCATTTCATTTCATCAACAGGTATTTCCGTTTTGGAATTTTCCCTTCCGTTTAGTTACAGGGTAGAGTTAAAATGCACGGTTTTAGTATGCGAGCTTTTTATCTATCTATGCAAAGTCATTGAATAATGTATTTAAATTAGTCCTGGGGTCATTCAGGTCAGAGGGCGCTCCTGGGACTCTCGGCGATAGGCAGCTGGAAGGGCACCGTGGAGTTTGAGTCGATAGAAGTCCGGCATTTACTTACAGATTATTTTTTTTATTTTTTCCTGAACACAGACATCCATGAGCATTTCCACACGTAAAACATGTGTATTAATTATTTTTTTAACGTAAATTTTAAGTTAATCGAATCGGTCTATAGCAGTTAACTGTTGGAAGACACGTCTTTCGCATTCAGTCCCTCCCTGTCTCCCTTACCTCCCTAAATTTACCTATTCTTTTAAATTTTTTAAATAGAAAAGATGTTAAGGTACACAAAATATGGTATTTGACTTCAATATACGGATTAAAATGAGGCCAATAAACACATATTATAATAATATTATGTTGAAAAACAAACCTAAAGTTCCTTAGAATATATTATTGGGCTTTGCCACTTCTTTTTGAATAAATTTAATTTGGTATAAGACTAGCTCTTCTCTGTCAAAAGCCTTAGCTTACAGACTGTAACAAGATTCCTACAGAAAAGAACATCATAAATGGCAAACGAAATGACGAGATTAGTTTTGCTGTTTTCATGTTGGTAACTCACGTTCAAAGATGTTGCGAGACACTAATGTATTGTAATGTATCCATTATTATACACAGCTCTGCTGAGAATAAATCTAGTTTGTGTTATCTTGGTGTTGTAGTAAAAAAGAAACGTGTGTCGTATGCGAGAGGTGTTTATTCTTTTTCAAAAACTCACACTTGTAAAGATTTTGCTGCTAAAATGTATTTCAGCACATTTTTTTTTTCAAAATGGCTAGTCATGCAGAAACCTTTATGTCATTTTGCTTCTTTAGTAAGTCTCTCTATGTGGGTTATACCTAGTAGTTAAATAAATTTGTGCGAAAAAAAATTCCAACAATCCTATCTTAGCTGGTGCAGATAAAATATTATTATTTTTTTAGGGTACATTACCATAATACTAAACAAAACAATTTAATATTTCCTAATTTTTGTATATTAAATTGAAAACATATACCCAGGATGAAAAGTTGCCTTTTGTGTTATTCCAGGTTATTTCGTCAATTCCTGTGCCAAATTTAAATCAGATCCGTTGACCCTCTTTAGAGCGTTATTGAGTACCAAACATCAAACATCTTCACAAACTTTCATGTTACATTTTATAATATTAGTAGTGAGGTAGTGGGATATTGGGGTCAAATAAGAACATTTGCGATTTTCTATACTATCGAATATCATTTTTTAAATATATATTTAACTCCTAAAATGAAGCCGCCATCCGATGGAAAGTCACAGCGACATCTAGAAATTGCGGGCCACCGTCCCAGTCTGAACGACTATAGAAAGCGGTCCTCAAGTTGACGGCCCTATGATGTGCCTAATCACGCTCCGCTTGAAGAACCCAGGATTGTAAGAGGAGGGAAACACGTGCGCTAGCAGGTCGTTTCAGGTTTATATGGTTCGACAGAAAAACGATCTTTTGAATCGTTCAGTTTTTGCAAAGATTCTCTCCACTGTGTGAAAGTGGCACCTCTGTCCAGCACGCGTTGTTCGGGATCGGAAAGGAGAGGGAGGAATTAGGTTGAAGAGTTCTTCATAAAGAGGAAAGATTTGATTGATTGTTTGTTGTTTGTTTGCACGAATAGGCATTTTTTTTTGTTTAACGTGAGGGAAAATCCTCATGGATGTTATGCAGGACTCCTACCGACTAAAAACCTCACGTAACCCAACAGCCCATGGTTGGGAGCCCCGGGTAAGCCCTCGCAAGGATGTCCCAGGACTCCCAACAGACCCACAGCCGCCACTGCGGCCTCGCCCAGGGGGTGGTTCAGGTGCTATCCCGCGTCTTTGGAGAGTTTCGGGTGTGATCCCGCTTCTAAGGGGGATTTCGGGTGTACAAAATTATAAACAGCTTTTTGTCAAAGAATTACAAAAGGCCCCTTTACAAAGAATTTCAAATGTCCTGGCATCCATTTTAGCTACAGAAGCGTGCAAAATAACAAACTACGAACCTATTTATTTTGTAGGGCGGAATGTCGAAATAATATTTACGTCGAATCTGATACTGCTATATGACAAGCATGCTCCTGTCTGGCCCATTAAATTAAAACATCCACCATCTCCGTGGCTAACGAACGTGATCAAATCATTGATTTCTAAGAAAGCTAAAGCTAAATACAGATATAAAATCAATCCTACTGATGCGAACTTAGATAAATATGTTTTGGCTCGGAATCGCTGCGGAAGGGCGTGTAGGAATGCACAACGCCAGCATATTCATACTTCAGTTCAAAACAGTGACCCTTCAAAGGTCTGGAAATTTCTAAGAACAATGGGGGTCGGTAAATCACGACAAGAATTAAATCCTAAAGACTTGAATATTGAGGTTCTCAACCAGCATTTCACTGCCATGTCCAATTTTGATGGGACTCTGAAGGCAAATACTATTAATTATCTTTCGACTATTCCAACCCCCCACTATTCACCATTTGTCTTCGATCTATTTACTGCTAGTGATATTAAGAAGAGTATTATGGTGATTACGTCCAAAGCTGTTGGTAGCGACTATGTGGGCAGAAACATGATCCTTCCTATCCTCGATGAAGTCCTGCCTATCATGTGCTACATCTTTAATTATTCCGTAACAAGTGGTACTTTCCCATCGACATGGAAAGACGCGTTAATAACTCCTTTACCAAAAAAGAAAGAAAGAAAGAAAGAAAATATTTTTTATTTTGGATCATAACGTACATACTCACACCAAATAATAGTAACATAACTTTATAATAAAAAATAAAAGAACAGAGAAAACAAAAAACAGACTTAA
Source organism: Miltochrista miniata (assembly GCA_933228765.1). NCBI lineage: Eukaryota > Metazoa > Arthropoda > Insecta > Lepidoptera > Erebidae > Miltochrista > Miltochrista miniata. The sequence goes on from OW121764.1 coordinate 2,559,939, forward strand.
AAAAGATAAAAAAAAAAGTATAAAAACAACAACGCAAGAAAGGCACACAGACAAGGAGGTCCCTTCAACTGTCCATTTCAAAATAAGCGACATTTTCCAAAACCCCGCATCTGTCCATGTTCAATATTTGAACACTTTTCCTTCAAACAGTTCGGGCTCTTCTAGCTCAGGCTGTACTATCCCGATCCTGCTCAAATTTTTATGGAGTGTTCTTAGACAGAATTACTTATCTTCTTTAAAAAAAATGAAAATGATTTAGTGATCATTTGGTTTGCACTCATTTGGGGACTGAGTAACTAACAACAACAGAGAATTAAGAAATTGTTGCTATTAATATTAGTTCAGTGTTGTTTATACAATAGTTTACGACAACAAATCAAATATGAAAAAGTCGATTCAAATTTATAATATCAACGACGTTTAGCAGCACATTGTTATACACTTAAATATCGTAATAGTCTTGTTTTACATACACCACCATATAATTTTATTCCTCACACGATCATGTTCTTTTAAGATATCATTTCAGCAGCAAGGTAATAGATACATTACAACTCAAACAAGACAGGTTGAACGCACAAATAGTCTCATTATTTCCCCTGGGCATGGTAAACATTGCTAATACCACAAATAACATGAGCTATACATAAGTTTACTATGTGGAAGTATGGGAGAGAAATTACTTAGAGCTGTAGGAAGAGCTCTCTTACCAGGGAAGGTCATTACTACGTCTGGCAAGTGGATGCCTGAGCCACTAAAGTTTGTTTTTGATATGTTTATCAGTTGTCTGGATCCCATACCAAGCTTATGTTGACCTAGAAGAAGTTATGGGTATTACGAGAACTTGTGCCTTTGTTGATTAAATACTAAGTACTTTTCAAATGTTTGATTGCAAGACAGCGTGTATTGTAATACCTACACGGTGCCTTACATCACTATAAACAGTAGTAATTACCGTTCGTTCAATTCCCAATGTTGAGACAAATCTCCGCCGTACTACTAATTACGGAAGGTTTCTCCAAGACTACGCTAAATAGGGATATTACTGATTGCGTTCTTTACCCAAGTGAATAATGTTAGGTAGGTAGATTGACTTAGGTACACGAATAATATAGTCGGACAAATATATGTATATATAGTCTTTTCCTGGACAGCTCAGCAATCATGTAAACATGTCATGTGTTGACAGAAGTTGTCTATGATCATAGTGTTGTAACTATACTGATTCTATGTATGTAAATAATCATTGAGTTATATCTAGTTCACCGTAAGTACATTCATTTACTTCGGTATATCAATCGCCAAATTCATTAAATCATGAAATTCGGTATATCAATATATATTATGTGCAATAATTTTTTTATATTAATTTAATTAAAGGATCTTTAAAAAAAAGAAACTTTTAGAAAATTTTATAGTACATATAATCATTTATTTACAATAATATATTACTTTAGGACTGAATATTTTAACCATCCACCGTCAACCGTACCCAGTCTACCCTAAAGAATTTTTTTTTTCTTTTTATTCATATTTAAATGTTTATGGCGTGCGAAACATTACATTATCTTTTTGGCAGCTCGCTGATGAACGTTAGCCTCTTTAAATTTACTCCTCCACACGGTACTAAGCCTAACCGGATCCTTCTGACTATTTCTGGGTCGCACAAATACTTATTTAGTCCCAATTTTTTAAAAGTACTTCTGCGAAGAGTAGGCCTCGCGAGCGCCCAGGAAAAAACAACTTGTGAGGAATTATATCCCTTATGATCCCATCATATATAACGGGGACCTTTTTCTCCCTTATTTTCCGCCCTATTAAAAAAACTTTCGACAAAAGTTGTATTTTTATCTTTTCGTAGATCAATGATTTTAAATAAAAGAACATGTGTGCCAAGTTTGGAGAAAATTGGTTAACAAATGCGTCTTCTAGACCGAAACTGACATGTACACACACATACGGACGAAAGCAAAATCGTCTATACTGTGGAATCGAAGACCCAAACTCAAAGTGCCTTTTTACACTTACCGGTTGCCGGGTAGCCGGTGCCGGGTAACCGGCGGTGAATGCAAGCGGTTGCCGGGCAAATCACGCCGGTACGTGTGAAAGCTATAGTACACGGCCATACACCCACCCTACCCGGCACCCGGCAACCGGTACTTGTGAAAAGGGGCAAAGACTCGCATCTCCATATATTCAATATACTCTGTGGACTAGCACTCTTCGCTCTCTGGGTCAATAAGTTGTATTATTAAAGTAAGTACATTTTTTCGAACTGACAGATTGATAAAACAATGACCTCCTTTTAAAATCAATTGGCCAGTACAACAGTTTTACAACACTATGGCAAAGACAAACAAGTCTGAGAAAAAATAATTTAATGACAAGCAAAAATGACAGTCTTTAATTTTTACCATCCGAGTATTTTTCATGAAATTATTCTCTAATCTAAAGGTTTATTAGTGTCGAAATGTCCGCATAAATCTAACTAGAGTTCCTTGAAACGTCTATGATCAGGATTGATAATTAAATGTAAGTAATTATGGAGTAGTCGAGATCCAATTTCTTTGTTTACTATATTATTTAGGTCTGTTGAATTCCACTATACCTATGTAAGTTTTTGTTAATAGGGCTGCATATCTATAGCTAAATATTTGATCTGTAAATTGTGGATATGGTCACAATTATTCCACTCATTGCGTTGTATGAATATTTTAACGAATTACTCTATAATAGTATTTGTAAGAATCTTTTCGGTTTTAAGAGAAGCGCGTCGGGCTTACTCAACAAGGGTTTGTACTCTATCCGTCTTTCTATTTGTCTGTCAAGACCTAATATCTCGAGATCAAAATTAATAGAGTTGGCAAGTAATGGCACCACCGAATATTGTGGCTATTCTTGAGGGAGGTGCATGCCCAGCAGGGGGCATCAATCGGGTGAAACGATGATTATGAGTCGCCTGGAATAAGCTTCCTTTTTATACTACTAAGGTGGCAGACAAGCATATGGCCCACCAGATGTACCGGTGATTACCGTAACCTATGGACGTAAGTCTAATGGGATAAATATTCCCAATAGTACTACTGGTAAGACTATACAGTAGGACTACTGGGAATAGGTCACGATATCGCCTCAGTTTTCCCAAGCGCCTACAATATGGATTCTTCAAATGGTGTCTTAGAGAGTTCTTACGAGTACAGGGTCTGCAGCGCGATTGTAGCGCTTCTGATATTGCTAACGTTCACATGCTACGCTGACCACTTTAGTTGTAAAAATGCGGTGCATTAATAGTCATGCACCGTATATGAGTCAACTACTAGTTTTAGTTTTCTTTTTTGAAGTTAAGATTTCTCTCATCTTTCAACGCTTGTTTAGCGATGACATGTTTCGTCTTACAATAAATATACTCAGAGTTCTAGATTAATTAAACAGTTCCATCGATCAATCAAACGCCTAACTTTGAAAAGTCTTTTAGTTCAGAAACACTGAGGGAGTTGTGAAAGTTGTGTCTAATATTGTATCGACGTTCCACTGGGCTTAGTACAAGATTTGAGGTTTACTTTGTGAACAGATTTTATTACATACTAGCTGAGAACGCGACTATGCCTGCTCAAAGTCGGAATAAATCAAGGTATTACGATAAGAAAATTACGATTAAAGACGCTAGCTCAGTGTTTGGTACACGATCACTGAATTAAGCAATTTTCCACGCCAAGTTGAAGGTCATATAGTGGACTTGATAAATTTCTCCAGTGGGTGATCTTAACATCCGCCTTTCAATATCAACACGACAATGGACTCACTCACAGTCTATTACGTGAGACAAAGAACTATACGGTGGAATCGTGGGCGTCTTCTAGGCTTTATGTATGTATCCCAAGGTACCCGGGTTCTTTAAGAGGAGCGTTTAGAGGCACATTACGGGGCCGCCAACTTGAGGCCCACTTCTGAAGTGGCCCCCAATCGCTAGATGCGCCACGGCTTTCCATCAAGCTGGCGACTTTTATCGTTCCAATTTTAGTATAATGTACTGCCGAAGCAAGTATAGTTGTACCGACTGTGAGAGTGGCCCCCAGTCACTCTCACAGTCGGTACAACTTCTGACAGAGGTCCTCAAGTTGGCAAACCCATGATGTGATTTTTCACGCTCCACTTGATGAACCCGGGATTGTAAGATGAGGGAAACACGAGCAGCGTGCGCGAGCAGTTCGTTCCAAGTTTTTATAGTCAGACAGAGGAACGACCTCTTGAATCGCTCAGTTCTGGCGAAGATTCTTTTATTGCTTGTAATCGTCGATTTACGATACGCCAGTTCAGGTTGAGTAGATCCATTACAGTTCTTACAATTAAAACAATCTCTTTGACATCTGTTACTTTCCTATTTTAGCGTTTCTTTAACCTTTTACATAACATAATTCAAAGAATAGGTAGCCCTTTGAATTTAGGGAACATTTTGAACAGAATTCGTCAATGAAAAATGCGCACCTGGTTGTTTACAGTGTTCGGTAGAAATAAAGTACGTATCAAAAGTAAGTATTTCGTAAAGTAATTTAATCACAGGCTGACCACAGCCCGCAGCGACAAATGATGTCAGACCGTAGTCAGGAAGAATTTCAACTTCCAAAAACGTAATAGAACAAAATAGTATTTAATGTTTACTAGCTATACTCGTTACAATAATAAATGATGACTATGTAAATGTTAATTTTGATACAATTTGGGACAGAAAAGATAATCCAATTTATTAAGAATTTTACTTTCGCCAAATAATATATTTATAGCCTTGCAAAAGAATTGTCTATTGGTTTCAGATCATAAATTAGTTTGTGAATAAAAAGTCAGCCAAGTGCGAGTCAGATTCGCGCACAGAAGAGTCCCTAACAAATATCCAATAATAAGGGTTCTGTATGGGAGGAACATGTTCAAGAGGGGGTGAAGAACATAATTATGTTGTTAGTATTTACAGTAATAGCGGCATCAGAAATCATCATTTGTAAAAATTTCAACTGTCTAGCCGTGGTAAACACGGCTAGACAGTTGAAATTTGGGTACGGAACCCTAGAAATTATTTGTATTATACAAACGCCATAAAATAATATCGATATTGCAAGAATGTTCACAGTTACAAGACACAGAATCAACTATCGTGCAATACGAATATAAATTACCTACTCATGGAACTAAGAGAATAATATTTTCTTTCAAAAAATCAGTGGCCTTATTATCAAACTCATCACTACTGCTCGTTCGCTCTAACTTTGCCGCTCGGCTCCATACTAAAGTCGAATTTTTAATAAGACGAAGTAAATTGACAGCAGCTAATGTCACTTCTTCATACAATGTTGCGTATTTTCTATGACGAAGTGACATTAGCTACTGTCAATTTACTTCGTCTAATTAGCAATTCGGGTATACGCCTCTACGCCAGCGGCAAAGTTAGAGCGAACGGGTAGTATATTTATTTTAGTTGTGTTTGTACTATTGTAGTATGAGAGTATTGTATTGTTAATGGACAAAGGAAATAATCAATAGGCCTTGGTTCTTAAAATTTATAAGTCATAACTAAGATAGAGAGAACAATTTATTATTTTTAGCTAAATTCTGTTTAAAGAATATAGTTTTCGATAGCTAGAAACTTGATTCTTCTGGGAAATTTCAGCACCACGTTCTCAACTGTAAATTTTACTGGTCGAAAAAGAGATTTGAAATCTACCTTTGGCTTTACATTGTTGACCTTTGGAGGTTACTTTGCCATAGAGTAAAGTTAGGCTACTTTGCCGCAGTTCAAACTTACAAAGTACAAAGTTCTTTGTTTACAATTTACTATTAAGTTAACAATTATTTTTATTATATATGATTTTAAACTAACATGGTCATTACTATACACTATAGAACTGTTAACGGGATATTTACCATGTACTGTTTTATCGATGTAACAGCGCCGAAATATCGGATACTCGATAAAACAGTACATGGTAAATATCCCGTAAACAGTTCTATAATTATTTTTATTGTATTTTATAGTTTTATTCCCATTAACTATTTGCATAAATATCACAGATATTATGAACTGTTTTACATTACCAGAAAAACAGTAGGTACCTGAGTATTTTTGCTTTAAATAAAAAATGTAACATTGAAGCTAATTCTAGGGTTTTAGTTACTAAAATATTTTCAATTCTTAAAATCAGAACGTCAAACATTTTTGCTTGACACTATAGTTTTACTTTTTTTTCAAGAATACTCTTTCTCTGGCAATTTTTTTGTGAAAAGGCTTTCTTAAGGGGCGGTTATAGCGCACAAGTAGGCATTTGGCGCTCCCCTCGCCCCGGGCGCAAGACACACCGCGCACCTGCAGCGGCAGTGAACTCTCATGCCACAGTATACAGTAGAGTAGAAAGAAACAGCATGCTAACTTTGTTTGACGTAGTAAATGCATCTAACTTTATTAATTGTAGTGATTTATTCGAATTTCCTAAATATATGAGTTAATTATATATATTATACTATAATTTTTAAGCTAAAGAATTTGTTTGTTTGTTTAGTTGTTTGAACTCTAGAGTCTAAGAGACTGCTAGTTGAATTTCAAAAGTTCCTTAACAGAATGTCCATTTTTGAAAAATACCAAAATATATAACATCACGCTAAGGCGAATAAGAGCTGAGCAGCAACGAAACATTTTTCGAAAACTAGGATATTTCATTTCTTTTGAGAGTTTCCGTTGCGTAAGTTTGCTAGATGGTTACAGTTGCGTAAAAAATGTAAATTACATTATAACGGGTCATAAAAAGTTCTAAAGTTTTCTAAAATTGGTATGCTAAGTATGAATCACGTGATCATTTTGCAATCCAAAATGGCCGCCGCGGTGTAATCACAAAATTTCATGATGGGTATCATTTAAAGGGTTTTTTGGTATGCTGAGTACGAATCGCGTAATAATTTTGCAATCCAACATGGGCGCCGCGCCGTAATTACAAAATTTCATGATGGGTTTCGTTTAAGGGGTTTCTTGGTATGCTGAGTACGAATCACGTGAAAATTTTGCAATCCAATATGGGCGCCGCGCCGTAATCACAAAATTTCATGATGGGTATCGTTTAAGGGGTTTCTTGGTATGCTGAGTACGAATCACGTGATAATTTTGCAATCCAAAATGGCCGCCGCGGTGTAATCACAAAATTTCATGATGGGTATCGTTTTAAGGGTTTTTTGGTATGCTGAGTACGAATCACGTACTAATTTTGCAATCCAATATGGCCGCCACGCCGAAATCGCAAAAATCCATGATGGTTATCGTTTAAGGGGTTTTTTGGTATGCTGAGTACGAATCACGTACTAATTTTGCAATCCAATATGGGCGCCGTGCCGTAATCACAAAATTTCATGATGGGTATCGTTTAAGGGGTTTTTTAGTATGCTGAGTACGAATCACGTGATAATTTTGCAATCCAATATGGCCGCCGCGCCGTAATCACAAAATTTCATGATGGGTATAGTTTAAGGGGTTTTTTGGTATGCTGAGTACGAATTACGTGATAATTCTGCAATCCAATATGGCCGCCGCGCCGTAATCACAAAATTTCATGATGGGTATCGTTTAAGGGTTTTTTTGGTATGCTGAGTACGAATCACGTACTAATTTTGCAATCCAATATGGGCGCCGCGCCGTAATCACAAAATTTCATGATGGGTATCGTTTAAGGGGTTTCTTGGTATGCTGAGTACGAATCACGTGATAATTTTGCAATCCAAAATGGCCGCCACGGTGTAATCACAAAATTTCATGATGTGTATCGTTTATAGGGTTTTTTGGTATGCTAAGTACGAATCACGTACTAATTTTGCAATCCAATATGGCCATCGCGCCTTAATCGCAAAAATCCATGATGGTTATCGTTTAAGGGGTTTTTTGGTATGCTGAGTACGAATCACATGATAATTTTGCAATCCAAAATGGCCACCGCGCTGTAATCACATAATTTCGTGATGGATATCGTTTAATGGGTTTTTTCGAATGCTGAGTACGAATGACATGATAATTTTGGAATTCAATTTGGCCGCCTAAGCTATTAACAGTAGTAAACTAAAAAGATTTGCTTATTAATTTTAGGCCTAGCAATGCGAAAATACTGTGACAAAAGGTTTTTATTGTAAAATTAAGGCCAATTACATTAAATTGCTACCTAGCATACGAAAGAATCCCTTAATCGATACCCATCATGAAATTTTGTGATTACGGCGCGGTGGCCATATTGGATTGCAAAATTATCACATGATTCGTACTCAGCATTCCAAAAACCCCTTAAACGATATCCATCATAGAATTTTGTAATTACGGCACGGCGGCCATATTGGATTGCAAAATTATCACGTGATTCGTACTCAGCATACTAAAAAACCCCTTAAACGATACCCATCATGACATTTTGTGATTACGGCGTGGCGGCCATTTTGAATTGCAAAATTATCACGTGATTCGTACTCAGCATAGCAAAAAACTCTTCAAACGATACCCATCATGAAATTTTGTGATTACGGCGCGGCGGCCATATTGGATTGCAGAATTATCACGTGATTCGTACTCAGCATACCAAAAAACCCCTTAAACTATACCCATCATGAAATTTTGTGATTACGGCGCGGCGGCCATATTGGATTGCAAAATTATCACGTGATTCGTACTCAGCATACTAAAAAACCCCTTAAACGATACCCATCATGAAATTTTGTGATTACGGCGTGGCGGCCATTTTGAATTGCAAAATTATCACGTAATTCGTACTCAGCATACCAAAAAACCCCATAAACTATACCCATCATTAAATTTTGTGATTACGGAGCGGCGGCCATCTTGTATTGCAAAATTAGTACGTGATTCGTACTCAGCATACCAAAAAACCCCTTAAACGATACCCATCATGAAATTTTTTGATTACGGCGCGGCGGCCGTATTGGATTGTAAAATTATCACGTGATTCGTAATCAGCATACGAAAAAACCCCTTAAACGATACCCATCATGAAATTTTGTGATTACGGCGCGGCGGCCATATTGGATTGTAAAATTATCACGTGATTCGTACTCAGCATAGCAAAAAAACCTTTAAACGATACCCGTCATGAAATTTTGTGATTACGGCGCGGCGGCCATCTTGTATTGCAAAATTAGTACGCGATTCGTACTCAGCATACCAAAAAACCCCTTAAACGATACCCATCATGAAATTTTGTGATTACGGCGCGGCGGCTATATTCGATTGCAAAATTATCACGTGATTCGTACTCAGCATACGAACAAACCCCTTAAACGATACCCATCATGAAATTTTGTGATTACGGCGCGGCGGCCATATTGGATTGCAAAATTATTACGTACTTCGTACTCAGCATACCAAAAAACCCCTTAAACGATACCCATCATGAAATTTTGTGATTACGGCGTGGCCGCCATGTTGGATTGCGAAATTATCATGTAATTCGTAGACATTTTAATGCATTAGGTAGCTGGTTACCATGTCGTGAAAACACGTAAAAGATACAGATACAGTAAAAGATCACCACATTTTTACCATGAGTCGCGTATGTATTTGTAACGGTTAATCTAATTACATTTTGCCCATTACTGATATTCTTATACTGTGGCGCGATTTCAACGTAATTTGGCATAATAATTACGAAATAGTTGCGAAAAAAACTGACACAGGTCCTGCCTCCACAAGCGCCAGGGCGAGACTGATCGGCCGTCAGCGGCGCAATTCTATTGCGTTTGGTAGATATTCGTACATGACAACTATGTAAATAGTTGTTTGTAGAAAAACGCTCGGAAAATGTGTATAAAAACTTAATACCTTTAATTGAGTGCAAAAAAAATATATAAAATGTTAATAGTTTAGCCACAGTTTTGAAAAAACTTTTCTGAGAGAGTCAACTTTGGGATTTTTTTCTATCTAGTGAAATTTATTGGATCGTGTAACGGGCTCGGAATATGTTTAGCTTATATCCTTAACTATTATATATATATTTATCAGAATTATAAACCCTTTACTTTTTGAGTAGGATTGTTTCAAAAAACTCGAAATCTGACCCACGCGGCCTTAAATCTGATACTACAAATCAAAAGCGATAAGAATCGCTTAAGCGTCCATTAACTCCCCAATTAAAAGATGAAACGTCTTAATTCTGTTAATTTATCGCTAACTCCATGGAGTAATTACGAGCTATTTAAATGTTTTATTGTGACGATATCAAAGGTTTCCGTGGGAGAACGTTTGATAAACAAGTTGCGAAGAAGTTATGGGCGTAAAGACGAGTCGACATTGATGTCAAAACTTGATATAAATACTTCGGTACTAACCCTCTAATAAAATAATACTAAATTGTGCTCGCGACTTCGCCCGCTTGGAATTTTGTTTCTAATGTCACATTCTAGTGGATTGTATTCCAGGGATAAAAATGAATAAAAAAAATCAAAAAAATAATGAAGCGTTAGACTTAATAGAATAGGACTGAACCGAAGGGCATACTGTACTATCAACCACTTGGCTAGATTTTCAGAAACCGGTCGAAGAAAATAAAAAACAACGAAATTTTTCATTATCTACTTATAGTATCTATATTTTCAAATATACCAAAAACACTATCAAGAAAATGAATATCCATTTAATTGCCTATAAAATGTAATGCCTAAGAGATAAAGCGTAATCCGATATTACATTTTTTGAGAGAGGGAACTAGGCACGGAGCAACGCGACCAGTACAAAGGGAGAAGACATACGACACGGCGGAAATATCAGCGAACCCTCATGACGTCATGTAAACTGTACGGGATAATCCGCGCGCAACGAGAATGTGCGGATTCTTGTCAAATACCATACCAATTAAATCGCGTGCGGGTTATAGGTACTAAATTGGTGAAAACGGGGTCAGGTGCGGGGAAGCGCGAGGAAAAGCCAGGTTCGCAGATATTTTCGCCGTGTTGTTGCGTGTTTGACCTATAGGTCTGTCCGTCATATACCATGATGAGCCATATTGCAGTATTGACATGGATAGGCGCAGGTTGTGACTGTACGCTGTTGAAATTTTTCAAGCCACCCATAAAGAATTTCAACTAGGTTTAACGACTGCCATTTTAAAATAAATGTCCCAAAGTGGTCACGTGATGAACACCCACCCATAATCGGCCATAGTAAATGTTGTTTACTACAGTGATCGTTTATAAAACACTGAGTCCGCGGGGCCACGAGCGCTTCTTCTTTGTTTTAACATCACAACCTATCATTCACTTTATCTTATTTAATTTTTGGAATCGTGTCTAAATTACTTTCTTCAGTATTGTGACCAAATCTGCCGGAACCCGATAGATATCGGTATTCTCCAACCTTTCAAACATTTTCCAAGTTGGTATTATTTATCTTGTACCCACTGTTGGAATTATAAACAAAGTATTAACTTCGTGACCCCTATTTAAAAAGTTTCCGAAATTTAGAGAACGGCTAGTTCACAGAAGTATTTCAATGATCCCGAACTTTCATGCTGCTAAGACAATAGCTAATTACAAATCACAGCTACGAAAGAGACACATATTTTCTTAGAATTAGAATGATAAATTTCAAAACAAATCTGTCCAAAAAGCACATAAATTTAAGGCTTAAAATTTAATTGAATAAGAATTTTTTACGGAAGTTTCACGAAAAAATATTCTATGTATATAAATGAGAGGGGTTCAGAAGAAATTTGAATATGCGATGAGGGATGGACATCAGGCAGGCAGCTCTGGTCTTTTATATTAAAAACACGAGTATTTGTGAAGTGTCAGGACAAAATTATTGATTTGCTCTGATACACGGTTCGATAACTACCTATATCCATTAACCACGAGCGCTTTTTAAAACTATGTCATTCAATTCCAATTATGAATAGTAGTTTCGGAAATAGTTCGTAACTTATTTGTAATTATGTATTTAGTTTTTTATTATTATTACCACTGTCTAATTAGCTGTGGTTTGAAATTGGCTTTTGCCTTAATCACGGCTTGTTCATTCCTACAAACGCTTACATTATTAGTGACTGGTGATGGTGACCGTGTCGCATGTCGTGATAATAGTATTTTAATAACAACTTTAGAGGGTACTTCCAGCAGTTGGCACCAAAGCTAGTCTTTGGTTTCCCAGCAATCCTGTGTGCTATAGCTTCACAAGCCTTCTGGCGTATGGTCACCAGATAAACAACGAGAGTACGTTGAATTTTGACACCCTGTTTTGCGAGATAGAGAAAATACATAAAAATTAACTGCTCAATAAATAAAATAAACGGTTTCTCACGGTACATAAATGCTACAGTATGAATAGATTATTCCAAAAGGACAATTTTCTCCATCCCTTCGTACGTTGCAAGTGTACGTGCCCACTCTTGGTAACTAGTTGCGCGATTAAATTTAACTTCTGCGGACGTTTTTGGACATATACGTGATCAAATTTCTTATAGGCCCCATCTTGAAACGGTTAGTGAAATTCAGGACACGACTGTAGTTTTGCTTGGTTGATTAATGCCTACCTGTACGATGGCACGTGTTTTGAGGGTAGCTTTTTATTTGTAAGCTCTTTGGGAGCGACTTTTGGTTTTGTTATTAGTTTAATATCTGTCATACTGCTACACAACTGACTAGGGAGTATCTAGGTCTAATATTTTCCTATTTTTGAAGTAGTAGATTTTTACAAACTGATATTTATATTTATACCATACGTCCACACTTCATCAGTTGATAATTAGCTAACTATAAGTATTAATATACCGGGAATCCTGGAACATCCTTTCGAGGAATTACTCAGGGCAGCGCGTCCGGTGCTAGAAGGATATATAGAAACCGTTTGGTAGTCGATTCGAGTTCAGCACGACTTCTTTGGGGATTCACAGTAAAAGAATGCACTAAGATTATCTCAGAAATAACGACTTTACGTATCTGTTATTCCTTATGCAAATATAGAACCTATCTGAGAACTTGATTGCAGAGGAGATCAGTGCCTTTAACCCTTTCAGGACCGTAAGGTTATGAGACTTTATTCTATCATTTTAGCTATTTGTACCGACTCATTATGCTTGTAAAAAATAATTTTAAAAATCAAAACACATCTAAAAATTACGGTTTTTTTGGAATTTTTTGGGACAAATATGTCCCTATGGTCGATTAGAGATACCCTTTACTTAAACAATTTCAATTTTACTTTTATCAAGTTTGCGTATTAGGAATCGGGTAATATGTAAATAAATATCGTTTTATTATAGAAATATTATTTATTAGTTTTTGTAGTCAGCGAAACAATTTCTTTCATTTGTATAGCAAAGGTAAACTTTACCCAGAAAACACATACCTATTGTTTGTTCGATGTTCTTTATCATATTTCGCACAAACGCACCTCTTTTTTTATACCACTAAGGCGGCAGACAAGCACGTATTCTTATCTGCAATCTTAGTAGCTTACGTGGGCTGCGGTGACCACCAGTCCTTCTGGTGGGCTACGGCCCACAGAAGGACTGGTGGTCACCGCAGCCTATGAACGTTTGCAACACCAATGGCGCCACACTCGCGCTGCCGACTCTGTAAAATCATTCTAAGACCCCTTTTGAAGAACTCCATACTGCAGGCGTTTGGGAAAACCGAGTTAGGGAGATCATTCCACAACCTAAGCGTGCGCGGAAGAAAGCCCCTATCGGATCTAACCGTGCTCGAACGCTCCGGACGTAGAGTGTGAGAATGAACTCCCTGTCTGCGGCGGGCGGTCCTCCACCTTTTTTTTGGTGGAGAACTTTTCCATGAGGTGCATCTGTAATTGTCGCTTCACAGATTTGCTCATTGTAATTTTTTTTGAAGTAGGGACCGCACGTTGTCTGTTACTGAAGCCGTTTATCAACCTCCCGGCCACTACTTATCTGAACTGTAGGGTCCCTCCAAGTGGTTTTGACTGTGAAGCATAGTTTATATAGTGTGTGCGTTATTCACTGATATTTCGAACAAATCAAAGAAAAGTCGAAGGTAGTACTTTATTTTAGATCTTTGATCTATGTTCTCTGACTCCACTTGAAAACTGGTTGGTCATAGCATGGTGCTTCGGTCACAGGTTCTGCTGTGGAGGTTGAAGTCTTGTTGAGTCGGCAAGTGTCGTATCTTCAATTACCACGTCAATAATTCCTCGATCATCGTCCTTTGTCAAAAGCCTTTGATCTTCATCAAGTAGTAAGTCGTCCTCATTGTCACTATTATCAGCCATCAAAATCTGTTGTATTTCATTTTCTCTAAGTTCGAAAACGCCAGGACCCTTACGAAACATAATCTGTAAAAAGTCACAAATAAAAAAGAAGGGTATTGACAAAAAAATACCAGTTATTTGGCATACTAATGAATGAGTACGATGATATAACTATCATATGAATTGTATCTCTCTGTGACCATAGGGACACCGGTGTCCCTTTATGTTTTGTAATGAATTATCGTTTATTCAACAGAAATAATAATTTTACAAATATATAAAATAAAAATAACTTACCAGGCAGCAACTATTTCACACCCTAAAGAGTTAAAAAAAGCAGTTTCACACATATAAAAACTTTTACAAAATATACGATTAGCTCGCCAAACGAAGTGCCAGTTTCCAATAATCATAGACAAAGAACAGTATGCTTTATTTTGTTTTACGAGCATAAACAATGAAAAGAGTGTGTTCAGTAACTATTTTGTTAACAAATAGATTTAAAGTGGTTTACTGATTACAGTTTTATTTTACAATTACTATTTGGGACGCCGGTGTCCCCGTGGTCGTCAAAGGGTTAATGCATAGTAACTTGTATGTATTTGGTCTTTGATTACTTACTTGAATTGGACTGCGGCAACCCAGTAGATAGAATAGATTACGGCGAGATTTGTGTGTCTATCGTAATTGTAATCCAATTTGCACGCTTTGGTGTATTTTGTTTGCAATGCGTCTATATTGTATGTCTAAATAAGTAGCTATATTGATTGACTGCCTCTGTGGCGTAGTCGGTAGTGATACCACCTGCAGCGCTGGATGTCCTGGGTTCGATTCCTGGGTCGGTCCAAATATTTGTGTGATCCACAAATGTTCGTTTCGGAGTTTGGGTGTTTTCGAATAATATGTATGTATTTACAAAATATATATACCTAAATATGTCTATCAGTCGTATAGATCCCATAGCACAAATTTATAGTTTAATTTGGGCTAGATGATGTTGTGTAAGAATGTCCACAAAATATAATTTAAAAAAATCCTCGGAAAAGACAGTTGTGGTTTTTGATTGTCTACTTACTGTGTTTTTAATGGATCAGTTCAGCCTATGCTGAATTAACTAACACATGTTCTACCTTTAAAATACCTACTTCTTTCTTCAAACTATCCTTTCGCCGGACTGCTGTAAGGAATTTCTTCTCTAAAATGGGATGCAATGATATCCTTTGTTTTGTTTGGCACTAGCTATACCTAATATCTACACCTTTATACTTGTGAATTATCTACATACTTGCCAGTTTATGAAAAAGTCCAGCAGCGTTAGAAATCCAATTATAAAAATAGTTGAATTAAAGTACAGCCTGTGAAAAACGTAAACAATAACCATAATGTAGGCAACAAAACGAGGTGTTTATGCCGAAAGGCCGAGGCCGAGAACAACAAGAATACGAAATTATCGAATAACAACTTGTGAAAGCTACGTTTTCTGTTTGAAAGGAATTATCGAAATTAATTTGAATCGAACACAAAAACGTAAAGTCCACAAATTTTATATGTATTTTTGTTTTAAATCTCGAGCATTACTACGAAAATGCGTATTATGACTTGCTGGGCCAGATGACCTAACCGATGAATCACCCAGATACTGCTCTCAACCGATTAATTCTCTCATTTCATACATCTTGGGGCTACAAACAGAGTAGCGTCTCGGTTGTCCAACGGTTACAGCGTCTAGCCCGGCGAGCCAAAAGACACAGGTTCCTGCTCAAGACCGAACATTTTCTTCACCAATTGCTTTATAAAATTA
Organism: Miltochrista miniata; assembly: GCA_933228765.1. Classification (NCBI taxonomy): domain Eukaryota; kingdom Metazoa; phylum Arthropoda; class Insecta; order Lepidoptera; family Erebidae; genus Miltochrista; species Miltochrista miniata. The sequence continues at coordinate 2,575,982 of OW121764.1, forward strand.
TCGTTTAGGTAAAGTCTAGTTGTTTAATACAATTATTGAAAGCGAAGTCGAGATAGACAGTTCATGTAATTTCCGTTAATTTTTTTTTTTTTAATGGTGCATTTATTGTTAAAAATTACAGAGAAACATAATTATTACATATCTATATTTACATTATTACTATCTAAACTAAACCTAAATAAGGCCCCCGTGGCATTGTGCCCAAAAGACTAGCAGCATTCCCCCTTTGAATAGCAATACCTATTCGTTGAGCGAGAAAACTGCCAGCCCTTGGGTCACCAGTTGACTCCACAAGCCGCTTTTTCAAATTCTTGAAAAAATTTTGCGCATTGGGACCCCATGGACCTAGGGTCTCGACACCGACTGGACAAAAACGATACGATGAGTCGAGACCCTTATATTTATTAATTTTAATATTTTCAGCCGCTTCCGCTGCGGCACAGGCTTTTAATTTTGTTTTAGGAAGATGGGACGGGGCTAGAGTGTCAACACAAGTTGCATCCCACACCAGGACCCGACCCATCTCCCACGGTATCAAAGTTATACCATCCGGTCTCTTGCCATCGTCCCTGAAAACGCCGTTTGGCTCTAAGAGCGCAAGCACATTGGCGGTGGCAAGAGCACGGCGGATGATGTCATTCAGCGCAGCGTGGCGTGAGAAGCGGCCTGCGCTCTTTAAACATGAAAGACCATGATGCCCCAAAGTGTCAACGTTAAAACCGCAGGGGCATCGATGTGGAGCGCAAAGCGTGACGCCAAGTCTCAAACCAACTGAAATTCTTAGGATGTCCGGTTCCAAAAAAGTTCCGGTGTTGGCTATAGGGAAAGCTTTCAACCAATCACCGGATTCCTTTCTACTGAGCGCTAATAATCTGGCCCGATCCGGGCCTAGACTAGCATTTAAAAAGGAGTCAAAGGTTAATTTTGACATAGCGTCGTCCCAGCTCCGTTGTAAATTTGGATGGGTGGGTAAATTTTGACCCGGACAAGCCATTAGCCAAGCATTCTTGGCATCTGTAAGGCCAGTCGTCTCATAGTCTGTAAGACAATTCGTCAGAATTTTACCTACGAGACTCGACGTGGCATGTACAGATGACAAAAAGGCTGGCAAAGCCACACTAGAAATTTTGCGGATCCCTAGCCCACTATATTTAATGGGAAGAGATGCCTGGGACCAAGATTGTTCGCTCAGTTGTATATTGAGAATTGATTCCAAAGAAGATTTGATTAACGAATCAATAGAAAATAAATGACTTTGATGTTTCCAAAAAGGACAACAGCGAAGCAAATAAATAGATTTAGGAACAAACATACAAAATTTCAGAATTGTGATTGCGTAATGTGAACTAATAGAATGTAGCCGATCTACATTGGATTCAAATTTTGATATTTTTTGTGCTATTAATTCGGGAATAGCATCTTCAAATATAGGGGACCCTAGGAGGTAAAGATTCTCTCTGCTAACAATTTTAATATTCGGACATAGGGAATTGAATTTTTCAAGGAGTTCCGAATTGATGTGATTATTATGAAAAAATAATTCACACTTATTAAAATTTAATTCCAAACCAATTAAATGAAATTTATTTTTAATTTCTATAAGATCTGACAGAACAGAAACTGCATCACCTCCAAGAGTCCCGTCATCTAAATACCAGACGTTAAATTTTGACTTTAAATTTTGAATGATGGGGTTAATGGCTAGGCTGAAAATGGCTGGTCCGAGGGGATCACCCTGCTGGCAACCGACTTCAGAAGAAAGTTCGTTGCATTTATACATTAATTTGGAAGGTTCGTGATAACAGTTAAGTAAATAGTTATAAATTTCAGGAACATTGCTTCTAATTTCTGACAGCAGGATGTCACGGTTTACCGAATTAAAAGCATTTTTCACATCAATTTTTAGCAAAACCTCACACTCACCTTTATTAAGGTAGGTGCGTAAGGCGTGGACCGCCGCCTCACACCCACCTTTGGTACCAAACCCTAATTGAGTCGGTTCAAATTTTTGTTGTAATTTTGACAAGATGTATCGGACAGAAATTTTGGATGCTAAACGCCTAAAAGTGGACCCAACAGCAATAGGACGGACTCCTCCGTCTTTTTTAGTGAGAGCAATGAGATTAGCTCCATAGATAACAGGAGCGATCTCAGGGTTAATATTACCAGAGAGCATGAGGTTTACTAATTTTGTTAAACAACCGATGAGGTGCTTACCTGCATCACCCACACAGTGAGAGGTTAGGTCTTTTAGGTGTTGTGGAGAAAGACCATCAAGACCAGCTGCTGATCCGACTTTAAAAGCATTAATCGCACTCACTGTGTCCTTATCCTGTGCAAGTAAACACACATCGGGTGATGTAGGCGGGTCCAGAACGTAGTCCGAGACTGGAGCTGAGGGATGTTTTGTCTGTAAAGACGTAAGGGTATCTGTTGTATCCGCTCAATCCCGCCGGTGGCGTGGTCACGCCGGCGTATCCTTAGGCGGTGCCCACGCCTTCGGCGGGAACGGCGGCTGCACGCCGGACGTCAGACAATATATCCTTATTTCTTTTACAGGAGTCGTACTACATAAATACTTACTGATTCATCATGCTGGATAACTGACGAAATTAACTACACTAAATCGGAGAACACCCCATGTGTAATGGATTTATGATATTTGGCCGAAAATTAGGATGGGGAAAATGAAGGAGTACTCTCAGATTTTACCATGTAATTCAAAATAAAAAGCAGTTTTCTGACATAAATTATTTTATTTACAAAATATACACATCAACAATTCACTTTCACCAAAAAAATAATAATCTGTAGATATAAAATCTCCGAAAATAAAATAAAATATTACTGCCTATTTATTTGTTTATTTTTTTGTTTATTTTGGGGATATCGAGGCTATGTAATCTTAAATTATTGTAAAAAAAACCCCCGCATTTTTATTATTGATTTTCACATAAATTATTCATATGTTAAATGTTAAATGGTATTTTGACAAAAGATTATAGTTTCTATTGAGAAAATCTCAACAAATATCGGTTAAATACGAGCACTGCACAACAAAAACAACAACAAAAAAATAATGGTGACCTTCGCGTGTTATTTTATCAAATTTTACAAATTTAACTTCGAATTACACTGAAAATATTTATCACAGCTGTTAAACAACATGACAGTATACTTTTAAATGCAAAACAACAATATTTGAAACAGAATAAACGAAATATTCAAAAATTAATCGTATTAATACTTTCTATGAACGGCGCCAAACAAACAATAAATAATGACAGCGATCAAATCGTGATTTCGACTTTTTTTTTCATTACATTCACTCGGCAAGCTATCTCATTCAGTACCATAACCAATTCTACACATTAATTTATACAGAAAGACTTAGACCCGCGACCATACAGCCATAGATATCGAAAAATGTGCGAGGAGAACCAAACGAAAAAAGTTGGCCGCCATGGTTGCCAAAGCAATCGACTGTTCGGGAGATTGGCAACTCGGGTTTCATGCGGCATTCAACGGGTATCTGGAGACAGTACATCACTTGAAAACAGGAGACGTGCGGCTCCTTTTAAATCTCCGTCGCTAACTTTTGCTTCTACAAGCTTGTTAACATCATAAATCTTTTTGTTATAATTTCCAGTAAAACAGCCATTTTGAGTCGGAAGTGTGGGGTTAGAACAATTATTTTTTATTTTTTGTGTGAGAGATATAGTCTCGTCACTAAATTTAGCATGTAATACTTTATAAGGAAATAGCAAAAGATTTTGCCAATTTTCAATGCTATTATTATCCAAACACTGCGTTATAAATTGAGACAAAAGTGTAGCGACAGAGATCCTGGCACCACGAGGAATTCGTTTAACTAAACTCACATTATTTTTTAAATTACTCAAAAGGTGATGAAAAGGCGTGCCAGAAGGGTTACTATCAGATGGAATAGAAGCATGAGGTTTTGTGAAATTATCTGAAAGTAACGTTGTTGAGTTTTTGCTGGGGCATTTATGTAATTTTGATCTATGTATACGAAGTCCTCGAGCACTTTTAAAAGATTTTAAACAAATGGAACAAAAAAAAGTATAAAGTGACGTACCATCTTCCGATTGCGTCAAGCTTTGCATTTACTTATAAAGTTATTATAAAACAGAAACTACAAAAACAAACACAAATAAAAATACAATATAAATAATCTTGACGTTCGCGTTGACGCTCTGTCACCGGGCGCCGGGCGCATGCGGAGGAGCCAGCAAAACCAGAAATAATTTTCAGCCTGAAAAAATAACAAATATAATTAGATAAATCGCATTTAGACTTAAATATTACTTAAAACCAAGCCTTAGGTGGGCCAAAATTATATAATTGTTATTTAAAACAATTATATAATTTTTGATAGACCGGTTGACATAGTTGACGTTGACGTATAATTAATTAATTAATTAATTAATTATTTCCGTTAATAATTCTCACAAATTAATCAATTTCTGATATCCAAGTCCCTTCGTCACATAAAACGGACAGATCTGATAAAATATCAATAAAAGTTACGAATGTTTTTGTTACAGGCAAAGGTTGATCTATAAAGATTTAGGATAAGTATTAATTGCATCCTTGAATTATTCACAATCTTGATTCATTTTACTATTGTTTGGAACCCTCGGTGGGCTAGTCCGACTCGCACTGGTCCGGATTTTTTTTATAAATTTCACTGGCCCACTTAGAATTTAATAGGTTTTTCTTTTCTGTCACATCATCCAATGTCATCGTAATATTGCAAAACCGTTAGATTGTAATCTAGCCAGCGAGATTGCAAAACGTCTTAGTTTTGCAATCTAACTTATTATGTTCCATTACATTTAAACTACCAAAAAAAATTACAAAAATTACCCATATTAATAGGACAGATAAATAATAAATAAATATTCACGGACATTTCACACGACGCTATCTGATCATAACGTAAGCTAGGAATAACCTGTTTGTGTTATGGGTATCAGACCACTCATATTAATACTTATATACTTTTAAATACATACATATTATACATAGAAACACCCTGACTCTTGAGGCAAACATTTATGGGTCACACAAATATTTGTCACCGGTGGGAATCGAACCCACGACCACCAGTGCTGCAGGCGGTATCACTAGCGACTGCGCCACAGAGGCAATCATAAGATAGATATAATGTATATATCATCAGAGATATAATTATAGTAAAGGCACCTATACTATGTCATAGTAGTTGCATTAAAGTACAGGTTTTTATCCCTAAAGATGACAAAAACCGGCCAAGAGCGAGTCGGATTCGCGCACAGAGGGTTCCATAGATACAGCCTCGTGACGGACAGACAGACAGACGGACGGCAAGGTATCATGAATAGAACTTTGGGTACGCAACCCTAACAACAACGTCTCAAGTACTTAAATAGAAAAATGGCCAACTAAAATAAAATGCAGATTATTTGCTTTAATATTGTGGAGTAATTATTCTTTTATTAGATCTTTTATTGAGACATCTCAGATCCTAGGGGATAAAATAAATGAGGTCCTCAGTCTTAGGAAATTGATGGGGTCTACATTTGAATTAAATAAAATAGGAACATTGCCTCTATGATGTCAACGGTTACCTGTCATAATTACACTTACTCGAGACTGTAAAGATTATATCAAAATAATTTACTGGTTAGGCATTTATTAAGACCACTAATTTTACATAGCCTTGTAGAATTAGTGGTCTTAATAAAGGCCTAACCAATAAGTTTTTAGTTTTCTGTTTCTACACTGTGAAACAGTGATTGGAAGTTAGAACTGTTCTAAATCTACTTCTATTCCAAGCCTGGCTGCGAAAGGCACCTCTGGGTTTGCAAGGAGGATTGGCCTCCACGTGCAGACTAGTGACCTGCGTCGTTGGTTGGAGCAAAGTTAGGTAGTACTTCGAAGAAGTGCTTGATACACAAAGTAACGTCTACGACAGTACAGTAAAGGGCCAAAAAGAATGCACATCGAGCTTTAGAAAGAGGCAATCGGCTAATTTCGACTTCGTATAGCGATATCTGTGTCGCACACACCATGACGTTTGTTTTGTCAGTCATGGTTCAAATGCGAGAGAGTGCAGTCGCTTATCTAAGCCAATATATATATAGAGCTGCTAAAACCCCTATAAAATTAAATCAGTACCTACTATGGCATCTATAGGGAAAAAAGGTAAGCCGTTAGTCTGCCAGTCACGCGAAATTATCCATAATGTTTATAAATATTTTTTATCTGAAGCCAACCAATTTAAAAAACATGAGGATGTTAATGTAAGTAATTATTTTAAGAAGGTTCAACAGAGAGTTGCAGATGCCACTGGAACAACTGGAACAATACAGGGTGTGGCGTAAATAGTGGTCCAACCGTCAGGGTGTGATAGACGAGGTGCCCCACTATAACATACTACAATATCATCCAAATTTACCCAAGGGTCTCAGAAAAAAATAACTTTTTTTGAAAAATCGTCCCTTTTTTGTAAAGTTGCCTGTAGATTATAGGAAAACCGCTATTTCTGATTTCTGTTTTTTCTCTCTTAAAGCTAAATACATAAGCTATCAAAAAAATATTGTAAATAGAATTCCACAACAAACGTTTGAAATAAATTTAAGTTCATCTCAATTTTCTCTCTAATTTTCAGGTATCATGAAAATTGTTCAACGTTTTTTATAAAAAATATGTACTACACTGATGCTACCCAAACGTTTAACCCTAGAATCATAATCTATATTTATAGTTACAAATCTCATAATCATATGTCTCTCATACACCTCATTTTTAAGCGCACCTAGTGTATTAACTATGGGAGGTATGAATAAAAAATACTTTTTATATTAATAAAAGGAATGTTTATTAGAGATCAACACATTGAAAAACTAGTTTTAAGATAATTCAGAGCATTCCAGACACAAACTGCCGCGATGCTCCATGCACATGTACCGTTTGCAGGAGGTGCAAACAAACCTGGTGACACGTTTTTTTTTGTAGCAGCAGAAGTTGCAAAGTTTTCTGGTTTGACTACCAAGGTCTATGGGTGCATCAGGCAAAGTATCGCCCAGAATGGTATCGATATTCCGCTTTAGGCATCGCCTCAAAGTTGGTACTTCACGCCGACGCCGTAACCAAGGCTCTATCAACTTGTTCGAGACATCTTTGATAAAAGCTCGTCTTGTCAGTGGTTGGTTTTGATTACTGCTATTGTTATGGACGTGTATGACAAAGGAATTGACCATGGACATATTCAAGATACCGTAAAAGTGATTAAATTGTGAACACCATTCATTAACATACGAATCTCAGACACCTTCGACGTCGTATCTTGGCTCCTATACGTTTACGCGCCAAAATGTCTAGCGCGAGACTGAGGTCTTGCCGCGGCAGGAAGGTACTGAGACGCGCGTCTTGCTATCTCTTTCGCGCCGCGCTTTAGAAGAGTTTTACTATTTTGAGGTGTATGACAGACACCTGATTATGATTCTAGGGTTAAAAATATGCTTATGTAATACTGATTTCAAAATGATACTATGTAAGGATTTCGCATAAACAGAAACTAGTAATTTTTACTGTTAAAGTTCAAAACGGGTTAAGAAAAATTACCAAAATCAACTTACATACATCACAAATGTTTTTTTCATAGTAATAGTTCATAGTCGACATTATTATTATTTATTTAAAATCTTATAACCTAGATAGCGCCCGCGGCTCCACCCGCGTGGGATTTTGTAACTATTCTCGCTTTTATTTATTTTCTATCTGAAATTCTGTTCCCATTCCATGACAAATTCCTAGCGCGTGGAACTGCGGGCGCCATCACGGTTATGATTTTTTTAAACTATCGCAGTTTTTAACATACATACATACATACATATCATCACGCCTGTTTCCCATCGGGGTAGGCAGAGACTATGGCTTTGCACTTGCTACGATCCTGGCATACCACTTTCGCTTCTTCTACTTTCATAAGTGCTTTCATACACGCTCGCCGGTTAAGGGTGCTCTTGACCTGGCCTTTTTCCAGCAGGTCATCAATTCGGTTACCATGCGTACGCCGAGGATGACCCCTACCAGCTTGCCCATTCATTCTCGCCTTATAGATCTGTTTAGTCAGTCTATTTTCATCCATCCTCTCAACATGTCCAAACCATCTAAGCATCCCTTTTTCTATCTTTGTCACTACATCTTCAGTTATACCACATTGTTTTCTAATCACGCTATTTCTTACTTTGTCCATCAATTTCACTCCAGCTATACTTCGCAGACTTCTCATTTCCACTGCATTAATTTTACTTTCATGCTTCTTCTGCCACACCCAACTTTCACTACCATACATAAGTGTGGGGATAAGCACACCCCTATGCACAGCCACTCTTGCCTTCTTAGACACGTTTTGACTGCTCATAAAGGTATGCATCGCCCCATTCACTTGATTTCCTGCCAAAACTCTTCTCTCAATATCCTGGTCACACTTTCCATCCCTCGTAAATTTTGAACCCAGGTATACAAATTCTTTCACCTGTTCCACTCTTTGCCCTTCGATAATAATAGGGCAATTCGTCATACATTTCTCTCTTTCAAAAACCATTACTTTAGTCTTACTTACATTCACTTTCATTCCTCTACCTTTCAGCGCCTCATGCATAATATTAACCATCAACTGCAACTCCTCCGCCGATGCAGCTAAGATCACCTGATCGTCAGCATATAGGAGGCATTTGATGGACAGCTCGTTCAGTTTTATACCACACGCACTCTCTTGCAATTCTTTCAAACAACTGTCCATGTACAGGTTAAACAGCCACGGTGACGCTACACAACCCTGTCTCACACCCCTTTCTATGTTAAAGAAGTCCGTGCAAGCTCCGTTGATCCTGACACAAGCACTCGAGCCCTCATAAAGAGATTTCAGTGCTCGTATCAAGCTGCTGCTCACCCCGTACAAAGACAATGTTGACCATAGTTCATTCCTCACCACTTTGTCATAGGCCTTCTCCAGATCTACGAATACGCAATATACCTTTTGGCTTTTCGCCAAAACTTTTTCTGCTATGCGTCGTAAGGAGAAGACCTGATCCGTGCATCCCCTTCCTTTCATAAATCCTGCTTGAACATCCCACATTTTTCCTTCACTTTCATTCATCACTCTTTTTATCAACACTTTCGCATACAGTTTACCGACGATGCTGAGCAGGCTTATGCCGCGGTAATTTTTGCACTCTTGCTGCGACCCTTTTCCTTTGTACAGCGGCACAATGACGGCTTTGGACCATTCTTTTGGTACGCTGCCACTCCTCCAGCACAGATTAAAAAGGCGGTACAGCTGGTCAATCACCACGCCACGTCCTGCTTTCAGCATCTCAACGGAAACCCTATCAATCCCAGCAGCCTTGCCTAGTTTCATACTATTTAATGCTTCCATTATTTCTTCCATACTAATGTCGTTTTCATTGCCAATTTCATTCATTTCACAAAAATGAGTTTGCACTTGCGTATCCTCTTTATCAAATAGACTTTCAAAATACTCCTTCCATATTTTTAGCACACACTCTTCTCCTCCCACAAAACTTCCATCCTGGTTTCTGATCTTATTAAGCGGTGATGTGGTCTGTGGACTCCTCACCGCTTTTATGGACTTCCAAAAGAATTTTATATTCTGTTGGAAGTCACCAGATAACCTTTTATCAAATTCATCTCTATCATTCTCCTTCTTTCTTACTAACACCTCTTTTGCCATACGCTTATACCTTTTATACTCATCGTTGGCCATTCGTACATCCTCATCCGTTGCCTTCTGCATTCTTTGATTGGCCTTTGTGGCCAGCCAGTCCAACCATGCTTTCTTCTTCTCAGACAACGCTTTCAGAACTTCCGCGGTCATTCTTTTTAACTTACATCCTTGGCTTCTCTTGCTCACACCACACACTTCTATCGCAATTTCCACGAGTCCTTCCTTAATCGGCTTCCATAATTCTTCAACCTCACATACTTCATCTAAATTATCAAACTTTTTGCTTAGTTTGCTCACAAATTCCTCTTTTATACCTATCTCTTGCAAATTCTCAACTTTTATGCGTTCTAGTACACTAACAGGTTCACGCACACGGTGCCTCCACCGCTGAAACAGACCTCTTACTCGGCTGACAACCAAGAAGTGGTCTGTGTCAATCCCAGCACCGCGGTAGGCTCGAGTGTCTAGTACTTTCTTTCTCATCCTTGCGTCAACAATCACAAAGTCAATCATGCTCCTCTTACTTCCTTCTTGTCTCGTAATCAAGTGGATATCTTTGTGGTGAAACATGGTGTTAGTCACCACAAGATTCTTCTCCAAACATACTTCAAGCAAACTTTCTTTTAGTTTTTTAGTTTTAATTCTTTATTGCACACAGAAACAAAAATACATTGACATTGATAACTAGGAACTATGATGTACAAAGGCGAGCTTAACTCAACACTGAGTTTTCTCCCAGCAAACCTTTGGGTGAAAGGAAAAGCGCAACGGAAGGTTTAAGAAGTGTGCAACTAGATAGAAGATAAGATGAAAGTTAAAGTTTTGTAATGTTACATACATATCTAACATTATTCATAGATACACGTCATACACACAATACCAATATACTAATTACATAAATATGGATAGGAACTTGACAGTAATAAGTATAAACATAATATTATAGAACATACAAATCTGCATCAGCATATCGTAATACATGATGAAATACACTAAACATACACTGCTCGTACATACTTATATATTTGAAGAAAGAAATAGTTCCTTAACTCTATCCTTGAATACACCCAAAGAGGTACTTTCCCGCACAGAATGTGGCAATGAGTTCCACAACCGTACTGCGCGAATGGTTGTGACGTCTGTGACGTCATGTCACGCCACCACCACGCGCGAGCATCGTGCCAGGCGCGCGTCCCCGCACTCTCATCCCCGCCGCAGCCTCCACTACCGGTGCCTATATAAACAGCTGCGCGACTGCGACGGGTCTCTGTTCCGGCCTGCGGCTGTTCAGGTGATGTGCCACTCTCCATCTGTGCACATCGCTGGGACTGGTGGTCTAGTACTAAGAAACCTCTCTCGTTAATTGATTAAAGGGACGAAAGTCCACTGTTATTATTGTAATATATCGATTCTCTGAAGAATAAACGCAGATAACTGCAGTTCTACTATTACCACATCGTTCATATTTATCTCCTTGGTAAATATACCTATATTTGCACTTGATGAGGTGGCTGACCCACCCACAGCGTGACAATGGCGCCCACGGGAATAGAAAACCCCTAGACCACCAATACCAGGACGTGTATTTTTTTTTGTTACTAATACATATTTTTTTTCAGTGCAGAAGGTAAATTCGATCTTAACTTCGCTTTATTTATTCAAGTAATAACATAAGCGAGGTTAATCTTCCAAACGCGTACTAAATACAGCGCGCACTCGAGTCGTGCGTGTCCTTCAAATTGGCTCGCCGCATGACCTTGAGCGAGTCGCTGCGTCGGCCGGCCTAACGCGCTCCTATTTATTCTGCACTGAAATTAATTTCTTGAACCTAACTCATTATTTTTGTGTCTATTTTCGCTACGGATACCATCCACCGTAAAAATGTCTTACCCCATCAAGTATACACATTTAGGTAAAAACGAATTAGAATACGAAGTTTTAATTCGTGAGGGAACTAAGTCGAATACGGTCGATGAGCTCCGGAAGCAAATTACTAAACTTTCCCTAACCGTGTCCTCGGAGGACATCGCTACATCTCCCTATAAAGCGGATGACGATATATCTGCCTGTAAAGTTTCTTTGTTTAAAGTATCTAATAACATCAACTCGCTAGAATGTAAATTTGATAGTAACATTTTTGCTAGAACTGAATCGCTCTTACACCACGTTTACTTTAGATTATCTCGAATTGACTTAACCTCATTGTCTGATGTAGAAGTAATCAAGCCCCTATGGGATCAGTTCCATGATTACTATACTAGATTGACCCGTTTGTCCCCTACGGATGCCAAGGTTACGGACGTGGCCAAACCTACTCTTGACTCGCGCGTTCCGAATTCCTCTGATCTGTATTATGAACGTAAACTTTTTTCTGAATTAGCTAAATTTAAATATAACGGAAAGACTTGTGTGCGTGCTTTCATACAAAATCTTAATGAATTCATTGCCTGTAGGAATATTCCTTCGGAAAAGGTACTATCCTTTGCTTTCGAAATCTTTTCTGACAACTCCCTCCACTGGTATCGCGCTGTAAAGGACAGTGTGAAATCTTGGGATGAGTTATGTATACTACTAAAACGAGACTTCAGTCCCCATAATTACGACTATAAACTAATGTCGGAAATTAGACGCCGTTCTCAAGGCGAAGTAGAAAATATAACCATTTACATCTCTAAAATGCAAGGGTTATTTTCTCGTCTCGATACTCCAATCAGCGAGTCTGATAAGCTTGAAATTTTACTAAATAATATCAGGCCTTGTTATGTAAATTCGTTTCTAACATCGAATGTAGTAGATGTTCCTTCTTTATTGAGCGTCTGTAGAAGATTTGAACAATACCACAGTCGCACTAAGTACTTTGTTGAACCTCCAACAATAACTTCAGATACGATAGCCCCTGAATTCGCATATAACTGCTCTAAAAATAATCCTAACTTGCATACTTATTCCACTAACAGAAATTATAAGTTATCTAACTCAACTTATAATAATGTTATCGCATCTGACATGCCATCTCCCTCTAACACTAGCCCCACAGCGTTCAAGGTCAACGCGGCTGCGACCGCTAAACAATACTGCCCGAGATGTCGTGTTTACTCGCATTCCTTGAAAACATGCACTGAACCTCGTTATCTAGTATGTTTTAAGTGCGGTTTAAAGGAATTTCGCACTACTGACTGCCCTAAATGCAATCAAGCCTCGAATAAAATACCAATTAATATCGTAAGTCCCGTTTATATTACGACTAAAGTAAATAATAAATTTGACCCGGCTGATTGGCAAAGTTGGCTAAATTTTGTTTCAAAATTTTCAAATTCACTGCGAAATTCTAAAACTAAAAATACTACAATAAATCATATTCCTCGTATCCCCTATATCCCTGTTACTCTGAACGGGATTGATACTGTTGGTTTACTTGACTCGGGTTCAGCTGTTACTATTCTGGGTAATGGTTCCCACAAAATCTTAAAAAATCTAAAAATAAATAATTCTAAACCCTTAAATTTTTTCACAGCTAGTGGTGATAATTTTTCTTCACTTGGCTCGGCCAATATTTCTTTCAAATTTCTAAATAAAACTGTATCTCTCGTTGCTCACATTGTACCTAATATAAAAAATAATCTTATTTTAGGAATGGACTTTTGGAGAAAATATAATCTCTTTCCTAAAACTTTAGAATCAATCTTGGTTCCTAATTATAAAATGTTTCGGCGTTGTAAACCTAAGTTCCTACGTCGATAATGAAAAAAATTCTTTTGTGTTTCTAACAGTCGATCTGAGGGCGACCGCTCACATTCTTTCCTAATTTAATGAAACATCTTCTAACAAGCGGAGACTCGATCGCAACTCAGTCACTTGATTCATTCATCGTTGTTTCTATTCATAAAACTAAAAGGTACAGTTCACACCATATATCCTACTCTTATATGGTTGATGAGCGTTGATGAGCACGTACAGCTACGACAAATCGCTAAGCTATTTACCTTCTACACTAGAGGGTAAAATCAGCCCTAATAGCGCCACATCATTGCAATAGTTGTTCCTACAATCTTAAACTAAAAATATTATTCTGTGGTAACTATAACATATTTCTAAAAAAATTACTAATATCTTAAAATAATTATCTATTTTTAAACTAAAACTTGTCAAAATCGGTTCAGCCATTCTCTAGTTATAGCGTTGAACCGTGACAAACAGACCGACATGACTGTGACGCCTATCATCATGTTTACTACAGTGCATTGTGCGAGCGGCGCAATCATTATACATACTTACTTAGTATTCGCTGTTAACTAAAATTTTATGCATGTACTTGTATCTATAGGTATGCTACGGTATAATACTGCATTCCACCTGACTATGGGCTAATATTCCGATTCCAAGACTACGTCGCAGGATAGTCAGGTGTATTATTGCTTTGCTATGAAGATATAGACTTTGTTATCTACATTTTGCAATCTTATCTTTTCTAAAAAGTCAAATCATACTTCGATTTCTCTCGCTCACAGCTTACGTGTGTAGGTACTGGTTATCAGCTGCGCTCACACAAGCCTATAGCTAGCTAACAACGCGCCGAATGCTGTCTACTACCTATCTATGTTATCTGAGAATGTACTTATATTTTTCTTGTAATCTTACTAAAATTATGCTACGCGGTCTAGCCACGTCCTATATCTGAGCTTACCTAGCTATTGACCTTCTACCCCTACTACCCTAAGCACCCTTGTACCCCTTATGTACCCCACTATCTTTGATTTGTTCCAGGGTGGAAGCCAAGTCCCTGGAGCGTTAAGGGGAGCGGACCTTGAAGACTGGAGAAGCGGAATTTTTTAAGAAAAATTCTCGCCCTAAAAGGGGGGTGTGTGACGTCTGTGACGTCATGTCACGCCACCACCACGCGCGAGCATCGTGCCAGGCGCGCGTCCCCGCACTCTCATCCCCGCCGCAGCCTCCACTACCGGTGCCTATATAAACAGCTGCGCGACTGCGACGGGTCTCTGTTCCGGCCTGCGGCTGTTCAGGTGATGTGCCACTCTCCATCTGTGCACATCGCTGGGACTGGTGGTCTAGTACTAAGAAACCTCTCTCGTTAATTGATTAAAGGGACGAAAGTCCACTGTTATTATTGTAATATATCGATTCTCTGAAGAATAAACGCAGATAACTGCAGTTCTACTATTACCACATCGTTCATATTTATCTCCTTGGTAAATATACCTATATTTGCACTTGATGAGGTGGCTGACCCACCCACAGCGTGACATGGTAAAGGAACCATCATAACAATGCGAAGAGTGAGAAGGCATACGAAGAAGAAGTGAAGAGGATGTACGACAAGGTTTACCCCTAGGAACAAGAAACTGAAAGCGTTCACGTAAATAAGAAGGTGAATTTACGTTATAAAGGATAGCATATAGAAGGAAGAGAATATGGGAATCTCGACGCTGCCGAATCGGTAACCACCCCAATCTTGTACGGAATTCTGATACATGATCATACTTTCGAAGACCAAATATAAAGCGGATACCCAGATTCTGAAGTCGCTCAAGTTTATTAAGGTGTTCCTCCTTTGTATCAAGGTAGCAGACATCGGCATAGTCTAAAATTGGAAGTAACAGGGTTTGCGCAAGAGTAACTTTAGTGTCGAAAGGTAGGAATTTCTGGAGACGTTTTAGAGATTGGAAAGACCAGAAAACCCTCCTACTTACCTCAGCAATTTGGACATCCCAGTTTAGGTTTGTATCGATATATATACCCAAGTTTTTAGCGCAATCTGTGACAGCAATTGGAACCGCATTGTACATTATTTGTGGCATAACTTGATCATTTAAAAGGTTCAGCTTGTATCGGCTACCAACAATGACTGCTTGTGATTTTGCAGGGTTCACCAGAAGTCCAAACGATTTAGCCCACTGACTAATGTTATCCAGGTCACTATTGATAGCAGCTACAGCCTCAGTCACGTCCTCGACCTCAAAGTGTCGATATAGCTGCAGGTCGTCTGCATAGAGGTGATAATTAGAAGAAATAACTTTAGTAATGGCGTTTATAAAAACGGAGAAGAGGAGAGGAGATAGAACGCCACCCTGAGGAACACCCGCATTCAGCTGGCACCATTCAGAGCAGGTGTCATCACAACGAACTGACTGCGAGCGACCCTGAAGGTATGACTTGAACCACTCAATCACAGAAGATGAGACATTAAGAGAGGCCAAAATTCCCAACAGGACATCAAAGTCAACCGAGTTAAAAGCACTGCTGAAGTCTAATAAGACTAAAACTGTTAACTGTTTCCTTTCTATAGCCATACGCATATCATCAGTAATCTTGACTAGTGCAGTAACAGTGCTATGACCACGACGGAAACCAGATTGATATTGACTTAGCAGGCTGTTGTTGAAAAGGTATGAAGCTAGTTGGTCATGAACCACACTTTCCAGAACTTTGGATAGTAATGGTAGGATAGAAATAGGACGGAAGTGGGATTGCTCAGAAGGATCGGGTACTTTCGGTAAAGGTATCACAAATGCTTTTTTCCAGGAAGAGGGGAAACTGTTACACTGTAGGGAAAAATTGATAATGTGGGTGACTACAGGAAGAATGTGGTTTAGGATTGGAAGAAGCATTTGTAACTGCAGGCCATCATAACCCACAGCTTTTGTCGTTATCGACTGTAAACGTCTCCCAATGTCCACCTCCGTAACTGAGCGGAATGAGAACGAAGTATTTAAAGGCAATGGAAGATTAGATAGGAAGTTTAAAGTAGAAGATTTCACATCACTGGGAATGGCAACTGGAGACCTCGAGAAATGCATGTTGAGGTCGTTAAGGTCTATATTTGAACAATTGCTTTCTGAGGTCTTACCAATACCAAGTGATTTAAGAAATTGCCATACTTGTGCTGTGTTAAAATTTTGAATAGAGTTATGAATGTGGCGTCTTTTAGCATCCCTACACATACGAACGCAGCGGTTACGTAACTTTCTGTACTTTTCGCAGTTCTCAATTGTTGGTGATTTACGACAAATGCGTTTGGCCTTATCTCGTTTTGACATCATTGTTTTAACTTCCTCAGTAAGCCAAGGCGCAGGTAGGTGTTTTACTCTCACTTTTTTGAGAGGAGCGTGAAAATCAAATAACTTGAGTATGATATTAGTATTTTTATTCACTCCTCCATTTTTATTCACTCGCTCATCACCAAACTTTCCCAATACTCTTTCATACCCATCACGCTTGACTCCAACCCACCCATTAAAATCGCCTAACATTACTATCCTCTCATTTTGTTTGCACTTACTCAAAACATCACTCATGCTCTCCCAAAATGCCTGCCTCTCACTTTGGTCTCGTAAAGATCGGCACCACCGCGCATCTTGTGGAGCATATACTCCTAAAACAAAGATGCGGGTAAGTCCAACCTTCAGCCTCAACCAAAGGAGTCTTGGGCTTACACATTCATATTCTGTGACACATTCATTCATTCTCGCAGACAGTACTACACCAACGCCCTGACACGCTTTACTGGTTTTAGGCACACCCGACCAGTAGGCAGCGTAGGGTCCATGTGTGGTGGTGTCACATCCTTTCCTCTTTGTCTCATTCACGCACAGAATATCGAGTCGTCTCTCTTTCATCATCTTGCATACTTCCTCAATTTTGTCTATCATACCTCCTCTTACATTTAACGTAGCAAAGTGGCTATCCCAAGTCCACTTTTCGCCTCGATGGGAAACGAGACGTGATGGGTTGCGAACCACATCGCCGCCATTTCGAATTTTGTTTTTGGTTTTGTCCATTGCGTTCCCACGAAAAGCAAGGGAAAATAAAGTCCACCCAGACAGAGCCCCGCATGTCTAAGTAAGGCTAGCCTTCTTCTGGGGTCGCCCGGCCCCAGGGCAATTGGCACGCTAATACTAGGCTCGCCCCTAGTCACGCAGCACATACGCACGGCAACGTTGGCTTGGCGGAGAAAGGATGGGAAAAAGATGAGGTAGGAATAGGATTGGTGGTTAGGAAAGGGTCGAGGTAGGAAAAGGACGGGGATAAGGTAAATTCAAAGCCTTCTGTAATTCATTCCACAAAAAATCAAGCAGCCAGGACAGTTGTTACCCACATTATATCTCTGCAGTCCGAGCATTTAACACTTCACGCGAAATACTATTTACTTACATTCACCGACGTTTCGGGCGTTCAACCGCGACCTTGATGTTGCCTGCGGTTTCACCCGCGATGAATTTTGTTACTATTCCCACTTCCGGTGGGATCATAAAAGCGAGAATAGTTACAAAATCCCACGCGGGTGGAGCCGCGGGCGCTATCTAGGTTATAAGATTTTAAATAAATAATAATAATGTCGACTATGAACTATTACTATGAAAAAAAACGTTATAAGTGTGATGTATGTAAGTTGATTTTGGTAATTTTTCTTAACCCGTTTTGAACTTTAACAGTAAAAATTACTAGTTTCTGTTTATGCGAAATCCTTTCATGGTATCATTTTGAAATCAATATTACATAAGCATATTTTTAAACGTTTGGATAGCATCAGTGTAGTACATATTTTTTATAAAAAACGTTGAACAATTTTCATGATACCTGAAAATTACAGAGAAAACTGAGATGAACTTATATTTATTTCAAACGTTTGTTGTGGAATTTTATTAACAATATTCTTTTTTGATAGCTTATGTATTTAGCTTTAAGAGAGAAAAAACAGAAATCAGAAATAGCTGTTTTCCTATAATCTACAGGCAACTTTACAAAAAAGGGACGATTTTTCAAAAAAAGTTATTTTTTTCTGAGACCCTTGGGTAAATTTGGATGATATTGTAGTATGTTATAGTGAGGCACCTGTTCTATCACACCCTGACGGTTGGACCACTATTTACGCCACACCCTGTATATTAAACGAAGTCGGCACTGGCACTGATAATACACATTCCAGTGGAACAAAATCCAGCTCTCGAAAAAATGGGGAACCAAAAAAACAATTTCGTTTAGATTTGGACGATTTTGATTATGATGTTGTTAGAAGAATGGTGTACGATTTTCATCTGCGTTACAAACATCTGCCTACAATAAAAACATTAAAAGCTAAATTATCTGAAGCTATCAATTATAATGGGTCTGAAAAGACGTTGAGAAAAATTCTTTATGAAATGGGATTTGCGTTCACAAAAATAAAAGACAATAGAAAAGTTCTAATGGAAAAGCACGATGTAGCTCTCAAACGAATTGAATATCTGGACAAAATACGCGAATTTTGCGAAGCAGGAAAAAACATTATCTATATGGATGAGTCCTACATACATACAACCCACACTAAAGGAAAAACGTGGAGTGATGATAAGCAAATAGGGGAAAAAAACCGATTTCAAAAGGTCAACGTTTGATAATTGTTCACGCAGGTAACGAAAAAGGCTTTGTACCAGGAGCCTTTTTAACGTATAAATCCACGGACGCTAAAGGTGATTATCACAACGAAATGAATAACGAAAACTACGAGAAGTGGCTGGTTAATCAATTAATTCCAAATATACCTAATGATTCTGTTGTGGTTACCGACAACGCACCCTATCACAATAAATATGTTGAAAGACCCCCCAACTCAAACACCAATAAACCGGAAATGATCAATTGGTTACAAAGACACGAAATTTCAGTTGATCATAAATTAACAAAACCTCAGATATATAATATTATATGTCAGCACAAGGACAGATTTACAGAGTTTTCCGTGAACAAGATACAGTCGAACATCAAACAATTCCTCAGAGCACATACCATTGTACAGGCGGTAGAACACGCATAAGGAGGCAAAGTCTCTCCTGTCGCGAAGAGGTTCCACACCAGCTGTAAGTACAGGATCGTTGACAATTCTTACAGCTCGCCTTTGCACCGAAACTGGTGTAAAACCACTTAAAACCAATATTTCGTGGTTTTATTGTTATTTTTCTGAAATTTTAGGACAAATCCTGACGCTTCATCTCTTTTTGCCAATCAATAGATACTAATACTAATTAATCATCAGGATGGATACCTGAAAGGAAACGGGGTTCTACTAACGTCTTCACGATTTCCAATGATTTGGATCCTCCTCGCAGTGCATCCTCGGATCCAGATCCCGAAGAAGTAGCAACCACTCCGGGGAGTTGTGCTACTCCGGCTTATTCCGGTAAAGGATCAGGTCACTTGTGTATGGTTTACTCGGTGGTGTGTGTCGCTGTTGATCGTGAATAGCGACATGGCCCGTAGCCAACGGTGCTGGTCAGCCGTCATCTCATTGACCGACAGGGTGGGCAAAGCGCAGTTCCGGGGCGCTGTCGCCGGCGCCGTTGCGATTAGTGCGCGCGCGTTCCCTGAATAGTTCTAGTCCATGGGTGTAAGGTCAGGGGGCCTTGTCCACTGACGTCCGCGGGGGCACACTTCCTGTGTTCCGGGAAATAATTATATTATTCCAGTCCATAAACATAGAACAGATTTTTCTAAAAAAATATGAAACATAATTTGTTTTACCATATTTATATTATGGTACTACAACACAACACAGATTAATAAACATAATTACTAGATGTCATTTCAAAATAACAAAGAACTTTTCATTTACGTGGAGTGAATGATGTTGAAACGAACCACGTCCCCATTGAAGTGTTAATTAAAAACTCGGTTAATATTTCAGCTCAACATTATTGGCTGTATTTATCGTATTACGGCATTTCATGCAGTCGCGTCTTTTTGAGGTCAAATAAAATTAAATTTTAAGGTTTTTATCTATTAAAATTATATTTTTCTGGTCAGTGACATCTCTACGTGTATTAGTAATAATGCTATTCTTTTACTCAAAGTGTAATGTGTCGTAAAAATATTTTTTAACAATTATCAATTTAATATAGCTCACTTTGCTTAAGTATAATACATTAAATTAATAATTGTTAAAGGATCTGTTTAAAAAATATCCTTAAAGTTTTATGGAAAAATAAACTTAGATTTTCATATATTTATTTCATAAACGATAATAATATTACCTACCCAATAATTCCATGCTCTACTTACGAATATCAATTTAGATATTAATGCGTCTCTGCTACTGATATTACTTTGTATTTCCTTAACTTACGACGTGCCTAAGCCCCGTAATATGAGGTTGTGTTTCTGTACATGTATTATTGTGATTTCGTAGAGAAAAATATTTTTTTTTTCAGGTATAGAAAGCTTATCTTTGAATAATTGATATATAAACCTTATTAATCTATTATCTCATCATCAAGTCTCTCTCCTCGCCACGTTAGTCTACGAATTGTTTAATATTAAGCTCGCCAAACTGATGCCACTTGACTGATGGAGCCATGGTGATATTTAGCAATCAGGGGCCACTCTCACAATCCGTACGACTTTTGACGGTGGTCCTCAAGTTGGCGGCCCATGATGTGTCTCTTCATGTTCCGCTTGAAGAACCCAGGATATAGAAAAGGGCACAATAACTGAACCTCGAATGGTCATCGTACTTTGAGACATTTCAAGACACGTGATTTCAAGACAGTGGTTGTCAGAAACATAGCAGTCGTTAAACCAAGTTGAAAGTCTCATAGTGTCTTGAAATATTCTATGTCATCGGAACCTGCGCCTGTCTGTTTCAACACGGCAATAGTCACACGTAAGTGTATATAATATAATAATTGAATTTATAATATACTACGACTGCAAATTATGATTTTTTAACGTTGTGCATTACAATACAATATTTAAAGTTGTACAATAGAATAGGAATAATATGCTATATTGTATACCAAATTAATGTTTACATGAATATGGAATAATGGTCCTGAAATTTACAATGGGCGGCCTAGTTTCAAAACGTTTAAACGCTTAATTATTTTGCTTTTAGCTATTTACAACTTCAAAAAAGAATAGGTAAACAATTTATTAACATTAATAAAACATCACGTTTCACAAATTTAGATATATTTACGGTACATATTAATTAAACTATGCCCTAGTTACATCACAAAAATATAAATAGCACAATAAAACCACTGTCAGTAAAAAAATATGGTAAACAAAACGCATTCTAAAATTTCACACGAGCACTTTTTGGTACACTGAAGTGAATTATGTCGAATGGATTATTGCAATTTTAGGTACATTTGTTGAAAAGCTTTTTAACTTTTTTGTTATAGCGGCGATAGAATTATCTCATTAGTGAAAATTTGCAGTTTATATATTAATTTAGCCTAGTAGTAATTACAATTTTGAATTATTTCTTTTTAAATACGAAGTGCACTACTGCTGAGTTGATAGATTGAAATACGATGTGAAATGTTTGACTTCATTTTTAAAAATCATTCTTTGATAGTTTCTCTCCTCACACATCAAGTAAAGGCACAAAACAAGGTCAAACTAAACTGTCTGCATGATTTACTTTCTTCACAGATTTGCCCTTGTCAAATGCCTAGGGTAAATCACCTTCACCGACAAGTTTCGGGAATAACTTGACTAACTAGGTATATAGACCTTTGACCCAACATCAACGAAGCCAATTAAATTCACGAAGTAAACTTTACGAAATAATTTACGTAGTAAATTTTACGAAATAATTTACGAAGTAAATTTTAGGGTTTCTTACCAAAAGGATAAAAACGGGGCCCCATTACTGAGAACTGCGATAGCTCGACAGTTGAAATTTTCACAGATGGTGTATTTCTGTAGCCGCTATAATAACAAACTCTTACTAAAGACACCAGAAAAAAAATAAGAGTAGCTCCCATACGACAAATTTAATTTTTATGTTTTTGGTACGGGACTCCTCGGACGTGATTTCGACTTGCACCTGGCCTTTAGAGTTCCATGAAAGGTTTCGTAGCAGCAAGTAACATAATATAAAAGTTCTAATAGTTCGTTGTAACTTTGATGGATGTTTTAACACGATCGCAGTGGTAGTGATTTTTCAAACCGATTTTTTTTTTTTTTTTATACTACTTAGGTGGCAGACAAGCTTACGGCCCACCGGAAGGTTGGTAACCGTAGCCTATAGACGTTTGCAACACCAGAGGCGCTACACACGCGCTGCCGACCCGGGCGCAGGTTGTGACGACCCACAGTTGAAATTTTTCAAGCCGCCCATAAGGCCTTCAACTTGGCTTAACGACTGTCATTTTACTGACAACCGGGACCAACGGCTTATCGTGCCTTCCGAAGCATGGAAACGCTCGTAAATAAATGTCACAAAGTGGTCCACGTGGTGGTCACCCATCCACATCCGGCCATAGTAAATGTTGCTTACTGCAGTGATCGTTTACAGAACACTGAGTCCGCGGGGCCACGAGCGCTTCAAGAAAATTGCGGTTTATGACGTATTAAAAAAAACTACCAGCTCTATCTCGTTCAAACCAATTTTCGTTGGTAGTTTTTATGGCAATGTACATCATAATATTCTTTTTAGATTTATCATTCTCTTAGTTTAGAAGTTAGAGGGGGGGGGGGGACACATTTTTCCACTTTGGAAGTGTCTCTTGCGCAAACTATTCACATCAGAAAAAAAAATTGTTAGAAACCTCAATAGCGTTTATGAAGACCTATCTATTATAGATATCCCACACGTATGGGTTTGATGAGAAAAAAAAATTGAGATTCAGTTCTGAGTATGGGGACCCCCAAAATTTACAGCTTTTTTTCTAGTTTTATATAAGAATCTTAATGCGGTTCACAGAATACATCTAGTTACCAAGTTTAAAAAAACATGGGCCTTATAGTTTCGGAGAAAAGTGGCTGTGACACACGGACGGACAGACAGACAGACAGACAGACATGACGAATCTATAAGGGTTCCGTTTTTGCCATTTGGCTACGGAACCCTAAAAACGGACTCTATTCATGAGACTATTGTCGATGAGCTATCTGTCTGTCTGTATATCTGTTCGTCACAAGGCCGCATCTCAGGAATCGTGATAGCTTGAAAGCTGAAATTTTCACAGAAATACAACAACAAATCAGAAAAAAGGGGGAATTCAGGGGGCTCCCATACAACAAACGAGATTTTTTACCGTTTTTTTGGAATGGAACCCTCTAAAGGCGAGTCCGACTCGCACTTGGCCGGTTTTTTAAGTTGCATCATCATTAACACAGTTTTGCAACTAGTTTGAATCATGCCTCTTTTTCCACATTTTGTAATACAAAGTCCCGAAAAGTGGCGAAAACTAATGCAAAATTAACATAAAACCTAATCGCGAACAGTCCAACACATTCACCGTCTAAAAAGTTTTACAATACCTAAATATTTTATATTGGATCTGGAAATACGAGCTGCTCTCTTGAAAATGACTGATTAAATTTCAACTTTTCCTGTCACGATAGACCTACATACGTGTCACATACGTATGCATGTATGTGCGTTTTTTATACGTAGAGAAATGGGCTGTAAGTTTTCTCCAATACAAAGAGTGAATTCTGTGACTAGGTACCTACGCACTGTGCTTAGTCGGAGACTTCACATCAAAAATGGTAGAATCTACCATTGTTTAGATGAAGTAGTGCTGGGATCTGGATCCCGGCACTACTTCATGTAAACAATGTTATTGTGCAAACAAAATTCATTAATTTCTGCTAGACTACAGCAGAGCCAGAAGAAAGTGTGATAAACTATTTAAATTATGTACAGAGATTCAGAGGTGGGTTATTCCGTATAGAATAGTAGGTTTACTTGACCAGGTTCAACCGCGAAGCGGTAGATGTTGAAAGAATCAGCTTACAGGGCTTGGACCACGGCTCGTGCAAATTCAGATCCAAACATCTCTGAGGTGAAACGCAAATTAAATGCCGCCTCGAGGGCAATCAAAAAAGGAATTGTCAGGGCTAAGTTCGATTTCGTCGGCAGAATTGGTGAACGGCTAGCAGGCTACCCGTCAGGGAGTCGCGAATTCTGGTCGCTTGCCAAAGCTGCCGAGGGAAATTTCTGTCGGTCAGGTTTACCACCTTTACTTAAACCCGACGGTAATTTGGCCCAGAGCGCTAAGGAGAAAGCCGACTTTTTGGGTTTTCTCTTTACCTCTAACTCGACCATGAGCGACGGGGTGCTTTGCCGCCGGATATTCCGTAGTGTGGAACTTCCATGCCGGAAGTAAAATTTACACAGCGGAATGTCCGACGTGAGCTTCGATCCCTGGACGTTCATAAGTCGAGTGGGCCGGATGGTATACCCGCGGTGGTACTGAAGCAGTGTGGTCCAGAGTTGTGTCCGGTACTTACACGTCTTTTCACGCTTTCATATTCAAGCAACAAGTCCCGGCGTCGTGGAAGATCGCGTATGTGCATCCTGTGCCCAAGAAGGGTGACAGGACCGACCCGGCCAACTACAGGCCTATAGCCGTCACTTCCTTTTTATCTAAGGTGATGGAGCGTGTAATTAATACACAGCTCCTGAGGTACCTAGAGGAACACGACCTGCTCAGTGACCGGCAGTACGGTTTCCGTCACGGTCGCTCGACGGGCAATCTTCTGGTGTGCCTCACACACCGATGGCGACGGCTATCGAGAGTAAGGGCGAGGCTCTAGCAGTAAGCCTTGACATCTCTAAGGCCTTTGACCGGGTCTGGCACCGTGGTCTTCTTACGAAACTGCCCTTATATGGACTGCCCGAGAGATTATGCGGATGGGTGTCTAGCTTCCTGGCCGGTAGAAGCATCAGGGCCGTCGTTGACGGCAGCTGTTCAGACTGCATGGCCATAAACGCTGGAGTACCGCAAGGCTCAGTGTTGTCCCCTACTCTGTTTCTGCTGCATATCAATGACATGTTGTCTATTGACGGCATTCATTGTTATGCGGACGACAGTACGGGGGACACTTGTTACACGGGCCGCCCCGGTATCTCTCGGGACACAGTGAAGGAAAATCGTGAACAGCTTGTGTCTGAAGTCGAGGCTACTCTTACTAGAGTGTCTGATTGGGGTGGACAAAATCTTGTCCAGTTCAACCCTTCCAAGACACAAGCGTGTTTTTTCACCGCTAAGCAAACCCCAATTACTGTAGCGCCGCAATTTCAGGGCACATCTCTTTCCATCTCCAAAAGTATAGGGATCCTTGGCGTTGACATCTCCAGTGACGTTCAGTTCCGTAGTCATTTGGAGGACAAGGCTAAGCTGGCGTCCAAGAAGCTAGGTGTGCTCAATAGGGCGCGGAGGTACTTCACTGCTGCGCAAACACTGATTTTGTATAAGTCGCAAGTGCGGCCGCACATGGAGTACTGCTGTCACCTTTGGGCGGGGTCACCTGAATATCAGCTTCGTCCATTTGACTCGGTGCAAAGACGTGCTATAAGAGTTGTCAACGATCCTATACTTACAAGTGGTGTGGAACCTCTTCGTGACAGGAGAGACTTTGCCTCCTTATGCGTGATCTACCGACTCTACAATGGTATGTGCTCTGAGGAATTGTTTGATATGATGCCCACGGCTACGTTCTATCACCGCACCGCTCGCCACAGACAGGGAGTTCATCCTCACACTCTGCGTCCGGAGCGTTCCAGCACGGTTAGATCCAATAGGGGTTTTCTTCCGCGCACGCTTAGGTTGTGGAATGATCTCCCTGCCTCGGTTTTCCCAAACGCCTACAGTATAGGGTTCTTCAAAAGGGGTCTTAGAAGGTTTTTGCAGGGTCGGCAGTGCGAGTGTGGCGCCTCTGGTGTTGCAAACGTTCATAGGCTGCGGTGACCACCGGTCCTTCTGGTGGGCCGTATGCTTGTCTGCCACCTTGGTGGTATAAAAAAAAAAAAAAGATATCTTTTTATTGTGTTACATTTTCATGTTTTTTATTCAATAAAGCTCTAACGATTGCAAATTTCAACCCGGTCCGTTTAGCCGCAGATAGTCTGGAATCATACATACACCAATAACGACCTCAGACCCGCTTGGACTTATAAAAAAAGATAAACGAGTTTGGCCTGGGTTCATGTTCGCCAATTGAAATGTCGTGGTATAATTATAATAAATTCAATACACCTCGAAGTCAGACAGAAATAGTTCTGAGTCAGTTACTTGCTTGTTTGTTCAGAAGTTGGGTAGAAATTGTTCTTTGCTCTGATGCTTGCTTGGTTAAATTATCACAGGCGCTGAACGTGAATGAGGCTCGATACAATGTCATATGGCACCTGCATTATTTTCATCATTCATCATTTTGACAGGTTCAGCGTAAGTGATTATTTGTATTAAATTTTTAATTGCCTTTTTTGTGAGGGAAAACCCTTCCTGGATGCTATGCCGGACTATTACCGACTAAAAAACTTCACGTTCGCCCAACAGCCTACGGTTGGAAGCCCCGGGTAAGCCCTCAGAAGGATGTCGCCTACAAAATTATGTCTCCGAAACCATATAAACTTGGAACGACATGTCCTACGTGTGTCCCTCCTCTTACATACCTGGTTTCTTCAAACAGAATATGAAGTTAAGCGATGCGACCTTATGGTGTACACCATACGGTCGCACCACGCATCACGTAAGACTGTGAGAGTTACAAAAAGAATATTTTTGATCATCTAACAATTGAAATTCAAATATTTCTCTTTCCCATTTAGGGAAATATATGTATTCCCACTGTGCTTTTTGCAAAGTATGCAATACCGACAGTTGTAATTGGAAGACATGACAAATTATGTTTTAAAGTTGGCACTGATGCCAACATCGTATCCGCAACGTAGATAGTCCCACTTCCATTTTCGTTGTTGTGTACACTTTGTAGAACAAAAGCGTTGAAATGTAGTTGTACCCAGTGTAAGCACAACTAGATTATTCTTTAACAGTAACATAGATTAAGCGCTCTCATTTATAACGTCCGAGAAAAACAAAAAGCTAAGTCGTTTTGACTGATGATAGCAAAAAATCACCCTCGAGTCATACCTATCTCCACAATTCTTTGGCATTTTTCAGCAAGCAATCAAGGGTTAATTTTCAGCTTCTGTCACCCGAGGGCACGCACTCAGCCGTCTCGCATTAACGAGGCGTTTCCGCTTGTCCCGTCGCGTTGTGGCTGGGTCAAGGCTCATGTGGATTTTAATGATCTGCCTAGTACTAGTAGATTTGAAAAAGAATGTCGAATAAGCTAATGGAGCGTTTTTTATTTCGCTGAAACTTTCTATTTAAGTAATAAAAAAACAAAAATATTTTCCCAGTACCGAGTCCCGTAACCCGTTCGTCACACTGATAAAGCTGACCGCCAGCAAAGGTCAACAATTTAGACCAGAGCTGAAAAAATGTCAAGTTAAAAGATGAGAACCAGACAGATGGTCTGTGCAGTTGCTTTTATTTGTATAATAAACCAGCCAAGTGCGAGTTGGACTCGCTCCTGAAGGGTCCGTAGCAGCAAGTAACATAATATAAAAGTTCTTGTAGTTCGTTGTAACTTTCATTGATGTTTTAACACGTTCGCAGTGGTAGTAATTTTTCTAGGCAAAAATCGCGGTTTATGACGTATTAAAAAAAAACTACCAACTCGATCTCGTTCAAACCAATTTACGTTGGTAGATTTTATATCAATGTACATCATATATTTTTTTTAGATTTATCATTCTCTTACTTTAGAAGTTAGAGGGGGGGGGGGGCACACATTTTTCTGCGCAAACTATTCACTTTAGAAAAAAATGATGTTATGAACCTCAATAGAATTTTTAAAGACCTATCTATAGCTACCCCACACGTATGGGTTTGATGAAATGTTTGATGAGTAGGGGGACCCCCAAAGTTAACTGCTTTTTTTCTAGTTTTATATAAAAATCTTGATGCGGTTTCCAGAATACATTTACTTACCAAGTTTCAACAGCATAGGCCTTATAGGTTCGGAGAAAAGTGTCCGTGACACACGGACGGACAGACAGACATGACGAATTTATAAGGGTTCCGTTTTTGCCATTTGGCTACAGAACCCTAAAAACGCTATTAAATGTAAAGACAGATGGTTGTAACATAATTACAGTGGCTTAATAAGATTTCGTTAGACGTGGAACTGTACCCCGGGGTTAGTACTAATTACATTTTCGTACGCTGTTCTTTATTCATCAAGTAGACCCTCAGACCATTTAGTTACTGCGTAGTAGGTCTCGGTTTTACTACCTACTGTCACTGCGATGTAATAAGTTCATAAGTTGATGTTATTTTAAAAATATTACTTACCAGCGGACGTCACGCGGTTTCACGCGCGTAGTTCCCGTTCCCGTGGGAATACGGGTATAAAATATAGCCTATGTTCACCGCAAACAGTGTAGCTTCCCAACAGTGAAGGAATTTTTCAAATCAGTCTAGTAGTTCCGGAGCCTATTCGTTAGAAACAAACAAACAAAAAAACATAAAAAAACAAAAAAACAAATCATTCCCCTTTATAATATTAGTATATATAGAATTCCGGTCTTCACGCAAAATACTTTTTACTCGTACTTGCATGCACCGACAATAATAGATTATAGTGCTTAAGTTTCTTTGACTATTTGCAGGTTAAGTTGTAAATGTAGTACATCTTACAACTTAACCTGCAAATAGTGCGGGTACTGGTGTATATTTACTCGATTGCTTTTACTTTAAAATAAAACGAGAACATAATGATAAGAACGCCTTTGTCGGTGACAGACATAATGACATAACATAAACAGTCGTTCTGTATCTTTAAGCAAGTGCAACGCAATATTTTCGTTTCAATTTCCTATTTTTTCTTGGACATCTCCATTTAATTACATTTAATCTTGGATTCATATATAATATTTTTTATAGCTTTATTAAATTCAAAACCTTTATCATACTCTGAATGAATACTGAAGCGCTCGTGGCCCCGCGGACTCAGTGTTCTGTAAACGATCACTGCAGTAAGCAACTTTCACTATGGCCGGTCCATGGATGGGTGACCATCCATGTGATCACTTTGTGACATTTATTAGAGCGTTTCCGTGCTTCGGAAGGCACGTTAAGCCGTTGGTCCCGGTTGCCAGTAAAATGGCAGTCTTTAAGCCAAGTTGAAGGCTTTATTTCAACAGCAGGCAGTCACAACCTGCGCCTGTCCATTTAAACACGGCAATACGGCTCATAACGTATTACGTGGGACAAATTATAAAAAGGTGAAATGTGGGTATATAATATGCCTCTGCCTACCCCTTCGGGGATAAAGGCGTGATGATGAAAGAAAGAAAGTTTATCATACTCAGTCCCTTGACAACTATGTCAGCAAAAAAAAAAATATTTCTTACCCCTCCATTGACAGCGATTGGGCATGGTTTTGTCTCCTTGCCCTTACAATTCCGAGTTCTTCAAACAGAGCGTGAAGACCCTTCAAACCCGAAGTCCACTGTCAATAGTCTTAAATTGCTAGATGTCGTCTTAGCTTTCCATCAGGCGGACAATCGATATGGTTTCGGTTATCTAATTTAAAAAAAAATCCCGGTCGGAGATTTATGGAAATCTGCTTGTTACCAATGCATATTGTTGTGCTCCATCCATTCCTTCATAATTGTATTGACGGGTATGCTATTTGAACGTTTGTTCAAAACTGAAAGACAAAATGCATTGTAAAAGTCGCACAGTTTTATTAGCTTTGAATACATGCAACCACATTGTAAATATAAACATGAAGTTGACATATCACCATTTCATTTATGTTCTCCACAAAATCAACTACCTACCTATATCGCCCAGCTATCGAAGCTTGTCTAATCCTCACACTCCAGGCTGTCAGAGCGACATGACAAATGGTTGTCACCCGTGAAATAATATATTACTGCGAATGAAGAAAAATGCTTCACAATAATCCTTTAATACTGGCGGCTGGCTAGGGTTGCCAATACACAGTTTGGTGTTCAAGATTATAGTTAAATATAATTAAAAAACAAATGACAACTACATAAAATGTATCTTTGACAACACTTATTGTTTGCCAGTGTCAGTTTGTTCTTAAATTTTGTATGGATCAACTTCATAAAGTAAATATTTTATTGATTAAATGCATTATTGTGTCAAAGAAACATTCGAATACGATGTAAGTTTTCGCTCTAACTTTTTTCGAGAAGATAAAATGCGAAAATAACACGAAAAATCATTTTATTGCAATTTGTTTTAATTTTCACTATACACCACTTGAACTATACAAACAAGAGCATCTCTTTGTATCATACTTAAAATCTTAAGGATTAGAGTTGATGGGACATCCTTAGCGACTATGAGACAAAAAGAAAAAAGTATTATAAAAATACTGTTTTTACACTACCTACAATGGGAATGAGCTTGTCTCACGTCATCCCGCCTTGTCCACCATTTTTTCCCAATGGCATAATTTTGTGGGAAATAGGCAGGTACTTCAGTTCTTTGTTATCTTTTATTATTATCGAATTAGAGTTACATAAAAAATTTATTTAAATTTCATTGTTGAAATCAAAGCATTTCAATCGCTACTGAATTAAATAAAAAATAAAAGATAATCTCGTGCAATTTTTTTTACTTACAGAATAATATTGTATTCACAAATCACATACCTATATATAATAAAAAATACATTATTGATAACTCACTTCATAAAAGACATACCGACCTATGCAAAGAATAAAGTTATATGTGAAAAATCACGACTTTCCAGGAGAGCGATTTGAAGTTTGTCGTGGACAAAATTCAGTTTAACTTTTTTATCTATTAACCTAGAGTACTGAATCTTTTAAGATATACATGGGACTACATAAGGTAATATTTTCTATATAAATAGATAATTTTAAACTAATGTTTCTGAACTTAGCAGTATATAAGCGTACATGTGACGTTTTACTGTGGAGGTTTCAAGGTTATACATGCATTTATTACTTTATTTTAGGGAAAAGTGCAAGTGTCATGTGTAAATATAGCTTTATTTTTTTCAATTTAGTTTTTTCTTCAGTTACATGTGTAGTAAAGGTTTGCAACTCATTAATAAAACTATCCATTTATGGTCGATTAATTATTTAATATCCCTTGAGTCTAATTATTATTTATAACACAGTATATAACAGTAAATAACACAGTACCATAGTTGTTATAATTATTGTCTAAAAAAGTCAACATTGGTACTTAACAGTGGTATCTTCAGCATAGATAAATAATATATCATTATTAAACAGGAGACTGTACCTGGGGATCGTGTGAAGTATGGCCCTAGGTATACGGGGCCCCCCTATGGGCGGAGACCCTGACGGTCATCAATGTGACTAGATTGCTGAGCACGCAGAGGGCGATGGCCGTCAGGGTGATAAGGGGATACCGCACGATCTCAGTTGAGGCGGCATGTCTCCTAGCCGGGACCCCTCCGTGGGAACTGGAAGCGAGAGCCCTTGCGTCTCTATTTAAATGGCGCAAGGAGGCGCTGGAGCGGGGTCAAAAGCCTGCGTCTCGAGAAATTGAGGCCCAGCGGTCCCAGCTCCACCAGGAAACCGTGGAGATATGGAGGTACGACTTGAGCAACCAAAGGGGGGATTCGCCACAATCGCGGCCGTCAGACCGGTCATGGACGAGTGGCTGGAGGGGAGACACGGTGCTCTCTCCTACCGGTTGTCACAGATAATTACCGGACACGGTAGCTTCGGTAAGTATCTGTGGCGAAGACACCGGGAAACCACGGCCGAGTGTCAGCACTGCGAGGACCGCAGCAATGACACAGCTCTCCACACGCTGGTGGAGTACACGGCGCGGGCGTGGGCGCAACAGCGCCAGGTCTAATTCCGTCCTCCAACAGGGACAAACACCTAAAGCATGAAGCGGGAGTACGTTGACTCTGTTTTTCAAGAAAGGTAATAAGACTAAAGACCCATCTCACTCCTGAGCCATGTTTACAAGTCGTTCGCGAGAGTAGTTACAAACTGCCTCGCCGGAAAGCTCAACGATTTTCAGCCAAAGGAGCAAGCCGGGTTTCCGGGTTTACCGTTGACCACATACATACTGTTCGGCAGATTGTTCAGAAGACAAATGAGTACAATCAGCCGCTGTGTATGGCTTTTGTGGACTACGAGAAGGCTGTCGACTCAGTCGAAACCTGGGCAGTCCCTGAACTCTGCAGCGATGTCGTGTCGACTGGCGATATATCGAGGTACTTAGATGTGTGTACGACACCGCAACAATGACCATCCTGCTGAAAACTTTAAAACCAACTCCATAGAACTGCGTCGAGCCACCGAGATCGAGAGTCACCAACGCGATTGAGAACATATTCAAGACGCTGCCGCTGGATTGGGATGGGTTTGGTGTCAACATCAACGGCGGGCGCATCTCGCAACTTCGGTTTGCTGACGACATCGTTATAGTAGTGGAGACGCTGGAACAATTAGGCGGAATTCTGCACAAACATTCAGTAAACTGTGTCGAGTTTTCGTTTCGCCTATACCGCAATGCCTGAAGACGATAGTCTACAACCAGTGCGTTCTACCGGTTATGACTTACGGTGCCGAGACGTGGACACTTACGGTGGGGTTTGTACATGCCCTTAAGGTCGCGCAGCGAGCTATGGAACGACCTATGCTTGGAGTGTCTCTGAGGGATAATCTTCGGAATGAGGTTATTCGACAGAGAACTAGAGTGGTCGACATAGCTCGCAGAATAAGCACTTTAAAGTGGCAGTGGGCAGGCCACATCAGCAGAACTACCGACGAGTTCTGAAGTGGAGACCGCGACTTGGCAAACGTTGGGTAGAACGTCCACCCGCCAGATGGACCGACGATCTGGAAATGGTCGCAGGCTGGGACTGGATTCGTAAGGCACAGGACCGTGTGTTGTGGCGTAGATTGGGAGAGGCCTACGTCCAGGAGTGGACTGCCATAGGCTGATATTTTGATTGATTGATTGATGTAGTACTAAAAACAAATAGCTTCCCGTACGTCGGGCATCTCTTGAAAAATGTTTTCAGCTCCTTGTGGTAACGGTGACTCCATTAACGCATTTTGGTTTTTAACGATATTCTCTGAAAATAGAAATAAGAAAAAAAAATATGCATTACTAGCTAACCGGGCAAATATTTCGGAGAACTTTGGCTACAAACACTGGCTGGCATGAAAATTTTATTAAGTACATTAAATTTTTAACAAAAAATAATGGTGTCAATGGTTATTAATAGCTGTTTATAAGTAGCTAATATTGAAATTAAATAATTTTGTCTCATTTTTCATACTAAATTTTAGTTGCAAAAAGGTTATATCTTAATATTGATCCAAGAATAAAGTAGCATCTACATATAGAACTCATATTTTAGATGTGAATTCCGCCGAATTAAGTTACTTGTGCATATATTACCGGATATTTTTACGTAATCTACAAAGAATAAAGTAGTATAGGATATGTGTGAATTTTCAGGAGTTATATAATATTTGATTTAATGGTTTATACGATAAAAAACAGATATTGCACTCATTACTTGACATATTTTCAATGAAGCTGATCTTCCATAGAATATGGGTGTATATAGGTGTTCTAAACCTATATACACCTGTATTCTATGGAAGAGCTGCGTTTATTCAAGTTATTTGCATTTAAAATATTATTTCATGATAAAATTGCCAATTAAAGTTAACAAAATTATTTAATTTGTCATACATGGCAAAATAAACATAAAACATTTACTCATCTGAAGTAATATTCATTGATTCTTCATTATTTATCACGATATATTTTTTTTGCTGTTGTATGATTTAGAACTTTCGGCTTAGTAAAAAGATTTAACATATGTTTAGACCGAGTGTTTTTCATAATGGCCACCTAAATTACTAACAATTTTATAAACTAGACTTATTTATAATTACTACGGCGTTGTACGCTCGAGCGAACGACCTTACGAAGAATATTAGCACGTGTGTTGATGTGACCTGGTGAGAGGGTGGCGGACGCGGAGCTCCCGACGGTAAACAATGGTACCTGTGCGTATAATTAAGTCCTTACACGTTGGAACAATAAACAATAAATTACATGTAACCTTATTCAATTGATATCTTCGTAACTAGTCAAATTTTTAAACTTTTGATTTTACTAGTGCATAAAATAGGATAATCTAACACTATTTACACAAAAAAACACTTTTGCTGTTTTAGTCACATATAACTTTATTCTTTGCATAGGTCGATACAGTTTTATGATACAGAGGTCTATTGGTCTATGCTAGTATTCACAATTAATTGTTAAAGAGAGATAGGTAAAAAAGCAATAAGCTAAATGAACTCCTGTCATTAAATTCTATGTTTATACGACACAAAACTGTTGTAATAAATCATTTTCGAAATTTTGTAGTCGCAAGGGACCACTTTCAGGTGGTCACTGATAAATTTAATGATCGCTCACCAACGAGTCGAATAGATACCACAGATATAAACAAATTTTATAGTTTCTGTGTCCGTATATAAATCAAACGTTTAATCATAAATTATTGTAGCTAATTATGGTAAGGAATGTTTGCATTGAAATTTAATTTAACAATGTAATAAACATTGAACAAGGAAGCGCTCTTGGTCCCGCGGACTCAGTGTTCTGTAAACGATCACTGCAGTAAGCAACTTTCACTATGGCCGGTCCATGGATGGGTGACCATCCATGTGATCACTTTGTGCCATTTATTTGAGCGTTTCCGTGCTTCGGAAGGCACGTTAAGCCGTTGGTCCCGGTTGCTAGTAAAATGGCAGTCGTAAAGCTAAGTTGAAGGCTTTATTTCAACAGCAGGTAGTCACAACCTGCGCCTGTCCATTTAAACACGGCAATACGGCTCACCACCTATTACGTGGGACAAATTATACAAAGGTGAAATGTGGGCTTATAATATGCCTCTGTCTACCCCCTCGGCGATAAAGGCGTGACCATTATTTATTTATTTATTTATTTATTGTATACTTTATTGTACGCCAAAGTAGTATAACAATTAAGAAACTTAATACAAAAGGAAGCAATACAATGGGCGGCCTTATTGCTTTAAGCAATTTCTGCCAGGCAACCTTTGGATGGAGAAATATGTTGGCAGTAGCGAATTGGAAGTTGTTGGCGTATAATTTATTAGATATATTTCTATGAATAAGTAACACATACATTTTAAGACGTAAGCAGATAAATAATAATGTAACAAAGTATTCATACATTTGCAATACATACTTATATGATATATATACAGAAAATATATAAATTTATATATATACATGATTAACATACTTAAGTACATACAAATATTTAAATAGGTAGATACATATATGTACAACATTAAGATGATTCCAGTACCTACTTATTTTATAATATAGCGGAAGAAATTAACAATTAGGTACTTGCAAAGTAATGATCCTTAATACAAGTTTTGAACTTCTGTAATGTCTCAGCTCGTCTAATTTCTAATGGTAACTTATTCCACAAACGGACTGCTGTAACAATAAACGAGTGGTCATAAAAGTTTGTGGAATGGGTTGGCATTTTCAATCTCATGTTCTCCGATGACCTCAAACATCTGTCGTGCGTATCATGAAGGAACTTGAAACATTCCTTTAAATAGGAAGGTGTAGATGGGTTAAATAAAATATTATATAACAAGAATAAAATATGAGTATTCCTGCGAAGTTGTATAGGTAACCACTTGAGCTACGTTCGAAACTGTGAAACGTGATCATACTTGCGCAAGCCAAATATGAATCGTATACAGACATTTTGGAGACGCTCAAGTTTCTCAAATTGGTTTTCGGCGAGATCTAAATAACTGACATCTGCATAATCAAGGATTGGAAGAAGCAAGGAGTTTGCAAGAGCAATTTTTGTGGCTGTAGGAAGGAAGCTCTGCAGCTTTCTAACTGTACCAGCAGATGCGAGCAACTTCCTACTCAATTCCTGGAGTTGTGGACCCCATGTTAAATTTGAATCTATTATTAATCCTAAATTTTTTACTTTTTGTCTAACAGGAATTGTTGTACATTATGTATGTATGTATGTATGTAATAAACATGTTCTAATTTAATTTGACTGATCTGCTTATTGTGCATGAACAGTACAATGTTCTTGTAAAAGACAATGCTACAATACAAAGTAAGATTTTTTCTCGTATTTAAACAGTTTAAAAGTATTGATAGATTGAACGGGATTTTTTTTTTAACGTGAGGGAAAATCCTCGTAGGATGCTATGCCGGACTCTTACCGACTAAAAAACCTCACGTAACGCCCAACAGCCTATGGTTGAGAGCCCCATAGGCTGTTGGGCGTTATGTGAGGTTTTTTACTTTGTCCTAAAGAGTAACTTCGTTCGTGGTCATGGCGATTACAATGGTACCGAAATAATATCAGAAACACTCAATAGTACATTGTAAATATTCCGTTAACGCTTATATTAATATTTATTAGTAACCATAAGACTTAAAATAATTCAAAAGTATTCAAAAAGTACATACTTACCTTAATGAAAAGCTTTCTTTATTATTACGTCAATGACTTATGACTTTAATTGTGTTTCTATCTAAATAAAATTTTCCTGTAATTACGATCCCACCAAAAACATCCCTGTTGAAAAGGAGGCCAAGTTCCTATGGGCTAATTGTTCACCTAAAAAAGGGTTGAAATCCAATCCAATGCCAAGTTTAGATGTACTTTAAAATCGAGCATAATCACTTCATCAACCGCCTAATCCACTGGTAAACATTTGCCATTCCCAAGACTCGCCACCACACTCAGACCTCCACCTTTCGAATCCAGCCATTACCCACCACCGCATTCACGTCAAACGGTCAATCGGGCCGAAATTCACTTTACCATACACCCAACTTAAAATATGGTGTAGTTGTGAAAATACGTAGGTACCTACTTGGTAAAAAGTGGGTAGTCGACCAATAAACACAAAAATTTTTTTGCTCTCTTTTAAATATTAATTAAATTAATTATTATCTACATTTAGTGAACATATATACTTTAAGGATACTTAATACTCACTAGTGCTCGCTGTCCAGTGTTATTACTGCTGTGTCACTTAATCAAGCCATAGATATATCACTAACAATATGGACCTAAAACTTGCTAATGGTCTTGTTGAACTTGCTGAGCTGGAAAAGAGGTTCGCTTCTAGAATGGAAGATTATGAAGAAAAGCTCCAACAGATCACGTCTGGAACCACTGCAGCTTCACCAGAGGTAGTAAATCTGGCTAAGGACTTTAGCCAGTTTAAGAATTTAGTTTTGCAGACACTTTCCAGCATAAAGGCACAGGTTGAACTTCTAACACTGGGGCTGGACCGGCATGAGACCACCATGAGGCGTAAGGTTCTGTTATTCCACGGTGTTCCTGAGTGCCCGAACGAAAACTTGCACGAGTCTGTACATCAAATCATATCTGCAGAGATGAAGCTTTCCGAGGTTGGTCTGCAGCATCTTAACATCTGTCACAGACTGGGCAGTGCAAAAGGGAAGATTCGCCCTGTACTGGTTCGATTTCATGGTCTGCAACAGCGTCATATGGTGTGGGATAGTAAAACTGCACTTAAGGGCACTTCCATTGCTGTCTCGGAATTCCTGACCAAGGCGCGGCACCGCGTCTTCACAGCCGCTAGACACCACTTTGGAGTGAGGAGCTGTTGGTCTGCCGAGGGCAAGATAGTCATCTTGACTCCTGACAAAACTCGCAGGAAGATCGAATCCAGGTCAGAGCTCGACAGTATCATCCATCAACATCCGAGTCCCGTGAATGAAAATGTCAAATCTTCACAGCCTGTGGCTGCAGGATCTTCGAAGACTAGCGAGGCACCGAAGCTAGTGAAGGCAGGCAAGTCTAGTCGTCGTCGCGTCTAATACAGTTAAGGCTTTTAATATTTATTATTGTCAGTCGCACTCTGCTCCACACTACCAGTCTATTTTTGTTATTTGGTTACTTGCTCGTTACCATAACATTAGGCTTTGTTTAATTATCTTAGGTAAACATACTAAGTACACTGTAACCATTTTGTTTCTCCTTTTATCAAACAAGTACCAACTGATATAGTAATCTAAAATAATGTTTGTATTGTACAGTATTTATTGCTATTCTATTCTATTTTTGGTTATGGCTTTCTGCCGAGCCAATGCCGGCAACTCCGCCAAAATCAAACGTGTAATGGAGGTTGCGTGTGCTTGTGGTTATGCTAAAGAGGTGAGGCGATAATATTAGATCAGTTCCAAAGATTAGGTATTTTTCGATATTCGATCGCACCTAATCCAAAGGAAGCAATACTTAATCCACCTAATCCGCGCAAACTCAAGTCGACTCTGACACAAAATTATATCTCACACAGCGCAGTACTTGATCCTCTCGGCAACCTTCGACAACGATTGGTAAAATTCGTCTTACGTGGATACTCGCGCTCATAAAACTGTTGCTTACACTCTCTAACACAAGAAAACGTTATCATTCT
This sequence comes from Miltochrista miniata, assembly GCA_933228765.1. Lineage (NCBI taxonomy): Eukaryota > Metazoa > Arthropoda > Insecta > Lepidoptera > Erebidae > Miltochrista > Miltochrista miniata. The sequence goes on from OW121764.1 coordinate 2,615,094, forward strand.
GTCTTTTTCATTCTTTCGATTCAGTTTAAAAATCACGGAAAACTAAATCCCAAAAAAAAAAACAAAATACAAAAACCCAAAAAAATATATACTAAAATGAATTGAAAATCTTCCAAATAAATACGCCTACTTATCTAATCTATATCTATACTAATATTATAAAGAGGAAAGATTTGATTGTTTGTTTGTTTGCATCGAATAGGCTCCGGAACTACTGGACCGATTTGAAAAATTCTTTTACTGTTGGAAAGCTACACTCTTTGCGGTGAACATAGGCTATATTTTATACCCGTCCGTATTCCCGCGGGAACGGGAATTACGCGGGTGAAACCACGCGACGTTCGCTAGTATTTTATAAGTTGACAGTCAAAAGCCTGTATAAGTATGAAGGGGATATTTCAATTCATCAGATACAATGTGAATATAATACTAGGTACTATCTCCACGCAAGCCATCGATGTCGCGGGTAACAACTGGTACAAATACCAAACACCATGTAAGTACGATACAGTAAAATACTTTATACCTATGATTTATGGGTATATTGTATGGGATTAGGTGGATTAGGTGGAACTGATATTTGGATTAGGTATTCCTATGGACTAGGATCAGGTGTACTTGATGTCAAATTTGCCTAGTACAACCCATCTCTAACCAATTTCGCAGTGATCTGAGTTGAGCTTGACGCGCTGGGATCTTGTTGAAGTTAGTGGGAACACTGCAACAAATATTACCAGACTATTTCCACATGGACACACACAGTTCTATATTATTTATAAGTACCTACATAAATACATTGGGAGTTTTCTATATTTATTGCTATGTTTACAAGTTTAGAGTTTGACGGAATAATGTCTACGTCAGTCATGACACTGACATTTTGACACTTCATGTTAATGCCGGCTCCACACGTCCGACCGAATAGTAAACAAGCGTTGTAGTGTTTTGTTTTCAAAATTTTTAGATTTAATTCAAGTAGTTTTGTATCCGGATTGGGTGTGGGATAATTAGTCTCTCGTATTTTTTTTTTATGTTGTTCCTATTCAAAGACCTCCTTAGCTGTGTATCGGTTTTTTTTTTTTATCATGTTGTAATGCGACTGATGATGTTAAAATTTCTACCACTGTATTAGCGAGGCAGTGAGATGCTAGATATTTGTATTCTTAATTTTTTTAGTAGTTTTAGTAATTCTTATAAGTATATCCATAATATATTACAGTATACATAATATATAGGAAGCGCTCGTGGCCCCGCGAACTCAGTGTTCTGTAAACGATCACTGCAGTAAGCAACTTTCACTGTGGCCGGTCCATGGATGGGTGACCATCCATGTGATCACTTTGTGACATTTATTTGAGCGTTTCCGTGCTTCGGAAGGCACGTTAAGCCGTTGGTCCCGGTTGTCAGTAAAATGGCAGTCGTTAAGCTAAGTTGAAGGCTTTATTTCAACAGCAGGCAGTCACAACCTGCGCCTGTCCATTTAAACACGGCAATACGGCTCACCACCTATTACGTGGGACAAATTATACAAAGGTGAAATGTGGGCATATGATATGCCTCTGCCTACCCCTTCGGGGATAAAGGCGTGACCATATGTATACATAATATATAAAATTTTGTATCTTGCAAAACATGGACGTCCTTAGTGACTCAGATAGTAGCTTTTTATCGTGCTCTTCTGCCTCTGACAGTTTTCACAGCGTGGATGACGACTCTTCCGCTAGTCTGATTCTGCACGATCATCTTACCTCTTTCTCTTTCCAGTATCCTAAAAATCTCAATATTGCCCATATTAATGCCCAAAGTGTTTACGGCCATTATTCCGATCTTCTGGCGTCTTTTAGCAACTCCTCTCTTGATGCTATACTTATTTCTGAAACGTTCCTTAAACCATCCATACCTTCTACGCAATGCTCACTTCCAGGCTATGTGCTTATACGTAACGACAGAACTGGTATACGCTGTGGTGGTGTGGGTATTTACTTGCGTGCAGACATCTCCTACAAGATTATTAGTGCATCACCTTCTGCCTACACGGAGTCAGCTGAACACCTTTTCCTCGAAATTTCCTTACCTCACACTAAACTTCTCCTTGGAGTTTTCTATAGCCCCAGCTTACATATCAACTACTTCAACTCTTTCGATGACCTCTTACATGACCTTACTCCATCCTACAGTCACGTAGTCATAATGGGTGACTTCAATACTTGTCTGCTAAAAAACGATTCCCGCTCTCGTAAACTGTTGTCTTTGTTATCTGACTATAACCTACACGTTCTGCCTCTTTCTACAACTCACCGTCTCCCTAATCACGATTCCTTACTTGACCTTATTTTAGTCTCCTCGTCGAATGACGTGTGTAGTCATGGGCAGTTGTCCGCTCCTTTCTCCTGTCACGACTTACTTTACCTTTCTCTTCGTCTTCGTCCTCCTAAACGTAAACCTCAAATCTGTTTTCTTCGTAATTTCAGGGGTATGGATCTGGAGGCATTACAATTGGATGCCGTCTCTGCTGACTGGTCACTGGTATTCAATTCCACTAATGTTGATGACATGATTAATATTTTTAATTCAACGGTTGTAGCGTTGTTCGATCGACATGCCCCGGTTAAACGAGTCCGCATTAAACATTACCCGGCTCCCTTGTTGAATGCTACTATCAAAAACATGATGGCACGCAGAGATAATAATAAAAAGCGATTCAGGAATTGTCCATCTGAACAAAATTTGATAGTGTTTAAGTCCCTGCGGAATCGCTGCAGTCGGATGTGTAGAGATGCAAGGAAACGCCACTTCTATGAATCTCTTAACGGTCGGAATTCTGCTGAAACCTGGAGGTTTCTTAGGTCTGTTGGCATAGGCAAATCACCTAAATCTGACACCAAGGACATCGATGTCAATGCGTTGAACACACATTTTTCACGGCCACCGGTCTTATTGGATGCAACTGTGAAAAGCGCCACACTACTTAGATTGGGGGATGGGCCTGTGCCGCAGACCTCTTCCTTTCAGTTTCACTCGGTTTCGGAGGCCGACGTTAGGAGATCTCTATTGTCCATTTCTTCATCTGCTTCGGGCTATGATAACATTTGCTCTAGGATGATCCTTCCCATTCTACCTATCATACTCCCTGTTATCTCTCATATCTTTAATTTCTCGTTATACTCTGGTTCCTTTCCTGCGGTTTGGAAGTCAGCCTACGTTATACCGTTACCTAAAAAAACGAAACCTTCCTCGCTGACTGATTACCGACCTATTTCTATTCTCCCTTTTCTTTCTAAAGTTCTGAAGCATATTGTTCATCGTCAGCTCTCCATCTTTTTGTCGACTTCTAACTCCCTTAGCTCTTTCCAGTCGGGATTTCGCGCTGGGCACAGTACTGTCTCAGCACTGGTTAAAGTTACTGATGACATCCGTTGGGCTATGGAGCGGAAGGAGTTAACTCTCTTAGTCTTGCTTGATTTTAGCAGTGCTTTTAACTCCGTTGACTTTGATGTGCTACTTGGTACATTGAAGTCTATAAACGTCTCTCCTCCTGCTATACTCTGGTTTGACTCATACCTTCGAGGGCGTTCCCAGTGTGTCCGTATCGATCAGACGAACTCTGATTGGTGCGAGCTATCTGCGGGCGTTCCTCAGGGTGGCGTTCTATCTCCTCTTTTATTCTGTATCTTCATCAACTCGGCTACGAGTCTTATTTCCAGTAATTTCCATCTCTACGCTGACGACTTGCAGCTGTACAGTCATTTTTCGGCCACTGACGCCCCATCTGCCATATCGTGCATTAACCGCGACTTAAATAGACTAAGCGACTGGGCTAATTCGGTCGGATTGCGCATCAACCCTCTGAAGTCGCAAGCCATCGTCATTGGCAGTAAGTATCAAACTGACAATCTGCCGGTGTCTGAACTGGATCCAGTTCTTTTGGCCGGTATTCAGATACCTTACGCAGACACTGTGAAGAACCTGGGAGTGATCATGGACACCACGCTATCCTGGAGTGCCCATATTAGTGACGTCAGCAAGAAAGTGCACTTCTCCTTTCATTCGTTGAAGTGCCTCCAGAGCCTCTTGCCCTTGAGGACGAAAATTAGTCTTGCTCTAACTATTATTCAACCCATTATTGACTACGCCGACGCCTGCTATTTAGACGCCACTGAGGAGCTTCTGGATAAACTTGAGAGGTTGCAAAATTTGTGTATACGCTTTATATTCAATCTTAAAAAGTTCGATCATGTTTCTCACTTTCGCAAAGAACTCAAGTGGCTCCCAATCCGCCTTCGCCGTAACACTCGAATCCTCTGCCTCCTTTACAATATCCTTTATAAGCCATCTTCTCCTCCCTATCTAAAGGAAAGGTTCTCTTTTTTTCGTTCTTTTGATGCTCCCTGCAGATCTCACCTACGCTCAAATCTTAAATTTCCTTCTCACAAAACCGGTTTTTATTCATACTCTTTCACCGTGCATGCAGTCTGACTATGGAACTCACTTCCGCCTGGTATCAGAGACAGTAAAACTATCACCACTTTTAAAAAGAAAGTCCGTGAACACTATTTCTCTACAGTGTAATCCTATTTATTTATATATGTAATTTTTATTTAAATATATATTATTATATTTACTTATTTATATATGTATTATGTACAGTTAATAATATTTATCTTTTATTTGGTGTGTTATGTTAGTTCTATCCTGTTTTGTAAACACACTTTTTCTTGATCTTTTCCTTTTTCTTCACGTTCTCCTCTCGCCGGTCTGCTGGTAGATATTTCTTACAGAAATAAGCAGTACCATTGTACCTTTTTTATCCTTTTATTATTGTTATTTTACTTTCCTAGTGTGTACATAAATGAATAAATAAATAAATAAATTTATTAAAAACATCTAAAATAATGTTACTTCTAAATTAGAACTTGGCAGGGTTTCGTGCAGTACGTAACACTTGATTAATTAAATTTATTATGTATATAATTAAATTAACCTGCCAAGTTCAAATTTAGAAGTAACATTATTTTAGATGTTTTTAACCAAGTAGGTAGGTACCTACTTGGTTAAAAACATCTAAAATAATGTTACTTCTAAATTCTTGTAGTTCTCTAGTGTAGTTCTAAATTCTTGTAGTGTAGTTCAGTTTTTTTTTTTTTTTATTTGTTGACGCGGGGAACGCATTTACGCGCCTTCATGCCAGCTGCGGGGGCAGCTGGGATGGTGTGTGGGACTCCCGGCCCGGTCCGGAATGGACCGTCCTACCCACTAAACCCCGCGGTGTTCCTCCTCACCCTTTAGCCGGGCCGAGGGATATCAAAAGATTATTCACGTCGACCCGGCTAGGGGCGCCCCGTTTATTCGGGGCTCTCCTCGGGGGAGCCAGATGGGCGGCTCCCCAAAGCTCCCTAAGGAGCTGAAGTCCACGCCTGCACCGCTCTCGAGCGCCCCTCTGTAATAGAGGAGACAGAGAGCGGCTGGCGCAGGCGTGCGCTAATGGGCACCCCTGGAACACGGAAAAGGTGCCCACCGCCATGTGACCGTTGGTGGGCGGGGTCCCCCGACCTTACGCCCACGGTCAAGAAACAATCGGGGGCGCGCAGTAACTCCTCACCGCGGCGCCCCCGAACTGCACGGCAGAGCGGGAGCAGATCGGTTACTCCCGCTCCCCCGCACAGTGCACCTCCCGCTTTGCCGCCATCACCTCGTCAACTGGCGAGGTGACAGCGGCCCAGCACTGTTGCCGCCGGTCGCGCCGTTATTCACGGCCGGCAGCCCGAACTGCATGGCAGGGCGGGAGCATCTACCCAAACTCCCGCCCCCCACGCAGTGCCTCTCCCACTTTGCCGCCATCGTCTCGCCAGCAAAGGAGGCGAAGCGACGGCGACCCATCATTGCTGCTGCCGGCCGTGAATAACGGCACGGCCGGCAGCAACACACACCACCGAGCAACCCACAGGTGGGTTACTCCCGCCTCGGCCGGAATTAGCCAGAGTAGCACAACTCCCCCACAGAGGAAGGGGAGTGGTCGCTACTCCGTTGCCCAGGATGCACCACGAGGAGGATCCGACCCATTGGGGTCCTTAAGATGTTAGTGGGACCCCGCATCCCTTAGTGGGACCCCGCATCCCAGTGTAGTTCAGTAGTCTTAGTGGTGTAGTTGTGAAAATACGTAGGTACGTATTTTCACAACTACACCATATTTTAAGTTGGGTGTATGGTAAAGTGAATTTCGGCCCAATTGACCGTTGGACGTGAATGCGGTGGTGGGTAATGGCTGGATTCGAAAGGTGGAGGTCTGAGTGTGGTGGCGAGTCTTGGGAATGGCAAATGTTTACCAGTGGATTAGGCTGTTGATGAAGTGATTATGCTCGATTTTAAAGTACATCTAAACTTGGCATTGGATTGGATTTCAACCCTTTTTTAGGTGAACAATTAGCCCATAGGAACTTGGCCTCCTTTTCAACAGGGATGTTTTTGGTGGGATTTCAATACTTTTTTTCAAGAAACCGTACCTATTTTTCTTTAATAAGCTTTAAAGTATGCATTATGTATACATGACATTATTTCATACCCCCTCCCCCTCTCCTCCCCCCTCCTCATTGTATTCTCATTTTATCACTGATTCATAAATATTTTTATAAATAAATCGATTTTCGATTAAGCCAACTCAAGCGTTATAATATGAAGTCCACGTTTAAAGCTTACATACTTCTTAATAATATTCGTGCAAAATTTTCAGTTTAATCAAACCAATAGGTTAATCCCCAATTTACATAGTTTATTAGCCTTCTGCTTACCCCCAAGGTTATTTAGTGTGATTATATATAAATGTATATTAATGTTATTACGTTAAAATATAGCTTATGTTTAGAATATAACCGGCCAAGTGCGAGTCGGACTCCCGCACGGAGGGTGCCGTACCAAAAAACAACAAAAAGTCGTACCTATTTGTTGCATGGGAGCCCCCCTTTTTTCTTTTTATTTAACGAGATGGAAAATCCTTAATGGATGATATCTCTAAACAAGACAAGCTCTCGAAAGGATGTCCCAGTAAAGGTCCATTTTGTTTCAAATATTATTTTTTTATGAAAATACAATGCTCAATATTCTGTGAGTATTTCAAGCGTCTAATGGTTGCCCTCATTACCTATTAACACAGAGCAACGCGCGCCTTAGACAGTTCGCGTTGCTCTATAGTGTCATAAAACGCGCGTCTTTAGACAGATCGCGTTGCTCTATAGTGTAATACAACGCGCGTCTTTGGACAGTTCGCGTTACTCTATAGTGTTACACAACGCGCGTCTTTAGACAGGTCGCGTTGCTCTATAGTGTTAACTATCCTTGTATAGATCCTCTACGGTAGGTACAGTATATATTTCAAAAAGAGTTTGCGAACTCTATGTTTAATTTCTTTTTCAG